>OW028733.1:14520550-15770550 GCA_932294355.1 Aporophyla lueneburgensis | reverse complement strand
TTTATGAATGCGATTTTAAGCAATACAGCATTAATCCTTATGCAATTAAGTACCTTAAATAAATTGTGCATTTCATGTAGATCAAAATTGCTCTTTACAGCATATCATTAAAATTAATATTTTAGAAGATATCACTGATTATAATAAAATCGCCGCAGAGCGGCTAGCGGGCCTTCCCGCGTCCGGCCGTCCCGGTTGGTAGCGGTCGGGTAATTCATATTACTTGGGCTTCATAGTAAATGCGAATATCATGTGTGTACGAAGTACTCAAAATAAACCTAATTGTATTATTCCAAGTAAGAGACCGAGAAATATTGCTTAGATGTTTAGATTTTTGGATGGATTTGGATTTTTGGTTATCCTGGATACTTACCATATACATAGGATACTTTATCCCGGTAGTAGGTTTCCGAGTGATATTTTCCGAAAGCTATACAGGCGAAGCCACTGGCAAAAGTATCTACTATTCTTATAACTATGTTTAATTTGGTGTCTGGTAAATAATTGAGTGTCTGTATAGGTAGAATAGGAGCGTTAAGAAAAACCAGTAAGACTTATATTCAATTTAATCCAGCCCTATGTCGCAGTCTTCTTACTCTGAATACTATTAGTTTTATTTCAAGTACATCAAACACACATGATATGTAAGGATCGTAGCAGGTGGCGTTCCTTAGTTTCTGCCTACCCCCATGGGAAAAAGGCGTAATTTTATGTACCTATGTATAACATGGATTAATACATTCTTACCGCGGTAGTACGTCCTCTTGCGATAATTTCCGACATACACGCGGGCGAAGCCGCGGGCAAAAGCTAGTAAATATATAAGTGTGGATTATATAATATTACGAAATGTGTGCAAGTAAGTTTTCTGTCTTTTGATAATCTAATTGCTGGAGCCAGCCAGCAACAACGTTTTTAACGTTGTATCTGGAAAGTCCTACGATGTTAAGCTTCTTATTGATGGTGTCGTACAGTCTAATACTCAGGCTGCTAAACTGTCTACTGGCGAAAACTGTTTTGCATGGGGCACGAGGACAAACAGGCATTTTGCTGCGTCTGTTTGGGTCGGGTAGGGGCACAAAAGGGTGTTTCCTCAATATGGATTTAAGCACAAAGAGCTGACGAACTGTTAGTATTTTACAGTCCGAGTACATTTGTACCTACTGTAATATGTACTCACCATCATCATCACACATAGGCCTCCCTCAAACGGAGGGGGTTTGCGATAATCACCAGCTTGGCAGGCGGGTTTGCGATTAATGGCGTAGTACGGTGGTAAAATTCATAGAGAACACAGCTGCCCATTCTCGAGTAAGTCCCTTAGTCGCCTTTTACGACACCCGCGGGAAGAAAAGGGTTGGTGCTATTCTTATTACGTCCGGCCCCGCACAGAACAAAAAACGTACTGCATGACTTAAATTATTTTGATGATAATTCGATCCCAAGTCACAAATAAGTAGGTCATCTTCCTTCTATCAAGATAAAAATGGATGTTGGTATATTATGAAACTGATAAACTTTAGCACCGTTTGACCAATCACCATGAAAGTTGGCACAAACGTGTATTTTCGCCGACCTCTACGCGGGTGAAGACTCGCAACATAGTACATTATAAAACTTGTGTGTGATGTGATGATACAAATATGACATTTATTGTCCGAATACCTACAGTAGTTGTAGGAAAACTATTGTAAAACTGAATTGGTAAGTAGGTATTGTGTTTTGTGGATTATTTATCCTTATGTCATGTTTAATAAGGTTTATTTCAGCAGCTGTGTTTGAATAAAGTCATAATGATTGATACCTATATTCATAAACAATATCATTATTCCACAAGTAGGTTGAGCAGTAGTGGCCGCGACTTACGAGTTGTTGATTGTTGATCGTAGGATCGAACCCTAGCAGGCGCTTTTGTGTAAATTATTTCATTACCATTGCTCTTTAAACGGTGAAGGAAAACATCGTGAGGAAATGGGCATGTCCTAGAATCAAAAATACGAAACTACCAACCCGCACTTGGCCGCGTGGTACATTACGGCCCACTCCCTCTCACAGAATGGAGGCCTATGTCCTAGCAGTGGTCTCATTACAGGCTGATAATGCAACAAGTAGATATGCAGTACCTAGTTGCCTTTTGTGCAATTTGTTACGTTACTACAACTCCTGAAACGGTCAATGAAAACATCGTAGGAAACTTGCAGGTCCTAAAAAATAACCAAAAATGCAATTTGACAACTGGGTTCGTGTGGTGGATTAGGGACTGCACATTCCCACTCAAATGTCCCAGTAGTTGGAACCTTACAGTCTGTTTAATCGCTTATGTATTGGGACGTGAGACTTACCCGAGCATTCGTATGTTAGTTTCAAAGACGGAAACCACAATGTCGTGGTCGAAAGTGACATCTCGGATGACCAGCTTGATTGCGCGGCTGAACTCGGAGAAGTCTCCCAGAACCGCCAACGTGTCCAGGCTGTCCACTAAAGTTAGAGAGAAGCTGAAAAAATAATACATCGTAAAGACCAAATATCTTAGTATCAATATTGCCATTCTCCTTAGATTAGTGACGCACTTGGCAAAATTACCCGGCGGAAGTTTTTGGTGGCTATGCAAACCATATCGAAAATTATGCGTCGTAAGTAATTGTTGTACAATATGGAAAGAAGGCGTTGGCCAGCTGTCCTTTCAAAGTTTACGCTTACGTCAAAGCGCCTTTTTCCCATGGACCCGAGGCAGAAACTACAGAACACCACGTGTAACGATGTTACATACTCCTTTTGCCTCGTTGATATTCATACATCTGGTCATATACGCACGCCGGTTGTTGCGGGTACTACGCACCTGTCCTTTCTGAAGAACATCATCAATTAGGTCATTAACAGTCGATAATTTAATGAGATTTATTGTCTGTAATGATCGTAGCAGGGGCGTTCTGTAGTTTCTGCCTACCCCAATGAGAACACGGCGTGAGTATATTTATATATGTTAATGAGATTGTCAAACTTCCATCGCATAGGTATTTCGTTAAACATAGGTACGTAGCTGCAAAAATCCAGTTTTCTTCCTGACAAGTTATCGGAAATAAGTTAGTGCGGTTGAAGTTTCTATCGATTCTTCGATTCCGCATAACTGATTTTAGAATGCAGGTCAAGCAGTTCAGAGAGTTTTTATTTAATATACTTTCTTTTTTGCTCTCAATTTTGCAGTTTTCAAACTTGCCTTGGCTTACATCATTAAAGGCTGTAAGTAGTTTAAATACCAGTCGTTTCTTGTCAAGTACAACAATGGAACAGAAAGAGTAAGTATACCTACCTACAACAAATGTGTCGAAGAACAAAACGTTTCTGCGTAGTTTCATATCATCATCTAAAAAATCCAATCCGTGCATAACATAGCTGGTGCTCTTTCCTTTACATGTTGTATATTCTCGTTATATAACATTCAACGATAAAACATGTTAGGCTTAGCAATTAACAATAACATAACATAACCGTATAAAAAAATCTGTTTTCGTATCGTGTATGTTCCTCTTTCCATACCTATCAATACGGTACCACAACATTAAACAATAAAACCTTTTAAAATGTCATAAATTGTTAAAGAATGCCCGGAACATTTCTATTACTTTTCTTATCAGGGAGTTGTTACTTTTAAATCATGTTCAAGTCGTCAATTAATTATGTAACTTATGTTTTGTAAGTGCTAACATATCTTGGATTTGATTATTGAATATTATTAGTATGGACTTAACTTATTGGGGCAAATCAGGGTATCTGCGCTTCCACTATAGACCCGGGCTGCCTTCCTTGCCTCTCATATATTGAGCTGCCGGCGTAGCATGACAAATTCTATCTCTATTCTACCAAGAACAAAAAATGTCCTTATATATTTTAATTCTGTAAAAATGTTTCTATCTTATCAGAAAAATAGTCATCATACTTGACATCGTACTTGTCGACTGAAGAATAGAAACATCTCTTCTTTTCAGTTTTACATAATTTATCTACGATACAATCCATCATTTTGTCTTCTCTTCCGTCGACAAATTCCGTTTCTATGGCGGTCATGCTACGCGTGCTGGTAAATTATGTTATCGCCAAAAGATGAAAATGTAAAGAAATTCATCAGACGTACCTACCTGCGTATATCAATTTGTAGTGCCAAATAACCAATTTTATAGCCTCAATTTTCGTCGATAATTTTTGAATAACAATGTAACTGTTTTTTAACCGACTTCAAAAAAAAAGGAGGAGATTATCAATTTGACTGTATATTTTTTTTTATGTTTGTTACCTCATAACTTTTGACTGGGTGAACCGATTTTGATGAATCTTTTTTTATTTGAAAGCTGGTGCTTCCCGAATGGTCCCATTTTAATTTGGTTCCATTTGGACAATGGGGTCCATGTGAAAACCATATAAGTCTTAAAGCATTACTTATTTGCGCGACAAAATAACGAATAACGCGATTAGATTAGTGCGGAGTATCTACCACAACTTTTTACAAAAAAAAAAAAAACAACCGACTTCCTTAAAAAAAAAAACACTACAAAGTCAAAAATAACTTTAATTTCGGAAGTCGGTGGCAAAAACCTTAAATACAGATCCTAAGACACCGACTTTCGAAATTAAAGTTATTTTTGACTTTGTAGTGTTTTTTTTTTTTGTAAAAAGTTTTTATTCAAACAGTAAGTGTTGGAAAAAGTACTGATATATAATGTTGAGACCTTATGAACAAATACTTTTATGAGTGAAGAATTTAACCTGAACAGTGTTTGTTTACACTTTCATCAGATTCATTTTGAACATACCATAGGTACCTATACCGCCCCCCATTGTTAGCCGTCCCCTACTATTAGGTTGTTTACGCCCAAGGTGATTATAAATATTGCTTACTTTCCCAGTGCGTCATCCATGTCACCGCGACTCGGTGTGATGCCTTTCCACCGGCCCTTACAGCTGAGTGGCATCAGCTCATCAGCAGGATACGCGTTCTCCATGTATGCATTGTATGCATGATAAAACATTTTTCTAGCCTCCTCCCTGAAAGAAATACTGTGTTAATTAAACACAGGAATGGAAGGGATGGGATACCTTAAGTTCTTTCCTTTAATATGCTGACCATACAGCGTCGTAAGCCAAATCAAACAATATTGTTATCCTGCCCTTATCCTTTTGGGGTCGTTTGCCCAATAATCCAATACAAAGTAAAACGTTTTAGGAGAAAAAGCTATGGTGACCAAGATATGGCGGCAAAATTAAACCATTTCCTACTGATTTTATCAATTGTATTAAATTAACTATTTATTTTAGTAAAAGACAAGACATCTCTTGTTTACTTTTTGCCTGGTGTCATTTATGGTTACATGTTTGATCAGCAGCTACGATGTTGCAAAATATCATTTTAAATTCTATTTTCATGTAAACTTGGTGAACCCTGAAACTTCATTTATATACAACCTTGATATAAATGTACACACGGCTACAGGTCAAGCTATGCATTTCCAGTTTTAGCTGACCTCGCATTGTATAACTTATCGTACAATGAGATGTCAGCTTATACTGGAAATGTATAGCTTGATGTGTGGCCGTGCGTACCTTCTGTGCTTTTGTCTTATTGAGCCCGCGGGATTGATTTGTTCTATTTTTGCTCAATTATCAGGGATATTTATTGTGTGTTGATCAAAATACTCGCATGATCGCGACGGTAAGGAATATATTTTTATACAATAACTAGCAAAAGATAGACATATGCTCTCGCGGACTTTTTTTTAGAACTTTTTAAAAGGAACAATTCCGTCATATATGATTTTTGCGTTACTTTAACCGTTTACGCAGCGCACGCAACGAAAACTCTCAAAAGGAATAAATTTTCCCCGTTTTTGCAACATTTTTCATTACTGCTCCGCTCCTTTTAGTTGTAGCGTGATGTTATATAGCCTATAGCCTCCCTCGATAAATAGGCTACCCAACACAAAAAGAATTTTTCAACTCGGACCAGTAGTTCCTGAGATTAGCGCGTTCAATCAAACAAACTCTCTCAGCTTTATAATATTAAAAGTATTAAAAGTATAGATGATATTTAATCGAAAAAAAATCAAATATATTGATTTTTTTTATGAGTTCTAATTACTAAAAAACTAATTACTACGAAAATTTTATAACTAGTCTATTAACGCCCATTTTTCGCACGAGTGTAATATCAAAACATGTAGATGAAATCTATTAATGAAACCAACGTGCTAGATATGTTAAGTCTGAGGATAATCCAGCTCGAAGGACCATCTAGAAGGTTAGAACATAGTGAATGATACTGCTAAGTTTAAGGTAAAATAGATATATTCAACGGACCAAATAAAGGAGTGAGGAGAATAAAGGAGCACAAATGATGACCGCTAATCGTGTACTGATTAATTAATCAATTACTATGAATGAATGAAGCAAAATAGTAGTAAAAATGCTAATAGCCGATAGGGTATAGTTTCACCGTATATACGCGATAAAGTGTCAACCCAAGTTCAAAGAAAGGAACTGGCGAAGCGGACGTAGCAGCCGTGTGTTACATTATACGAACCATTTGAAGCCACTTTCGACCTCTTAATTGCTCAAAATCGATTTATCATAATTACATGCAATATGGTTTATTTATCCATTAGATTAAAGGCTTGTACAGATAGGCGCGACGGGTCGCGGAGACCATTCTGCGATTTATCGCGACGCAACATCTTTCACACTGGCGCGACCACTCGTCGCGCTCGACCTCGTCGCGGTCGCATTTTGAATGGCGTCGGAGCAAATTCGCGGCCGCAACGGCGTTGTCGCAGCCGCGACACTTTGCCACACATAATGTAGTACCTTATGTTGTCGCGCTGCTCGACGCGGCGCAACCGTGTCGTGGCGCGACAGGTCGCCCCTGTGTGAAGTGTCGCGCGTGTTTTCATAGAAATTCCTCTACGGATATAAATCGCCGAATCATGCGCTACCATCGCGTCGTGCTGGTTTGCACGAGCCTTAACAAGAACCCCAAATTAAATCAATATAGTAGTAGTTCAACCCGCACTGGTCCCGCGTGGTAGATAAAGGCCCACTCCATCTCGAAGAAAGGAGGCCTGTGTCCCAGCAGTGGGAAAATGTAGGTTGATTATGTAGTAGTAGTTTAAAAATCCGTATTGTGATCACAGACTGACTGACTGAAATATAGGTCAAAAACCTAACTCACTTCCAGATGATCTAGAAAGTAGAAGTAAGGCATCTGAATTCTTTTGTTGGCGCAGTTGGCAACTAGGTATATTCTTAATATTGAACTTGGTTTCCATTTTCACACTTATGTTTTTTCTGTGTCGTTGCTTATTGATATTATTAGGTAAATAGACCTTCCGGAAAAATGGCCTTAGTGGTGGTGAAAACCTCTGAGGCGTTAAATGATAACAGCGATAAGGATTGAAGCTTCGTGAAGCTTCACTTGCCGCGGTCGGTTCGTGGATGGGTGGCCATCAATTACATATCGAGACCCCTCCGTTCCTCAGAATGCACGCTAAACCGTTAGTTCCAGCTGTCATTAGTAGATCTTCAATGGCCAAGGGTATCGTGTTACCCAATAACCGTAAGTAACTGTACTAGTTTGTGGGGGTCAGATATGCAGTCGCTGTATGTAAAATACTGATATTCAGTTGAAATCCGGTTAGACTGGACGCCGACTACAGCGTAGTTGGGAAAAGGCACATGGATTGAATGATGGTGAACACCACATCAAAATGTAGATAGAAGATCTAATAAACAATTAGACAGATAGACACAAAGAGTGACTTTCCTATGTAAAACAGCGTCGTTGTCCCTGCCACAAGCAGGAACAGCGAGGCGTAAACCTATTATCATGGATTCTTTACGTAATTCTGAACCCCCATTAATTTAGAGAGTCTAAAACATGTTTGTTTGCGCGTCGATGTTCCTACCACCCCATATGTTAGATTACATCAGACGTTTTTATCTACAAAATAAATACAGAAGTTGGGACATAGTCACACAAGACTTGGTATTACTGGATCAATTAAATACCATAATATTCAAACAATTTAAATCAGTATAAAGACATCTATTTCTTATCAAAACATGTATAATCATACCATGGTCATTATGTAGATAAATTCATGAAGTAGTTATGATATGACTATCATGATGTTTGTTATTAACAAATGTTTAAGAAAGTGACTGGTCATTGCAATGTTATGTGATAGACTGCACGGCCATATTAAGCATGAGGTTGTGTGGGTTCAGGGACAGTGTCATTAGGCTTTCCCTTCAGAAATTTATCAGTAGCGGCCCAGTCAGTATTTCTACTTGGTCTATGCCAATTGGATCACCTCGTATTACATGGCACTGCAACTGCAACTGACATTTTAGAAGTGTACTATAGGTACACCAATCTTTCCCCCTTTGCCCTTTGCAGAATTACAGGTATCAAGTTATATATTTGCGTTTTGTAGTTAAGTTTAGTTGTAAGTTATAAAGATTTTCTTCTTGTCTAGTAGAAGAAGATTTTGTAAGAATAATTAATATTGAATCATTAACCATCCTTAAATACAGAATCAGTGTTAAAAGTAGGTCATACTTTGTCATGTCAGTCACGGATTTGTTCGAAAGAGTTAACGTAGCCCTGGCATAGGCAACTGAAGGAACACAGGTGGGTTATAGTCAGTAAAAGTCTGACATGCCACACACTTTATAAAGAGTCAATAATTTAGAAAGCCAAGCAAATGTAAACATGGTTTTGTTTACATCCGTATTACAAAGGTTAAGTGGTACAATGGATACTATTTAAACATCATTCAATAGTCTGTTTTGCAATCCTTGACATAATTCTAATGGTAGAAATAGTTAGTTTACTGTTAAAATGGAAAATAAAAAAGGATCATGTCAACATGTAGCGTACTCGCAACTGACATCAAACCATTGATTTTAACAACAAATATTTTTAAATTTTGCCAAAACAGGTATCCCATAAGAACTTCATTCCTGTGGTGTCAAAGTAAAGAAAGCAGATGTTTTGGCATTATAAGTATATTGATGCTGCTTAAAATCTTTAAATCTTTTTCCATATTCCGATAAAAACAAACCAAAAACATCACCAATCAAAGTGATTATTCACTGCTTTTACATTATCTTCTTCCTGGCCTGCCAGTTACTGGGTAAAACGATACCCATTGGTAAGACTGGTTGTCAGACTTTGGAGCTTCTGATGACCCGTAACATCTGTCAAAGATCCACAAATGACAGCCAGGACCAACAGCTTAATGTGCTTTCTGAGGGTCTTGGTACATACCATTGCCGCGGACAGTTTGAGGATGGATGCTCGTCTTTACATAAAGATGGTTTCCAGAGATCAAGCTATTGTATCAAAATGATAAAATCTTCAGGTTTATTAAGTAAGTACTAATGTACACAGGTAATATGGGTTGGTATCTGCAAACCCATCTGCGTATTTTGTGTACAGTACATACCCTGTAGAGAAAAGTAAAGATGTGACCTAGATAAAGACGCTAAATCTCCTGTAGTTTAGGTAGCAATCCACCAATGAGGCATTCAATAAGTTAGAATTACAAATTGTGGACAAGGATCCAACTATCAATATAAGTCTTGAGTGTGTTACGAAGCCTCTCTCTTGTATTCCTCGGTCTATTAAAATTAAGCCTATGTCAACTGTCACGCGGGATTATCTGGTTGGCTGTAGTCATTTTAGTCAATCAAGTTTGATTTGCAACATGTACAAATACAATAAGTTTTTTTTTTTTTAATTCATATTTAATGTCAATTGTTGTCTCTTTCGCTCATATTTAATGTGATGCCATCAATATCTGCATCTAATCTACGGGCTGCATATTCTCAAGATCCAACCTTACAAAACATCATAAAGCTCAAAGAATCTTTAATTACAACAGCTGATAACATTCAAAATGTTATTCATATTGCTAATAATCCAGATTTGTTGTGAATTCTTTATGCATAGGTTTCTAATGTTAGTCCTCGATGGTTGAAATATTAAGATTTCTATGAACCACAATGAAATGAAACTGTACCAGTTGTTAAGTTCATTCAGCTCAAGTATGTTATTTCAATAATTTACCTTAAACTCTGCCGTTCTGCTTTTGACATACGCGATGCAGCTTCTTCCTCGGTCTTTACACATATTATTGCTAAAATAAAGACTAATAATACACGATATGCCATTATCACCATAATCACAATATTTTCAAATGACTAGTACTCTTACTTACAAGTAAACTAAATAACAATCTGTATACGAGAAAAAGTAAAATTAAATTGTTCAGAAACCACTGTGGCTATAACTAACATAGGGACTAAAACTTCTAAAAGGATAAGTCTTATCAGTTTTTTTATGAGCTGTACCTAACTACTAAACTCCTAGCAGTACACCACTCGCTAGGTACACCTACTATTAATCGTCCATGACAGTTGTCAATGTTGTCAAGTAAGTCTGAGTTGCGTGGATAAAGTGCGGTCCAGATCGGCTGTTCATATTTTTAGCTTTTTAAGGAATAATTTCTTATAAATCATATTCTACTGAGCCCTCATTTAATTTTTGAGACCAGCATTTCCATCATAAAACCTTACCAACATATTGAATCACTATTCCTCATTATAGAAACATTGTATTGCTAACGGAATAAAGTGAAAAAAATATTTGAATATTTCTACTTTATTCAGTGTTCGTTATATTATGGAACGCAATTTGTCTTTTCAACGCAATGATAAGACCACGTAATCTTATTGCAAATACCCAAAATCTGTTCATAATTATTTTTATTTTTTTTAATAGAAGGTGTTTTTTTTTACACATCACTCACGCAACTATAGAGCCAGGAAACCTTCAATCAGGAAATCGCAAGTGAGTCACTGCGTGTGTGGACCCGGCGCTTTCCAGAGTGACTTTTTTTCGGCTAGAACGTAGAATATTCTTTTTTTACTGTTTATTTGAGCACACTGAAGCTTATCTAGGTGCCATGGAAAAAGTCTCCAAATGAAGGTTCCAATATACCTTTTCCGTATCATCCAATTCGAAGTTATCTGAGGAAGCAGGAATATGTTTGACGCGTGCCTGCCATATTTTTCGGTTCCGTACCAAAATCGTAAAAAGGAACTCTTATGGTGAAACTCAGTCTATCTGTCAGAGCTGTATATCTATTTATACAACATTTGTCTGTGTATCTCAAGAACTACTAATGCTATCAACTTGGAATTTCGAATAACTGTCCCAAATTTCAAGCTGATTGCATTAGCAGTTGACGTTATACGACGAGTACAGCTTGGCAAAAAAGAGTCTGGAAAAAATTAGGGCGCCTGCTTAGCAGGTATGGCCACCCTGTATACTAGGACCATAAACACGAGATCCCGGAAATGCTCATCAATCAAGATTTCAAGACTTGATAGGCACACAGTCTTTTACTTTCATTGTATTTAGTAGATTGCGCATTATTTCGCTGGAATAACCTTTTATCTCAGAGTGCCATCATAATAACATAATGCAAATGTGTTCAGTTTAAAAATTAATTAAATTACACTCAGGGATTGCAGATTGAACCCGATACACACGACATAATGTTCAGCAATCGCATTTGCGGCCACCATCTAGGGTATTCACAACCATTCGATGGTTGGTATGCCTGTATCAAATTTGACATGAATGATACTGAACGAATCCTGTTAATGCTGACAGTTTATCGACAAGAAGGCGACTTACAGCTTACTGTCGGAAACTAATCGGAAGTCAGAGAGTACCTATAACATGTCGCATTCGAAAGGTACGGGCAATATCGAATAAACTTGAACAGTTGACTAATGAAAGCGTCAGGTATGTCTATGTGGGGTACATAACATTATCACTATTCACATGACAATGAAAATGAAATAACACGCTAAAATTGGGTTCCCTCTGTCTGGCAGAAACTTGATGCTCCGAATTTTATTTGGCATAACACACTTGGCATAATCTTATTTAAGTAAACGAATATTTGTAAGGCATAAAAAATGTTTAGCATAATCATTGTTTGGCCGAATGTTTATATGCTCGACTTTACGCTGGCATACTTTTAAGATGGCAGAATTTTATTTCGCAATTACCTTTAGCAGACATTTAAGTTGTTTACATTCTAAAATGAAAAAAAAACAACTTAAATAATAAAAAAAAAATCTTTTTAATGTCTTTGCACAACAAAAAAACAATAAGAAAAGATAAAGACAAAACAAAAAAACTATACATTGCAAGAAATAAAAAACACTACACAAAAAAAAAAAATTCGCAAATATTATCGCAGAAAAATATCAAAGCATCCAATCTTTGACTTCCGAGCCTGCTTCGTAGATAATTGCCAACATTAGCACAGCAGCTGAAAACACTCGCTCAGGTTCTACGCTGGTTGGAGGAATAGACAATACGTGTAGATACTTATATGCTGTTTCTAAGTAATATCCACGAACTCCTCCATTTTTGAACAGGCTCATTTCACGTCTAGTACTACAATATTTTCCAACCCCAATTCATTTTGTACTTGTGCTTCAGGATCTGGGGATTTCATACTCTTGTTAATTTCCAGCTGTTACTTTTCCTTTAAGTCCCTTCTAAGTTCTACGACAACCGTATGTATATTAGGAGTGTACCTGTTAAGTGTGTACCGTGTATAGTAGGTACGTATCGTACGACGAAGACGGCGTATCTAAGGGTTGTCTTTTGTTGTTATGTAATAAATGCTGTTCATATAATCTAGGCAAGGTTATTGTCCAGGCGCAACGGACTACGGAATACAAATTAGACTTGGTTGTGGCAATCCCGAAAATCCCGGGATTAGCCAAGTACAGTCCCGGGATTTTCGGGGCCAGAAAACGGTCGGGATCCCGGGATCCCGAGATCGTATCCTCTAATCACAGCTCACACCACTACTCCTTATTGTTTTATTAATTTTTTATATGTTCAAAAGCATTAATAATTGATAGTTAATTAGAAATAAGTAAAATACAACTGGGAACATAACACAATGACAGATTAGCTACTTGTTGATGATATCTAGTCATTAGCGAATAAAAAGCCAGACGAGCACCGGAAAACTAAACAAATAAATCAAAAACCGTCATATTTATCAATCGATGGCACCGTGTCATCGTACAAGAAATTATTTGTTAGGAGGTTTCAATGGCAGAAGACACAATAAGGGGCTTTATGGGATTATTATAGCTTGCTTAAACTTGTCTTTGGTAGGGCAGGTTAGATTTGTACTGTGAAAACTTCTTACGAGCCGAGCAATTTGACCACGCTTACCCAATAGGTGAAGCAAAACGAGTGCTCACATGACATAGTAAGTGTCACGAACGAGGAGAGCGCGTTTTCTGACAATATGGGCAAGCAACCTTAATGCTAGGGGTAGGGGATTAATACTAGTGAGCTTACACACGACAAGAGTAAGCGTAGTGAGCTCTCTCACAAAAAGAAAAAACGCAAGTGTCCGAACACAGTTTATTGCCCAGTGAGCGAAGCCAGCCCTATAACGCCACGACTGACCAGAGCGCGCTTACTTAAGCAATGAACGAGCGGAGTGGAGCGGATGACAAGAGCGAGCGAAGGCGCAAAATCGAATTGCGACTACTTTTTTTTTTTCTGGGTATATCTTTACGCACGTCAACCTATAAGGTTGTCGGCTGCTTAATTTGACTTATAATTAAGGCCTATAGGAAGTGTTTAAAAACTTAAGGCTAAGCAGCTACATGATAAAGGCACTCCCTGAGCGGTTCGGACCTTAGCTTGGGCGTCGCTAGATGAGGACAGCAAAAGTCATCTGGAATCTGGATCGAATTGACCAAGTTAGGCAAGCATGTGGAACCACCTTTATAATACTTTCTTTCCAAAGTTAGTTCTTCGCAATTTTTACAGAGTTCGCCACTGGCGGAGTCACGTGATTATCTTGTCGCCGCCATATTGCATTGGTACGGTGGTGAGGGATCATTTACTAATGCCCAATTTTTAATTTTATAAATGCTTAAAATAATTATGTACTCAGAACTGTTCGTGTCTGCTTATTCCTGATTTTGTTTTATGTTTTAAGTTTGGTTTCAATTCATATAAAGTGTATAGTGTACATATAATTATAAAAAAATATTCTGGGTTCCACCATTGAAATAACCAAGTCGTGACCGAGTACCAGAAAAGGTTCACCGACAGCGCATTGCAGACTGGACTAGGTAATGTAAAAAAATTATTAAATTAGGATATACACTATCTAAGCACCATAATATAATGTTTTTGTTGATATTTTGAAGCTTTAATGAATACCGGCATTAGTTGTTTACTTCAAAACGTTACTTTAACTGTAGAAAACTTTTCATAAATGAATGAGATACAGTTTTTACTTCTATCAATAACACAGATTTGGGACAATTTGGGTTATTTAATAGTTCAAAATTACATTAAGGTATTTGGAGCGAAAGTTCGAGTGTACATAAGCTGACAATAAGATATTGTACCAACAGTATTGTAGGTCTTGGAAAATATAACTGCTTTACAGCCTTGCTGTGATTTGAAGATATGTGACCTTTATAATCGTTGTGCATTATGTACACGTAGCTTTAGACAGCTATACCATGGAACGGCGCCATTTTGATTGCTAGCGCCTTGCCAGGGGGGGAGAGGGGCGGGCAGGAGGGGCGCCACTCACTATATAAATTGTGACGCTCAGACACTTGGTGTCTCACTCATGATCATCACAAAAGCCCTCCTCTGTAATGATTGGCACAACTTTTACATGATTATTCCCAGTTGTTGATACAACCCCTAAAACAAAACAAACAATCTTATGGTGAATGTTGTTTTGAATTGACAGGTGTTTTCACATGGAATGTAGATTCATATCAACATGAATGGCAATGTAAATGGCACTATGGAAAATCCTATTGATGCTTCTGCCCCAAATCTACCTGATAGTTTGCAAAATGAAAAGGAAGCTGCCACGGAAGCCTGCGAGACTGCAACTAATCTCAGTGAAAATAGCAATAACGCTGAGGACAGTAATCACTTAGACGGTGAAAGTAGTCCAGAAGATACAGCTCACAGTACTACAGAGGAATTTGAAAATGACATTAGTAATGGCAGTGACAGTCAAGAACAAGGCATACAATTGTCAACTGAAGACCCAGAACTACCTGAAAATGAACATGGCAACATAATATTTCTGGAGAATAACTGTGACAACAGTAATGAATCATACTCAGAGTCTATGACTGGTTGCCAGGTTAAATCTGATGCTAATGATGCAACACTGCATAAGATTATGGTGGAAAAGAATCAAGAAGCGGAAAAAGCAAGGGCACTTGGTAAAGGTACCACTACCATTACCCGCATCACCGAAATCACACAGGAAGTGGTATGTATTGATATTTTTTTCAAGTAAAATCAAACTTCCATTGATATGTTCAAGTTCTTACAAATAAAAACATGAAAATATCAATGGAAACTTTGTGTATTAGGATTTCTGTAGGTGGCACTTCATAACTTTATTTTAATATCCATAATTCAATCTATCAATCAAGTCTAGGCCCACATAGAATCGCCTGTTTGTAACTGTTACCAGATTATTGAAACGAAAGGAATATATATTTTGGTTAAATAAGAGGTCCTTTTAAGATCCAGATGTTTATGTTAGTAAAGACACACTTCATAGATAAAAAAAGAAATTATAAAAAGGCTGATCCTGCTTAGTCAAATCTGTATGCAGGTACACTTGGTACACCTCTTTTTCCCCCGTCAGGGAATATAAGAAAAGTAGTGACATGCTAAATTTAAGTTAAAAACAGTATGTTTTGAGAGGTACTCTGATTAACAAAATTAAAAAGCGTATACTTTTGTATTTTTAGGGTTCCGTTGCCAAATGGCAAAAAACGGAACCCTTTATAGATTCGTCATGTCTGTCTGTCTGTCCGTCCGTATGTCACAGCCACTTTTCTCCGAAACTATAAGAGCTATGCTGTTGAAACTTGGTAAGTAGATGTATTCTGTGAACCGCATTAGGATTTTCATATTACAATAGAAAAAAACAGTAAATTTTGGGGTTCCCCATACTTAGAGCTATGAATAGGTATTCAAAAATGGTATTGAGGTTTCTAAAATATTTTTTTCCTAAACTGAAGAGTTTGCGCGAGAGACAATTCCAAAGTGGTAAAATGTGTCCCCTCCCCCCCGTAACTTCTAAAATAAGAGAATGATAAAACTAAAAAAAATATACGATGTACATAACCATGTAAACTTCCACCGAAAATTGGTTTGAACGAGATCCAGTAAGTAGTTCTTTTTTTAATACGTCATAAATCGTAAACCGCAATTTACCTTTCATTCAATCAATTAAAATATAAAAATTAAAAAAAAAAACATTTCATTTCATAAACATAAACCTTGTGCATAAACTGAGGATACCTACAGGTTTGTACGGAACCCTCGGTGCGCGAGTCCGACTCGGACTTGGCCGGTTTTTTTATCAAGTTTTCATAGTCACTAGAATCAATAAGTCCTTCTCCAATTATAAATACATGAACAGACAGACAGGTGCTGAAAAACTACATTGCAACTTAATGTAGATCTAAGCATTCTTAAATTTTCTTCAATGTCTTGCATATTTTTGAATGAAGTCTCTTTACCTGATTCAGTAATTGGGATCTGATATTATTATTGAGCAAGAAGTAGTCACGAAGAAACGCACGACAGCAGCGCAACTTGAAGTGCTGAAACGCGTGTTTTTACTCGCTGGTGATGTCAAAATCGCCAGCGATTCGTCGGCGGCGGCTTAAATCGCTGCGGTACTTAGCATTAGTCGTACCTTAGCATTAGTATTCCATACCATATTAAATATTTGGTGTATGTATTGGATGGTCCATAGGTTAGTATCAGGTTGAATGTTGAATAGAAGAAGTAGAATGTCAGTCAGTGGGATAGTAATTATTAGGTCGGGGAAAACGTTTTTTCGTATTTTATATACCTACGAATTCAAGACATTTTTTGTTTCATAGTTTATGTACATTTGATTACAATATTGAGGTGCTATTTTGTTCGATAACTTGTTCTCATTTTGTAGGTAGTGAGAAAACTCATTGCTGTAGTAATTTTGGGACTTCTGATCTAAAAACTGACAAACCGTTTTGACAGTCCTTTCTTGATGACAGCCCAAAAGAGTTCCGAAGAAGCCTAAACAGGTAGAAATCGGAGGGTACAAGGTCAGGGCTATATGGTAGATGCATTTACACTTCCCAATCAAGCTCTCGCAATTTTTGATCTGGCGTTATCATGATGAAAGACCACACCCTTTGTGTTTATCAATATTATTCTCAATTTCTTACTTGAGTCTCAGCAGCTTTTGGCAGTTGAGATCCGGATAGATTTTTTGCCCGGCAATAACATACATACTTACATATATACAATCACACCACTTTCCCATGGGGGTAGGCAGAAACCACGGAACGCCACCTGCTACAATCTCTACACACTCCAACGAGGCCGTTCAGGTTCATACAATTCGCACCCCCCAGTGCGACAAAGGCGTAAGAAGAATATACTAATTTTACAGGAGAGCCAAATCACTATATATAGCATTTGAGTATATCTATTTAGCATTTAATCTTAATGTCATTTTTGGTATAATGGCTTAATTTTTCGTCAAATCTTAACGGACAAAATGAGGATTGTGTATCTTTATCTGCGCTATACGAAACTGCAATAAAAAAAGTGACGTATTCTTACTTACGCCTTTATCGCACTGGGGGTGCGAATTGGTCATACACACATGCCGGTTGCGAGTACTACGCACCTGATCTTTCTGAAGAACATCACCAATAAGGTCACTATATGTCCTCCTAGGGCGTCCCCTCCCGGTCTTTCCACTCACATCTGTAGATACCTTTTGTGAGCTCATAATGCACAATGCCTTTCGATGCTCGCAGTACTACTACAGTATCGCCTTATTGTGAGTTAATCCGAGTTCCGATAGTGAAAAAGGTCATGGTCAAAGGGTCTAAGGGACTACCCTTCCACCATGATCATTTTCGCACGTTCATGACCTAGGTGATCGACTTTTCATCACCATAGAGCTACAAACTTTTCATAAATGGTTCAGTTTCAATACAGAATAGCTAATGAGTACACTATTCATAAGGTTTTTTTCAGTGAGCTTGTGTGGCATCCAAATATCGAGCTTTTATTTATACCCAGTCTTTTTCAAATGGGCCAAAACTGTTTTGTCGTCAACCCTACACTTTTTAGCTGTCGTAAATAATAAAACTACTAATACGGCCGATATTGCTCCACTTTTTCAACAATGGCATCGACTTTATCCATAATAGGGCGACCACAGCGGACAGTATCTTTAACATCAAAATTCACGGACTGAAAACGCTTAAATCAACGTTGATCTATTCTTACTGACGCTGCGTTAAGTACATAAACGTCACATCTTTTTTTCGTGATCTAAGTTTTCCCCTTATATAAAATTTGTAAATGTATCGAATTTCTTAGAAAAATTCATCCATTTTGGTGGGCAGAAAACAGTTGAAAAGTAGCGGGAAATCGCTTAAACATTTTTATTTAAAACTAGCTTTTGCCAGCGGCTTCGCCCGCGTGGAGGTCGAAAATATCCCGCGGGAACGTACTACCGGGATAAAAAGTATGTGTATTGTGTTAATCCAGGTTATAAACTAACTGTGTTCCAAATTTCATCCAAATCCGTTCAGTAGTTTTTGCGTGAAAGGGTAACAAACATACACATACATCCATTCTCACAAACTTTCGCATTTATAATACTAGTAGGATATGTCTATTTAATTATATCAATACCACCAGATATTTTCAGTACATCCAAAGAGATTTACTTAAACTTTATATACATAAAACTAGGTTCTGCCCGCGACTTAGGTAACTCCATTACACGGTACTGAAATTAACATTAACAATTCATTCTGGAGCAATCTTCATTCTACATTTATACTTTTTTAATGATTTTTCAACGACTACTTTGAGCGAAAATACGACTGGGAGCCGACCCCAATATAGTAGGGAAAAGGCTGATATAGTGATTAATTTTGAGCGCGAATTTCGGTAGTAATTTGGAGATGCGAGCTTACAGATTTCAAATAATATTGTGATAGTAAAGGTTTAGTGTAAATAAAATGATTTATAATTAAGTGTAATAAAATAAATGTTCATAAGTTTATTTTATTACACTTATAAGCTGTCGTTGGTCATATTTACCTACTAGCTTTTGCCAGCGGCTTCGCCCGCGTGGAGGTCGGAAATTATCCCGCGGGAACATACTACCGGGATAAAGAGTAGCCTATGTCCTTTCTCAGGCTCTAAACTATCTGTGTACCAAATTTCATTTAAATCGGTTCAGTAGTTTTAGCAGGAAAGCGAGACAGACAGACAGACAGACAGACAGACAGACCGACAGACAGACAGACCGACAGACAGACAGAGTTACTTTTGCATTTATAATATTATAGTATGGATGAATGATTAATACAACTTTAATCGGCCGTTCTATTTGGGTGCCTTCCGCCCGCAAGAGGGCCCAAAACGAGTTCTGGCCACCATACGGTGTTACCGGAGTCAGACTTGGGCACAGTATAAATATTGACAGTATAGAAATTTGCCTTTTTGTTGATATACGTTCGCCCTCGTAAAGCGTTTTATTGGGATGAAGTTGTTTAAGAGCTGTTACACAAAAGCGGCATTTTGTCAACGGTAGAAGTAACTGCAGCGGCAGCCGTTGTCGCGTCGACGGTAGCCGTCGTGAGAGTGCTTAGTATGAGAGTCAGTTGCAATGGATTTCGAAGAAGAAACATTGTCATTGTTTTTATTTCGTCGACGCCGACAAAAACGAAAAATAATAAAAAATAGTTAAAAAAAACTAGAAAACACATGGAAGCGTGTTTTATAGTTTTTTTGAAAATATTATTTATTTTCTAGGGTGTTTAGAATTTTGAGACGTATGTCAGCGTAATTTGTGACGTAGTAATTTTTTGCTATCCTGGTAAACCAGGCAAGTATAACGGCACAAATTAAAAAAAAATATTCATTGATAAGTATGCCAAATTTCGAGTTAATCCGAAGTTTTGAAAGGAGTCAAAATCATGTTCAAAGTTTGCTTTATATACTAACATACGAGTAAAACTAATAAAAACGTGTTAAAAACACGTTCATTGTGGATTCAAGAATTATGTATTAATCAAAAGAGATCAAGTTGGGCATTTTTTACTCTCTGTCTTCTTTAACAAAGAAACGAGCAAAAGTTGTTCAATTATTTTCGATTGTCCATTGCTTCTTTTAATGAGGTAACTATTTTAAAAAGTGCAATTTCTCACCAACATACCATAATGGAGAAAAGCATTTTAGCTGTGCAAAGACTGTTGTTTGTTATTGTTTTATTACCTTACTAGCTTTTGCCAGCGGCTTCGCCCGCGTGGAGGTCGGAAAATATCCCGCGTGAACATACTACCGGGATAAAAAGTAGCCTATGTGAATCCAGGTTAATTTTTTTAGCTCGAAAGCGCATTTTCGTCCGACTTGCTTCAAATTTATCGTCACTGCTCGGCTCCTATGTGTCTTAGCGTTATGTTATAGTCTATAACCTGCCCAGGAGTATGTACTACAATCGTACCAAGTTTGGTTAAAATCCCTTCAGTAATTTTTGACCCATGCGTGCACATACAGACAGACAGACAGACAAAAAATTTACTGATTGCATTTTTGGCATCAGTATCGATCACCATTCATCCTCCAATATTAATTTTGAATGTATATTCAATGTACAGAATTGACCTCTACAGTTTTTTATTATAAGTATAGAAGATAGGTCAACGGCTGCCGTCGACAAGTATCGACAGCAGTTACCACTGCCGATTGCAACATGCCGCTCGTGTGAAAGAGCTCTAAGTCGACGTACAGATGGACGTGATAAAATTGCGGCGTGATTTTTTCTCGAGCACTGGACTTTCAACTCTCGATGTTGAACCAAGCATTGAGAATCTTACAGAGTGTGTACCGCGAGTCGAAAAAACAGCGAATTTTGTGCGTCCGTCGTCCTAATATTAGATAAACAGTCGCCTCTTGAGGGTCGTTATATTGGGCACGCCACTATTGCGGCGGTAAGTCCCCTCTTTGAGGAGTGGATAGAGAGGCGCCACGGCGTCCTCACCTTCCGCCTGACGCAGGTTCTCACCGGGCATGGGTGCTTCGGTGGGTTCCTGTTCAGGATAAAGCGGGAGGATACGTCCGGGTGTTTCCATTGCGAGGATCGTCTGGAGGACACGGTGGAGCATACGGTGGAGGTATGCCCTGCATGGGCGGAGCACCGCCGTGTCCTCGTGGAGGCGATCGGCGGCGGCGACCTCTCGCGTCCGGCCCTGGTGCGAGCCATGGTACGGAGCGAGAGGGAATGGGAAGCCGTTACCTCCTTCTGCGAAGCAGTGATGCTCGCAAAGGAGGAGGCGGGGCGCGTGAGGGAGTGGCAGTCTCTGCGCCCTCATGCCCCTAGCCGCCGCAGGAGGAGACGCCCCGGGCGTCGGGAGTCAATTGCGGACTCCCGGCCACCGTAGGCGCGAGCTTGCGGGTGGCGAGCAATGGGTGGCTCGCCGCCCGGTAAGGACCAGGCTCGGGTCGACGGCGCGCAGTGTTCCACGCGCGCCTCAAAGAGATGTCAGCAGCAGTGTAGGGGTCTACTAGGACCGATGCCTGCCGGGGTCGCGTGATTGTTCGAAAGAGATACCGTGACCCTGGCACATGGGCAACTGATGGAACACGGGTGGGTTTTAGTCAGTAAAAGTCTGACACGCCCTCCCGCTCCGCCCAGAGCGGGAGAAGTCATTTGATGATTTCCCACCCTGAAAAAAAAAAAAAAAAAAAAAAAAGGGTCGTTATATCGCATTTTACTGTAGTTATTGTATGGATTTGATAGCATTTTATTACGGAACACAAATTCGTTCGTGGATTTTTTTGGATTCACGTGCGCCTCCCTATAAGAACTGCAGACGTAGAGTGACGAGTGTCCTGGCAAAATATAGTTGAACAACACTGTTTAGTTTAAAACTCAAACATTTAGTTTGAAAGAGCCGTTATTATCACCGTTATTTATTGAGTAAAATAGGTAAAACTTATGGTGCCAAATACATGCTATTTAAATATCTTTAACAGTGAGTGAATATGGTATAACTCTACCTCAATCTTTTTTGCAATCGCCTGATCTCATAAATTATAAATGTGATACTTACATTAGCATTTTTTTTTTTTCAGAATTCTGAGATTGATTCAGATATAGAATCATCAGATGACGATATTTTCGAAGGTGAGCTCGGGGGAGTAGATACTTTAAGTATCAATTCAGATAGTGATCCAGAAATAGCAGATGATAATTTACAAGAAGGCATCATAAAAATAAAAGATAGTAATATAATAATATTAGAAAATGAAGATGGTTCTCTCAGTCAAAACGGAAATCCCCATGGTTCTCCAAGTCCAGAAGTGCAAGAAATTGCAAGTGAGAATGATGACTCTGTAGTGGCCGAGGACAAGGAAAAACCTAATAGTGATAATAAAGTACAATTGCGCCGTAGCAGTAGAGCCATAAAGCGCAAACGATATAACGATGAAATGGAAAATGGTGGTCGCGACTCGGACTTAGAAGTGGCACCAGTAGCATTTCAACGTAAAAATAAGCCGATTGTTATTAATGACACTAAAGCTTTAGTTGAAATGGCAGCTAGGCAGATTAAATCCAATCAGAATCATACCCAGAAAAAGGAGCCAACGGTTGTTATCATAAACACCAATAAATTATCATCCGAAAAATCAGCAATTTCAAACAAACCTTCTGGGCTGACAATTAGCTCTAGTTTAAGTGCACAAAGTCTATATCAAAGCATTATAGCTCGTGGGACAACGGTCACGCCAGTTAGCAGCAAGTCCAATACGCCAACTCAGAGTTCGTCACAAGCTGCCGCCCAGCCTTCTATACTACCTTCATTAACAGATGATATGTTTGTAGTTGAAGCTCCTTCGTTTATAGTGCCCTACGTTTACGAAAAACCTTCAGTTAAGCCTTTTAGGGAATTTGTTGACCTGCTGGGTAAAGAGCTGGATGAACAGAAAGCCAAAGAAGAAAAAGAGTTACAGGAAAATGAAAGGAAAGAGAAAGAAAAGATAGAAAAGGAAAAGCAGGAGAAAAATGAAAAAGACGAAGATGTAGAGCCTGAAGAGGACGCGAAACCGTCGGCAACCACGGAAGCGGACCTGGGCGAGCATGTGGACGAAAAGAAAAAGAAAAAAAAAGGTAAACTTTCCAATATTTCACTTCACGATAACGTCGACGAACGCACTGATCGAGAATTGCTTTCTTTTACTAACAGGCAACGCTGAAAATAGACGGATGATTTAACTATACTAGAATAGAATAGGACCAACTAGTCACCATGATACTCAAATTCAAGCCACATTTGTATAGGCTGGAAACAATGTTGAACAACAGTCGCGAAACATGTTGCGAAATGTTCTTAATTTTTTTTTCATGAATCTATGCTATATAATCTTATATCTTTAAACGAGCAATTCTTGTATATATATATATATATATATATATAATCTGAATCTCGGAAACGGCTCCAACGATTTTCATGAAATTTAGTATACAAGGGGTTTCGGGGGCGATAAATCGATCTAGCTAGGATTCATTTTTATACAATGTAGTTTTATTCATGTTTTCAATGACCAACTTTATCGATAATCAACTTGAACATAAACTTATTATTTTAATCACAATTTACCTAAAAATACCGAGCAAAGCTCGGCCAACCAGATATTATATTATAATATAATATATATAATATATTATAATATAATATATATAATAATATTATAAAGCTGAAGAGTTTGTTTGATTGTACGCGTTAATCTCAGGAACTACTAGTCCGAATTGAAAATTCTTTTTGTGTTGGGTAGCCTATTTATCGAGGAAGGCTATATATAGGCTATATAACATCACGCTACAACCAAGAGGAGCGGAGCAGTAATGAAAAATGTTGCAAAAACGGGGAGAATCGCACGGGTAGGCGATTCGACGCGTCGGGAAGGGTCGGGGGAATACGGAATATTAGTATGTTATCAGCAACACTGGCAAGCAGCTTTGTATCCTGCATCACAGTTATATTACTAAAAAAATGTTGTGAATTTTTCTTTTCCAGTGAAATTAATTCGTAATCCATGATAAAATCCTGCATTTTTTTCTTTCTTGTGTCATATAGAAAAATAATATATTCATGAAGATATTTTCCATAATATCAAAATCTAGTTTACCAAGAAAGTAATAGGTTTTCTTTAGCTCGGTACTTCCACTGATTAATGCAAATTCAGTTGTCCTACTAGTAAAAGCGGTTAATGGTGTTGTAGCATTATTATCTCATTATAATATTGATATATATTTTAGAGAAAAAGAAACGTGGTGCCGAAGAAGACGATGTGTCTTGGGATGGTTCAACCAGTACAGATTCAGAGGATGAAATCCTAATGAGTGATGAAGAAAACAAGACTATTATTATTAAAAATAAAGATGACTCAATGGAAGAGATAAAAGATGTTACAGGCGTAATTGCAGATAAGGCGGTGTCTACAACCAAATCAGATAATTATTTTGACTGTTCCCTTGGAAAGTTTTTTATTAATATTGGTCTAAGTCTTGTGCAGGAATATGTACAAAGTGATTTATTAAAACAACAGACCAGAAAATTAAATAGAGAAAAGAAATCGGGACATAGCACGAAAAGTACTGAAACTTCTATTGCTTCGCTCATAAAAAATATCGAATTCAGCAAAGAAAATAATGCGCCATATTCATTTCCTCAGAATAAATGCGAATTTTGTAGTTTTAAGACAGAATCTAAGTTGGCAATGGCTCATCACTTGGAGACGCCACATATGAAGAATAATGTGTATAAATGTAACTTTTGTCCATTTGAAATACGAAGTCCTCATGATATTTTATATCACATGGAAGCTGAGCATAATATCAGAGGTAAGTTAGAGAGAGCCCCGGCGTATCACCAGTGCGCCAACTGTCTCTTCGAGGACAACGGCAAGGGTAAATTGGCACGCCATCTCATACCTTGTGCCAAGAAATTCAAACCTGAAACGAATTTGGCTCCAGCACTTGAATGGGAGCCTCCTGCTAAAATACCAAAGGTAAATGCAAAAAAAATGTATTTTTGTGATATTTGCAGTAAAAAATGTTTACAGCCTGGCTAACAGAAATAACTTTAACATACTTTCATTTTCAGATAACTAGATCCCGCAATAGTATGATGGGTTCTTACCAAAACGCATTCAGTCGAAGTAGCATGGTCAGTACCAGTCAAAGTCGGCAGCCTGCGAGCGCTTCGAACGTAATGGCTGGCAGTTCCTCTTACCGGCCGCGGGGCCGCAACGCCATGTCTGTGCCGGCGCGCGCTTTGCCTGTCCACGGTGTGCCGATCTTGCGCGGTGGCGTCATGGTCAGACACAATGCACCCGTGCTCATGTCGTCAAATTATCCAATTGCAGTGAGTACTACCTTATCTGTCACAAAATCGAAATTGTATAGCAAGAAAATAATACTGCAACTTTGGCAATTCAAATGAAATAATGAATAATAGTTTCACTGTCCTTTAACAATAAACGTTTTACTCTTTATTTTAGAACAACGCAAAGCCAAAATCGGTGCAACAACCATCGATTTCTATCACTCCATTGCCTCGGCAACCACCGCCTGTGCAGCTGCCGCCGCCAGCGCCCAACTCGAAGAGTGCGTTCGTGATCTGTGAGATTTGTGACGGTTATATAAAAGATCTCGAACAATTACGGAATCACATGCAGTGGATACACAAAGTGAAGATACACCCTAAGATGATCTATAATAGGCCTCCGCTTAACTGCCAAAAATGTCAATTTAGGTAATTAGTACATCTGATTAAACAATTTTGGTGCTTCTTTTCCTATTGCACTCCAATTCGACGTATGAATAAGTCGATCTATATATTAATGCAAATGCATATGGTCTATTACAGATTTTTCACCGATCAAGGTCTGGAGCGACATTTGTTGGGCACACACGGCCTCGTTACCAGCTCAATGCAAGAGGCAGCGAACAAGGGCAAGGATGCCGGCCGGTGTCCCGTATGTGGCAGGGTTAGTCATTATTTGCTATCCTCAGGTTTCTTCGCATTAGTATATATTAAAAGAGTAAGAGTTGAACCATGAAACGGTGTGTTTTAATTGAAAACGCTGCGTTTGCCTCGACTGGTTCGTTTACTTTATATGAGTTCCAATAGCACTGCATCCATAACTGTACCTCCCGTAATGATTTACGAACAACAATATAATGCGTGCCGTGCTTGAGTTAAAAAATAGCTTTTGCGGGCCAGTGGATGCGTATTAAAGTACGCATACACTGGCCGCGCAAAGGCTCTGTGGCCATATATTTAAATGTTGCACTTATTTAAATAATCTTCCATAATAAACAAATTACATTAAGTAACATAACATTTATATAAATTCCAGGTATACCAGTGGAAGCTACTGAATCACGTGGCAAGGGACCATAACCTGACGCTGAAGCCAGCTCATCTTTCGTACAAATGCACCGTGTGCACCGCGACCTTCGGAATGTATAAACAGTTTGAGAACCACGTTTACTCGGCCCACAGTGTGGTTGCCAAGCGAGTCATGGACAAGAGCAAGACTACGGCACCTGCTAAGGCTACTAGTGATTCTCTTCTGAAGCCATTGAAAATTAACGATGAGATTACTATAATACCACAGCCAGTGAAAGCGGCGTCCGCTTCGGCTGCAGGCGATGATTAAGGTAATGTTTTAATATTTTTGTATTGAAGTTAGTTAACTGGTTTCCGCAGGTATTATTATTTTTGTTGTGTACCTGTTTTCTTTTCTGTAAGTGCATTAGACTTTGCTATAAGGTATTTTGGAGTACAGATTGACACATAGATTCTTTATTGTAGCCCATGAAAAATTAGAAATAAGAACTATTGACTGGAGGATGATTCTCAATTAGCTCCACCCATGTTTATGATACAACAAATTTATGTAATGTCAACTTTGCATCAGCTTTATATCGGAGCAAGTTGTAATCACCGATAATTGATAGACCAAATATGGTTTTATTTATATGAAGCTCTTAATTGACTTATTGAGTTTGTTAATTGTTCGTTAAACTTATTAATTAAACTATTGGTCGCCCAGTCGCCCAGTCGCCCAGTGGTCGAAGATCGCCCATAATTTATTTAATACTAAATGTATTTCTAATGCATTATCATATAAAAAGATTAGCGTTTTGCACTCTTTCTCTACATAAACTTTAACTAAGCGAAATGTATGTCCATATTCCTCCGTCCGCGTGATTTTCGTAAAAAGGGGTACATACAAAGTTTTTGCATCACGTATTAATATGTAGATACTTCGAAACCCTTTTTTTGTAATCAAGGTGCAGTTGCTTATCATCCGTAAAATGGTGATTGAAATTCAAATTTGCCTTGAGGAGCTGCAACTGCGTCATTATTAATATTTTGCGACGTTATGTTCTCGAATATCGATGGAAAGAGCTAAAAAGAATGCTATATTGCGCAGTGCGCGTTAAAGTACCTACTGGCCGGTGTTAGTAGCAGACCCTTCGTGCCCACACCCTTGCTGCTCCCAGCTTTGCTTTGCGCTTAAGTAGATGCAATGTTTTATGCTTTCTCGATGGTCTTATTTTAAATGCGAATTGATATACAATTTTCGTAAACATTTGTCGTAAAACTGTATGAATATAAAGTGTAATGAACGCTTTATGTTAAGAGTCAATAGTTGTAGTCAAACAGCTTGCGTCAACATTTTGCGATTCTATTTGACTTTAAAGGTAATAAAAGCTTTGTACAAAATAAAACACTGAGGCGTAACTGTAATTTCTCAATTACTTTGCTTTACCCTCAACTGTTCCCTAGCTTAGTAAGCTGTGAGATCGAATTTAAATAAATTAACGTAGGATATAGTCAATTGTCGCGTTCGTTGGCCTCGTGCTAGCTATTGCTATGCTATTTATCAGATGATATAGGTATGTTTAGAAGAGAAAGTACGATTGTATACGCTATGGGATTTTAACGAAATCGTAGATCAGACATTCGTTAGTGGTCAGCAGGCTTAGCGTGAGCACCGTTTTGTCGATGGAAGACTAGACAAAAATGACGTTCCGACGACGGCAGCAAAGTAGAAAGAGTCAACTGCACTTTTTACGGAATTCACTCTTTTACATAATTGGACTCAGAATTCTTTGTTTTGTTATGGACACTCGTACTAACGAAATGTGCGAAAATAATTTTCGCCGGTCGAAACTGAATACATTTATTAACGAACATTGTCCTCAAAATTGGAAGTTTATTCAATTTCAACTCAGCCTATAGCAGTCCGCTGCTGGACATAGGCCCATGCTGTGCCACAACACAATGTGCTCTGCCTTCCGCATCCAATCAGCCCCAGGCACCTATTTGAGGTCGTTGGTCGAGATCTAATGGGGCGTTCTACACTATGTTTGCCGATACGCAGTCTCCAATGAAACTTGTCAAAAAAGAACTTGAAACTTGGTCAGCCCACTGCCATTTCATTGTGCTTACTCTGCAAGCATGTCGCTAACTCAAGTTTCTTTCCGGATAATTTCGTTTCTGATCTTATCCATCAAAAAAACTCGCTTCAAATAGACCGCTCTATAGCGCGCTGATCGATCTTAAATTTGTCGACATCTCAACTGTCAGTGGTTACCGTTAACTGTTAGTGACCTTGGTTCTTCAAACATTGCGGTATGTGCGATGAGAAGACAATTAAGTTTTCAAAACGCTGCCCAACCCAACTACATCCTCCTGTCGGCTTCTGTCTCGAAGTTGTGTCTACCAAGCTGGATGACATTCCTTAGGTAGACATACTCCTTTACAACTTCAAGAAGTGCGTTTCTGCCATTATGATGATGTCGTCGGCAAAGAAAGGTGTGAGTACATGAGGCAATTTCAAAATCATAAATATCCCGCTTTCAACGATATATTAAAAATAGTGGTACGGTAAAAAAAAAAGCGATAGTTTGTTAATAACTGCCATTTTGTGTTAGTGACTCATTAATATGATCACGTTTCGTTATTCGAATACGTTATATACATACCTTTATCCTTATGACTGTAAAATCTATATCTATCGTTGTTGTAGAAACCAATAAGTAACTTAGTTACAGTGCCCGGGAGTTCATACGGCAGGTCAATTTTTGGAAACATGTGTGACGCAGTCATGATTAACAGAGACAACGTGCTCTAAAAAGTCGATAGTTCTTCAATATTGGATGTGTAATATTTAGGGTCGGTTACTGTATATATATATATATATATATATATATTCGTTTAGTTGCCTCTAGTTTGCCTAAGCGAAGTATTGTTTTTGCGAAATTATTGCATTTATTTTATTATTTTTGCCATGAAATAATTTTATATTTTGTCTATGTAGTGCAATTGTTTTTGTTTTCTCAAACTGCTTGGGCAACATGTAACTTAAAGACACGTGACACTTGTTACAGAAGGGATGCCGCCGGAGCTCGCCGGAGCTCGCCACATCCTCGGGCTGCAAGCTTGCCGTCGCCGTCGTGCATAACATCACGGGGGTAGGGCCATCGCCTGGCGCGGTGGACCTTCACTTTACACTTCACTGTTAGTGTACATTCCAACTCAGGCAATAGCTTGATTAAACGCGATATATGTAGTATTAGGCGTATAAACGTTTCATACACAATAAGTGATTTACAAGTATTGAGCGATTTTTGTAGCTACCCCTTATTATTACGGCGATGTAGTTATTTAGAGGTCTAAAGGAGTATCATACACTACCTAGGCTTTAAAAGCCAGTGATATATTATTTATATCATAATTCGATTTTGAAGTAGATTTCAGTTTTGGTATTTATACAAGCAATGATGCACGGCAGTCATTTGTAATTTTATATTTTGTAAATTTGGTAACAAGTAACGTTATTTTGTATAATAATAATTATATAAATTGGAATGTACACTGATCACGGAGTAACAAACTCACGTAAATGCTAAACATACCTCAGCGAATCTTAGATGTATTGTCATTTGTTATGTAAGATATTATAATGTCATGTTCCGAGGGGAGGCCCGGTTCCCATGTAGAGATATCTGTCGCGCGTTAACATGCGCTACTTACGGTATACGGACATTATCTAGATTTCAAAGAGTGCGCGAATATGTGTTAACGTGCGGTGAAAGATTTTATGGCACATAATAAGGATCTCTAGATGTTAGATTTTTTCATGGGAACTGGGTCTTGTGTAGTAAAATAAATTAATGTATGAAGGTTGTGTTATTGCGTTGGTATATTGGTTGAGTCCGTCTTAGATAAGATTGTTTTATGAAAAGACCTTATTTGGCATAATAATAACATAACATGGCGTTCGATACTTGTATCATGGTCAAGCTAATAGCAATTCACAGTTTGAGCGTTAGATAAATGATTATTTGTAGTCAAAAGCGTTGTAGATTTTTGAAGCACAGCTAAATTCATAATTGTTAACAAATCATAAGTAAGCTGTATGATCTACTATGTAAATAGATTATGCCAAAACAGGTCGAGTGTATGTATGACCATAAGGTATTTGGTGTATCCGGTTTATTAGCTAAGTTGGATGGCTTAAATTAGGAGTTTGGGAAACCCCTGGGTCGAATAAATATTACAAATGAGTAAAAACATGATGAAAACTGGTGCGATCTATTGCACAAGGTGCACTAGTAAGTTTGATTGCGCAAGTTTACGTCTGCCAGGGAACTCGGCCCTATTTCTGTAACTGGTTCACAAGTCTATAAACTACGAAAAGAGTTTAATCCAGTGGAATCAGAATTAGCTTAAGAATCAATTTCCATAATCAAGATTGCTAGTGGACGATAGGTTGTCGATTTATAATCGAGTTTCTGGCGATAGATGGCAGCCGCGTAAAGTAAGACAGCAATTAATCCCAAACAAAATAAAAGTTCGAATACTTAATTAATGAGAAGCCCAGAGTATCGAAAAACAATATACGACCACCACAATATAACAATATAAACTTAAAAAGTGGAATTAAAATAATCTTCCAGATAAGTTAACTATTATCTTATCAGGAGGTGCTGAAATAGGCCATAAAACTTTTCCAAACGTCTTAAAACCTGCCGATAAAACGTGGCACCGGAAATAATTACTTTTTAAATTTATCTTTCGTAATTAATATTGTAGTAGATTAAGTAATTTTTCGCTCGGTATTATTAACTTCTTAGTAATTCACACATGTTATGCATACATTGCGACCAAAACTATATGTTTCAGGGTAAAATATATATTAAATCGAATATCATAAGAAAAACACACATAGAAGACGTTTCCTATCACTTTGATGCGGAATTGTCGTAGGTTTAAATGACTCAAACTAATACTTGGACACCGACTTGCATGTTGCGCATTGTCGCTTGGGACAAGTCTGGTTGGGTGTGCTGGAAGGCAAAATGGGAGACACGTATTTATTAAATAGCATAGGAACATTGTCTACGATGCAATAATTAAATGAATATGTTGAAATCAGCATATCTGTTTTGTTCATAGATTTATAGTGATTGAAATATTTTATTTACATAAAACATTATTTCTTTATTTTTAGCTTGCTAAACAGACTTATTATACATTATACAAATGTTATATATACCAAGTATTAAGTTGGGTGCAATATGTATTTTTGTTGAATGCCATATATATAAAGGTCTTATTACGAAACCGCTCGCCTCTTGTGACGACGCGAAGATGACCTTCTTATTTGAGAGAAGCCTATGATTGTCTTGCCACTGGTCCTTTGATGTCCCTAATGATGCTTATTTGGTTTTGAAACTGTTGAGATCTTATTTAGGAAGTTGCAGTTTGTTATACCGTTATAGTTTAACAGTACAAAATTAATCCATTCTTATTCGTGATTTCAGTTTTACCAAAATATTTCAATACTGATCATCATCCACTCTCAAAGTTGCAAAAGTATTGTTTAATGGTTTATTAATACAAAAAATAAAATAAAAATACGACTTCCGCATCTTGTTAGTTTTTATCATAGTTGCAAAGTACCTGCTTTTGTGAAACTGTAGCCAATATTGATCTGATTGATTGACTTGTATTACTACATTGTAATACATAATTATTGTAAAGAAGCAAGCTAAGTATCGGACGGTTAATTAAAAAATCCTATACCTTGTCATGTCAACGTTAGCATATCTGCATGACATGTGGAGCTGACATGCAGTTCAAATGCAATCCATCTGTTTTTAGTAACCGCATGTAGTATCGAGTCATTGGTGTATAAACAAATTGTTTTTTTTTTCTTTCAACAGTTGATGTCAATTGTGTTAGGTATATCGTTCGGCTTATGAATAAATAAATTTAAGTCCTGAGGCCAATAGGGTTTTAACTTTAATTTATTATTATTATTATGTAAAAGTCAACATGACTATGTAAGGTTTTTTCCATATAAGCGATAGCACCGCGAAGACGCTGTTTAATAGGCAACGCCAGCACCTCGCCGTACACTACGTATCGTGATTTGTAGGTACGCAGCTCGTGCGCCAGAAATCGTTGGTAAGATGGTTACGCTCTTCGTACAGTAATAGTACCTATTGTAATAAATAGTGCGCTTATCCAGCACATTCGCGGCGTATTCGCTTATGAGGATCCAGCCTAAGGCCATTTGTCCAATTCTAGGTCAACGGGACATCAACGAGAACACGATGACGGCGCCGAAGTAGCGATACATACATTTGCTATGGCGTCCACCGCACGCCATCATCTCGTTCTCGTTGACGTGGCGGTGGACAAACGGCCTTAGGTATATGTGAGCGGGGAAGTCATAGATATTACAAGTCCCAATTTCCATTTTTTATTTTATTTAATGTGCGTATTTGTGTTTAAAAATTGTCGATTTAAGTGGGCGTTTAATACGTATACTTATGTCGTGCTGTGTCATTTTATCATTTTTGACGTTTCAGTTTAATAGCAATAGCTGCTGTGTTAATACATATAAGTTTAGACACATAGCATTAATTAATATATTGTACGATGCCCGAATTTCTCTCAAACGGGCTATCTTTGATGTCAGAATGAATACGTCGAAATACTACACGACTGTGTTTAGGATGGCACATTCCTAACGAATTCAGAATTCTTTCATTGTAGTGATACCGGAGGTGCGTGGTAAATATTTATTATTTAAAGTTAGGTTGTTAAAATTAGCTTTTAGTTAAAATTTAGAGTAAAAAATAACTTAATGATTTTCTGCTATTGTGTACTTTTTTGACAATTGTTTCAAACTCGAGTGAATGCGATTAGCAGAACCTGATTTATTTAGGTTTTGAAGATTATACTATATACCTAAACGAACACGATTCAAAAGTTTTGTATCATTTTGTTATCTTGTAAATAATAGGTATCGTTAAGTATTTGTAATAAAGATACCTTACCATTATGGGTGTTTTATTTTTAATACATACATACATAAAATCACGCCTTTTTCCCATGGGGGTAGGCAGAAACCACGGAACGCCACCTGCTACTATCTCTACACACTCCTTTTGCCTCGTTAAGGTTCATACAATTGGTTATACACACACGCCGGAGAGCAGTGGTGACCCAGTGGTAACGGCCGCGACTTACGAGTAGTTCGAACTAGGGTTGTAACGGAGGCCTTCTTAGCGGAGGCGGATGCGGATGCGGAGGCGACGAGTTTCACCTCCGCGGATGCGGAGGTTAACGGAGGCGGAGGCGGAGGTGAAAGTGGATGTAAAAAAGTAGTACTTTGTGTCGTCCAATTTAACTCGTCCAAACAATTCAACAGGTCGATTCCTGTCATGTATCGTTTGGCAAATGACCAGTGTTGCCAGTACCTGCGTCGACTTTCGGACGACTACCTAATATAGGACGATTTGTCCAAAAATCAAAAGGACAACTGGAGAAATATTAATTTGTTACGATTGAATGAGAAAAAGTATATCTAAAAGGGCCTGAGTACAAACAATAGTATACGTATCAAACAAATAAAAAGTGATTGGTTTTGTTAAAGATGTTCAATATTTTAATTTTGTATCTTGCATGTCTTTGGTCGGCTCAAACTTAACGACAACCTTGATTCCTGCACTCGTTGCCATCAAATATACTAAAGTATTGTTGTTGAGGCGGGTTCTGCTGTATACGCTGAGGGCATACAACGCCTTGCATGTCCAGTATAACAATATATTCAGGATGCTGTTGGGTCTACCACGGTATTGTAGCGCTTCCGAAATGTTCACCGAGGCCAGGGTTGATGGATTTTATGCCATTATACGGAAGCGGTGCGCGTCTATTCCCGGTCGAATACGTGCTAGCTCCCACAGCACCCTGAGTGTATTGTGTGATACGTGGGACAGCCCCATGCTGGCTCACTGGATACGGCTGCACACATAAGTGTCAGTTGTAATAATTTTGTTTAACAGTGTTTTCTATTTTTCTTTTTTACTAACATATGGTTAAGACTTTTTACTAACAACATATGGATATTTTGGTCGGAAATAAATGTTTGTTATTATTTACGACTTGATCCTTTTCAGTTTACTGAAAACTCTTTCTACGCTTGCATTTGCAAATGGTAAAACCAACAGCATTCCAATAAATTTTCTGATGTTTGGGTATTTTACTTTCCTGGCAATATCCTTATTTGGAAAACTTTTTTCCAGTATTGTTCCACCGGTAGACCCTAACTCGTTTGCGCATCGGTCTTCATTAAGCAATACTCCCGGCATTCTATAACTAATGTTTTGTAATCGAATACATCTTATAAGAATGGAAATCTTTCGATTGCTGATGTCAATACTGGGATATTGAAACTTGTACTCGTGGCGGAGTCAACAATTGGTAGATTTTTTTATTGCTTGCTTCAACGTAAAACAACTGCATGCAGTCAAAGCTTAATCGGTCTGTGTCTGATTGTGCGGGAGGATTTAATTGGCTTTCCATTGCATACCATGTTTCCTGTGCTGATATTCCAATGTATATTTTATCTATTGGCACGTAGAGCCTTGGATTATTATATTGGACTTTAAATGCATTGGTTCCTTTAATGTGAGAGGTCCTTATAATAAGCAGCAAGCGCTTTGTATTAATTTCTCTGTTTTTGACTTTAGTTTATGTAACAGTGGAGTCTCTGATTGAAACATAGTTTTAAAATAGTTCAATAGCTCCAGAACGTACGACATAAATTTTAGATAAACATTAGTTCAATTAAATTTTTACGCATTATTGTAATGTTTAAAACTGCGTTTTGTTATTTGCAATTGAAACGTATTAAGAAGGAAGTAAATTACTGTAGTTGGCTATTTGAAAAGGGACGGAAAACGGACGGAATATATGATCGGACATCGAAGGGACGTAAAGATGTCTAAACGGACCAAAATCGTCCCTTTTGGGACGTTCTGGTATCTCTGCAAAACACATGCGCGGCGGGAACGCGGTTGGGTGAGGAGCAGGTGCACCACCCCAACCGCGTTCCCGCCGCGTACTCGTTGACCATTTCGCGCGCAACATTCGGCCGGACGGCTGAGTCGTAGTCGAGCGTCGCTGCACGCGCGTTATTGTTCTATGATTCGTAAATAAACCTCCGTTATAACTTCGCAAAATTTATACGGAGGCGGAGGCGGAAGCGAAGATACGATTTCTTGCGGAACTTCCGCAGTAACGGAGGCGGAGGCGAAGTTCCGTTACAACCCTAGTTCGAACCCAAGCAGGCGCTTTACTTTGTGTCAATTATTTCATCACCACTGCTCTCAAAAACGGTGAAGGAAAACATCGTGAGGAAACCGGCTTGTCTTAGAACCAAAAAATCGAAGACATGTGACATCTTCCAACCCGCACTGGGCCCGCGTGGTGGATTATGGCCCGCTCCCTCTCACCGAGAGGAGGCCTGTGTCCCAACAGTGGGAACGTTATAGGCTGCTAATGACACGCCGGTTGCGAGTACTACGCACCTGACCTTTCTGAAGAACATCACCAATATGTCCTCCTAGGGCGTCCCCTCCCGGTGTTTCCACTCACATCTGTAGATACCTTTTGTGAGGTCATAATGCACAATGCTTTTCGATGCTTACAGTATCGCCTTATTGTGAGTTAATCTGAGTTCCGATAGTGAAAAAGGTCATGGTCAAAGGGTCTAAGGGACTGCCCTTCCACCATGATCATTTTCGCACGTTCATGACCTAGGTGATCGACTTTTCATCACCATAGAGCTACAATCTTTTCATAAATGGTTCAGTTTCAATACAGAATCGCAAATGAGTACACTATTCATAAGGTTTTTTTCAGTGAGCTGGTGTGGCATCCAAATATCGAGCTTTTATTTATACCCAGTCTTTTTCAAATGGGCCAAAACTGTTTTGTCGTCAACCCTACACTTTTTAGCTGTCGTAAATAATAAAACTACTAATACGGCCGATATTGCTCCACTTTTTCAACAATGGCATCGACTTTATCCATGATAGGGCGACCAGAGCGGACTGTATCTTTAACATCAAAATTCACGGACTGAAAACGCTTAAATCAACGTTGATCTATTCTTACTGACGCTGCGTTAAGTACCTACATAAACGTCACATCTTTTTTTCGTGATTAAGTTTTCCCCCTTTTATAAAATTTGTAAATGTATCGAATTTCTTAGATAAATTCATCCATTTCGGTGGGCAGAAAACAGTTGAAAAGTAGCGGGAAATCGCTTAAACATTTTTATTTAAAATATCGCCTGGCGAAAGATCAATTTTATTAAGGTAAGGGACAAAATGCAATTTTTCAGTAGGAGCCGATAAAGATTTTTTTCTGGGTAATTTAAACTAACTTTTTTAATTCTAAGGCTATTTATTATCGAGTTTTACAGAATTATTTAGTTTAAGGCGGCTCATTATTATTGATGATGACCATTTTCCTAAACACGATACTTTCAAAGATAGCTGTCCCTTATTATTATATTATTATTAGCCGTTGCTGTCCCACTGCTGGGCGAAGGCCTCCCTACTCTCTTTCCACGTCTCTCTGTCCAGAGCTGCCAAGGACCAGTCTTTATTAAAAGAGTCCAGCTCATCCCGCCATCTCCGTCTGGGCCTGCCGCGATGCCTCTTGCCATTAAGCGGGACCCATTGGGTCGTAAGTTTGGCCCACTGATCGTTTGACATACGGCAGATGTGCAGCTGTCCCTTACTTTAATGTAATTATGACAAGTCATCCCTTACTTTAAATTGGCTCTGATATAGTTTAAGTTTTATTGAGACATTTTAATGTAAGTGTCAAAAGCAAAACCAACGATGTTTTTTCTTTTAATGTAAATAAATTGTGTGAAATTAAATTTACTCACATTTAAGTTAAGTATTTTAAAAATGTATGGAAATTTAGAAAATGTATTTTTTGTGACCTTACATCATTTAGATATTCTTTTAGGTATTTAAGTAAAACACCTAAAAACAAATAAAATAAACCTTCATTATATTATTTTAATCAATATCAACCTTAAAGAAAATAATAATATTATTGTTACACATCGGTACATAGATATTTGTATATATTATGTATGGACCTACCTCATGTGAAAGTTAAAGTTAAGCAAATTATCAATTTACATACCTAGCTAATTTTTCTTTCAGTATACGGAATTGATGATTTCCTTACCTCTAATTTTTAGACATCATACGAAAACTGCCCTTTAAAACTAAAACGAACTATGAAATCTATAGTCAACTTAGATATTCTTATGTAAACGAATAAACTATAGCATTAAAATCAGGATGGAACGTTTATAATCTATGCTGCTTTACAAAAAATAAACACTGGTAATACAAATGGTAATGAATACCCATTTTAGTTTTATTACTTAACAAAAAGGAACTTAAATAGTAGCTTGGTTACATAAAGAATCTTAAAACATAATAAACTATAGTATCAATTTTAAGGGTTCATAATCAAACCCGATTTTTTTCTAGTTATTTAAACCAAAACAAAGTTACTACCTACGTCGCGCGTCGGCTTCATAGAGATTCTCATAATTTAAACAAGTAAAACTTAAATTAAATCAAAACAAACAACAAAAGCGTTTTTTCAACTTTTATGTAAAACATACCTACTGTAGAATTTTTAAACGAAGAAATGTTAGCCAATATCACCTTTAAAAATTGTCAGAATTTGTATCATGATCTTTAGAGTCTTCTTCATCGGTTTCCGTAAGTGTGTCTGTTTTAGTAGAAGTAAATGGTAATTTTAGAAAATCCGAGTGAAACCTGTTTGGCATAACCCCGTTATTACATAACTTTTTCAAATCTATGTATTTCACATTTGAAATAGGTAGTCGTTTTGCGTAAAGAGGTTTTAATTTCAATGCTTCACAATCTGATGGATTTTCTTCTATTTGAGCCGCTGGTATTGTTGACGCAACGTCGACGCATTTGCTTGTTCTCTTCTCTTTCCCCTTTCCCTTCCATCTACCTCTTCCACTTTGCTCTATTTTCTGTCTTTTTCTTGCAGGTTCTTCAACCTCAGTTTCTTTTTTATTTATTTTAATCTCACGAGAAGCTGCATCTACTTTCATCGAGTCTTTCACTTTCAAAATTGACAAATCTTTCTTTTTCAGCGTCGCGATCCTGATCTTAGATATTTTTAAAGCTTTTGAATCTGAGTTGAAAACTTTTTCGACAACTGGGTCAATGAAATCCTTGTGTTCGAGGACATTTACGGTGTAAGGCCGAGGGTCTTTTCGGGCTGATTCCATGTAAGTAGGCCATTGTGTATAACTCCACACCGTCAATTTTCTTCGTTCTCGCTCAATCACAGAGTGCATACTATCAACTGGCATATAACTGTGGCCAGGTAGTAAATAATTAATCTGGCTAATTTTAACATTTCGGGAAATTGACAAAAAATAGTTCAAAATTGACAATATTGTTTTATTTCTGTTCTGTCCAGCCAATGAATCACAGTACAGAATAACTTTTCTTATTCCTCGATCATCAACATTTTTAAGGTACTGGAAAAGACAGGAACCTATTTCCTTTGAACCCCTTTTGCCGTCACTCACCCCATGTGTAGCTGAAACCATTCTGTGTTGAGCTCTCATATACTGTAAAATTGTATACAGTATACTTCCTTGTATAGAATGATAAAATATTATCGCCATGGGGGGGTTATTCAAAACTTTTTGCAAATCAAAGCTCGAAACAATAATGGACTTGTCGTATTCAGATGTTGATTGCATTGGAATCTTTCGTAAGTCGCTTCTTTTTCTTCAATTTGAACCTTGATGACTTCTGAGTCTTGATTAACTTCCTTTGGGTTGTTTTCTTCTTTGGCACATATTTTACATTTGTCCTTTCTTGGAACATGCACAGTAATATTAGGTACTGTGCTCGGATCGAAACAAATTAAAAAATAGTCGCTCACTCATTTTTTTCTTTCTTCACACCATTTCCGGTATAATCTGAATAAATTCGTTGTATTTTAAACTAACTTTTAAACGAAATAGTAATGATAGGGACAAAGACCAAAAAAGACTTAAAATAAGGTAAAGCACATGCGCTTAATAAAAAACGTAAAGATAAATTAAAGTAACGATGTTTAGTTAGAGTTATGACAGTTACGTTAATCGGATTCCATTGTAAGCAGGACTAACTCCAATATGACTTTCTGGAACGAATACATTGAACGTTACACACATTTTTGAAAAAAAAAATTGCTTTGTAGCATACAAACATCCTTACCTACTGTATCGGTAATTTTTTTAAAGTTGAAGAATGAAGAGTACTCTCTTTTTATTTGATGTTATTTGACCATGTTTTTCTAATGTATCTAAATACTGCCTCGTTGGTCTAGTGGTCGCAAGCGCTTCTGTTGAGCATGAGGGCCTGGGTTCGATTCTCAGGTCGGCAAAGTGTTTCTCTATCAGCAATTTGTCAGTAGCAGCCGGGAGTCTGGATTTGTGCCCGATTGATGGCAATGGCCTCACTCCACATACGGCGAAACGACCACTTTAGGCGGCCAAATATAAAAAATGTGAAATTATATGTGGATTTGTACTTTCAAATGTTTCTGACCTATAAAAGTTACTATGTGTTGAGACTTGAGAAGATTTTTAAGTACCTACCTGCTTGAAAGGTATTTATAGCCAGAAATAAAATAGTATTCAAGATTAAATTTAGTACCTATATTTTACTTTTTTATATTTTTATTTTTATTTAAGTATGATACATACATAAATTGTGTTGTAATCTTTTCCCACGTCTCAGTAAATTATGACCGCTATAGCTTCTTCAGGAGAGTACGGTTTAGTAGCCGAATATAACGCGTTTGTATCTGCGAGGGCTTATAGTTAAGGCTAAGCTCACTAGTTAGGCAGCTGTCCTTTTTCCGCTCTTAGTAAGGCTGGCTTGAGCAGCAGAACACAATAGCTCTGTGCTTGACTCAGAAACGATTGGTTTCATCAGTCTTCGTTTTGTTCGTAAAGAGCTCTCTTCAAAAGATTTTGCAGGTCTGCCTCTGGTTTTTTACACATGCAATCATTGTTTGCGCTTTTAGTGCCTATAGCTGGCAACAACAAATCGTTCTTTAACTATTTTGAATTGAATTTCCTAAATCTTTCCATAGTCCATTTCGATTTATTCCACTTTTGTAACAATTTTGAAACAAACACTTTCAGAATTTTTCAACAGATTTCAGATAATTACTATTTTCGTTTTAATACTAGTGATAATTAAGTCTTCTCCTGAGGATATAGTCGGACCTTCCTCACCAAGTTTGTTAAGGGATGTAAGTCGTAAAAGGAAGGCATCGTCAAACGAACAAGTCTGTGCAAAGAAAACGAAAGAAACACAAGTTTCTGCAGAAGATATAACGAGTGCAATCATGTATCAACGTAGCATACCTACCTATGGAACGCAAATGAATTAAGGCGTGACGTCTATAATTTACCTCCGTTGGATTTTAACCTCTAAGTCCCTGAGATACCACATTTGGTATGTAAACAATCGTTTTTAATTGTGTCTGTAATTACGGTAATTGACCGGTTAACCAACCAGTACGTACCTACCTCTACCCACATTTTTTGTTGTACAAGCGCCGCAAAGTCCACTTGTACAAAAAAAAGGTCAGTACCTAAATGTGGGATATTTTCTGTAGTTTAATTTAATAGTCAACTATTTTCATTGTAAAATGAGTTGGAAAGGAGTTTTTGTCAAAAAACTGGTTTTGGGTGCTATTTTTCTAATATGGCAGCGTGGAGGTTGGATTTTTTCCGGCGGGAACGTACTACCGGGATAAAAATATGCCGTACCGGTGCCGTATGTGTTAAACCACGTTATAAACTATCTGCGTGCCATTCAAATGCGTTCAGCAGCTTTTGCGTGAAATAGTAACAAACATCCATACGTCCTTCCAAACTTTCATATTAATAATATTAGGTCTTTACCTATGAAATTGCCGTTCTGCAGTACTGGCCATTTCAAATCAAAATAATTTTTGTTTGTCTAAGAATTCTAATTTCAAATTAATTTTATTTTAAAAACATGGAATTGTTTTTCCAAAAGTATTCATTTGTTTATTGATTAGTGTTACATTGTCATCGCATTTCAATCTTTTTCGTCATCATGGATACGTTAAAAATTCGAGTAGATAATTATGGAATATGAGTACCGTCGTGGCAGCAACGTGGCACAAGCGGCACGCAACATCAACGACGTTTACGGAGCTAACACTACAAACCAACGCACCACATGTTATTGGTTTGCTCGCTTCCGTTCTGGAAATTTCGACCTGAAAAATGAACCTCGCGGTCGTCCGAAGACTTTGGTCGACAATGACGAATTAAAGGCGATTGTGGAAGCTGATGATACACAATCTACGGCTGAATTAGCAGCAGCTTTCGACGTTAGCGTCAAAACAATATTGGTCCATTTGCGTCAAATTGGCAAGGTAAAAAAAGCTTGACAAATGGGTGCCCCACGAACTCAATGATCGCCAGCGCGAAGTACGCGTCGAGACGTGCCTTGCACTGCTCAACAGACACACAAATGAAGGAATTTTGAACCGCATTGTTACCTGCGATGCAAAATGGATTCTGTTTGATAACCGCAAGCGCTCAGCAAGTTGGTTGGATCCTGGTTCAGCACCTAAACAATGCCCTAAACGAAAACTTACCCCTAGAAAAGTGATGGTCACTGATTGGTGGTTTAGCGCCGGTGTGATTCATCACAGCTTCTTACCAAACGGGGTGAGCATTACTGCAGATGTGTACTGTGAAGAACTGAACTCAATGATGGAGAAGCTGGCACCTCTCCAACCAGCATTGGTCAATCGCTCGTCTCCGTTGCTCCTGCACGACAACGCGCGACCTTATACTGCACAGCAGACGGTCTCCAAGTTGCAAGAACTGGGGTTGGAAGCTCTCCGTCATCCGCCCTACTCACCAGACCTTGCGCCTACAGACTACTACTTTTTCCAGAATTTGGATAACTTCTTGGCGGGAAAAAAATTCAATACCCGAGAGGCAGTACAAAATGCCTTTGAAGAATTTGTTGCCTCCCTTCTAGCTGATTTTTTTAAGAAGGGCATCAAAAAACTGCCACTGCGTTGGCAAAGATGCATTGATTGCATGGGTGATTATTTCGGTTAATACAAATAAAAAATACATGAAAAAAATTAGTCTAATTTTTTTCATACAAAACGGCATTTTCATAGGTAAAGACCTATTATTAACCATCTAACAGAAATATTCAAATATGAATGATACTAATTGTTTTGCTAGATAGGGCATACCAATGCAAGGGTGGTCCCATACCAAAGAAGTCAAGATCTGATAATGGAAACCTGATAAAATTGAGAGTAACCCACGAAAATAATTTTGATTATGATTCTGCTTTATTTTGATTATTATTTTAATTTTGTTTTTGGTTTGATTTTATATGATTTCAAAATATAATTAAATTATAATTATGTTTGGTGAGTATAAGAACTTATCTAATTTTAAGTAGCGCCCAGTAAGTAATGCATGATGTGCTTTACCTGTAATGTTTGTGAGTAATTAGTGGGAACACTAGTCGATAAGTATATTGGATGTATCTCATATCAGTCTTTTCAATTAATTGTTCGTGAGTTGGCTCACTCATAAATAAAATAAAAATAAATTATAGTATTGCATTAGCAATGGCTCTTATGTAGTAAATAAGTAGGTAGGTAGGTAAGCAGATAGGTATTACAGGCTGGAAGGTAATAATCTGCAGTCTGCACACCTCTCCTGAAAGTACGTTCCGCATGAATGTAATGTAGGTTCTTAGGTAATGCATTCTCAACAGGATCCTTTTTCTCATTGCTGTAGACGTAGGAGCCTCTACGTTCCGTGACATGAAAGGCACTTAGACAGGCACATAAGTACCCACATTCGAAGTAGGTGGTCCAACCCTGGACTGGTAGTCACATCACCAATTCTCGATTCTCAATTCTCAATTCTTTATTGCATACCATAATGTTAAAACATGGTTGGTAGGGAAATTATTATTTTAGTCACAATTATGGACCCTGTCGGGCACAGCAAGATCAAGTAGGAGAGAGGAGGAAGAACACTGGGTGCTTAATTGTAAATTAATTTTTTAGTTACCTAGTTAATAATATAGTATTGGTTTTATAATAATGTGTAGATTTTACGAATTTTAATTATTGTTTTATTAATTATTGTTTTATTAATTATATACACCTAACTAGCTGTGCTTTTATCACGGCTATTGCTATCTTCAACAGGCCAGTTAAGTATAGCATATAAATACGCTTTCATTTAACTACTCCCAATCAGCCCGGTAAAATAATTTAGTTCTTCATTACCGTCATAAATAATTATACTGTTGGCATTCGCTACTGCGAGGAAAAGTATTGAGTCGGCGTAGTCTCCCCAGCATCGTGCGTGGTGGGGTCGAGCACAAAACTGGCGCTGGCAGTCAGTGGCAGTAACATGTGGTGGCTGGTAGTGTTGGGGCAGGTCTTGCTCTTTGCCGAGGGCATGAACCTCGTGCCTGAGCGGCATTACGGGTCTACAACTGAGGTACGTTACTAAGTTAATTCGAATTATTTAGCATATGTATATACATAAGTGTGTAGTGACTTAGTTTAGTGCATCGTTAGGAATGTACTACGCTTTAAGGGTCAGATAGATCGGCGCGGCTTTATTAGATAAATTTCCATACAAATTCTTTATTAAAGTCCCGTCATTCTGTCCCGTCGCGTTTACCTTTTCTGTAACATTTCGAAAAATAACATCAGTTGTCCTATTATCAATTTCCTAAATCGAAGATTCTAAGGGGCGGAGCGCATGTGTGTTTAGCTATTCCATTATATTTATTACTAGCTGACCCAGCGAACTTCGTACCGCCCTACCAAGCTCCTACCAAGCTATGCCATGGTACTTCGTAGACATAAAGCGTTTTCTAGCTACCACACACCCATGTTTGGTGAGCTCCTACCAAGTTATGCCAACCTGGTACTTCGAAGACATAAGGCGTTTTCTAGCTAACACACACCCATGTTAGGTGAGCTCCTACCAAGTTATGATAACCTGGTACTTCGAAGATATATTAATAAGGAACTTTTTTGGATGATTTTTTACACCTTGGGTCCGAAAAACCCAAATATCTTACGGAACCCTATTTTTTCTTAAATAAAATATAGCCTATGTTACTTGCAGATAATGTAGCTTTTTAATGGTGAAAGAATTTTTAAAATCGTTCCAGTAGTTTTTGAGTTTATCCATTACAAACAAACAAATAAAAATACAAATTTTTCCTCTTTATAATATTAGTATAGATATAGACATGTGGGTAAATGTATGTGGAAAATACCTAGTAATATTAATAGCTAATTAGGTAATTTGTGCAATATAATACTTAAATCTAAATAAAAGGGATACTTACTAGTACTGGAAATATATATTCAGAAGTCAGTGTACCGCTAAATTGACAGACTGGGCATGTTATGACCACGATAATTATTACTGACAGCTGAAATTTACGATCACTTTTCGTGTTTACCACGCTAAACTTAATATTATCGATACATAAGTACGTAGGTAGGTATACTTTATAATTACAGTCGTTACGATTTTAGTAATAAATTAGGTAGATAGGTTTTTAAATTTAAAAACTTTAAGAAAAACAGATGTAGTTAGATGTTTTTACATCTATTTTTCTATCTATTTGCTTTACGACGGTGATCCTAAAAAGTTTCTATGTTATGTCTTCAAGCATTTGGTGCTTGAAGACATGAACATTTTTTTTCATGTCTTGAAGCATTGGGTTTACAACAAGTTATGTACAAAAGAAACTTCTTAGATAGTCATACAATTACATAGATACTTATTTCAAATTACGGTTGCTTTTCAAATCTGTTTGCGTCTAAATGTGATGTGAGCGAACTGTTTCTATACCCTAAGCGTAAATGCATTGTGTTACGCCTAAAGCGAGTTATTGAACTTCAAGTGTATTGAATGACTGCAGCTAATAATATTGCGATGTTATTGTATACTGATAGGTACAATAACAGCATAATCACCCTATTGTTCTCACTGCTGGGACACAGGCCTCTCCCCCATTATGGCCCAATCCCTCTCGGTGAGAAGGAATGGGCCATAATCAACCACGCGGGCCCAGTGTGGGTTGGCAGATATATTATGTTTTCGATTTTTTGGATCTAGGACATGCCGGTTTCCTCACGATGTTTTCATTCACCATTTTGAGAGCTATTGTGATGAAAGAATTTACACAAGGTAAAGCGCCTGCCTGGGTTTGAACCCGCGACTTACAACTCGTAAATTGGAGCCGATACCACAATAACACCGCAATGTAGAAAAACTGGTATTTGGGTGTTTCCAAATACCAGTTCTTCTACCAATTCGGTAAGAACACTGTTTATCAAACATTTACTTCGTTTCAGGTGAGCTGCATCGAATATGCCACACTCAATAGAGATAGAATCGGAAGAACGCTCAATGAAGGTAAAATTGTTGTTTATAACGAGTATATTTTTTATAATTTGCAATTTTTTGCTAATTTGTTCTTTTTGTTACGTAGGATGGCGTTCCCAGAACCCAGTGTTTAGAAAGATGTTCACCAAACGTTCTGCCACACTACCAGTTCAGTTTTCACTCAATATGGAGCCGATGACGCGACGAATGGACAATATTATTGACAATATAATACCAAGAAGCGATCATTTGTTAAATGAACACGCAAAATTAGTGCAGGATATAAACGGTTTGCGTCAGGTGGTCTTTATTGCACCTTTTATCGAAGATAACAAGGACTACGATGAATCAATCTTTCATGAAATTATTGAGACTGCACCTACTCCAACATCCAGGCCGCCATCGTTCAGACCATTTATAAGTTCGACGAGGTCACCGACGAGTTCCACCAAAGGAAGTTCGATACCGATCATATTGCTGGGGGGTGCGAGTCAGCGGCAGGTGGTCAAGAGCCAGCCCATCAACTTTGCCAAGCCCACCGTGAGCTTGGTGGGGACGACCATCTCTCCCTTTATCAAACATCCCTATCCTTTCGTGATGCATACAGCTCAGCGGAAGCCGATTAAAATATGTATGTCGTCAGTTCCCTCAATGTTTTCTTCAACAAAACGACCGCCCACTTTTTGGGACAGACTAATAGATTATTTTATACCTAGCCGTAGTTTAGGTAGGTAGGTAGGTTACCTAGATTAATTATTATTTAAGGGTTCAGAACTGTTGCATAATTATTTAAAGTATAGTGATATTAATTTAAAGTGCTGTTTATTCCGTTCGTTATTTATTAACAGATTTATTTGCAATTTTTATCGGCATCATCTGATTTATCAATTTTTGGTATAACATATCAAAATTATGTAATTTGATAAGTAGGTACATAATATCTAAAATATATTGTAGGTACGTCTATAGTTTTTGTCAACTTTTGCTAGAAGGAAGGCGTGTTTCCCGACGTTATTACATTACCGTGTACATAATACGAGGAGGTACCTACATGAACGTATTGCTTTGTGCCTGTGCACATTATGATGCGTGCGTTGATGCCGCAAATCGCGTGTGCTACCTCTAATTACGAATGCCGATTATGTATTGTCTTCTTTTTTCCACTTTTACGCGTCGAAATGGAAAAGTTGAACGTCTTACGTGTTATGACAAAATAATTATTTTTCATTGTGCCTTATGTCATTAGTTCTTGTTGCTGGTAGGTATCCCGTGGGAACTTTTCATTCAGCATGTGCTGCGTTCTGTCAAGACAATTTTTCAACTCTCGATTGTTAGTAATTCGCTTAGTGACGTGGGGATACGTTTCTTTTAAGATGTGTATCGATTTTTGCACGGTAATCTTCGAACAACCCCTAGCTACACTAAGCTTGTGGCATCGCTGTTGCCTCTGCCTATCATGCTGCCGTTATGATCGCGGCGCGCGGTTTCCGCGCATAATCGATACACGGTATTGCTTTACAACAACTTAACGTGTGACAAATAATATTGTGTTGCAATTTATGTTGCTACACGTAACTGTATATTCATAACGTACGCGGGACAGAAAAAGAAAATGTCGAGGCTGATATTTTTTGTTACCAATTAAAATTATTTATTTGCGGTACAAGGCAGTTTTATTTCTTTATGATTCCTAATTGACTGTGCACTTTGAATAATAGGTAAAATAATTGGAACGGCATGCAAAACTTGAAGAAAATATATACTTACTTGGGTATTAAGTTCTGCTAAACATACGTTCAAAAGTTACTTTAATTTAGTTAGCTATGTGCTTGCCTAAGTTTTCAAGGTGTAGAATATTGTTTTTATTTCGATAACACCATGTGATCATGGGGCAGCCTTTAAAAGTGGGAGTCACTTTATCTCTGCAAAGGGGAATCTTCAAAATACATAGTCGACGGAGACCTACCTGCCTATAAGTAGGTGCACGTAGTTTGAAACGAAACTCTGTTTCTGATCACATTTTATATTTAAATAAATTTATTTCACATCAAAATACAAGTAAATAATGTGTAAACTCATTGATGCAGGTTCACGTATTTAAACATTGTTTACACAGACGATAGTTCCTGTCAACAGGAAAATTTACAACAGTAAATATATAGGTACCTACCGATAGATAAGTAATAGCATAACAAGATAGGAAGTTGATTCACCGCGCAGGTGAAGATCAGTTATTTACGGCAGCTATTCAATGTCCACAAACTAGTTACAGAAATAAATTGAAGTACAGTAGGTAGTTACACTTAGTTGTACATAATACTTATTTTCTTCACGTCTAGCGTAGACCATGACTACTGTTGAAGTCAGAAACTCACACACTCACTCAAAGTACTTACTTGGTACTTTGAGTGAGTGAATTTTGTTAGGTAACAAGTAAGTTGAGACTCCTGATAACAATTTAGGTAATTATAAAAGTGCTTTCTAAAGATCATTGCCATTTAAGAAAAACAAACTTGTTTTATTTAAATAAAAATATAATAGTGCAAAGATAAGTTGGTTTCCAGCACCTTTTAGGTTACCCATTAGGTGGTATCCCTGGTATACATACATGGTATTTCATTTTCGACTTACTGTAAATATATTTATGTATTATACTTAATTCTCAATCAATTAAGTGGGTGTCATACGTAGGCACATTTGCCTAAGCTGAACAATGGTTCGTGCGTAAATTAGACAAATAAAACCGTTAGATAAAAATATTCATTGATAACTTTAATTATAAGAAGTGTAGTGTTATTGTAACCTTCTAACCTACTTATTATTTGCCTTGAAGAAAGATAATGTTTATCTATACTTATACGCAACTAACGAAAAATTAGCACAGTCAGCAGCGTAGTAGTTAACACAGACATTAGGCTTTTTTAATAAAAAAATAAAACGAATAGGATCAAAGTGCTTGATTGATACGTAGGTAAATACAAAAATATAAATTAGGAAAATTGGAGTATCGAATATTTTTGTTACGCCGAATTGTTAGGTTTGTATTAGGATATGTTTTAATAAAGCGTGTTTTTTTCGTTCTTTAATTTTAATGAAATTACATTATGTTACATAAGTGTAGTTTAAGATACTTACTTTATTGACTACACATATAATACTATTTTTTCTACAGCACTGTTTTTACACCCTCTTTTGGTTTACAAGTAAAACATTGAAATACTTTAAACTTTATCATGTAGCTGCAAAATATTTAACAGTGCTAACCGGCTTTCGTTACTGACCTACCATAGAATAAAGCATATCTACTACTTTACAAGTAACTGTAGGTATATTTTATAATTTCATATCAAACTGTATCATTCCCAGTTTAATTGTTCTAAAATATCTTAGATATGTTAATAGTTATTTCTCTGATTAAACCGTTTTTGGGACTGACCGACGCCTGAGTACGTGCAGTCAAACTGCTGAAGATAGTAAGTACCTATCTAGTTAAGTAGGTTTACGAGAATGGGTATATCGTATGATCCTACAGACAGATATCGTAGGTAGTGTTAATTAAGTACCAAGTTATATAGTTACTGTAAAATAGAACTGAAGAATTTATGGCAGAAAAACTTATTCATCAGTTATTTAACCGTCAATCCTGCGAATTCCACTGAATAAGTAAAAATATATGAAAAAGAGTTTTCTGCGATTTCACGATAAACGGTTTTGTTAAATCTCTGAACACTAATATTTATCAATACCATTTTCTCTCTGGTCTTATGATATTAACAATGGAAGCAGCAACATCAAGCCTAAGCTATACCTCCCTAATGATCGCGATCGTGTAGGATGGGTTATCGATTTTCTCCGACATCTGATCCTAATTCGTGGTTCAAAGAGCATGCAAAGCAGGGTGAATGCAACTGAGTGGTTTTAAAACGGGTCACTTGACTTCAACACGCTCTGCTGAACCTTTTCAAGGTAACCAGTTCAAGGACAAAGAGCTGATGGTCTATTTATACATAGTCGTTTCTTTTTAGTATGTTATTTTTTGTAATTTAAATTTCATAATTTAGCTTACGTTGGCAATGGGTTAACACAAACATTTATGAATAATAATGTGTGTGAATTTAAGGAGGAATTAATTAAAAATGTTTTCGTTTTATCAAAGTTAGGTAGGTACGACTTTTAGCCACAGTCGGTCACTATGTTCAGCAGTTTGTTACTTTTACGTACTATGTCGACATTGTTCACAGGCTATTTAGAAATTATCAACATAGGTATATGAACAGAACATAATATACCCCGGGGGTGTGTATGAAAAATCATGCACCTAATTTCCTTTGTATTATTGTCACAATATTGATAATAGACAAATATATATTCGAGAAACGTTTATGTATCATAAATTACTGACTTAAGTACTAACAAACTTATTAATATTTATTATTCCTTAGCTTGGAACATAACAAAATAATGATAATGCTAATTAAGTACATAGAAACAAAGAATTTCGCAGACACCTGGAAAGAGAATTTCGATTAATAGTTTCGATACTTTCTTTAACCATTTCGACATTCTATGTCTTATAATAATATGGATAAAAATACCCCGAATTATTTCTGATAAAAATAGAACAAAGCTGTTTGTATTAGTGCGCGCAAACTGGCAGGTTCACATCCAAGAAGACATTCAGTTCTATCAGGGCCGCCAGCACGAGATAGCCGAAGTAGATGAGGCCGCAGGTGATGCCGATCTTCCAGTCCAGCTGGAACTTGTTGAGCAGTAAGCAGCCATACAGCGCGAACAGCGTCGATAGCAACGAGATGGCGCTGTACGATAACCCTCGTGAGTTTATTGACACCTGAAATATTGAAAAACGTAGTAGATAAACGCGACCCTTAGGTATCTGTTGGTGTCTGAAAATCTTTTTAATATGTTGTCTAACCTCATTTCGAGTTATTTGATTGGTTGTTATTAATTCGGTTTTCTGATCATTCTTAATCTGTATGGGCACATTTCAGTTAACATGAGTTTAACTGACTGCTTTCTTGACGGTGAAGGAAACCGGCATGTCCTAGAACTGAAACAGCGAAGACATGTCCAACCCGCACAGGGCCCGCGTGGTGGATTACAGGCGACACGTTCTCGAATTGAGGAGGCCTGTGTCACAACAGTGGGACCATGCTGATTATGATCATCATCAGCCTATATTGTTCCCACTGCTGGGACACAGGCCTCCTCTCGGTGAGAGGGAGTGGGCCGTAATCCACCACGCGGGCCCTGTGCGGGTTGGTAGATGTCACATGTCTTCGAATTTTTGGTTCTAAGACATGCCGGTTTCCTCACGATGTTTTCCTTCACCGTTTTGAGAGAAGAGGTGATGAAATTATTTATACAAAGTAAAGCGCCTGCCTGGGTTCGAACCTACGACTAAGTCGAGGACGATACCACTGGGCCACCACTGCTCTCGCTGATTATGATAATACTAGATAACACGTAAGATGTCATTGACCTACCCAATGGTGGCCGGGAACTGTAGGGTAGGCAAGCGATTTGATCAGCCAAGGTAGACCCAGACACAGTAGAATGTCGAATGTGTTCGAGCCAATAGAGTTGCTGAGACCCATGGTGCCGTGGCCTGAAAATAAAATATATGTGTGTTAATTGTGTTCCTTTATTTAAGCCTTCATTTTATGAGGCTACAAACAACCCGTCCGTTTCATTTTAAGGACTAAACTTCAAAAATTCTTTATTTTAATGTGAGTTTAATAGTATTTATTAAGGAAAGGCGAGTGCGAACGCTATAACATCGAACGGAAATTGGCGTGCGGAGAAACTTGTTTCAGGAAATGCTTGTTTTAAAAAAAGCCTTTCGTTAGCCTTAAGTTTTTGGATAAAATAAAATTGTAATTTAGAATCTCCATTACATGTGCTTCTTCTGAAGAAGCTAGCTTTACTTTTGTAAAAATATTATAATATTTCATGGATGTCAAAAGGCACAGATTGTAAATATACATAGTTATATATCAGTGTCTGGTCGAGTGTTTGTTTGGTACGTTACCTTGCACAGTCACTAACACACTGGACACTGCTTCAGGCAGGCTGGTACCTGCCGCGAGTATCGTCAACCCGGTTATACTGTCAGGTACATTCAGAGTATCACCTAAGGAATAAATACAATAAATTAAGAAAACGAGGTTGTGGGTAAGAACCAATGTGCTTTTTCGAACTATGTTTACTTTCTGACTTTATTTAGGACATTATTGACATCGGGGAAGGAAAAGAACTCGTTAAAAAACCTGTATATTATAATTCTGACGTCATGCGTAAGTGCGGTAATCAATAGTTATCTCTTCTCTGCATGAGAAGAGGACTTTGCCCTACAGTGGGACTGTCGTAGTTTGTATTATAAAGAAAAGAGGTTTAGCCGACATTATTGCTGAATGCCACAGATACCACAATTGCACAGGCACAAAATATCTAACAGTAGGTTTTGTCAGCGGCTTCGCCCGCGTGGAGATGGGGAATTACCCCACGGGAACGTACTACCGGGATAAAAAGTATCTGTGTGTTACTCCAAGTTATAAACTATTGGTGTGCCAAATATCATCCAAATCCGTTCAGTAGTTTATGCGTGAAATGGTAACAAACATCCATACATCCTTACAAAGTTTCACATTTATAGTTTAGTGGGATCATAAAATCGCGCCTGGCGATGCAGGCAAAGATGTAGGCTGAGATGTATGCACAAAAATATTTTATTATTGTATTGATAAGAAGCAAAAGGCTCGCTCGCTATTGCTTTTATTCTGGTAATAAAAGCAATAGCGAAGTTGATAATCTGCAATCGTTAACGCTATTCGAAAACTAATCAAATTTATGGGAATGAAATCATCTCAACGTTAAGTCACGTGGTTAGAGCAAACGAATAGAAAATTCGTAGCCAAGTTCACATCGTTCAAAATAATAGAATGATTTGTTATCGTTTCTACAATGTTCAACGCTACTTCCTTTGTTAAAAGGTCGTTTTTCTAAAGACATTGTAGAACGAGCGGCCGACTCAGGCGCGTCAACATGGCTACCAGCTTATCATTTTCTACAATTGCTGACATCGAGGCGTTACCGATCGGACAACGGAATTCGACACGAAAGGGTTGTAACTTGGCTAGGGGGGCAGAAATACCATTCTTACAGATTTTGAATAGAAAATCGAACAACTCCATGAACGACTTGCGAATTGAACCCAGGATCAGGACGCTCAGCAGACGACCACAACACGAATAAGGCAGGTAAAAAAGTTGCTGTAAAAATCCCAGTAGGCAGAATTATACTTCGCTTTTTGATTTAGCAGTGCTATTGTTACTGAGGCATTGAATTAGCAGTAGCAGAAATTTTTGGTTGATCTCGATGTTGATGTTTAATGAAATAGATCCAAGAGCATATTTTTATGACGAGTAACTATATGTAGGTACACGAAATTAGTATCACAAATGCGCGTAAAAAGACACCTGACAACTTTTAGCAAAAACCAAGAGGCAAAATTGTAGGTTTTACCTATTGTTTTTTGCTAAGAGTTTGTTAATCAAGAGATACATTGTTTATCAATTGCAGACCTACTCCTAAGTACCTAATTCTTCCTAACATACATCAGGCATAACAGTCCTATTCTTTGGTGTTGTCTTTCGTACCGAATTAATATACAGCCCCTCCTTTTCAAGATTTCTAAATTAATTACCTAGAACGGTGATCATCCAGGCGACAAGATAGGACACGCCTCCGATCCAGGTTACGCACATCAGGAAGGTCAAAGGGTACAGATGTGGCCGGCGGTTGCAGTCGGGGATGGTCAGCCACAGCACCAGGTTGATGGGCCACGAGGACACCCAGAAGAACTTCTTCCAAAATGACACCTTTTCACCAGGCCACGACCACATAGAGTAGGTACTTAGTGTATCTGTAATAGAACAAGGAACAATGATTATGAAATCGTTTGTCACTACGACAGTTATCCACCTGGCTTAAACAATAGCGTGGAATATATTTTTGATGATTAATAGTAAGTCGCTACCTTCACTAAAACATAGTAATGTTTTAGTAGCAAAAATTTATTTTTGCCTTGTAAAGCGTGAGCATTTCGTTTTCTAGAGAATAACGCGTTTTTGATACCTACAACATATATTAATCGTTTAACTAAATAAAATAGGCTAAATTAAATTATTTGTTTTTAGGTTTGAAATACGTCAACACTATATTACTCAATCTAGTTAAGTGTTGTCACTATGAATGATAGAGCACAATATAAAATGGAAAAGAACGACCCCACAATTTTATTTTTTTGGTACCTGTAGGGCCTAACTAATTATTTTCTAGCATTAAGTATATTATCTACATCATAAATATATTTCTTTTGAATTAAATCATTTAACCTAAAACTACTTTTTACTTATGTTATTTTCAAGTTTTTTTTAGTATTTATGTTGTTACCTCATGATTTTCAATCTATTTAATTTATTAAGTGCCTCATTGTGATACGGCTTTTTACCTGGCAATTTGCTACAGTGCAACTCTTCAATGAAGTTGAAATTAGGTTTTTTTTTAAGTACTGCATTCTACTCGTCAAGCCCCATTTTCTGTCGGCCGTCTTGAATTTACAGTAATACCTACTGAATTTATGAAATTGTATTGTCAATGGAATCAAAGGCGCGTATGGTCTAACTTTAGATCAATTTGAAAACAGCCCCTTCCTGTTTCAACGACTAAATTTGAGTAATATGTAACTTTCTTCATACCGTTAACACCTCTAGCTCAAAGTAGATACTGATGGAAATTTAAAATAAGGAAAAATAAATATTCAAGTAGTTGTAGAAACGGTTAGCAAGCAAACTCAAATTCAGTGAGCAGGAAGTTTTCTCGTACTCGTATCTTCGCTATTGCTACTTACATGGTTCAGTTTATAATTGAATAAGTGTTGTGTTTTTCTATGCGTAAATCTTTAGTTTGTCAGGTATAGTTTATTAGAACGAATTAATAAACGAACCTATTTTTATTCTTCCAGAAATATTTTTTCGTACCTATTCGAGGCTATTCCAAAGTGGAATTACTTTTATAATCCACTTCACTGAATGCTGTGTTCATGTTTAGAAAAACCTAGATGGATTCCCAGTCTTATTTATTATATCACATGAGTTGTCCTGGTTTTCGCACTTAAAACCCATGTATACGGTGCATATTTCTGGAACGTTCAAGAGCAATATCGTTTATTTGAATGCAAGTTTTTCCATTCAATAATTGCATGCACTTCTGTTTACACCAAAGCAATGATTGCATGCTAGTTTGGCCTTGTCTAAACACAGAGTTGCCAGTCCTTTATGACGCGTTGATTCAGGTATTTCATTCATTAAGTTATCGTTACGAAACGAAACAAGCTCAGCAAATGTTGCGTTAACTTTCACGATGTGATATTTTATCACATAGTTATAATAAAATCTAAACATATTTCTTGCCGCCATTAACGCAGCCGCCCGTGAGAACATGCCAAATATCTCCTTTATTAGAGATGTTCTGTGTTGGTGAAAACAGTGAAAATTCCCGCGTACATCACTCGGTTGGCAGTCATTGTTCAAAATAGGCAATTCATTTCTATTTAGGCGTATACCGTATTTATTAATATATCGTTTATAATGTCGTACACTTGAATTTTCAATATGTAACTTTTAAAATTTGAATAAACAGAAGAATCACTACTTAAAACAACATATCTCACGATTTGTACGCGATATTAGAGACTATTGCCTAATTAATTACGTCTGCCATGTAAGAAGACAAAGTAAGCACTAAAACAATCAGAAATCCTTATAGGTAAAGTATAAACCAATCAATCATCATCAATCAAGTTCAATTTCAAATGGTCACAATTTTAATGACAAAGCGCTTGTAGGCAGGCGAGCGGTCAATTTGCCGAGAAGTAAGCGATAATTTCCGCTTGTTTTGAATGAAAACTGCCTGAATTACCTGAGTCCGTAGAATTGTGTCTCTTCGCCTGCATTGCTGACTCCACGTCGATGCTTTGAACACGTAGGCTCGTGCGGCTAGCGTCCAGCGCATGAGGTTTTTCTACAAGATTAAAAATAACATCGACATTAAGATTATTTAAGTAGGCTTACATGATAGAATTGTACCAACAGGTACAGGCACCTGAAGGCCAATTCTCCTAATTAAAAGCGTTCAAAATGTAGTCGCAGTGTCACCTCGGCGACAACCAAATGTCAAAATCTTGTCAAAAATGTGTGTATGGAATTTTGCGGCATTTTTAACAAATTGAGAGAGGGATCAGACTGTGAACGTTTTTAAAATTACGAGTAAGTTAGTAAAGTTACAAATTGAAGATAGTATTTCATTAGTATTATTTATTTATTCATAGGATGACCAATAGCTATATATGAATAACAATTGTGTAAGAAACATAAAGTCAATTACCGGTTCTCACGTATTACGTATGTTTTTTCTATATGTATACATAATAACCAAAAAGAAATACAAAGTGTATAGCCTATGATCATTTCAAATAGTATGTCTATATCTGATATAGTACAAATCAAACGTCAAAATATTTTTAAATAGGAGCTGTGGTTCCATATACATACACTCACAAAATTCGCTCTTTCACTCTTTACAATATTAGTCATTAGTATAGATTGTTTTGTTAGTTCTTTAGTTAAAATTTATTGCAATTTCATAAGCGAAACTAAGCGGGGTCCTGATATCTAAGCCTACTAGAGAAATAAGCAAAAATCAAAATCGTAATAAGCAAGTAAGGTATAATTTCAAAGCACGTAGCTAGAAAGAAAATGAACCCACTCTGCTATACATTTACCTTCTCATTGTGGTGCCTCTTGCCATGTACCCTACCTGTTCTAACATAAGTAAACTTGACCTACCATTTGCAAGAAGTGGCGTGATTTCTGTGTACGCCTTAGGCTTCTTGAAGGTACAGCACCCACTCCTGAAAAATGCTCCCAAACAGCCATTGAACGCCATCGCTGGAAAAAACCAAGAATGAAGATTACCGTTAATACATAATTATTTAAGTTATTACTTTAAAAACTCTTCGCGATTTATTAACGAGTTATATTTAGTGTTCATTAATTGATTTTTTACAATTAAGCAACAAAATATGATTGCAAAGGATGGGTAACCATGTTTACATGCCACGACCCCTCCGTGCGTCGGAAAGCACATTTTTCGACAGTCGTTACGGGTCGTCAGAAATCTGATACTGATAACCAATCTGATCTTACCGTATCGTATTACCAAGTAACTGACTTGTGGAGGTCACATAGGCAGTCCCTCTTTGTAAAATATTGGTACTCAGCTGCATCCCGTTAGACTGACGGCTGGGCAGTTGGTGATGTCTGAACTCGAAATGAATACCTAAAATTTATGTTTATTATGATACCTTTAGCTGTTTGCCAGAAGGTTTTACGAAGATAGAAGGTTGATGAAGATCATTCTACTTAAACATTAGCAGAAACGTTACTAAATGTAACATTACTCAATTGTATTCATCATCATCATCATCATTTCAGCCGTAAGACGTCCACTGCTGGACTTAGGCCTCCCCCAATTTGGGGGGCTTTGCCATAATCGCCACGCTTGGCAGGCGGGTTGGCGATCGCAGTATGGTGGTAAAATGCATAGAGAACGCTGCTGCCCATTCTCAATTGTATTAGGAACACTAAATTAAAAAAGAAATCCGCAGTCATGAACGTGTCACTCAAGCATACTACAGTAAATCAAACCAAACAGCTAGTAGTTTTTATCGTTGGAGTGTTTGCAAACAAATGTAAACCATTTACCGTGAGCTCATGAAGTGAGTAAACTTTATTATACCAGATAGCAAATAATATGACACTTTTTATAATCTATTTACAGTTGTTTTTTTTCTGAGTCGAGTTTTTAAACCTTTAGCTGCTCACGATTACCACCTACAATTGAATGCTTGCAGTAGGCTACTCTGATGTTAGTAAATGTATTTGAAAATATATTTGTTGCCAAAACTTCTAAATAACTAAAAACAGGTTCACCCAGTTAACTTGTTCGTTCCACGTTTCAAATTTTATTAATCCGATTTTCCGGAAGTCCTTTTGGGATTTCCTAATTTTCTTTTCCTTAAGCCACCCCGATATTGTAGCAAACAAAACAAAAAAAAAAGGTGAATCGACAAATGCTTGAGTTTATGCGAGACTAACGCACTGCAATTGATTTATATATATATAGAGATCGCTTGAATAAATAAATATTTGCAGGAGATATGAGATGGTTGTGTTGAGTTGAATGTATTATATACAATGCCTATTTACACTAGATACTAAATTATATAACTAACTATACTAATAAATACAAAAACAAAGGGCATTTAGGTGTCGAAGTACTCGTCCGCATCACTGTCATTCAGAAACGTGCCCATAAGAATTAGCATTGCCATATTGAATGGCAATGCAAATTTTTTGGACAAAGAAGAAACCATCTCTCGGGTCACGTGGTTCTTAGAGCAGGTACCATCACCGATACACGAACCTCACTCAAACTGGATGTTTAGCATGTCCCTCCTTTACGTACCTTCATGATTGTGTTGACAATTTTGTTTAGAGTTGAAATAGTGTTTGCTTATATTGGAACAATTTTCAATAACTCCACAATCGTGTAGCCGAGTGTCGAGTCAAGATAATTAGCGGTGCATTCCATATAATTTACCTAATATGTAGAAAATGTACATGAGTACGAGCAATAGCGCTTCGTGCCAGTAAATCACGTCGTCGAGTAGCGTGAGGATGAGAGCCACTACCGCCACCGCATACATCACGCAATCCCGTGACACCGACCACCAGTCCAAGTCCACCACCTGCGAACCACACACATCAATCAGGAAATCAAATCAATCATCGGTTGGAGTTAACCAGGGCTATACACTTTAAGTCCTACATCCTCCAGGTTCCCGCGATGCAGAAAGCTGTTTTCCTTCGCTCAGATTTCTGGCCGGCAGGCAATGCATTCCATTTGAACATTACGCCTGTATTATGCGAAAGGTTGGGCAGAGTTAATAGATAGCGAGTGATTTACCACCAACCGGGCACAAATCTAGGGTCCAGGCCTATATTAGGAAATTCCATAAAACAGTTCGACTTGATCGCAGTATACGCGTAAACATTAGTGATATTACTTTGTAGCAATAACTTTATAAACGTGAAGTAATACATAATCATGTCAAAAAAGTGTTGGTAACGGAAAATATATAAGAAACACTGAGTTGCCGATTTGAGATTGCAATAAGAGTTTGAGAAACGAGTAGCAAGGAAAATGGATCACAACCTTTTCTCACAAGAATTTCTTTTTTGCTATTCATACTGTACAAAGTGTGTATTTAAATAGATAAGTAATTTTCTAGCTCAGATGTTCACGTCAGCAAAGGGTTTAAAGAGATAAGTGATAACAGATGACGTTATAAGACAGTATGTATGATATGAAAGTGCATTACCGATATAGAACAATTGCGACGTTAAAATGAACGTGACAGTAATAATAAGTAAGGTACACGCTTCCTCCGTATTTGTAATCAAATGATGATAATAGATATACCTATTATTACTATTATTATATATAAGAAAGGTAAATATTATATGTAAACTGTAGACCGCAGTATCTATATAGCTTTTAATTATTGGCTAGTTATAAACTATGCTAAAGTAGAATCTATTTTGTCGTAAGATGGAGAAAGGGTAAGGAGACTTATTCTATTATAGTCCGCGGTTTTTTAACCTATGATTTTGTATCACTGTAAAAAACAAATGTTTTTTTACAATAAGGTTCACGGGTTGATGCTTGGGTGGCTGTCAGAGGTAAGATATCTGTAGAAGGACTGTAGTCATTTTTATTACATTGAATGCAGGCTTTTAAACCCGCCTACAGTAATACTAATCAGCACAAACGTTTTCTGAAAATTTATCAAATTCACGTCGCTCGATTTGTTTCACTTTAATTATTTCATTCAGTCAATAAAAGCAGTTAAAATAAATTTGACAGCGTGTCAGTTTATGTTTTACTTAGGGGAGAAATTAGTGTAGCGAATTGTGGTGATATATCACTGATATACATAACTCTGAGTGAGGAACTACTTAAAATTATTTTAACGAATTTTGGAGTAAAAGAACACATGAATAATTCAATTCAGGAAGCGATTGTTCCTGACGAAACCTTGACATGTTCATAATGATCAGTACTTACTCTCCCTGCCATGAGAGCGCAGCAAGCGGGCACAGCCAACACGTTGAACACTGCTGACCCGACTACGGTGCCGACGCCGATGTCGCCTTCAGTCACGAAGGTGCCCACACAGTTTATAAACAGCTCTGGACTTGAGCTCGCTGCTGCCATGAACGTCGCACCAGCTACGTCCATCCCTATGTTGAGACCTAGAATTACATAAAAAGTTCATTTAACAGCCAAATAAATGTCGCACCACCTACATTCAAATCCGGTAATATTATATTTAGACCTAAAAAGACAATTTTATTTTACTATTAGCGTTTGCTCGCGACCCACCGCGTCGCAACGCAACGCCCGCCCGTGCCGTTGCTTCAATTTCGCTTGGAGTTCTTTCTGGCTTTTTTCTATCATAGGTTGATGTTCGATCAGGATTGGGACCGTTGGGAGTCCATAGTGGATTCCCTGCCACCGTAGGTGTCGGCTTGCGGACGGAAATAAATGGGTAGGTCGCCACCCGATAAGAACCATCAGTTACCTTAGATAGCCTTTAAGCTTCCTCAAGAATTGGGCTATCAAATGCAAAAAACTTATCCTGGAATCCGACAGGTAGTTCCCGTGATTAACTCATTCAAACAAACAGACTCTTCAGCTTTATTAAAATTATTAGTCGGTATATAGATTTAATCAAAACAACGTTAAACTGCCGAGAAGTTTCGAAACTTCCAAAAAGAAGGTTGTAGCAAAGGCTTCGTAGCAAATTGCTACGCCGTAGCTCAGTGCTACGATAGGCTACGAATTATTTTGAAAGTTTTTTTTGTTAACTAAAACTTATTATTGATAGCTTTCGTAGTTCTATACTTACGAAATATTATTATTTATGGCATCGACCTATGTTAATACGCCTTGTCACCCAACTTTATTAATTGCCGGTAATACTTCCAACGAAATCTCCCTTGAAAGACCGTCTAGATTTTTCCATTATCAATAATGAAGGCTTCCCTTTTAACTGCCCCCTTTGATAACAAATTAGTCTTTGCATTTTCTAAAAGGTTTGGAGGGGTTTATATAGGGCGAGAGGAAATTTCCGTTCAGTTAAAACCAATTTAACTTGGTTTACCCAGGGGTTGATCTTAGCATACCTGCTACATACTGTATGTCAGTGAAATCTAGGGATCGATTTTAAAATTCTATATTTCATTGGATGAAAAAAAAAAACATTAGAATAGAATATGGAATAGAATTTATTTGACATAAAGTACACAGATACAGGGTGACACTTAATGAAATAGACTGGTACAAGATTAATGATCAATGACCCCTATGCTAGGAAAAACCCTGTGTTACAGGGGTCATCCATCCGTCCAATATAAATGTTATAAAAGGTACCATTAGTTCAATAATTGAGTAATCCATACTGTATGTCGTTATAATAGAAGCTCGTATAAACTTCCGTATATTATTATTATGCCAGCTTGTTGTTTACCGAAATGTAAGAAGGATTCGAATATATCTGCTCTTTAATACTACTTATTTTATGCAGATTGCAAAAACTCATACAATAGACTCACTATAGTCATTAGATTTGTCCCTACGATCCGTCGCAAGACTGCTGCTGATAGGGGGGCGAGTGCAGGAATTAATATTTAATTTTATCACATAGTGGGGGACCAGAGTGGTAGTCTAGACTCTGTGAGCCACGCCGTATCGATTCAAATTGTTCATTTTTATTTATTGTGAATCTGCATTGAATTCACTATTACGCTGACACGAAGAGGAAACACCTGTGAGATTACGCTGCAACTCTTTAAGGGAATTCAGTGGATGTCACACATAATGCGGGTGCGGTCTCAATCCAGTCCTATTCATAGGGTGTCATATCTACCCGGAAACGTCCGTCACTAAATACGAATTAAAGGATTTAGGGTCCGCGGTATATTACATTTTGGATTTCGGACAATTCTATCCCGAGCTTCGACGGTTACAAGTGCATTTGATGAAAAACGCGGATGCAATTTACTCCGATTACGACTTTAACTATTAGCCACAATTCTGTTCCAGGAACAACACGTGTAAGTAGTCTAGAACAACCGACAAACACCTTGACCTGTAGGACTTCAATGAAAAAATTGACACCATCGTGTACCTAATGTAACGATTTGACTTGTTATTTGAACGTTAAGGCGGCACGTTTCTGAGCCTGATTAACCTCTTCCACCTTTGATGTGGAATAATTGATATGGAAGCTAAGTGACAATGTGAAGCACGCAAGGAAGCACCGAATATACTCATCTACAGCATGCAGCAGCACGGAAGTTATGATTGGCTACTTTGAACAGTTACCCGTTATCTGATTCTTTAATTTTTAAATTTCATGGAATGATAGCGGATCACAACGTGTTAGGATCGTAGGACAGGATGTGTTTTTATTACCTAACTTGCTGGAGATCTAGGATACATTTTCCTGTCAACAAAATTATTCCAAACCATACTTGAAATGGAAACTGTAAAGGTTATTATTTAGAATTACTTACACACATTAGCTACTTGTTTGAAAGAATTTATTTGATTCAGAAATGCTCACGATATCATGTTGCAGTATGAGCATGCAATAGTACCTAATACTAACAATTAGCATATCTACAAGTAATGTATACTCACGTTCACATATCATCTCGATGGCTGGCACGAAATACTGCTCGCAGACCGTTCCCAGCAGAAAGAAGCAATATATTGCCACAATGCAATGTACGGCAATGTACCCCTGTAAATGAACAACTTCAATTATGTAAGAGCAGTGGTGGCCCAGAGGTAACGGCCGTGACTTACGAGTAGTAGATCGTTTGTTCGAACCTAGACAGGTTCTTTACCTTGTGTAAATTATTTCATTACCACTACTCTCAAAATGGTGAAAGAAAACATCGTTAGAAAATCGGAATGTCGGAAACAATCGAAGACATGTGACATCTACCAACCCGCAATGGGCGCGTGGTGGATTACGGCCCACTCTCTCTCACCGAGAGGACGCCTGTGTCCCAGCAGTGGGAACACTATAAACTGATTATATGTATTTATAAGAATGTGAATCGACCTCAGGAACTGTTTCATTTTACCAATTCAAATCACGATATCTTTCTATTTGGATAACCACCTAATGAATTCCCAATAACCGTATAGTTTTAACTATCAATTGTAATATCCTATCAAAAATAATTTGCAAATAATGATAGGTGTACGAAAGGTCACCTCTGCCAAACTCTTTGGATAAAACAGGCTTGATGTTATATTATGTGAATTGGTTTTCGAATTGTTGTTCATCATAATTAATATGTCCCATATAGATCTCATTTTCAGTATAGTTTATGGGAGAATAATGTGTATAAAACATTGTGTAAAACCATTCTTGTACGAGTACACTAATATTATGAAGAAGAAAGATTTGATTGTACGTAAAAGTGTTTGTAATGGATAAACGCAAAAAGTGCAAAACCATTTTTTTTTAATCTTTGTTCTATGGAAAGCTGCATTATTCCGGAGTAACAAGAACTTCAAAATTTCTCGCGGTGGAAGTCGCGGGGGAAATGCTAGTATAAAGTATTTTTGGTAAATCAAAACATAGAAAGTCAATTAAATCTTAGTGAAACAATGAATGATGTTTCTTAGTGAAAAATATTGATTTTGATTCTTTTAAATAAATTCATATTCAAAATATAGTCAGGTTTTGATTGTGGAATAAAATAATATTAAAAGTAAACACGCTTTTAGCTTCAAACATAATAAAACATAGCACAACGCAAGCGAAATCTTTAGTAGGTACCTAAAAATGTTAATAGTTGTTAGTACCCACTAATCGCCATAAAAGTTGTTTACTTTGCACAGACGTATTAAAATATTAATGGCTATTGATTCCTGCTTACATTTTTCCTTTGGTAGCGAGTGAGACCATCGGGAGGGAACTCGAGTATCGCCGCGGGAGTGCAGTTCCTCTCTGCCTTCTCAACGATGGCAAGCAGTTTACGCGACAGGCGAGCTGCATCATTACCTGAATACCACAAATGTATTTCATTATACCCTCTTCAACACACAATCTCTCTAACTACAAGACAACATAAATACCTTTACCTGAGCCTAAAGAAGATTCAAAAATTTCTTGTTCCGATTGATCACTGGCAAACAACAAATACACTAAGGGTATTCCCAAAACCAAAATCACTCTGATGATCGTCGCAATTCTATAACACTTATACCGTCTAGTCCTTATTAACATGTTTGCCATTTAAAAAAAAATATCAAGTATCTGATATTATTACAAATAATAAGAAGTTTTAGTTACGCAGGGCCACAAGAGTTTATGACACTGTCAAATGAAATTGTAACGTTTAGCCAGACGCAACTCTAAAGTAGTTAGTTCAGAAATCATTTACAGGTACTTATACAAATACAAACAAAGACGTGTAGCTGCACCAGTAGTCGGAAAGTTACTGCAACCGTGGTTTCTTACAGTCCTTGATGAAAATAAATGATTTATCAATAAATATTATTATTAGTAATAGTGTACTCAGCACACATTCGTATCACTGTTATCGACGGTAATGTAAATAAAATAGGCTCTTTTGATGGCTGTACCTAATCTTTATAAGATTATTTTTAATTTCTTTGCTCACATGTGGAAACGATTATGAGATAACTTTATATATGTAGTAGATAATACTGCAAATAGCATACTGTCAATATTAGAAGAGAATCGTTACACCTTTCAAGTTGTACGGCTACAATGTAACACGCGAGGATGAGAGTTATACTAATTGATGTTCCGTAGGTTCATTAATGTGCATTAGTTTATCTTGTGATAACCACCAAACATCATCACCCTTCCCGGTAACTCTACTAACAAGCAATTTATATTTTGCTAACACAACCGTTTTTCGGTCGAGCACTACAATAATTTTATTGTAGTTGCGTTAGTTGTGGATTTATTAATGATTAATAACTTTTTTTATATTGCTCTTGGCTTACTCATTAAATAACTACTTAGTTGCCCAAAACCCCTAATGTATTTTTTTACTCATTGATAGACATTAATTTAAAGCAGATACGTCACTCTGTGAGAACTTTGTTTTACAACTTTTATCTATTGCGAAGTGATTGTTTGGTGGAAAAAAATAAATAAAACTGAATTTATGTGGCATAGACTTATTAAAAGTAACTAAAAATGTTCGTGCGTAAGCCTAAAAGTTACAAGTCACGTTTAAAAGCTTACATAAACTCGCCAAAACAGAGGCCGACTGTGGTCACGTGAACAGTCGGCCAACCACTTGGCAATGTCTCGGATAACAAAGCGTGTACTCGGACCGTATGGCTCTAAACTGTGAACCAGAAACGCAGTTTGAGGTTTTCGCGATTGCAGCAACTGCACCAGCACAGCCTGCCTTGCCAGGAAGACGCGCTGGCGCAAGGGTGTCGACACATGATGCATCCAACAAAAGCCGATCTGACCTAACTTCCAAGGCATTATGGTGATTTCGTCAGGTCTCTTCCTACCGTGGCGTACCAACCCATTGACTTCTAGAACAGCTGGCACCCCGGCGAGGGCAAGAGCACGACGGATGAGGTCATTGATGCTGGCGTGCCGTACTATCACTAGACGACAAATTGACGTAGGTTGTCAATTTGATTAACAATAAATTTCCCTAACTGTATAAATTAGGCGAAAGATTAACCTTTTTACTTACATCCTACATTTTTGTTTCAATATTCTTTATAGTAAAAATATTTGAATTATAGGTAAGAGAAAGCGATTCATTCAAAGAATATATGAACATAACGAACATATGCAAGTACGGGTTTCTAATAATACAGATAATGTAACAATGTAGTAATAGTAGACAAATGTTAAGGGAACGCTTTGTTTACGTTGAAAAAACACTATCTTCACATTTCAGCTAGATACTGCAGACAGTTATTGCATTTAGAATAAGACAATTTCTACTACAAGGATTTTGTTGAGCGACATTCTACTGTACCTAAGCCTACAATGTTCCCACTGCGGGGAGTGAGCCGTAATCCACCATGCGAGCCCAGTGCGGGTTGGTAGATGTCATCTGTTCTAGGTTATTTTTTGTTATAGGAAATGCTAGTTTCCACAAGAAGTTTTCCTTCACCGTTCTGAGAGCAGTAGTGATGAAATAATTTACACAATTTGACGCTCCTGCCTGGGTCACCTACGACCTACAACTCGTAAGTAGCAGTCGCAGCAGGTATTGGCCATCACTGCTACCTACACGTAGGCCGACAGCCAGGCACCGGTCTACAACTAAATACCAACTTCAAACATCAGCATCGCAACATTATCATCGTAACATCATCAGCTCACAGACGGTAACTGCTGGACAGAGGCCTCTCCTATGGCACGCCATTCAACATTATCTCATCCAACTGCTACCAGCTAAACTGTGACGATAATCGCTCCACCTAACCTAGGGTCGCCCTGCCTATAGATGGATGCTGACGGGCTTAGCCGAGCATAACTAACATGTTACAAAGCGAACGTTCGTGCAAATAAGCGAGTGACCAACACGAAACTTAGAGTAACGACAAACTCGCTGCAAAGGTTACATTACAACCGTAATGCTGGTTAGTACTCACCTATACATTTCCCTATACGCAGTTTTCACTCAAAAACACGTCCACCCAGTGATCATCACTTCTACGGCTAATTTGGCCGTCCCATTGTCTCTTCAGTCCGTTCAGTGACTGTGAGCTTCATCAAAAACTTTTGTTCTCTACCGTATCACCTCGTTCTCGATTCGATCCCTAAGTGGTACACCATGTGCGGTCCATAACCCTTTACGGGGCACCAATGTGGACGCCCTTATTGAGGCTGCGCCCAGCGCGCCGGTTGAGTACGGCCCAGAGGGTCATGGCCATCCGGCTATTCCGGGGATACAGCACGGTCTGCTGCGAGGCGGCGAGCCTCCTTGCCGGAGTGCCGCCATGGGATCTGGAGGCTAAGGTCCTCGCTCACATGTGGGAGCGGCGCGAGGAGGCGAAACGCCGGGGCGAAACTCCGCTGTCGCGACAAATCACGGTACGGCGGACAGAGCTCCGGTGTGATCTCATGGCAACATGGCGGGTACAATTGTCGCAACTCAGCGCTGGGTACGCCACAATTGTGGCGGTAAGTCCCCTCTTTAAGGAGTGGATAGAGAGGCGCCGCGGCGTCCTCACCTTCCGCCTGACGCAGGTTCTCACCGGGCATGGGTGCTTCGGTGGGTTCCTGTTCAGGATAAAGCGGGAGGAAACGCCCGGGCGTTTTCATTGCGAGGATCATCTGGAGGACATGGTGGAGCTTACGGTGGAGGTATGCCCTGCCTGGGCAGAGCACCGCCGTGTCCACGTGGAGGCGATCAGCGGCGGCGACCTCTCGAATCCGACCCTGGTGCGAGCCATGGTACGGAGCGAGAGGGCATGGGAAGCCGTCACCTCCTTCTGCGAAGCAGTAATGCTCGCGAAAGAGGAGGCGGGGTGCGTGAGGGAGTGGATGTCTCTGCGCCCTCACGTCCCTAGCCGCCGCAAGACGAGACGCCCCGGGCGTCGGAAGTCGATAGCGGACTCCCGGCCATCGTAGGGTCGAGCTTGCGGGCGGCGAGCAATGGGTAGCTCGCCGCCAGGTAAAGACCAGGCTCGGGTCGACGGCGCGTAGTGTTCCACGCGCGCCTCAAAGAGATGTCAGCAGAACTGAAGGGGTCTGCTAGGACCGATGCCTGCCAGGGTCACGAGATTGTTCGAAAGAGATGCCGTGACCACATGGGCATGTGCCAGGGTCACGGTACAACTGAAGGAGCACGGGTGGGTTTTAATCAGTAAAAGTCTGACACGCCCTCCCGCTCCACCCAAGAGAGGGAGATGTCATTTGATGACTTCCCACCCACAAAAAAAAGAGGTACACCATGGAACTCCTCACAAAGCAATAGCACACACATGTGGATTGATTTGTTGTTATTGTGCTTAAGAATACTGGAATTAGTTGATTACTAACTAGATTCCTAATAACTTAGGAGTTATATCTATTAATAATGGGTTAATCATAGGCGTATGTATGCCTGTTCATAAAAGGTAACTCATTATTTTTATTATGCTGCGTCGTTGTTCTAGTTGTCGTATGAGCATGCTGAATATGAGGTCCTGGTTACGATTCCCAGCACGGCGAAAATGTTATGTTATCTATATAAATTTCTCAGTAGCAGCCTGGAGGATTTGTGCACGGTAGAAGGTAATAGTTTCGCCCCCCATGATGCACATAATTAGCAAAATGTTCTTGTGCTGTATGTACAACTCTGCCTAACCCTACGGGGATTGTAGGCGTGATGTTATGTTGTGTGTATTTATATTGTTAGCGCCCTTATCTATACATCTATACAAATAAATAAAATTGGAGTGTCTGTTTTTAACATTAAAATAACCGCTTTTTACTAAGTGTATATGGATATACACACGGTACATATACCAAAACAACATTTTTTACAATTTTTGTCTGTCTGTTTGTTCCGGCTAATCTCTGAAATGCCTGGGCCGATTTTGACGAGACTTTTATTGGCAGGTAGCTGATGTAATAAGGAGTAAGTTAGGTTACGTTTATTTTAGAAAAAATCTTTTATTTTAGAAAAATACCTGCGTTAATTTCCGACATTCACGCGGGCGAAGCCGCGGGCAAAAGCTAGTAAAATATATAATCAGCTGTTTCTTCACCTTGGACATTAACACTGTAGTTGATCACTTAGAGTGGATATCTTTGGATTAAAAGACTTGCAGTGATTTTCCGAAGCACTACAGATTAGCTAAGTATCTACTTACTTAGGTACTTGTACTTTCGATAATGCGGATAACTTTAAGATGAGATTATGACAATAATCCAATGTACAAGATTTAGGGAAGTAAGTCTGCATTATAATGATTTAATTGGGACAATGTACATGTAGTTTCTAAGAAAAAACCGGCCAAGTGCATTTCGGACCACGCGCAATGAAGGGTTGTTTATTGGGATGAATTTAGAAGTAATTTGTAGTTTCAAGAATAATGGTTCCGCTACTATTACCAAAATAAGAAAACAAAAAGAAGAAATAAAGAACCGAACATTACTCTGATCAAAGTATAAGTAGGATTGTCGGACAAACTTAACTTTATAGTTGATTACGTGTTCTTCCATACATTGATCTACGTCCCGGTCAAGTCTTCCACTGAAAATATAGGTTAGTAATCGTAGTTTTTTTATGTAATAAAAACACAAATTCAGCCCGCAGTCTAGATTTGTGTCTGGTTGATGGCAATAGGCTCGCCCTTTATTATATGGGACTTAAAATAATTCGCAAAATGTGAGTATATTATGCTTTGGTACACCTCTGTCCAACGCTTCAGGGATACAAAGTATACCAACTATTCTACAATTTTGGGTTACCACAAGTTATTAGTTTTGTTTTAGGCATGTGTACTCGATAGTATACGATTACCTGAAACTGAGTGTGCATTACAGGATAATGAAGATTATACAAGTTCATTATTAAAATAAAAATACAATAACGTAACCAAACTAAAACTATTAACAAACTAAAATATAGCGTCAAAGTCAAGGCATTTATTTAAAATAGGCTCATAAAACCACTTTTTGATGAAAATAGGAGTCTACCTTTTTAACCGACTTCATTAAAAGGAAGTTTCGTATGGAGAAGAATGGTAATAAATAAATCTTTTGAAATTTTCTATACATTATTTCTGTGTACAGACTATGTCTCTAAAATAAAATAACTACAATAGGTAAAAAGAATGAAAAATGAAGCATTGACAGATAAAGTTATACATGTGAGGCAGAATGCAAACAAACATTGTAAAAATAGACACAATGTCCTATACTTATGGCTCACAATAGAGATCTGATCTGTTTTAGTTCTTACATGAGCTAAGCTACTTTGTTACATACTGTAGAATGCATCCTAGTCTGACTAAATAAAGATTATATTATTAAGATAACTTGTGGAAATCGTCTGCTTTTTGATTTAAAGTAATGTAAATCAACGTCATAAAAATAATATTTTATGCACTTAAATTAGCAACCAGTTTGATTTTGTCTACACTCTAGACTGTCCTATGAAACAGGACCAGCACGTTTCCAAGCATTCTTATCTTGGATACAATTTTATAAATTTCATAATAAGCTTGTTTACAAAGTGTACTTTTAATATGAGTTTAATGTATAGCAGTAGTCTCTGGCCAACGTAAAAGCTACCTCTTGGGTCAAGGGAAGGTCAACTAGTCGTTTGGAGATTTCGTAGAACAAACTATAAACTTCGACCCCCACGGGCCACGGCCTTAAGGTTTCAACCGCATACGGCTCGAAAATATAACTACCGACAAGTTCAAAAATTCCTACCCAACGGTGGCAAAATCTCTGGTATAATAACCAGAGATTTTGCCACCGTTGGGTAGGAATTTAACGAAGCCATATTTTGGATTAAGTAAGGTTAGATAATCATATTTTTGTTGTTTTTTAGTTATTTTAGGACCATTCAAACATTTTAGTATGGTGGGCCATGCTGGGGCGGCTGCTGCAGATGCGGTAAACCTTTAATGGCGGAATTATTTTAACCTTACCGTTCAGCTCAGCCGTTCGAGGTTGAACCACTAAGACCACGGGGTCTGAGTGCCCACTTGGGTTTTCGAACCATCGCCAATCGATTGGTCGACTCTTCACGTTACTAGAGGGCTGACCTTTTTTGGCCAAATAATCAGCATCGCTATATAACGTGGCAATGCTACAAGCCGTTTGGCAAATTTTCCTGTTGACAACGATGCGTATGAATTTTTTGGTACCATGTGATTCTGTTCCTCTTTTTTATATACTACATGTATTTAAAAAGTTATAAGGGTGCTGCGGTGTGCGGATGCTTATAGGTATACTATTATTTAATTTTTTATAGTCTTTGAAAATATAAAAAACATGAACATATTTTCAGCAAAGTTCATTTAATATAAGATTCAATTCAATTCAATTCATTTATTTATTCTCTCGTCACAATGTTGGTTTTCTTAAAAATTTACAATGATTATGACAATATTATTTTCCAACATTGCAAGAGACTGGTGCCTGAAGTGCCTAAGAAGTTTATCTATGGTACCTACATATTTTTACCCGCTTTAAATAATAAACTGGTTGTTTTTGTATTTCCATTATTGTTTATTATCTCGTTGTTAATAATTAAATAAATCAATTATACTAAAAATTTACAAGAAAAGTTTTAAATTCCTTCATATTTTGATATGCGTCAGCTAAGTTTAGGAACTTTCCAACCAACATTATTGGAACAAGGAGGTTGCGCAACGCTCCTACTGACCTGTTTACCCAGGGCAAACGCTTCTGAGTAAAAATATCTGAATCAAATAAAAATACCTTTTTAAAAGGGGTAATGTTAATTCTGAATTAATGCTGTTATAACTAACCAACGTAATCCGTTCAGTGATTTCTTTAGACTTTGATAGGATTCAGTTACTTTTGGAAGCAGTATAATAGAACTCAAAGGGAACTGGAGGGTAAAATAAACAGTTGTTAACTCATTTATATTCGAAGAAAAAACAATAATTAAAATAACATTTTTCATATTTTTTTTTATAGGTCAGTAACGTAACGTAACTTTGTAGCTTTTCCTTTTTTTGTTGATTTCATAAGACTGTTCGGCTTCAGCTAAGTTTGGAAATATTCGAATTGACTTCAAAGCGAAATGAGGGGTGGAACGTTGTCCGACTCAATTATATTCACAATATAAACAATAATTACCAAAATAACATCTTACTTTATTATAAAACTGAAGAGTTTGTTTCAACGCGGTAATCTGAGGAACTTCTGTTCGAACTGAAAAATTGTTTTAGTGTTGAATAGACCATTTATTGTGGAAAGTTATAGGCTAGGACATAGGATAGATTATAGGATAACATCACGCAACGATTAATAGAAGTGGAGCATCATTAAAAAGTGTTGCAAAAACGGGGAAAATGTATCCCTTTTGAGAGCTTTTGTTGCGTGCGCTGCGTAAACGGTTAAAGTAACGCAACAATCATGTATGGCGGAATGTTTCCTCTTAAAAAGTTCTAAAAATGTCCGCTATAGCATATGTGTCTTTTAAGGTTGGCTCACTATAACTTTTTTATTGTAACAAAATCTAAATCTATACTCGTATTATAAAGCTGAAGAGATTGTTTGGTTGAACTTACTAAGCGCAGGAACAACGTTTATTGTTACATAGCCCATTTATCGAAGAAGGCAGACGATGCGATGCGACGAAGTGAGCAAGAAATTTGACGCGGAGGACGTGGGCAGAAGGTAGTTTTTGTTTTATTGAGACATAACATAACATAGGTTTTGAAAACTTGCTGATTTAAGATTTTGATCGTTATTGAGACATAACATAACATAGGTTTTGAAAACTTGCTGATTTAAGATTTTGATCGATTACAGTTAAGTTTGCAATAATTTTAATCGATGTCAAAGTGAACTGGATGGTAGAGTATTGTGCGACTCAATAATTATGTTCGAAATATAACAATAGTTACCAAAATAATATTTCTGGATATTTTGTTTAGGTAGCTAAACTGTACGTAGCTTTTGATTTTATTTTCTGATTTCTTAAGACGTATAGGATTCAGCTTAGTTTAAAAGTATTCGTGACGTTACAGCGAACTTGCTTGAAGGTTTGTTGCGCAACTCAAATATATTTAAAAAAAAACAGCCAATTGCATGACGGATTTGTAGTTGATAAAATGTTCCGCCATATATCGAAATACATCGGGTCATTTTTTCAACTGCAAATGTAATTTGTTAAATTAATAAACATTACAAATTAATGATTTTTGCATTTTTTTCATTATTTGTGCTGTTAGACTTTGTTTCTTGCCTTAAATAATTCTTAGTTAGCGGGAAGTGCCCTAGACGTTTTGATTTATTTGCGAGTATTAAAATTTGTCACATAAATGGCCGTAATTTATAATTGCCTTGTTTAAGAAGCTTGATTTTTTTAGAGCTCCAAGGGACAGTAGACCTCCGTTTCCGATATCAGTTTCAACTAGATACCTCCTCGCGTCGGACGACACGTCGACGGACAGCAAAATTATACTATAAGAGTTTCGTAAATTCGTTTTTCCTTTTGAGGTCCGGAACCCTAAAACTGAGGCAAAAACTTTTCCCACGCAGATAGTAAAATCGGAAAAATCGTCATGTATCAACATAAAACATAAACATAATATTTTCGATCCAAACAATAACATAATATAATAGGTACTATTCTAGATATTTTCTAACTGCACACACTGATAACTCAAATAATCTCTTTCAAGGCTGAGCAATTATGTCGTAAACAGTAATACTGCTAGATCTGCTTACTAGCTGAACTTCTATAAAAATATTCCATTAAAATAGTAATCTGTGGATTAAAGGGCCACTTGAAGCGGCTGAGAAACTTTCCACTGTTTGTGAGCAGACACATCGCCCATATCAATAACAAATATTATCTATATTTGATAGGATCGTACCCGAGACTAATGTCAGGTAGTCAGTCCTTACGACACACGTATGACTATAAAATAATTAAAAGTAATTCAGAAATATTCATCCCGTTTTCAACGGGAAATATGTCTATAAAAATATATCTATTAAAAATCGTGGATTGCAAGGTTAAATTTTTCATTGCTATATTTTTTTTCAGATCAAACCGAGACCTGAGAGAAATCAAATATTCAATCATAAAAGTATTTGTAGTAGCAAATATTGTTTCATTTATGTTGACCACATTATTACTTGCTCAAGAAAACGGGAGATCCGTGGAAATAATTTTAAGGGAAAATAAAGTACAAGGTCAATGTATACTAATTATAAGACTCATTTGTTGCATTTAAAGGAATACAAAAAATGTTAAATGTTAATGTTATAAACGTGAGAGAAACTCTGTCTGTCTATTACTTCAACTAAGATGCATTAAAATGCAATAAGTAGAGAATTTTCCCTTTTCGTATCTTATACGGCAAACATTAAATATTGACATAAAGGCTGACGTTGATTAGTGATTACACTACATCGGCGCATGGGCACATACTTACTGACATATTATACTTCTGAGATAATATATTTGCTTTGCTTGCATCCCGTAAACATATGTGTTCACTTATGGGAAGAAGAGAACACGTATGTAAAATGACAGCCAGTTGTATTTGTGGATGGTGCATGTACTTAAATTGTTGCTCAGCGTTGATCTATTTTTTAACGATCGTTGTTTCCTTTACACCTACATAGGAGCAATATTGTCTTGTGAGTCACATCCATGATAGTTGGTTTACTACAAATGTTCGTGCTCAAATCTTTTAATTAAGCCTAATTGTAAAAGTCTCGAACCGCCGCTCACCGACTCGGGAAGGGCTTGTAAATTGACGTTTGACCCCACGGATTATTAAAATCAGAGCTCACTGCGCCCGGACACTTCCAAATGTTGTAGGCGTGTGTTTTCTTTGTTCTTAATAAATGTGTTCTGATTAAGTCATTGCTCTGCAAGCGACACGTTGCATGCTCCAAGGTGGACACGGCTAATGAATGTCGTAGTGGTACGGAATTCCAGCTTGAATGTGTGACTTTGATTGAGTTTATCTTCATTTTTAAGAAAAATAACTTTTTATTCTATTACAAGCAAAATTTTTGTGTAATAAGATGATCATTAGAATACAATAAGAGCGTGTGTAGTTGTAGTGCTCGCGTGGAGACGTCGGCAGAGCTCGATGCTCGCGCTGGGAGTCACTCCCGCACTGCGCCCGAGCGCCGGCCGACGTACGTGTATTGTATGGAAATAAATAATTGGCCCCCGTATTCTTCTTTTGACGAGCTCTCCGGCGGGTCCATTATGTCCGTTTGAGCGTGAGCGGCGGCATTCGGACGCCAGTGGCGACGTCCTCGGTCGCCTGCGTCGCGCTCTTCACGATTCAACTCCAATATGAATACCTCCGATCGAGGTACGAGTCCTAAGTCTTACTATTATCGGGGTCTGGATCGAGAGGATCCACAAATTTCTAGCAGCCTGGAGATTCAGTCATCGGGCCTTCGATCCTGGTGAAGTGCGCGTACCAACACTGCAAGGTTATGTAGAAGGAGGTCGGAAGTGCGTCCAATTCCAGTTCAGCGGCTAGATCACTCATAAAGTGAATCACATGGAGTGGCGAAGAAGATTACATCAACGATTCATGTGTTGAAAGTGAATGTAGTGTCGGTAGAAGCTGCATCAACTCGCAGGCGGGGACCGGTGCCGCGCACCGTCGTAAGTATGGAAGACTGAGCGATGCTGCCATGGCTACTGCATCACCAGGTACGAACATTCGTTTTTCCCGTAAACATACGCAATTATTATACGCAAAGAGAACTGCTCGGTTGTTTAAAGGCGTAGGCGTTACATGTAAATAAAAACAAATACGCTGCTAAGTCCAGTCGTCAATGAAAATGAATTAACTGGTGAACAGTAAAACGAACTCGATGGTGAAACAAGATATTGTTAGAAATGGCACTATTGCCGGTAAACATTTGACGGAAGCTATTGAGGAAATTGTCGAAACACGGGCGTGGCTCGATGCTCACCCGATGGCTATTAGACTTTCTGTAAACGAATTAGTGTTGATTATAGCTCAACAGTACCTAGCAACCGCACCTTGGTTTACTGGATGCCAGCGTCCATTGTAATGACTTCATCAAACGAGGACTGACCTGCCTCACTATCGACAACATTAACAACATAAAACGCTTCAGAGCCCTAGAAACGTTTGTGTTCGTTATCACACTGTATTCGAAAGACCATTTTAATGTAGTAATAACTCCAAGGATGTTTTCTCATGTTTTCGGTCCTTGAACAGGAATCAGGAGACTATGGATATTGCAAGAGCTAATCAATCGTGGGTGGTAAATAATTGGATCTGATCGATATCTATTTTTAGAAGGTCTTATATTAATTGATCTTAGGGCGATTATAATTCCTTCAGAGGTTACCCACTTGTCGTGATACGGAAACTAATAACTGACGCGGCGCTGCCAAAGACTTGTTGATCGCGTCGATGAATGATACAATACGGGCTATTACATCTTGTCGTATTATTTCATTAGGTAAATTTGATATTATAGCTATTTGCCGCAGTTAGGCCATCGTTCTTAAAGTTAGAAGGGGAGGCAGACTCCGACTCGGCGCCTCATCCGGTCGCTCCTCGCGCAAATTGTCAATTGGTCGTCAGCCACTCAGGGCTGCCAGCAAGGTTGAGCACCGGCTGTCTCCACGTGATCGTTTCTGGTAGCGTCCAAAATTAACTGCCTTATTTTAGATCACTTTCCTCGCAGAGAGCCAGAGCCTCAAAACTTCATCACCTAACATTCACAAATTAATCTTTGCAAAACAAATATGTAGACAAATCACCTTTATTAAATTATAACCGATTTGATCTTAATCTTAAAAATCTTATTTGCTTGTAATTGGTGAAACAAGCATTGTATTCGGGAATGCCATTATGTCCCTTAGGTCGTTGGGCAATAGAGACAGCAAGAGCATCGGATAGAAAGACGACTTATGCGTCGCCAATGAGGACTTCCTGCCATCTTTGATCAGTCAATTTCCTTCATAGTGCACTCGAACGATATTATCTCGAGTCCAAACTATAATACCGAGTGGTAACATGCACAATTTGGCACGAAGACGACTGTGGCTCGGCTGCTTAACAGGTAAACGACACCTGTTTTCTAAAATCAGTTAATTCGGTTAAACAAGTTAGTGCAGCAGTAATTTGAGACAATTTGCTCACGATTGGCTTGTTGACTTTGCTATTTGTAGGAGCCGTTTTTGGAGTGGCACAGGATGTGCGTTTGTTAATCAAGCACGCCATAGCACGCGGCCCGCCCCGCCGCCTCGCGCCTCGTCCATGTCCGCGGCCCGCGCGACTCACTGGTCACTACTCTCATTCGACTATTGAATTGGCTGTTTGTAGGAACAGGCTACTTTAGCAAATTTAAAGTAACTATTTACAAAACGACTTTACTAGTAAGAAAGTACAATTCCAAAGGCATACAGTTTTTTAGCGCATCTGCTAGGTTAAGTTAAATAAATCAGTTGGCATAATACTCGAAGATACGTAGATATTTCGCATCATACCTTAGTAGCTTTGTTTTATTTACAAAAATTACTTGTGAGTGTAAAACACTTGAATTCGCTTACTTATAAATGTTATCATAAGTCTTCATTGTACAGCACAGGAAGCACTTTAGCGAAATCAATTGACGTAGCAAGGTGACAACAATAGATTTAAGCCAATGTTCGAAACCAAATACTAATAAGCGATACTTGGGGTAGAAAAAATACTACAAAGTGAAAAATAACTTTAATTTCGGAAGTCGTTCTTGTTTTGAACTTTTTTTTCCCACCGACTTCCAAAAAAAAAGTCATTTTTTTCACTTTGTTGTGTTAGTTTTGTTTTAATAAACTTTTTATTTTTCACTGTGTGGGTAAATATTAGTGACAGGAACTTTTCATAACATCACAATGTATAAGTGGAAAAAATATCTATTATGAACTTGATCAAATTTTTATGGGACCACTCGGTAAGTTTGTACCCTTAAAAAGTAACAAATGAAGGATTTTTCCAAATTGGTTTAAAAATGACGGAGTTCTGAGGAAACCAACAGAAAAAAATAAATAAAGCAAATCAAAAACCTCTTTCCTTTTTTCGAACTTGATTTTTAAATCGAACTACACTGGATTCCATGACTTGGTCACAGTATCGTGTCCAAACCACATGCGAGTTGAACTGTCAAAGGTTTCGGTAAAGGAAGCAAGTCGAAATTGAATGGCTTGCATCGAAAAGACAGAGATATAGTTGAAGTACAGTACAGTGCAATACAGTATAGTTGAAGAAGAATAATAACACTTTTAGTCTCTCCTAATCACAGATTACTCAGTTAGGAGATCAGATGTACTGTTAAGAGAGTATTCACCCAAGTATTCGTTGTACCTACACAATGTAATTAATACTGCATACATACATATTTAATGTACATACTTTGTAACAAGACTCTCCTGTACATACACAAACACATACAACTGTTATGTACCTTTGATTATAATTCGAAGTGGCGCAAACCTGTAGTGCTCACTACCAAGAACTAAGAAGCGCCCGTGAAGCTCCTTAGCTTCACGGGCGCTTCTATCGGGCTCTTCGTGAGCCTACTGTATATTTCTAAGCGGCCGTATCCTGGCTACGTTGTGCTGACCTTTTCGAGGAAAACTGAAGGTTTCGTTTGGGCAATTATTTACGAAGTAATCCTGACATATAACTACCGTAGGCATATTATAATTTAAGACAGGACGAGTGATGTGCGTCGGGCATTCCACATTCGGGTGAGTCCATTAGACATATTATTTCTGGTTGTTCCCACCAGGCTAACGGCGAGTACTTGCACGGGCATGGCCAAGTAGCCAGGATTATTTACCAGCAATTACTTACTTTGCAATTTAAACTAGTTCTCGAAAATAACCATGTCACGTTGTACTGGGATCGGTCTATAATTATTGACAGGACTACTGTCGCCAATAAGCCTGATACAGTGGTGATAGATCGCTTAGCGCGCCGCACAATGATAGTCGATTTTACCATCCCAAATGACGAGAATTTCGTGAAATCTGAGAAAGAAAAACTAATTAAATATTTCGACTTAGCTTAGAATGTTAACTCGGCTGTCATTGTGTCGATTGTCGTGTCGGCCAATGGGCTGATAGCCGTAAGAACGTGATTCAACATGCAGTACTCCTCGATACGGCTCGCATCGTGAGGAGGTTCCTATCTCTGGATCCCTAACCACCGGTAGCTTAGTCGCTGGTCTCGATACCGGCGTAACAGTATTTCGAATATTTGAAATGGTGTTGTTGTTTCTTTTATGAGAGCTGTCTTTGTAATTTAATACGTATAAAAATAAATATACGAATGATTATAATTAGTAACTAGCGTGCCAATTTTTCTTACAATGACAAAACGAGTTCATAATATTTTGGATATCATAACAGTCTTTAATGTGCCTGCTGCTGGGTCACAGGCCTCTTTTCTGTGAGAGGAACTGGGCCATAATCTACCACGTAGACCCAGTGTGGGTTGGTAGATGTCACATGTCTTCAAATTTTTGGTTCTAGGACATGTCGGTTTCCTCAAGATGTTTTCCTTCACTTCACCATCGAAAATTTTATAAAAACACGTTCCATTCATGAACGCGCTTCAATCACTACTTACTCACCAGCAGACTACGTTCGCAAGAGTTCACAGACCATCAATTACTTACGTAGGTTCATACAATACAATTATGTAGCGTAGGGTTAGCAAATAGTTTACTATGAAATGTATTTTATTATATATCGGACCTAGACTTTCAAGATACATTGGATCAATATATTTCAATCTTTTTTTATATTATGAACGAGGTCCCGAGTGATAACATTATTTAACGACAATTGAACAAATTAGATGTTGTTAGCGGTTAATAAATAAGTAAAGGAAAAATCATAGTCGAAAGTAGCTTAACAGTTGCCGAAAAGTTTGCGTGTAGATATAGATTATTTTCAGCACTCAACATTAAAAAGGAGGAGGTTTACAATTTGACTTTATATGTAAGTAAATAAAAAAAATAAATGTAAGCTAGGGTTAGGCTCGATTTCTCCGGCATGAAATGAATCTGTGAATCGATTTCGAAAATTTATTTTACTAATTTTGTGGACACGTATTAATTTGATTAACTTAGCTTGGGTAGTTTTTGAGTTAATTTCAATAATACGTGTCTTTAAACTTAGTGTTTACTGATGATGTTATAAGAACTTCCTGTGGCTTTTATCTACGTTGCAAGTAGTGGTACTTATACGAATTTGAGAGGATTAGGTATCACAATTAAAAAGTGAAAAATAACTGTAATTTCGCTAGTCGGTGTTTTTGGTTTTGTATTTTCGTTATTTTTCGACCGACTTCCGAAATTAAAGTTATTTATCTCTTTTTTCTTCCTCCGGGTAACAAACAATTGCGCAATTCTTAACATTAAGGTACAGATATTGAGAAAACATTTAAGTAATAACGCAACCAGCATCGTTATCCACATACGAGTATTAAACATAAAAAAAACAGCATGAACAAGGTCCAAGCAAACTTAGAAAATAAATTGTGTATCAAAGATTAACTATTGTGTCTTGTGAAATAACTTGGGACAAACTAGATGTGAGAAGATAACACAGCAACCGGTTTGTACAAGCGCTTGCGACGAACTGAAATCGGTTTGCAATACTAAACTTTGTAGTGTGAAAATGTCTTTGTAGTGTGAAATTTGTGTGTTTGTAGTGTGAGGATGAAATGTTTTTTTTGTTATTAAATTTTTATGCGTCGTAAAAATTCATCCTAGTCCCTGTCGACTACGATGTCGTTATGTATTCAAGAGAGGCGGCATTACCACGTTGTATAGCAAAAGCCGGTGGCCAAAATAAAAACTCGACCTTGGGTCACGGAAGTGTCAACCAGCCGTTTTGATATTTATTTAAAGAGACCATGCGTACTCTGACCCCACTGCCTGAGGGTTTCAACCCTAAACGGCTCGAAAATATAATTAATTACCAATAAGGTTGCTATACTCTCGCCGCTTGAGGTTTTCCGCAGCTGCAGCGGCAGCGCCAGCGCAGCAAGCCGAGCTAGGAAGATGGGATGGTGCAAGAGTATCGAAACACGTTGCATCCCACACTAAAGGCCTACCCACTTTCCAAGGAAATAAAAACATACCGTCCGGTCTCTTGCCATCGTCGCGTGCCAAGTGTTCTAATACCTAAGCCATTGGGTTCTAATACAACTGGAACGCCGAAGGTGACTTTAGCTTGTCGGATAATGTCATTAATGTTCGCGTGCCGCGCTAAGCCACCCGCACTTCTGCTACAAGATAGGCCTTGGTGTCCTAGACTGTTTACTACTTCGCCACAGTGGCAGCGATGAGGAGAACAACAAGGAGCTCCTAGTCTTAGTACAACTCTGCACAACTGGTCTTGTACAACTCTGCAGCTCGGCTCATCCCACCGTCTCTGGGAAAATGGGTTACGGGATAGATTTGCGTTCGGGCAAGCGAGTTTCCAGGCATCTACAGCCTCGGTGAAGCAGGGTACATCATGAATGGACGCGAGCGCAGTGATTTATTTATTTACCTCAAATGTCAAAAGTACACAATTGATCAAAGATATTGGAAATTCTAATAGATTAAAACGACGCTATGGGCTCACAACAAAAAACAGCAATTTTCCGGTGTCGTGGACCGACGATATGAAAGCCGGTAAACTAAGACTGGAAAATTTGCGGACGCCGAGGCCTTCCATACGAATGGGAAGAGTTGCTTGTGCCCAAGATTGGTCGTCCAAGGCCACATTTAAGATTGACGTTAGTGTATGCCGGATAATTTGGTCCATTCTGTCTAAAAGGTGAGTGCGCTTCCATAAGTGGAAAGCGCGTAGGAAATATGTTAATTTTGGGAAGAAAACAGCAGTAACGAATTAAGATGATGGCCGAATGCACGTTAACTTGGAACAGTCTTTCCGAAATGTCAATGAAATGTTGAATTTTTCCCTCAATATAAAAGGGACAAGAGTTCTAAAAGTTTGGAGACCCAAGGAGACGAAGAGAGCTTTTTTCGATTATTTAAATTTCTGGAGCTATTGCGTTAAACTTTGTAAGTTTCAATTGTCTGTCAGTCAAACCTATCGAAATGAATGAACTTTACTTAACGGACAGCATTTCGATAGGTTTAGATCAAGGCCAATGGAATGAAGTTCATGTTTTAAGAATTTTAGGTCATTTATAACTGTTTCTACATCGGCTCCCAAGGTTCCATCATCGAGATACCAAACATAAAATTTGGAATTTACGTGTCGAATGATAGAGATACCGTGGCTCTGACATATAAGCAACTGAAGGAACACGGGTGAGTTTTAGGCAATAAAAGTCTGACTCACCCTCCCGCTTCGCCCAGGGCGGGAGACGTCATTTGATAATTGCCCACCCACAAAAAAAAAAGGTGTCGAATGATTGGGTGAATGGCTAAACTAAAAATTTCTGGCCCGAGCGGTTCACCTTGTGGGCAGCCAACTGCAGATTCCAAAAGGTTTTTCTGATATAGTAATTTAGATGGGTGTCTGTAAAAGTGCCAAAAGAAACTACAGATTTGTGGTATTTGTTTTTAAATGTCTGCCAGCAATGTGTCCTTATTAACCGAATTGAAGGCGTTCTTTATGGCAACCTTCAAGATGACCTCTCCTTTGCTAGAATTTAGGTAGGTCGACAAAGCGTGTACAGCAGCCTCACAGCCCCCTTTAAAGCCATAACCTAGCTGCAGGGGATGATTGTTTTTTTAAACCACTTTACAATAAAATTTACAGCAAATCTTGGATGCCATATGATGGTAAGTAGTAGTAAGTAGTTCCCACGGCAATAGGACGAATGCCGCCATCCTTCTAACGCAGGGCGCATAAATTGGCCCCGTATAGGACGTCGATGAAGGCCTAGTTCACCTTGCCGGAGAGCATAAGTTTATTAGAGCCGTGAGCTTCTTCAAGAGTAACTCACCAGGTTCCCCGGCGCCTGAATAGACAAGGTCTTTTAGGTGTTCAGGACTCAGACCGTCAAGATCGCCAGCGGAGCCGCTCTGGAAGTAACAGACGGCTGCGAATAACTCTCGGCCTGTAATGGTGAGGGAATGATTGTCCGTATCAGGGGGGTCAGGAAAAGAAAGGCCAACCGCTGGGGCAGGGTGTTTGCTCTCCAGAGCTGTGAGCATTTCAGGAGAACACGGTGCCACCACATCACTTCTGAACGAAATCCTGTCTGCTCCGCTAATGTCACCTTCTGCTTACTTAGATTCCAACAAATTCGTGTTATTCACTGACTTGCAAGAGCTTGAGCGTACATAAATTATATATTTGAGCATGAAAATATTGTTCAGTTTCCAGCAGGATACATATTTGAGCCAGTTTCTACTCACTTCCAAACAGATCCTTTTCTTTTCGAATCGATGGTACCTACTCCCTTATATACATAGCATCGGCCCATTGGTGATACAAATATAAAACGCTTGGATTCTAAATTTTATGAACACGTAAATACAGGACATTTACTGCGAAATCTTATGCTAATCCCAGTGAATACCATCCCTACCAGCTTTTTTTGTGGTTGGGAAATCATCAAATGACGTCTCCCGCTCTGGGCTGAGCGGGAGTGCGTGTCAGACTTTTACTGACTAAAACCCACCCTTGTTTCTTCAGTTGCCTATATGCCAGGGCCACGGTAACTGTTTCGAACAGATCTCGCGACTCTGGCAGGCTTCGGTCCTAGCAGATCCGTTCAGTAGTGCTGACATCTCGTGGAACACAACGCACCGTCGACCCGAGCCTGGTCCTTACCGAGTGGCGAGCTACCCATTGCTCGCCGCCCACAAGCTCGCGCCTACAGTGTCCGGCAGTCTGCAATGGACTCCCGACGCCTGGGGTGTTGCCTCCTGCGGTGGCTAGGGGCGTGAGGGCACAGAGACTGCTTTTCCCTTACACGCCCCGCCTCCTCCTTCGCGAGCATTACTGCTTCGCAGAAGGAGGTGACGGCTTCCCATGACCTTTCGCTCCGTACCATGGCTTGCACCAGGGCCGGACGAGAGAGGTCGCCGCCGCCGATCGCCTCCACGAGGACACGGCGGTGCTCTGTCCAGGCAGGGCACACCCCCACCGTATCCTCCAGACAATCCACGCAATGGAAACGACCGGTTCCTTGCCAGCTTCGGTCTAAAAATTCAATCTATACTTGGAAAAACGACAACGTGTTTCTGATTTTACCCGACTATGGTGAAATAAACACAAGGGTTACGATTTTAATCGGCATTTATGTGGGTATGTATGTTCACCTGTTCTTTCATAACTTCTAAAATATTCATCAAAATTTGGCAAATGATATACATATATGGACGCGTCTGGTTCATGCGCTGGTTATAGGCTACTATAGGCTATTCGATGTAATATTGCGTCCTCTAGAGGATAAAAAAAAAAAAACTAAAAAAAAACTCATCTGTAAGCCATGGTCGTATGCCACCTACCCTAACAAAACAAAACATTCTAACAGTAGTAAGCGATGATAAGCAAAGTGGCATACGGATTTTAGATGTTTTTTTTGCGTTTTCCTACTTTTTAGTTTTTGAACTAACTTTTTTCAACCTAAGTGTTTTCTTTACAAAATTAAAACTGGTTCTAGGGCACACGCAGTAATTTTTACATTTGAATTCAATCTTTTAGGATTTAAAATACTTAATGTGAAATAGAAATCATAATGACGTGTTTGGGATAAAAAGCTGCCTGAAACCTGTCAATTTTATACGTAATACAAATGCGATCCACCAAAGTAGGAAAGTAAGTAATCGCGTAAAGTTGTTTTGTGTAAAATGTTTACTTCACATCTTTTTAAAGTTACATTGAGGTCGCACTGTATAAACTTTATTAATTCGTAAGACAATTATCCGCATAATTTAACAAATTAGGTCATTGACATTCAAAACATTTAAATTTGTAAAAAGTGGCTGGTAGTCTGTAGGTACTTATCTGTAAACAGTATGTAAGGTAAACAAGTTGTATCTATAACATAGACCGTCTGTTATTGCTCTAGTAATAAAAATCAGTCATCAAGGGTACGAAAAGGGGTGGTTGACCATTTATTTATGCAACTCGCTTTTCCCGACCAGTTGCTTAATCTTGCCGATAAACATAATGGCAAGAGTTTGGTAGATCCTCAATTGTTTTTACATTAAAATGTTTCACATGATAATCTACCTTGATGCTGTGTTCTTGTTGGATAACATTTTAGTTTCATTTAATAATTTTTTCCACTTGATTCACTAGAGTCGGTTAGCAATACTAAACTGTAGGTTATAATTTGAAATATATCGTTAAAGATGATTATTGGATCCATAACATACGAAAGAGCTTAGCTTTAACATGAAGCCGACGTCATTGTTCCTCGCCCTCACCTGCGTCATTGGACTTTTTAGACTATCTTTCTTCATGCTTTCCCTAGCTACCTATTGGTTACTAGGGAAAATATAAGGAAAGATCTCCCTAATTACATAGATAATAAAGTCTCAAATGACACATCACTAAACTTTGGCGACAATGAAGTATTAAAATGGCAATGAACGATGAACATGACCTTTAAGATGAGTGCCAATATGATATAGATTTAATTTTGCCTTTCCTTGATTCCGACATCAAGCTACCGTTCAAGTGATCAAGTTACCGATTCACCACTAGAACTGTAAGTTTCTATAATTAATCCCGATGGCTGACAAACAAAGGTTGCGAAATTTCCAAGATAAACCATATGAACAAGAACAAAGATGGCAGCCAACTCATCGATTCTATTTTGTAAGTTTAGTTGCCATAACTAGTTCCAGAATTAAGAACAGAATTGTAAGTCCATATTTTTTTAATAGCTGGTAAAGGTTGCGTAAATGTAATGTAATATGTCTACCAATATTTTCAAGATCAGCTTACAAAATAGCCAAGATGGTGGCCTAAATCGTTCCATTTTGCATGTTGTTTTGATTCCAACCTCAGGATCCAGGTCCGCCATGAACAGTTCCAGATTCCACAAGAGATCTGTATGTACTTATAAATATTTTTACTGTCATCAGACTGAGCATGTTAGATAATGTTATGTTTTCTGCAAATGCTTTCGAAGCGTTTCGTATTTATGTAACGCCTTTCATCAGCGTTTTGGTAGCTATGTCTATTCGCTGATGACAGAATGTTATTTTGTCGACGCCCTATCTGGTTTTCCACGAATTATTTTTGCAGATTTCAGTACACTCATTACACTGCACGACGTGACTCTTGCTCCTTGAATGAGAGTAGTGATTCTCCGTAGATTTTGGGTCACTGAATTCAAATTCGGCCTCGGAATTTTTCCATCACATCACATTTTTTAGATATCCTAACCTAAAAGTGCTAAAAACACGATTTTAGCGTGTTTTCACGGTTATGTAGCATCGCGACAAATTAAGCTATCGAAAAAGTACACACAATGCTTGAAATTTTTTATATACATTCGATATTCAATTTTTCATACAATTCATGTATATAAAAATTTGAAATTTTCAAAATCAAATTTCTCGTTGATGAAAAAAGATATTCGCGCAAACTCAACGCCATTTGGAAGAGCAATGCTTATACTTTAAAGTATCTATTGTGTGTATTTTTTCGATAGCTAAATTTGTCGCGATGTGGTGCTTTTTGCACTTTTATGTTAGGATATCTAAAAAATGACTACTCCCATTCAAGGAGCAAGAGTCACGTCGTGCTGTGTTATATAACAGGTCTAAGAAAAGTCGGGGCTCGTTTGAAATCTGTTAGTTTTGATTTGAGATCCAATATGAATCCTGAATAATGAACCTTGCAGCCCAATAAAAATCCGCCCAATAGAAGACTTGGCTGTTGTTTTTCTTGGTTATTCCAATATTTAATAGTATCCATTTATTAGTTCTAGAGGGTCACCCTCGCAACTGTACGCCGCCGGCCATCGACGACTTCCCGGCGGGTGTTTTCACGGAGCTGCAGAGGCAGCATGGGGCCATCGTCATCCATGCTTTCATTTCCATTTACCTGTTCCTGGCCCTCGCCGTCGTGTGCGACAAGTTCTTCGTCCCTGCGGTTGAAAAAATATGCCATGGTACGTCGTACCCACTCGAGAATATTTGTAAAGAACTCATCACAATAGCAATTTATGAGCGCGTTTTCAGCGAGGTGATTGTTTCACACGTTAACTGCATGTCCGCAGCGAGCACGTCACGAGTGTGCGACGTGTTTGTCGGGTTTGCGTAACGAAGACGGTTAGACGGAGTGTACAATCGAGAGCGAGACAAACTTCTATAAACTAAAAAGGGGAAGATACGTTACTTGATCACAGTGTACACTTCTACTGAATCAAGTTCAATGGACACCGTGACACGGGGCCCATCTCTCAACAGCGCAATTCAGCGCATGTCGATTCAGCTCAATAATTTCAGTTTTGTATATAAATACTTATCAAAGTGCCTCTTTGTCTTAAATTTGAGTTGCAACACTCAAGAAACAAAAATTAAATACGGATAATTTTAATATTAATTTCTTTTCGCGCGTAAGTACGGCCAAAATGAATATTATTTTTAAGAATATAATTTAAAAAAAAAATACTTTCGGCCGTTCGTGCGTTACCGAGTACATTTATTATTTGCTACGGCATTTTTATGAGAGCGAGGTAGATAAGCTCAAATAACCGTGAAAGACACGATGTGATGCATAGTGCGACCCTCGCTAACGCTGACTCAATGTCATTCATAATCATAAACATTCGGCGGGGAACACGATTTCGCTCGCTCAACTGTGTCGGGTCTTATCTCTGCCCTAGTCTATCCGTAATTGTAAATATGCAACTGTGATCACAGGTGTGAGTTTCGTTAGCTACATGTCGATCTCGTCCAGGTTTAAAGATTACAATGTTAGAGCGTAACGTACAAGCGAGTAAAAAAGCGGGGAATACGTCGCTTAGTCGCATCGAATTCGCGGACCGCTCTAAGGGTTGTTGTTCTAATGCTTTTCATAAAACCTATCAAAATCCTGATGGGGATGATTGTTTTGAGTGTTGTCCAAGGGAAAGTTGCAAATAATGTCATGACAATACTATTTGTAACTTTCCACTGGAAATTGCAAGAATTTAGAATTCAATTATTTTTTAATCTTACTTAAAGAATTACGTTAAAATGTTGACGACATTCGCAACTTGCTGTGACTACATTCGATATTCGTAAAAAACTTTGTTAACATTTATAGCCAAAATAACTGTGACGCACAGTTATTTTTTAAATCTTAATTTGTGGCTAAGTGCTAGGTATTGCTTTTTAATCCTTTGGCATAACTGTGTTAGCACAGAAACATTGACTTACGCAGTAGTTTTGCGATAAGATTATTGAAAACCAATACAGATTATCACTGTTACAGCACTAAACATGACGAACGATGTGGCTGGTGCTACGTTCATGGCGGCTGCTACGTCGGCTCCCGAGCTGTTCGTCAATGTCATCGGCACCTTCATCACGGAGGGAGACATCGGGGTCGGCACCATTGTGGGCTCAGCGGTCTTCAACATTCTCGCCGTCGCTGCATGTTGCGGTATCGGCGCAGGAATGGTACCTATACTCTTTCCATCCACATTTATAAAAATCATAGAATCATTTAATGATCGATGAATGATGAATCGATGAATGATGTGTCATGTGTGCTTCCAGGTTGTGCCATTAGACTGGTGGCCACTGACGAGGGACTGCCTGGCCTACGGAATCACAGTATCTATACTCATTTGTATAATGCACGATGAGTACGTTCAGTGGTACGAGGCATTACTTCTTGTCATGCTATACGGAGTCTACATCTGTATCATGTACTACGACAAATCTATTCAGAATTTTGCTAAAGGTTGGTATTTCATAAAGTGATGAACCAAATAAAAATAATTCATGCGTAATTTTATCACAGAAATGTGTTGTTACACAGGTAATTGGAACTGTGTGTCGGACATGTTGAAGAAAACTGAAAAGCACGATAACAACGTCGCTCCAGAAAATGGTACGTACAGAAACTTTTATTGGAAGATTTTTAATATTATTGACACTGTTGACACTAACAAGACATCTCTTGTTTTATTTTTTAACTTTACAGAACTTAAAGATGCTAAGCCCGTTACCAAAAATGATTTGTCTCCGGATCGCCACCAACACAATGGAAATATAAAAAGTGCGTTGTCTATATGCCCAGATAAAATTGAAAAAAACTGTGAAATTGACACAAATTTTGTAAATTTACCAGTCATTGACGATGACAACGCTAAAAATATCTGTATTGATATTGAAATTAAGGCTAATGACGTGGAAATTCCCAATCCTGAGGACAATACAGCTATAGCGAACGTCGATGATAATAACAAAGATGCAGAGGATAAATATGTGCACTCTCTATGGAAGTGGCCTACTGGTAGAAGCTGGCTTACTAAGGTAACTATTGTAACGGATGCAGTACTCAAACGATCGTAAAACTTAATGTTCTAATTGCTACGTTTTGTTACAGAGTACATGGATAGTGACGTGGCCTATCCACCTGGTGTTCTTGTTCACTATCCCGGACTGTGAGAAACCTCGGTTCAAGAACTGGTTCCCTCTGACATTCATGATGTGCATTGTATGGATAGGGTCGTTGTCGTACATCGTAGCTTGGATGATCACTATTATTGGTAAGACCAGCAACTGAACGTGACACATATGAAGTTTTCCGAATGTCGTTTATGATTTCACAACATTGTTACATTACAGGGGACACATTAATGATACCGGACTCGGTGATGGGCATTACCTTCCTTGCCGCCGGTACTTCAGTGCCGGAAGCTGTATCCAGTGTAATAGTAGCAAAACAAGGTGCAGTGCATTTCATAATTTAGTGTTTTGTGTTCTAATGTGTGGTCTTTTACGATCTTCTAGATCGTTCGTCTTGTCGTCATATAGCTCGAGAATGTTAACTGCTCAAGAAATAATTCACTAACTTTAAATTTAATGTATTGTTTCTGAAACACAGGCCATGGATCTATGGGTATCAGCAATTCGATCGGATCGAACACGTTTGATATCCTGCTGTGCCTCGGGCTACCGTGGCTCATCAAGGCATCACTCACTCCAGCCGAGCCGGGTCACTACTGGGTTAGAAAACAACTCTTTTAATACATCAATCTTATTACTTCATTCTTCTGCGATAATACGAAACATATAAATAATGTTAATTCTACAACAGCTGAACAATTTTCATACATTACATAAATTATAGCTCATTGGCATATTGCGAAAGGAGCTTAAACTAACTTAAACTAAGACTTAGAATTGCTCTAGCACTGCGAAGTTGCGACACTGAAATGTAATTAGCCCTGCGATTTAACCCTTTTTTTGTGATTTTCGTGTGGAAGGGCGGGATAAATACAGTTAAATGTTAACAGGTGAAGATCAACTCCATGGGGCTGGAGTACTCCGCCATTTCGTTGCTGTCAACGCTGCTGCTGCTGTACTTGACGTTCTGGTTCAACAAGTTCAAGCTGGACGCGGCGGTGGGGCGCGCCTGCCTCGCTATGTACGCCATGTTCCTGGTCCTCGCCACGCTTATCGAACTGAACGTGTTCTTCCCGGTCAATGTACGCACGTGCAAGAGAAGTGAACTAAAGTCTTAAGCTAGCTGAGTGTTCTGGACATAATGACAAGACGAAGTGTAAAAATGGTAGCCGTGATGTCTCTAGTAGCAACTGTTTCATGCTCACGTGTGCTGAAACTTTACGTGTACTTTTAAAGCATTCGGTTACATTTTTATTGAAAAAACTCTCCGATCATGTCTCTATTACCTACACTATTTCTTGCACACCAGAGAGCAAGCGCCATTTTCATTAGTTGAGTTCTTATTTAATGTTATTTATGAAATGTAGCAGATATGAGAATACGCATGTTTGCCCAAGGAGGAATATTTCCCGATACAATGTAGCTTCCGTTGCCATTCGATGTAGATTAAATAAACTATAGTATTGAAATATACCTCATCCATGTGTCAGGAGCATTACTGTCCATTTGAGTAGTTCCTGTAGTCCGAACATAATTATTATATGTCTAGTAATGTATTATATGTTCATCATTTGATAAGAAAAGCAGGGCAAAATGCAATTAAATTTTAGTAAATCTTCCCTTTATAACTACAAGCATTTTGCTATAGGTGTTTTTGTCTTTAAAATCCGTTGTCACATTAAAAGAATCTCAAGTAGATAAGAAGAACAATTAGTTTTATTTTGCGTATTCATATTGCCCTACTTTCTGTCGAATGTGCTTCTATTTTAAGCGTAATTTAGGTATATTGAGTGTTTGGTACTAAGCACCATCTACAATCAACGTTCTCTCTCTATCAGTAATCTCGATACAGATAAGTTGATGTAAATACATAATATACGATATAATGTTTCTTAAACTAATTAAATATATCAATAGATTTTTACTTCTTTTATTTTATTTATTACCGGGCCAGTAGTCTAACAGTTGGCTACGAATATACATATATCCTATACGTACTAAATCGTTTGGAATAAATATTCCAGAAGACTAATGGGATGCTTTGTTATAGTTAAGCTGCATAGCGAACTTATTATATTTTGCATTAGCACGTATAGATAATCGTCAAATCAAAAATAACTAAGTAGTTATATAAGACCAAGAAAACCTGATTATAATTATAGCTGAAGTTCCTCGAGTCAGAAGACAGACGTGACCAGGGCACTTCCTAAATTAGTAAAAGCAGCACCCGTGGCATGACCGCCGTAGAAACGGAAATACGAAAGCCTAAATGACAGATAATAGAAAGATTTCCCGCGCGGTGTCGAAAATGAAGAAAAGATACGTAAAATTGTATAAAAGGGTATATTATTCTTAGAAGTGATCATGCTACGCGTGCAAATTTTGGGCCAAATTACAATAATCTTGAAGAAAAATAAATCATAACTCCACTAAAGCATTCATCGCTTACTCTACTTGAAGTTTACTTATAAAATAATTGCAATAAGCCATAAGAAATTAACAAAACTCCACCAATCCACACTATCCATACTAATATTATAAATGGGAAAGTGTGTATGTCTGTTTGTCCGTCTTTCACGGCAAAACGGAGCGACGAATTGACGTGATTTTTTAGTGGAGATACTTGAAGGGATGGAGAGTGACATAGGCTACTTTTTGTTTTTAGGTTGCTGGGGTGAACTTAGAGAAGCCGTGGTTTTCCCATGGACAATTGTATGTAGCATGTTCGCGTGTGTCCAATGCCCAGAATCTTTATAATCTATCCCCAAATGGAAATACATAATATCGTGTACAGTATCGTATTAAAATAAAATTCTGTTCCGAGTTCTCTTCTGTGTTCTAAATCAGGAAAGGGAAACCGTGTTACCCCGAATTTAACGCGAGCGAAGCCGCGGGCAAAAGCTAGTAATATTATAAATGCAAAAGTAACTCTGTCTGTCTGTCTCGCTTTCCTGCCTGAGCCTGAGAAAGGACATAGGCTACTTTTTATCCTGGTAGTAGCCGCGGGATAATTTCCGACCTCCACGCGGGCGAAGCCGCTGGCATAAGCTAGTAAATATATATAATTTACCTACTATTACGAATGGTAAAATAATTATAATATAACGATTCCATGTTCTGGCATGTGAAATTTATTTCATAATTAGATATTTTAAATCAGAAATGTTAATACTAAATTAAAGCACCACATCTTAAAAGATTTTTCTAGGTTTTGAATTTAATCCAGCACACCAATTCAATTAACATTATCATCAATTATTATTATCTACTAATTTCCTAAAAATAAAGAAAACTAGAATACCTTCTCTGTATTTCAAAAACATTACAGTACATATAAATAGTTTAATGAGTAATTCCTATTGACTTGCCTTCAAGAATCGATATGTAATTGTTCACGCACTTTTTTCTTTTACCCACAACACTAAAAATTGTGTGTCTAATAATTAATTAACTTACCTATATGTGTGTAGGTACACACATATAGGTACACACCTTCCTCATAAGTAATTCTTATATTTAGTTTTAAGATTACCTTGTATTTCTCATATTAAGTGAATTGTATTCTTTTTGAGAAATAAATGTCTTAAACCGTAAATTTAATTGTTTCAAAAATCTACCTTCGTAAGAGTCATCCAAATGAATTGGGTAAATGAATTATGATTCAAAAGATTGGGATCATGTTCCATAAATTATATGAGGCGTGGACATATTCAACTCATCCAGGCCATATAGGTCACACAGGTCAAGTAATATCTAGCAATCGTAAAATCGATGACTTTGAGTTTGGAGTACGCGGGTACTTCAGCGCTCTACTGCGCAGCTTTTAATTGAAATATGCAGTACATGAGCGATCAATACTGGACTGACGTGGGTACATCAACCCCTTGTAATGCTGCCCGTACTTGCAAACTATAAGTACTTAAGTAGCACTAGCGACACGGACCCGCCCTGTTCAAGCTGGACGCACGGCGCTTTGATGATAATATTTTGACATTTCTATAATTTTTTGTATAACTAAAAATTCCGAAATTTATTTATTTATTTAAACTTTATGCACAAGCAAAAAATACTTTACAAAGGCGGACTTAATGCCTGAGGCATTTTCTACCAGTCGACCTTAGGGTGATGCAGAGACAAAACATGGCAGGTGCAACAAATGGGATAGATATATCGGAAACAAGTATAAAATACAACTATAAATACTAATACATAAATACATATATATATATATATAAACACATATATATACATACATATATATACATACACATATACATATATATATACATATATATAAAAAAACTGTGTCAAGAGAACTAACGATCGGTAGAAGAGAAAACGAAACCAGCGAATCAGCGCTGGTATGTTTCTGCCACCTTCTGACAGATATGTTCAGGAGCTTTCATTTTAAAAGTTAAGCGATTGGTTGCCGTCCTGATGTTCAGAGGGAGCGCATTCCAAAGAAAAACCGCATGGACAAAGAAAGAAGAATTAATGAAGCCAGAACGGTGAGAAGGACACCGTAGAAGACGATTATTGGTGGAACGAAGACTTTTAGAATGGGCAGAGCATAAATATTGAATTTGAGAGGTCAAATAAGAAGCAGAAGTGGGCTTGTCAAGAATAGAGAACAGCGTTCTCAGAGCCCTCAACTCTCTGCGCTGACGAATGGGTAACCACTTTAAAAGCAAACGGTGCGCGGATACGTGGTCATACTTACGAAGATTGAAAACGAATCGAATGCAATTATTGCGAAGGCGGTCATGTTTATTGAGGAGATCTGCATTCAGGTCGTAGTAACACACATCGCCATAGTCAATTATGGGAAATATCAGGGACTGTACAAGCATTGCTTTTATGTATGATGAGAGTAGGTTTTTCAACCGATACAGCACCCCAAAACGTTCCGGTGACTTTTTGACTGACAGTCGTGACCTGCTTTCGCCAGTTAAGACAAGTGTCGACATGCAGACCAAGATTCTTGACATCGGAGCTAAACGGGATGATGGAAGTGTCGAAGATTACAGGTGGCACAGTTACACCAGTCAGCTTCCTCATATTGTAAGGGCTCCCTACTATGATAGCCTAACACTTGGAAGGGTTAACTGCTACCCTAAATCGATCTGACCAGTTTTTATTGCGATCTAAATCCCGATTTAGCTCCTCAATCGCATTGGAGATATCATCAACACTTCTCCGGCAGTAAAGCTGCAAGTCGTCAGCATAAAGATGATACGCAGCTCGAAGCTCGGTGGTAATGAGGTTAATAAAAATAGAGAATAAAAGAGGAGATAATATACCGCCTTGAGGGACGCCAGCAGCAAGATCACACCAATTTGACGAAGAGTCTCCAGCAGAAACAGACTGCTGACGTCCCTGAAGATAAGAGGAAAACCATTCCAGTACCTCTGGAGAGACCATAAGATAGGAAAGGATGGATAAAAGGACTACGTGACTGACGGTATTAAAAGCATTGGAGAAGTCAATCAACACTAAGACTGTTACTTTAGTATCTTCCATTCCCCGCCTTATATTGTCAGTCACTTTAAGGAGAGCTGAAACGGTACTGTGCCCAGGCCTGAAACCGGATTGAAATGGACTGATGAGGGAATTGTGATGAATAAAGTGGGAAAATTGTTTGTGAACGCTGGCCTCGAGCACTTTTTAAAGAAAGGGAAGGATGGAAATTGGGTGAAAGTGACTTGGAAGACAGGGATTGGATACCTTAGGCAAAGGCCGAACAAGAGCCTTACGCCAAAGGGAAGGGAAAACACCGGTGTAAAGGTAAAAGTTTATGTGGGATATCGCAGGCAGGAGTTGATCAAGAGCCGTCACGATCATGTGGCGGCTGATACCATCGCAGCCTACGGCTTTGGATTTAATGGATGTGATAATCTTTTTGATCTCTCCTGGGTCGACTGGGGTGAAGACAAAGGGGTTGATATTGGGACGCGTCAGACTAGCAAGGTAGCCGAGAGTTTGACCTTTGGTTAGACTATCTAAAGTTGGTACGGTGGAGAAATGTCGATTTAGATCGTCCAAACCAATTGTGCTAGGAAGGTCTGACTGTTGACACTTGCCGATGCCTAAAGTTTTAAGGAACTTCCAAATATCGGCAGGAGAAGAAGAAGTGATATTACTTAGGATGTGGCGGCGTTTAGCGTTGCGTATCATCTGATTACACCGATTCCTAGCAGCCTTAAAGAAGGTCCAGTTATCCTCTGACCGATCCTTTTTATATTTCCGAAACGCGCGGTCCCTCCGTCGCATGGCCATCTGAACTCCCCTGTTCATCCAAGGGGCTGGTGGACGCTTCAACTTTATTTTCCTGACAGGAGCATGGGCCATCATACAGCTTGACCACAGCATCGTTGAAGAAACGAACCTTTTCGTCAACTGAAGTAGCTGCTTCCAGGGGTGACCACTATATTGGATGCATCTTGTCGGAGCCTCTCAATATTTCGTGTATGAATCTAAACGAGGTAAAAGGAGTATATAAGGATCGTAGTAGGTGGCGTTCCGTAGTTTCTACCTAGCCCCATGGGAAAAATGCGTGAGCTTACGTATGTATGAAAACTTCCGGAATAAATTGTCTAAATTATGGCAAAAATCGCATCAATAAAAAACCATTGTGCAATTTAGTGTAGACATCACGAAAATTGACTTAATTTTAAACTATGTAAGGTACCTGAGGTAAATAAAGCCCAGGGGGTAATAAGGCCCACATTTCAGACTCTGGCATTGCGGGCAAAGACTGGCTTAAATTGTTTTTGAAAAGGAACCCAGAAATTTCCAAAAGAAAAGCCCAGTTTATGAATCCAGGCAGAGCACAGAAATTAAAGTCAAAGTCAAAGTCAAAGTATCTTTATTGTGGGCATATGTAAGTTACAGGTCTTAACAATATATTAGAGTATCAATATGTCCTGCCTTATAGGCATACAATAATTATGTAGGTAGATATTGGCATAAAAAAATTGGAATTATTATAGATGGTAAGTTATTATAAACGTAAAACTACAGTGAAACTATCACATGGTCAATACTAATGCATATCAAATACGGTGAATCTAATACATGGTCAATACTTATATATGTCAAAATACAGTGGAACTAATAATGGTCAACAATTCAGAAAATCTTGGATCGTGTAGAATGCTTTATCAATTAAAAATGTTCGTAATTTATTAAGCTATTGCATAGCTTCTATCGAGGGCCTTGAGCGCGGGGACCGAATCCAGAAATTCCGTAACGAAAAAAAACCTCACGCTCCCCACTCCGACGGGCACGGAGGTGTGGCTTGAAGGCCGTGCATTATGCTTAGATCTTTAAAACTACGCAACGGATTTTGATGCGGATTTTTTTAATAGATAGAACAATTCAAGAGGAAGGTTTATATGTATTTAACATGCATAATATAGTAAAGAAACGCTGATAATTTTAGGGGTTTCTAATGTGATGTCATAAATAAGCTCATTTTTTTACGCTTACATTGCGAACGCTGGCTGAACCCTAGGAAATAGATCAAAATAATGTACTACAGTATTGTACACCTTAGAAAGGTCTACAAAAAAGTCCGCGATGGTATATGTCTACCTTAGGGATAACCCACAATAACCAATTTTTTCCTTTGCTTTTTACGAGAAATAAGGGCTTATTTACGAAGCGATTTTAACCAATACAGCATTAATTCTTATCCAATTAGGTACCTTAAATACATTGTGCATTTAATATAGATCAATATGATCATTACAGCATGTAATTTAAATGAAGATCTTAGAAGATATCAGAGATTTAAAAAGCGGGGGCAGTAACTTCTCATTTATTCAATAAAAGAAAAAAAAATGTTTTCTTATCGGTCAAATAAAAAATAAATAAATAATTATAATTGCATAAGTTGATAAAAAATGCTATGCAATAGCTTTACCGCGGCAGTCCCCGAGTGCCACACGTCAATTTTTTTTAAATACTGAATGTTCCTTAGTGTCTAGAATGCTAATAGGTATTTTGTTGTATATTTTAGATGCAATGCCAAAGAAGCTTTTGTTAAATAGAGCCGTTTTATGTGGCACATTAGAAATTTTTAACATATGCCTTTTCGATTTAAGTTTATTAAATAGATTTTCATTTGTTTTTATAAATACAGCTACTTCATAAATGTAAATTGCAGGGAAGGTCAATATTTTTAATTCTTTGAAATATGGTTTACATGAATCTGGAACACGGATACCAACCATCGCACGTTCACATCTTTTTTGCGCTTTGAACACTAAATCCCTGTTAGTTGCATTGCCCAAATAAATGACTGCATATCTCAGTGTCGCCGAAATATAAGCATGGTATACGGTCAAGAACTGATCGATCAACTATTTTTCAACCGACGAAAAAAAACGGAGGAGGTTCTCAATTCGACGCGTATATTTTTTTTTTTTTTTTTAATATATGATCACGCATAACTTTTTACATAGTGGTCCAATTGTGACAATTTTTCTTCTATTGGAAAGGGTATACTCCCAAGGTGGTCCCATATAAATTTGGAAAACAAAATCGAACCCTAAGGGTTGGAAAACAGGGGATGATTGATTGTTCACTCACTGATTGTAACGTATAAACACGCATAACTTGTTACATAGTGGTCCGATTGTGACAATTCTTCATCTATTGGAAAGGGTTTACTCCCAAAGTGGTCTCATATAAATTTGGAAAACAAAATCGAACCCTAAGGGTTGGAAAACAGGGGATGATTGATTGTTCACTCACTGATTGTAACGTATAAACACGCATAACTTTGTACAGAGTAGTCCGATTTTGATAATTCTTTTATTGTTGGATAGGGTATACCTTGCCAAATATTATTAGTACATTAAAGCCACAAAAAATCATAAAATAAAAACTTTTTAACAAAAAATTAAACCGCCGAAAAACTGAAAAGCATAAAATAATAAACCTTAAAATTTTGAGTCGGCGCTGAAAAATCAATGAACAAGGAACACTCAAAGCGCCGACTCATAATTTTAAGGTTGATTATTTTATGCTTTTCAGTTTTTCGGCGGTTTAATTTTTTGTTAAAAAGTTTTGATAATTTATATAAAGCTTAAGAGTACTGATTAACTTTATTGCATACTGTGTCTATGTGTGTTTGACAAATCCTTATCAATCCAAAGCCCTAGAAATTTAACGCAGTTGACATGTTCAATTTTCGTCCCATTATGATTAATATTGAAATTGTTGTTTATAGTATTACGCCCAAAATTCACAAGTTTAGTTTTTTCTAAATTGATAATTAAATTATTATTCGTCAGCCAGTTAATTATATTGCAAAGAGTGGAATTTGGAACCGTCCTATTGTTGCCCAGCATTTCCAAGAAGTAAAAGACCTATATGAAGAATTAGACATTCTACAGAACCCGCAACGACTCTATAATATGGATGAAAAGGGGTGTGGACTCACTATTCATAATCAACTAACTGTTTTGGCGCAAAAAGGAGCTCGTCGAGTCCATTTGATTGCACCTGAGCACGCCAAAAATGTTACCATAGCAATGTGTGTTAATGCTGTTGGTACCCCTATCCCACCAATGATCATCTTTAATGGCCAGAGACAAAAATGATTAAATAAGTAAAAAACAGCAATTTTCTTTTATTTTAACTTATTTCTAGGTAAATATAAGACGATTTACTGTTAAAATAAAGCAAATTTTTATATGGGCTTTAATGTACTACCGTAGTCGCGTGATTGTTCGAAAGAGATATCGTGACCCTGGCACTTGGGCAACTGATGGAACACGGGTGGGTTTTAGTCAGTAAAAGTCTGACACGCCCTCCCGCTCCGCCCAGAGCGGGAGAAGTCATTTGATGATTTCCCATCCTGAAAAAAAAAAAAAAAAGTACTACCGTAGTATAATAAGGCCCCTGAGAAGGGTTTTTAAAAGTGTATTTTCTTATTAAAAAATATGCTTTTCTTAATTGTTTTACACCATTTATTAAAGCAACATGTACAAGCTATGTAAACAATATGTTTTTGACATTCTATACGCATTATACTCAGATTCAAAGCAATTTTTTTTTAGGTGGGCCTTAATTGCCACCGGTACCGGTACTTATAGAGGAGTTCCAATAATTAAACTACTCTCGTTGTACAAGTGTAAATCCACACTAATATTATAAATGCGAAAGTAACTCTGTCTGTCTGTCTGTCTGTCTCGCTTTCCTGCTAAAACTACTGAGCCGATTTAAATGAAATTTGGTATAAAGATAGTTTAGAGCCTGAGAAAGGACAGAGGCTACTTTTTATCCCGGTAGTATGTATGTTCCCGCGGGATAATTTCCGACCTCCACGCGGGCGAAGCCGCTGGCAAAAGCTAGTCTAAAATAAATCATTACGAATTAATGAATGTTTGGAGAGAGAAATAATACTAAGTCAAAATAATTTACTAATTGGTTTTAATCTATTAATCTATCAACTAAACATTTCACTATTTTTGATCAGTAATTATCGACATCGTTGTTATTATTCTTCTTCACAATCAAAGGACTGTCGCCCATTTTCTGAAACATAATTTAAAAAATTATTATTCTAATGTAAAAATACATCGCAATCTGGATCTAGGTTGATTCATTGGTTGATTGCATTTTGTTATGTTAGGTCAGTTACACTAATTGCAGATAGAGTGATAGATCCTGTTTTTAATAGATGTAGGATTTATTAATCGGACCTTGAAGTTAGTCATTCGTCCTGCACCAATTGAGTGCACGTTGAGGTTGTACCTGATAGTAAGGTCGTGTCTCTTCGATAGTAACAAGGCTCCAGCTGTTAATTATTAAATAAACACTAAAAATAAGTACTATATAGTTTATACATTTTCGATTTTCCTGTGGCCCCAAATTAGATATCCCACTGCTAGGAAAGAATAATATGTCATTATCATTAGCCTATAGCAGTCAACTGCTCGGCTGGACATAGACTGGTTCCAGCGCACGCTATGATGACCATCAAATTTTAACATAGTATAATTACCTGCCTTGATTAATTAACCCTTATTACATAAGTATGGTTATTGATATACCAGGAGTACATACATCATATGAAGTTTGTGCCCTCAACTCTTCGAGCTCCCGCGCATGCAGCTCTATGTCGTGCTGCGTGAGGCGCGGGCGGCGGCAGTGCGGGTGCTGTGCAGGCAGCCAGCGGTGCACGATCGGCGTCAGCAAGTCCCGGTGCACCTAAACAGTGACCCAAATAACCCTAACAGCCAATCTGTTCACACACCTTGAGTACCAATTTGGCTAATCGGGTCTCAAGGGACGGATGGCAATCTTGCACGTTACATCTTTATAGGCACGTCACCGCGACTAGCGGAACATGCAATAGATATAACGTATTTTATATGCGAGTTGGTAGGTCGCTTTGATTAGGAGTCGTTGGTCTTCATTGGCTCGGTTTTGAATGAATGGAGCATTCGTGTACGTACTGTGGATCTGACTTTGAAGTAGCTTAGGTCTTTTATTTATTAATGAATCTGGGTCTACATTTATCACGTGCTGGTTAAGACGTTTTATTTGATGTCCTGAGCATAAACCAAGTTACTATGACTTTGATTAGCGACCGCTGCTTCGTCAATATTCCTGTCAATTTTACGCTCAGAAAAAGGAAAAAGCTATCGCAATGTGATTTTAGTAGCTTACACAAACCCTAGTACCTATTTCTTGTCTAGTTATCCCAACAAAACGTTGAGTTAAATGAGCCACAGATTTGGGTAATTCGCGCGCGTGGATATCGAAAATGATTCCACGGGAACTCACTACCGGAATAAAAAGCATCCTATATCCAACCTATCTCATAGGTCATGGTCTATCTGGGAGCCATATTTCATCCAAATCTTTGTTCGTTCAAAAATGTCCAAAGAAGTCAATACCGAACCACCCCAACTTGACCCACCTACGCAAGAACAACGTGTATAATTTATTTTTAGCAGACCTGTGGGCGTACGTACAACAATAATTCTTAACAAAATGGTTTGGTCCAAAACGTTTAAAACCACTTACCAAAGCGGGATCATTGGGCTCCGTGAAAAATGAGACAATGGAGCCCACGAGGATGCACACACACATACCGACCAGAGTGTAGTACAAGTAGCTCAACCTGTACATGAAGAATGTTCCCGACCTGTTGAATAACACCCTGTTTATGAACCCGCACTTAAAAAGCAAATAATGTCGTAGATATAGAAATAGACATCAATATTCTGGAAGGAAGGATTTTTTTGACGTTGATTGCAAGTTAGCTGATTTTGAAATCAACAAAATAAGGGAAGAAAATAGGTATTTCGTGTTCTTCTTCACTATCCTCTCATACCTATTAAGACAGTAATTTGAATCCACTGTAAAAATCAATTATTTAAAACAAATATTCGTGGAGGTTCTTGTCGGCATTTCTCCATAGGAATCAACCATTTCGAACCTTACCATTACCTAGATTCTGACGTTTCTCAAGTTTTCATGTAGGTTTATGTGAAATAAAATATTTTGAAGAAACACCTGATGAGTAACATCCTGCAAATATAATGGTTACGTGAATGACAGATGTGGAAATAGAAATGAATATACAATGTTCTTCTGACGTTGGTTATTGGTACTCTGATTTCGAAATCAAATAGTACCGTACGACAGATATGGAAATGAAAATGGCTATGGAACGTTCTTCTGACGTAGAGCAACGGGTAAACTGATTTCGATTCAAATAGGACAAGGAAGTGCTTATGCCAATTCTTATGCAAAAATCGTTACATAATGTAACGATTTACAGTTGTCGCTTAAACAGTTGGTTATGGTTATGTAAAAGTTGACTGCAGAAAATGTAGGACGTTGATTTAGAATAATAGGAAGGTACTGTTTTAGGGAGCACCGAAATGGAAGTAAAAGATTCTGCCCCTAATGATTAAAGGTACAAGCAGTTGTCATTTTATTCTAAAAATCACATGCATACATTATTTGAAAGTAAATAAGTGAAGTAGGTTATGTAATATTTGTGTTTTTGGTATTGCATCACCTGTCAAATTCGACGGTACTCAGCGTCGTAGATAAGGTTGGTAAGGTTGTGTTGTTGGGACAGCCTGCTACCGACACGGGTTTGGGAGTGACCACTATATCTCCTCTTATCATTGCAGCTTGAGTCCCCAGTGAGATCCATCCTACAAGCATCGTTGACGTCAGCCCTCCTGTCAGCGCACCCTATGTAACAAAAATAAAACAAAACTAAGTTAGTATTATTATAATAAAACTTTAGAGATTCAGCATGAGGGATTTCCTAACAATGCGGACTACCTCATAGGCATACGCATTCTGTTCTGTACCTTTGGATCTCAAGATATTGTTCGTAGCTCTTGCTATGAAATTGTTACTGTCTTGACTTTATTGTGAATCATATTATGTAGACAATTAGTTCCACATGCTGGACATAATATTTAAGCTAAACAAAAATAGTATTGGTCATTTTGTATAATTAACCACTGATTTTGAATCATACTGTCGTGAAAAGGGGATATACTTTAAGGTTTTATACGTAGGTTTTTAGTTTACCGTAGAATTAATCCAGGGTAGGAACAGACCCATTGAGAACAGCCCCAGCAGACTTCCTGCAGTAATGCCTGCCAAGCTTTTTCCTGCTTGAATCAAAGCACCCATATGTTCCACTAAGAAAACCAAGGCCACACATGCGAATCCTGTAAAAACACCATGTGTTAACAACTCATGCATAGTTAACCGTATAATACATACATGAATTAACAACATGTCGAACAAGACAGTTTAACGATTATTGGCTATTATGCTCGTAAACATAAATTTGCATATTTAATTTAAATAGGTAGTCATGCAGGGAAATGGTGAATGAATTCAAGGGGGAAGTTCGACCCCTGTCATTTTCATGAACTGGTCTAATTAATCAGTTGCCGCAGGGTTCCAATTAAAATTACGCTTTATTTTCCCATTGAAATGCTACTTTAGTTTATTAGTGCCGATATAGGGGCTGTATGTTAGTACACAAAAACCTAGAAAAGGAGCAATTTAGATTCTTTTTCATACAGTTTTTGCGTAATGCATATAGGTACCTATAGTTATATTTTAAATCACTTAAATTAAAACATACAAAACAGGTAGCCTAATCAGAGCACATTTTTGCTAGGAAAATACTGTATAGATTTATATTTTTTCAATTTACATAGATTTATTTTAGGGTGATCTGCTAAACAATATCATTTTTTATTTTATTTATTGAGGGATAATAAACAACTACAACATAATATAATAATACTTTAGGTTAACAAAATTTAAGAGGTAATGTTGCAGTCAACTGCATTATCCGCAGATAAGACATATTTAAAGATCTGTGGTTGACACTAGACGAGCAAGACCAAGATTAACAAAAATTTTAAAATAAATAAATAGGTAAAGCGAGCTATAGCTAAAAACCAAATCGGATCAGAAACAGTTTCATTTACTTAAATTATGCAATAAATAAATTTATAATGTTAATACGATTACAGATTAAGATATATTTTTTATAATATTTGATTTAAATTTATTTTTCGAGCATGCAAATATATCAATATCAATAAAATTTGAATTATAGGATTCCAACAGTCTGTGAATAGGACAGCGTAAGCCAGAGTTCGTACGACAAGAACTAAGCGCGAACAGAGTACGTGCACGAACCTGACGCACATGAACTGTGCGGTGGACAGAATATCACAGCTTACTCGTCAATGGCATCAAAATTATCGTGAACAATATTATGAAGCACATTGGCCTCCAGGTATTTGCGCCGATTCTCCAAGCTAATAAGCTTATACTTATTAAGAAGTTGGGAATATGATTAACATCTATAGTACATAGCACGGACGTACTTGCGCTGAACCCTTTCTATTCCATCTACGTACTTTTGGTAGAAGGGGTTCCAAATAGGGACCGCATACTCTAACTGAGAACGAATGAGCGTTTTATACAGATGGAGGTAGGTAGATGTACGCTTAAATTCTGTTGACGATCTCATCACAAATCCATACATTTTAAAAGCACGATTCACTATGGCTTCAATACGCTGGTTCAAGGAAAGTTTTGCCATCAAAGAGAACACCTAGGTCCTTCACTATAGAAACATTATTTAAAGGGATACTGTTAAGATTGTAATTGAAATTGAAGATGAAATTATTCTTAGTAAAGTGTATACATAGTTACATTTGGGGATACTAAGGTGCAGCTTATGGTCCTCTTGAAATGCATGGCAGTCGTCCATAGTTCGTATTGCTTTAAACGCCTTTAGGTCATCTGCGTACATCAGGAATTTTGACTTTTTAAAGCATTTCTTAATGTCATTGATATAAATAATGAATAATAACGGTCCCAGGATAGAGCCCTGTGGAACTCCGGAGGTAATATTCACAGAGACAGACTGATGCCCATTAACCACTACCCTCTGTGATAATCATTCACACAACATACTTCGTTTTGTTATTGTTAACACGCTAAACAGTTTTTTTCTGTTTTAATTGCACGTATTTGTGCTTATAACTAATTGCTAAACTTAGTGTTTATTAGATTGGTGAGTATTTATGGCTGCGCATTTTCCTACGGATTTTCCCGCGTGACTATCAACTTGGACAATCTAAATTACGGGTTTACGTGCAATGAGCATTTTAAAATTGCTTAATTATGCCTCTAAAGAAGGGTTGTAAAAATAAGGTCGTGAATTTTGTTTATACTTTGGTTATTTATACTTCTAGTAGACATGGATGTGTACACAAATTGTTTTTTTTTCGTATGATGCTTTTTTGCTGAGTTATAAGCTTTTAAAAATTTACTAAGAATGAAATCCGTTCTTTTCGGATAATTATTACAATATTTGTATCAAAACATTTGTAAAAAAAAAAACTAAAAACATTTTTTCTATACCTAGTTAAAAAGTTTAAATTTTTAATATTTTTTCAACATTTACGATAGAGCTGTATGGATTAAAACCAACTTATCTCTTCGTGAGTAAAAAAAGAAAACATTATTATTATATACATAATATTTTTGTATTTAGTGGACCGAACCCACCCTCCGGCTTCCTGTAGGTACCTACTAATAACTGCTAAGCGTTGTACACGTGTACAGTCCTTTCATACCTATCGAATCTCTGTTTTTGCATCTAAGTGATCTTTATAATCATTACTATAAGGTTGCTGTCAGAGTTAAAACCTATTCAAATAAATACGTTAAAAGCAAGAATAAAGAATGGTACCCGTAGATACGGAGGACCCTTCGTTCCTAATATTGATCATGTCCTGCGGTAGGTTTAATTAACTACTCTATGTTGCTATGGACAGTTGGACACTTGTACTAATTGTTCTCCCCCTCTCTCTTCGTGGATGCGAGGGGTGCCCAATTAATGCAGGTGTTCATTTGAAAGTACTTTTTGACTGATATTATTACAGGAAGGCTTTTGTAGTGTCTTTGCATAGAATATAGGTAAATATAATGTTGTGCTAGTTGCGATGGTTAGGCATATCCCTTTTTAAAGAAGGGTGCTCGTCTGGGTCACTCGTGAGTCCAGTAATAAAATTTAGTGACATTGGAGTTTTATTGCCCATTCTTCTTCTTAGAGATCTACTTTTTCGAATGGGCAACTAGCTTCAACTTTCTGAATAAAATACCACAGGCTTTTCTCTAAGTGCTTTACAATTCAAACAGTTTCGAGGTGAAAAAGGAAACCAAACGGATTCATTTTCACGTAAAAGAGGTTCGAAGTGAATTTTATTATTAAATAAAAACAATTGAATACCTACGTTTTCCACTCGAGTGCGGTTCGAAGTGACCTTAACCGATAAGCGTATCATATTGGCTTGATTGCGTGTATGACCAGGTATACAGAAAGTGAGTGAGGCAGAAGGAGTACGTAAGGATCGTAGTGGGTGGCGTTTTGTATTTTCTGGCTACCTCCATGGGAAAAAGCGTGAGTTATGTATGCATATTTATTAGAAAATTTAAGAACACTTATTTAAGAATACAAAGTCACCTAACATGGGTGTTTGATAGCTAGAAAACGCTTTATGTCTTCGAAGTACCAGGTTGGCATAACTCGGTAGGAGCTCAACTAACATGGGCTTTATGTCTTCGAAGTACCAGGTTGGCATAACTTGGTAGGAGCTCACCTAACATGGATGTGTGGTAGCTAGAAAACGCTTTATGTCTTGGAAGTACCAGTTTGTCATAACTTGGTCTAACATGGGTATATGGTACTTGGTGCTCTTTGCTTTGTGTTGGTGGGATCTGATAAGTTAACACAATATTTATTGATTCTGAGGCGGAACGAAGTTCGCTGGGTCAGTTAGTTATTAAATAAAAACAACTGAATACGTTTTCCACTCGAGTGCGGTTCGAAGTGAACTTAACCGATAAGCATATCATATTGGATAAATTGCGTGTATGAACAGATGTACAGAAAGTGAATGAGGCAGAAGTAGTACATAAGGATCGTAGTGGGTGGTGTTTTGTAGTTTCTCGCTACCCCCATGGGAAAAAGCGTGAGTTATGTATGCATATTTATTAGGAACTATAACGTAGGTGTCACGATACTAGGGATTATTTTTGAGAAATAGGGGTACTAGTAAATTATTTCAATAGATTTCTTCTAACATCTACAGAAAGTGGAATAAAATTACTGTTTCTTTGAAAAAATCATTGTATAAAGAAAATACACGGAACGAACGAAATTGCGGTGAAAATTAAACAATAACTATAATTCGTTTAAACTGTTTATCAAGGCGTTAATGAGTAATGATGCTATAGTAACATTTCTACCGGAAAAGGAAACCAGGTAGAGTGTAACTCAGACAGGTAATTAACATCACGATGTGTCCATCAAGATAAAGAAGCGGTAGTTTACTGTAACTATTATGATTCAACTATTTTATTTCAGTATTTATAATATAAGACTCACTTTAACTTGATTTTATCAGAGTACCTACATCATTATATTTTTATAATCGGCCTATGACGATTTCAGTAAGAAAGATAAGAAGAAAAAGAAAAAGAAGTAAGAAAGCAGAAGAAGAAGAAGATTTAGGCCTTCTCTCTACGAGTGGGAGAGGGTTGTAATCATTCATCTTCAGGTGGGTGACCTGATATTTCCAATCATAATTTCTTTCACTTAAGTAAATTAAATTTTTTCCTCCCTTTTTTACTGAAATTATTGCCCATGGCTTCGCCCGCCTGGAAGGCAGAAATTATCCCACGAGAATGTAGTACCGAGATAAAAGTGTGTCAATCCAGGTCAACTACCTCTGTGCCAAATTTCGTCCAAATCCGCGAAGGCATTTTTGCATGGCTGAGTACAAACATCCATACGGTATGTTTGAATGTTTGTACTCAATCTCTTTCACATCTTAGTAGGGCAATAGGATTCCTTAAGCAAGAAAAACGTACCAATGACCACCACAATCATCTTCATAATGAAACTGGCAGCCCTTTCCGAGATAGGTTTATTGTAAGCAGGCCGGATGAGATCCTCAAAAATCACACCACACATCGAATTTAGTCCGGTAGACATAGAACTAAAACAAAAAAAAAATACATTAAACCATAATAAAATTTTATATAAATATAAAATATGTATTAAGATGACAAACTGGATTTAAATAATAAAGAAAAAGGGAAATAGACTCGCTTGTAGTGTAAGGTACAGACGCCAGTATATCAAGGTACCCGAAACTGTCAAATTCTTCCAATAAAACTTGTACCTAATGCTTTAGCGATAAAGTTGAAAATGTATTAAAGGAATTTGACAGATTGTAGTAGCTCGATGTGCTGGCGTCTGTACCTATGTGCGTGTGAAGATAAGTGAAGATGGGCTGTATCTGAATTGCGTGTGAGTAATTGGGGTGTAGTGGTTAGCACTATGACATAGTTTTGGATTGGGAAGAGGCTTTAAGTAGTCTCTTCCACTAACCGTAAATTCTGCGGTTTGACTATTGACATGACTTTACAGTCACGTAGTTTCAGAGAGTATATACTTAGTTATTTGTTAATCTGGTGAAAAATGGAAAATAATATCGAAACTCCTACATAAAGCCTTCAGATATTTCCATGGAAGGTATAAAGACCTAAGACATTTAAAATTACTGTTTAAAAAGTTATTATGCAGTTTTAAAGCAAAACATACTGGCCGTCAGTTTGGTGTCATCACTGCATCGAATAACAATTGACGTTCATTGGAAATTCATATGAGTCGAGATGGCAGGGAGTATTTATTCTGGTGTCTTTATGGCGTGTTTCGAATATGGGTTCAAATTAACATTTTCTTTTGTTATTTTCAGAAGTCGACCCTTTTCTCGAATCTTTAAAGCATGCGAATTCACAAATACAATCACACACAAATACACCAACAGACATACTTATCACGCCAGAAGTATTACGTAATTTTATAAGAAAGTTTTTTTTAATTCTTGGTTTATCCCTAGATAAAAGTCTTTTTATTATTATTTTTTTCATGTATTGTCATAAAACAACGCTACCCAAGTAGCACAAAAGTGCTGTATAACAGCATTTTAACAGTGCACAGTGAATGCATTAGTTGCTGAATAATAGCGTAGACAGCGCATCCTCAGAGGATATAACTCTAATTTGGGCACAAATTATTCAGCACATAGCTGTATAAGAAATCCAATTGACAAATAATTGCATTATAACAACATTATAGTAGCATTTATGTGTGTAACAGTCACCTAAAGAGCTGAATAATGAGGTACATGTTACTTATTATACAGCAAGGAAGACGAATGTGTACATTGTGTATACTTTTATACAGTTGAAATTACACACTGAGTGAAATTGTGGAATGCAATAACTTAAATTATTTATTTTTCTTTGATATGAACTGTCAAATTGTAAAACATGAAGTGTATCGTTGTGTGCAAGATCTCAGGTGCCATTTGTGAGAATATACATACATAAAATTTAAGGTAAGTAAAACATCGATTTCCTCCTATTATATTTGAAATCTTATTGGGAAGGTAACTTTACTGTCAAATACCATACATATTTAGTTCAAAATTTTCACGCGTCCTCGGAATACCACTAAATACTAAAAGAAAAGCATATTTCAACTATGTGACGTATATTTTTATTTTGTTAATGACATTTTATTCTTTTCTGCTGCAGCATTGTTACTTTTATCTTAATTTTTGTAATATGGGTTATGTCTGAAATATATTAATTTCATTTTATTTATTTATTTATTAATAAAATAAATATAACATACGGAACCCGTCGCGTCCAATATTCCATTCGCGCATGTCGACACTTGGATACATGCTGTTATTCGAGTGTATGGTAAACACCTGACTAATAGGGGAAAAGTGAATCTGTATGCAGCATAAAGCATTAAATTTTTGTTAAATAACTTCACAAAGTAACTGATTATGTTAGAGTGGGTGATATGTTCTTTCTTAAAATGCAACGGTTGTATAGTACACGTGTGGGCTATTATTCAGAAAACTTACAGCTAATAGGGTACTGCACTACTAAGCGCTCAATAACAGTGACTTTGTGGCGTGTTTGTGGTGCTTAATAGAATTACTGTACAGAAAAAAGCATTATAGTTGGCCACGTTTTTTTCGAAACAGCTGTTGCAGCACAGGTAAATACTAATAAGTCTTTATAAATAAATTACCGCTGTGGGCCTTATGTGACAATTTATAATGCAGTTCTGTGCTACTTGGGTATTGTTGCTTTAAGACGGTGGTTGTAACACAACACAGGAGTCAGAAAAGTCAATGGTCTTTGTACATCTCATTTTATCTCAGTAAATAATTTTAATTTCACTTTATTGTCAATTGGATACCAACACTCGATTTCTCATCATAATTATCATATCAACACAAGTTGTCTAGTTCTGGAAATAACACTCCCCTCCCAAATAGTGCCATAGCAAGCGGTCATTCCGCAACTTACCCTTTAGCCCGCAGGTAAAATCTTAAATTCATTCAAATCATTCACTCACAGGCATACTGCGCACAGCCTAAATCGATCTAGAAGCTGGTGCACTAAACACTGATTTTAAACATAAAAGACCAAAATGACAGCGATCAAACGTTTTTAGTTCAAATATGAACAAACTGCCAATGTGTAGAATATGTTTAGTATAGAATGTACGAATACGGTGGTAACCCCGTGTGCTGTCGGACGTAAAGAATAGCACCATCCCATTTCTTCCCGTGGGCGTCGTAAAGGGTGACTAAGGAGCTTAGAAGAGAATGGGCAGCAGCGTTCTCTATGCAATTTACCACCATACTGCGATCGCCAAGCCGCCAGCCAAGCGTAGCGATTATGGCAAAGCCCCGCAAGATGTGGAGGTCTATGTCCAGCAATGGACCTCATTCGGCTGAAATGATGATGATGATGAGAATTTACGAATGTATGTCTTCATCATCACAATCTGCCTATATTGTTCCCACTGCTGGGGCACTGGCCTCCTTTCGGTGAGTGGGAGTGGGCCGTTATCTATCACATGCGCCCAGTGCGGGTTGGTAGATTTCAGTGGTCTTCGAATTTTTGGTTTTAGGACATGCAGGTTTCCTTCACCGTTTTGAGAGTTCAGTGGTGATGAAAATATTTACACAAGGAAAACCACCTGTCGGGGTTTGAACCCAAGACCTGTAAGTCGGGGATACCACTGAGCCACCACTGCTTTGAATGTATATAATAGTTAAGAACGTATGAATAGTGGTCCACAGGAACTTGCACCAAGCTGACTGACTAAAACGTCGATCGCAGTTGTCATTTTGGTCTAGTAATCAAAAACCTGTCGAGTGCACAAGGTCTAGGCCCAGTGGTTTAGGCTGTGCCTTAGATTTTGGAACATACATTCTCCTAAAGGGTATAGGAAATACAGGATGAAAGTTTGTATGGGACGTGCGGCAGTTTTGTAAATGTGAAATCTAATCGAGGGCACGGCTTGTTAACTCATAAATAACATTTACTCGAACTAAAAACCTACACGTTACCTCAGTGCGGCACTAAAAACTCCGCTCATGAAGATGCCAGGTAGTGCTGGAATGGAGCCTGTGATGGTCATCACGAAGTAAGGTAGCAGTTGATCGCTCTTCTTGATAGCCCCCGTGGACAAGGGGTCGCACTCCGCAAACGTAGCGTAGATCACCAGACCAGTGTAACAACACAACGAAACGATGATAAATATACCCGCTGCCATTATAAATATAGTTCTAAAAGAAAAACAAAACATGATTTATTAGACTTATATGATTTTAAGGGTACGTAAGATGCAATTAAAGGTGCTACTGGGTGTAACAATTTTTTGTTTTTCTAAATGCAGGCACCCATTCTTCAGCATCACTGTAAATCTGTTATGTCCAAGATTGACTTAGCATGCCATAAAAATATAATACTGGTAGTTAAATAGCATCGTTAAGTAATTCGTATTATCTGCTTAGCTAGTCGACTACTTATCAGCTAAACACTTACATTCGAGCTCGTCTTAACGAAGACAACGCTAGACATCTCTGCCGCGATTTGTTGCTGCCGCAACAAATCGCGGCACGGCGGACAGAGCTCCAGTGTGATCTCATGGCGACATGGCGGGTACGATTGTCGCAACCCAGTGCTGGGCACGCCACAATTGCGGCGGTAAGTCCCCTCTTTGAGGAGTGGATAGAGAGGCGCCACGGCGTCCTCACCTTCCGCCTGACGCAGGTTCTCACGGGCATGGGTGCTTCGGTGGGTTCCTGTTCAGGATAAAGCGTCTAAACACGTCCGGGTGTTTCCATTGTGAGGATCGTCTGGAGGACACGGTGGAGCATACGGTGGAGGTATGCCCAGCCTGGGCGGAGCACCGCCGTGTCCTCGTGGAGGCGATCGGCGGCGGCGACCTCTCGCGTCCGGCCCTGGTGCGAGCCATGGTACGGAGCGAGAGGGAATGGGAAGCCGTCACCTCCTTCTGCGAAGCAGTAATGCTCGCGAAGGAGGAGGCGGGGCGCGTGAGGGAGTGGCAGTCTCTGCGCCCTCACGTCCCTAGCCGCCGCAGGAGGAGACGCCCCGGGCGTCGGGAGTCGATTGCGGACTCCCGGCCACCGTAGGCGCGAGCTTGCGGGTGGCGAGCAATGGGTAGCTCGCCGCCCGGTAAGGACCAAGCTCGGGTCGACGGCGCGCAGTGTTCCACGCGCGCCTCAAAGAGACGTCAGCAGCAGTGTAGGGGTCTACTAGGACCGATGCCTGCCGGGGTCGCGTGATTGTTCGAAAGAGATACCGTGACCCTGGCACATGGGCAACTGATGGAACACGGGTGGGTTTTAGTCAGTAAAAGTCTGACACGCCCTCCCGCTCCGCCCAGAGCGGGAGAAGTAATTTGATGATTTCCCATCCTGAAAAAAAAAACAAAAAAAAAAGGGTACGTAAGATGCAATTAAAGGTGCTACTGGGTGTAACAATTTTTTGTTTTTCTAAATGCAGGCACCCATTCTTCAGCATCACTGTAAATCTGTTATGTCCAAGATTGACTTAGCATGCCATAAAAATATAATACTGGTACTACTGGTAGTTAAATAGCATCGTTAAGTAATTCGTATTATCTGCTTAGCTAGTCGACTACTTATCAGCTAAACACTTACATTCGAGCTCGTCTTAACGAAGACAACGCTAGACATCTCTGCACCATGGCCTGATTGACCGAGCACGAAGCAAGCCAACTGAAGTAGTTACCGAATACAGTCGACCAGAAGGTGTGCCGGATAGTGGGGTCCACATCCATACTGCAATTAAATCAACAGTAAACAATCTAGTTCAAAAAATAAAATAACTTCAAGCAACCACTGATGAAACTCACTTGAAAAAGTCGAGTCGTTCTCCTTTTTTGTTGATATCAATCACGTTTGAAATTCCGCCTAAACGCCACGTGCCGTAGGCAAGCACAAATATTACGCCAAAATACATAAGAACTGTTTGCAGAGTGTCTGTCCATACTACAGCTTTAAGCCCTCCCTGCGAAATAGAAGATCGAGGTATTATCCAGCTATTACATCATTTTGTATCATCTGGTCAGATAGTGTAACAATGTCTGATGTAGTTGACCTCGTTGCTAGACAGTTCTAGACTAAAGTCATTTATTTGTTACTGGCGGGGTATAGAACAGGGTCAACATTGAAATGAACAACAAATCGACGTACTTACAAGAGTTGTATAAAATATACACACGAGGCATACGATGGGCGTGATTAAATGTAAATTAATACCAGTCACTGCAAAAAAAGAATATACGTCAGTAATCTTATTGCGCAGAAGCATACTTGTAAGTACTGAAAGAAATATAATACCTTGACTGAATGCCAGAGCCGGCACATAAATTACAATAGGTATATACAGCATCATTTTAATAATAAATATTATTGATCCCAATAGTCGCACCTTTTGATTAAATCTCAATCGTAAATACTGAAAACATCACAAAAAACTGAATAAATGAATGCAGGAACGGCCTTGTTGTTTTCGTAGAAATTAATGAGTTCACTAAGTACAAATTTCTCTTTAATAGAATGACACAAATGCAGCACAAACAGGTAAGTACAAAAACTTTATACCTCATACGTTGAAGTGATCTGCAAGTTATAAAATACAGGCAGGTAGACAATGGCAATGGTGAGTGAGACCGCCCATTCCGAAAGCACTATAGTCCATAGTTGTGTTCCATACGTGTACATTTCAGCTGGCAGGCCCAGCAACGAGATACCCGAAATATAACTAGAAATAATAATGAGACTGGTTTAGGAACATCGCATTCGCAAGATAACCTATAAATAATGTGGGAACAATTGGCATGGCTAGTAACAAACATAGGTACCTGGCTATCAGCGACATGGATATGGGGAACATCCCCATGGTCTTCCCGCCCATGAGGTATTCAGAAGTGGTATTCTGTTTTTTGCTTGCGAAGAATGCGAAGTACACCCCTATGAGGGCGGAGCAGAGGAGCATCCCCCCGAAGACGAGGTAGTCGAGCCAGTCGAAGTATGTTAGCTCCATGATTTGGTTTGTGTGAGCACTGAGTGTGATCGCGCGTCCGTACACTATGACACTTAAACTCCATCTCGGTATATAATAGGCATTTACCGAGCGGAACTTGCAGCTGGAACGGTTCTATATTTATCCTTGGAAGGATCTCGGACTGACCCATTGGAGGGATGAGGTTAGCTACTAATTGGCCAGTTACCGGTGTAGTCGCATCTTGTGTTGTCCACGTACGGATGGCCCACACAATATGTTAATAGCTGGCGACGTCACTCGCGTATAGAATTGAATGCACTGGATACAACTTCTGATTCATAGCATTCTATATTTAAGGTTGTTAAAAGGTAAAAGAACATCACAATTCAAGTTGTCAAGGTCTTTCTTTGTTCAATAAAGTAAAAGCCTTACCATTTACGTATCAGGTCTATGTTCTAGCCTCTAAGTATTAGCCCTACAAATGTCTTAAGTATACAAATGGCCGGAATTGGTGATGTTACAAACCATATATTTACACCTATTCCAGTTCCTGTAAGCACCCGTCGACTCCAGTAGTTCCTAAATCTTATGGTAAATCGCCACTCTCCTGTCATTACATCAAAGCTGCAGAACAGTTGTCTGATAGTGATATCTGTGTATATGTTTAGAGGAACGTTACCTAGTTGGTAAAGAGAAGTTACCCTGATCCTCCTCTTTATACCCACCATAACCTTGAGGAGAAGTGTTGGCGTCAACGTTATAGGCAGCATTACTTCTCTTACGTTAATTTAGTTATACTGGAACCACCAATTAGCACAACTTGGTTCCTGTATCGGTATCTCATCAGGATATCTAATTTTTAGGTCACAGTCATTTTTGATTGTGTAAACCAGTGTGTGTGTGTGTGTGTTTATGCACTATCCGTGCATTGTCAATAACTTTCTCATAATCATCAAAGGCGTGAATCTAAAATTGTTATGAGAAAGCATATTCTTCAAGAATGTCCTCTGTCATAAAACTAGATTTAAAACTAGGCTTATTTGAGCCAAGTTGTAAAACAAGACAATTGACTGAGTACAATACTATAATAATACGAGAATTGTCCCAAAGGGTTTTCAAGAAAACAAAAAGTGGCAATAAATTAAAGAATAAAATCATATTTATGAATATTTTATTGAAGTAAGATTGATATTACATGTTTCTGGCTTAAACATTAAACAATTAAATTATTATTATTAAGTAGCTGTGCTCCGGCTTTAAACGTGGGCGTCCAATAAATGGATGACCTATGAATATTTTAAACACGAACATCGATCCAAGTGACTACTGGTTCTACACAGATAATATATATTGATTACGATAAACGACATGACATGTATTTCACATAAATTTAACATTAACAGATGGTAACATACGAGTATGGGTGGTTAAATACACATTTATTTTTACCTACTTATTATTCTACAATATAATAATGACATCGATTAGTATAGTATTAGGTTAACTGTGCCGTGCAGTATGTCTTGTTCGACTTCATCAATTGTTCAGCGAGGAGATATAACGTGCCGTCTGTGCCTTGCACGGACACAGTCATCGTAAAGTAACATACAGTATAATTAATAGTTAAATAGACAATCATTTCCATCTACTTCTTTTAAATCTAGATTATTATGACAGTTATGACATCGATATTACATTCAAACAGTGAAACTATGCCGTGCAGTACCTAGATCGATACTTGCGGGTTGATTCTCGCACGGACACGGTGTGATACAACAAGATAAACACATATGTTGCTATGGATTACTTTCATATTATAATAGACAAGATAATCTTCCCAGTAACATAGACACTTATTTCACTACTATTAATTATATTATGTTAGATAATACATAAACATGAAATCGAGTTATTTCGAATCGTAAGTGAAGTTCTCTAGTAACATAGACACTTGTGTAACTTGCATCTTAGCATATTTTAAGATACGCCGTATATCTACTACTTTTATTCTGCCTCTCTCTACCTGCGTGTGATAAAGTGTCGACTTATTTACTGCTATTAATTATGTTCATAATTACGACTTAACTCGCTAACCATGTTACATAAACACTTACTTAATTCTATAACAAATTGAAATACATTGGTTATGGTGTACATCCACACTTACTACTAGTTCACTCCTCTTCCAGTACCTCATCACAAATATACACTTACTGAATTAACTTATTACAAATGTAATTCTACTGTATTTAAAGTAATAAAGCAAAAAAATTAACATTTTATGTTAATTAGCTAAAACATTGAAATATTCTTAAGTATTGACATAAATGGATTAAATGATAGAGAGAGGATAGAGAGTTAGTGAAGTTAAAAGTTTACGAAGAACTACAGAACCATTAGATACCTACTTCTAAGTTCTAAATCTTAAATAGGTATAAATAATGAGTATTTTGCCCCGTTCTTGACCGTTACTTTTATTCCTGAAGATAGTTCCAACTAAGCCTTTTCCATTCGACAGAAGTTGCCTTCTCCGCTGCATCGCGACACAAAATCCCACTAGTGAGGTATACGGGTTGCCTGACAGGTACAAGACTCTGAAGGTTTGCGGGCTTACGAAGTTATAGAGCAACACATCTCGTTAACCTAATAATAATTTAATGTAACTATAAATTAATTAGATTAAATTTAATAAAATCATATCATTAATATACATTATATTACTTACATCTTATAAACAACAAATCTACATTTTGACGATATCGTTCGGTAACCAAATAATTCTAATACATTTTTTGTATGTACATCTTTTTGGAGGTATCTCTGGTATATCTCATGAAATTTTTACATTGTTAAAACCTAAAAAAAATATTTTAAAAGGACGCATGGGGAACTACACTCATCGTTTTGATGGTTTATCTACCTACCTACTACGAAGCACACCAACAGGACAAATACTGGTACCATGAAGGATATACAAGAAGCGACTATGTCAATATTTCATTTTTTGTATTTTTTTTCTATTTATTATTTATTCTTAATCTAATATATAGCTATTATTCTTCCACATACAACAAAATAAGGGCCTTGTCGTGAAGGTGCGGACACCAGGCCATATTCCCTAATAACTATAATACCTATATTTCTAATTTTTTTTGTTATTTTCATTCTTTTATTTAATGAAATATAATATATTCTCTTTACCTACTTCTACATATATTTCCTATAGTCACCTATTTAAAACTATTTTTATTTCTCATAATTTGCTTATTTTAATATGTTTTACCTATGTTTTTACCTAGTTCTAGTTACATATATCTATATATATTTAAAATACTGTATAGTTCAAAACATAATTTAGAAATTAAATACTAAAATATATTGTGAACAAAGCAACCAGCGTGTCCATACTTAGTAAATAATAAAAACGTTTTCAAAATAAGACTTTATCCAATTGAACATGAAAAACATGGAAAGCGATAGATTGTAACGTAGTATTATCGATTTTTAATATAACGATTATTTTCCATCACCACATCTGTAAAGTTACGAAAGCCTTTTCAAGGCTCCACCTAAATTTGCAGGCGCAACTAAATCCGGAAAATGCCTCTTGCCCCCGACCTACATGATGTCCTTGCTAACTTTACCAATCACAAATTTAACCAAAATAAAGAGGTTAACACACTTTGTAAGTATCTAATATGACTATATGACTGCAGATTCGAATACTAGCGTAACGAATGTTTAATTTGTAATTTTGTGGTTCGTACGTCCACAAAATTAAGATTCGATGAAAAAATAATAATAGATCCGCTCCTTGCATAACCATGGTACCATATTAAATAAGGGCATGTACACACAGCATTTTCTATGTAGCGTAGAAAACAAGAGTATGGAACTCTGGTCGCCATTTGGTCCATATTGGAAACTTAAAAATTCGAGTCGTTAAGATTTTATGATGCACAATTTATATTTAGAAGAACTTGTTACTATAGACTTGAAAGAATTTTACCTGAACTTACATTTAATTAAGGAATAGAGCTTTGCAAATATGACAATTTATTCAAGTTGGAGAAGCCCGAGACAAGAGCAGCCGTCTTCAGCACCAAGCAGTATGAACATGAACACGGGCTTGAGTGAGACTTAGAAAACCGTGAACCAAAACCAAGTTCCAATCAATTATTCAACGGTAATGGTTTACTGCCAAAGCTAAGTGACTAGTTCGTAAATCGCTCTATTATTCGGGACGAAAATAACTAGCTCAATGGCTATCCAGATTAAGGTCTGTTAGTTTTTTTAGTTTTTAAATCTACATATATCTATTATATTTGTTTAGTTTAATGTCAAATAAAAATATGTTTTGAAATTTACTTGAAGTCAGTTTTCAAACGAGTTCATATTTCTAATGGGTGCACAGTATACACTGCGTTATCTATGTAGTGTAGAACGCTCGACACCATATTGGACACTTGAAAGTTATAATGGTTAGCAAAACTCGTTATTTTATACGCTTAATTTAGAAATAGAGATACCTCAAGATGGAGAATCCGGTTCCAAGTCGAGACAAGAATAGCTTCAGCACCAAGCGGTATGAACATGAACACGGGATTGGTTGAGATTTACGAAAACCGTAAACCAAAACCAAGTTCCAATCAATAATTCAACGGTAATGGTTTACTGCCAAAGCTAAGCGACTAGCCCGAAACACGCAATGTTCTTCGAGACTGATGTTATCAGCCCAATATCCGTTCAGATAGCTCTATGGTTTAATGCCAATTAAAACGATTTTTTTATTCATATTTTTGCTGCAAAACCGCTTCAAATGATATCTGGATTGTAATCTCCGACTTTGAACTCGGCACAATCGCATCCGTAGCTTCTGTACCAAGCGTTACCAACTCGAACTTGAACACGCCTTTCTTCTAAAGGCAAAGTCAATATTCTAAAACGATAACGATTTAAGACTGAAGCTAGGGATGACAGGATTAGTGAGACAATGTTCTACGAGACCATTGTATCCAGTTCAAAATCCACTCAACAGTTGTAGTTTCTGTGTCGATTAAGCTCATATCTTAGACTTTGAAAGCCCATCCCTAATTTAATCTATACTAATATTATAAAGCTGAAGAGTTTGTTTGTATGTCTGTTTGATTGAACGCGCTAATCTCCGGAACCTCTGATTCGAATTGAAAAATTCTTTTTGTGTAGGATAGCCTATTTATCTAGAAAGGCTATAGGCTATATAACATCACGCTACAACAAAGAGGAGCAGAGCAATAATGAAAAATGTTGCAAAAACGGGGAAAATCGCACGGGTAGGCGATTCGACGCGACGGGAAGGGTCGGGGGAACAAAAAATTTTACGCGGACGAAGTCGCGGGCAGAAGCTAGTGTTGGATAAAGTTGCTAGAAGTTAGATGGGCACTTAATTTTTTTTTAATACTTTATCGTAAAATTTTACTTTTTCGTGTTTTAAAGTTTTGAAAATTATAGATTCCGAATTCAAACTAGAAATAATCGCATCCGTAGCTTCTGTACCAAGCGTTATCAACACGAGCTTGGCTATGGTTCTAAGAAAATAGCACCAAATCCAATGTTCAATCAATAATTCAACGATAATGATATAAGACTTAAGCTATGGCTGACACGTTCCGTTCCGCTAACCTAACCTAACCACGCTATACCACAAAACCATTATTTCGGTTTCAAAACCACTTTACTATAGATCTATGTCGAGCATATATAGTCAACAGCTAATCTAAGTACCGAATTAAATAGCGTTATTTCACTTCGAGATCATTTTCTATTTAAAAATGGCCCGTCACGTTTCATTTGTAAATCCGTTATTTAAAGTCCGTAACAATCGCATCCATAGCTTCTGTACCAAGTGTTATCAACACGAACTTGACTAAGATCTCCTTCTGAAATCAAAGTCAATGTTCTAAAACGACAATGGTTTACGACCTAAGCTATGGATGACACGTTCTGTAGACGAGCTCTACGAGACCATTGTTCCAGCTCGGAAACAACTGAAATACGGCTTTCATCAATTGAATATATCATGAAACTCTGGGATTCTGTACCTATGTTACTACGATGGGTTTTCTGGTAAGCTATTGCTATACGAACGAACTGTTTGAAGTTATTGATGTTAAAGATGTGATGTGTTTCATTGAAAATCAGTTATAATTAAAGAGGTTTCGAATTTATGATTCAAGCAAGAATGAGATTGATTAAATTATCATGAACTCAATTGGTACCGATTGTTCTTTTGCGCAATATGGTGGAGCGTTGGCTATAGTGTAAAGGCGTAGCCTTAAGGTAAGACTTTTTAAAGGATATTTTAGGGTTTTTTCGTTTACCTATGAGTTGCTTCAATTAAGTTTTTATTCCGAATAACAGCAATAATAATAACACAACATTACGGCGATCGATGGCAGTGCAGTTTTTTTTGTTTTTAATTACCGTGTGTACATGACCCTCATTAGACTATATGAATTACGACTATAACTACTCAATACCGTGAAATCGTCGTCGTTTTCACTCCAAGCTAACGAAATTGCGTTTAGTGGCACAAATAGTCAAAACCATTTTCAAAACCAGGGTCGGAATTTGAATAAACGTGACATTGAAAAGTCGAAAGCTGACATTGACCGACGCAGTGAATCATGCGCAAATATATCAATATTTGTAAGAGGAGAATATACCTTTACAAAATGTTGCTTGTAGTTTGACTTAACGTCCTGTCTTATTTTGCGATGAAATCATATTATAATTTTGTTTACCTGACAATGAAAACGATGACGACGTCGCGTTGTTTTAGCCTACATACAAACTACTTCTATAGTATATAAATAAGACGTGTGCACGGTCAGTTTGGTACTTAGGTACCAGCGAATAATCTAGACGGATCGTGTTATGCTAGGTCTAACCTGTGCAACAGTGCAATCCATGCATATTGTGCAGCATGTGGAATCAGTCGTTCGTTTAATAGGTGACCTCGGCTCTTATAGCGCTCTTCAAGGTAGGAACGATTGACTCCTACTCCTAACTGTCCCTAGATGTCTACCGGCCGGTCTATTGTTGCTCATTTCTGTACCCAGATTAAATGCTGGTTTGGAAGATAAATTCAGCGTCAAATATATTATTATCGACATATCAATCTCTTCATCATTGATGATGAATCGCGCTAAAGGAATGACTGTGTAATGCACGCCTTATTTCTACTATCTATTTATGACTACTTATGTACCTATTTTACTATCAAGTGTACTGTACGACATTTCAGAGCGTATGCATATTATTTTAATATTATTATATAAACGAAATTTAAAAATCACTATGTTCGGTTCCTGTGCTGTTTATATATATATACAACTCTTATTTATATGGGAGAGTTTATTTATTGAATTTGTTTAATTTACATGTCACATAGTAGTGAGCTAACCAATTTGAAGTGGATGCCAAATAATTAAAGATCTGTGTACCTAAATTGTTTTACAGACTACTTAACATAATATTGGGTCTGCATCATATGGCCATAAGGCCTCATCGCATATTAATGCGGAATATGTACATCTTATTCTAATAGACGACTACTATGCCATATTTTATACTAAATATAACGTACTTAATAAAACGAATCTGAGGATTTATGGATACCAGGTACTTTCAATCATACTTAATTCACAAACCGTATCTCATGAGATAAATCAGGGATAGTTACTCTACCTAATTACGTGCTTATTTATGTGCTAAAAGTAGAAAAAAATAACATTATAGTAAAGTTAGTTCTTAGGGTATTGACTATTTTATATATCTCTATCTACTTCGGTGACATCACTGAAGTAGCTTTCAGATTTAGGAAGTAAGTACAGACTTAACGTGTGAGTCTATTGTTACAATACTTGAAATAACCTAGCATTATGTAAAAGAAGGTTAAGAAATAAATGAAAATTGTAAGAATCAAAGACAAATTCAGTAAATGGATAAACGAATTTAGTACTCGTACATTTTATTATTACGATTAGGTGCTTATTGGGTAGGCAGGCCGCCGGTGGCGTGGTTGCCGATCAAGCAAGCGGTCTGCCTGTTGAGAAGTGGACATCCGCAATGCCTCTGGTACCGCAGATATTCATCGCGCTACCATCCTAAGCACAATGCTGCAATGTGCAGCATTATGCCTGTTAGTACACCGGCACCCTTCAAGCCGGGAAACAACAACAGCATAACTAGGTCTGGTAGTTGTATTTATATTGCACAAGGACTTGTGTACATGGCACAAGAAAGAGTTGTATTCTTCGGTGCTGCTCAAATGTTAACGTAGATTACGTCATGTGACAGAACGAGCATTTAAAAATGAAAATAGAACTATAGACCAGCTATAAAGTTTAAAAAATTGAGAAAGTTAGTATAAGTAAGCTAAATAAATCTGCAAGTACAAGAAAGTATTGTAACAATATTATTCACGAAGATAGGTCTCGTTGCTGTTTCAGATATTACCTATTTGAATTTGGAGCTTTACTTCTTTGTGGAAAGAAATTAAGAATGAGTTCATAACCGCTTCTATAAAAATTGCAGTGTTTTGTTTTGTAGTAGATTAATATTGTTCTATTTAAGAATGTTGTGAGAAATTCAAACCCGAATTAGACTGTTGGCAACCCTATGTATCGCAGTAATCCTGACTACCTGGTAACAAGTAGCTGGCCAGCAACTCCCAATTCGAGCGATGTCATTTGTTGTTAAAAGGATTACAATGGGGACCGATTATTATGTCGAAATCAGTGCCGCGACGAGCACGACCATTCGAACCACACTCACGGCAAATAGATCATTCACACGTCGTTTCTAGATTATATTTAGGTGACTATTCGTACTGAGATGTAAAACGAACCTTGACACTTGGTCTAGATAACACTAAGTTGATGGCAATGAACAGTATTTCTAGTATCTTACGCGGATACTATTAGTGTATGAGACAATGAGCTTAATTTTAATGATCAATCGTTTTGAATATGAAACAGTTGTATATTAATTGTCACGAAAGGTGCGTCTGCAGATCATAAAATGCCTTGACTATGTTTAAGCCAGACTAGACTACCAACTTTAGAGAAATGCGGATTCGTGGAAGCTTTAGTGTAAGAAAAACCATTCGGTGTATTATTATTAAAAGACTCGACTTCTATCAGTAGAAATTCAAAGGAATCATCTAGGTTCTTACCGTAATTGCCGTACGCACAAAATAGATTTTAGAAGAAAACCCTTCACAGTAAAGTTGAGAGCCAAACTTCACAAGTTACCACCCGAATCTTAACATTTCCATCTTGTAATTGGGTGACCATAATTTCCAAAAATCGTATTAAACAATTTGAAAACTTTCTACGCTTATTACCATATTACACTACAGATTGGGGCTATATGTGCAACCCCTGTGTATCCTATCAGTTATGAGCTAACGATGCAAGTTGCAGAACTGTGCCAGACACGTCCATCGACTAGACTGTGTTATTTCTATCCTAACTACCTATCTAACGCTACTAGGTTGTTCTCAACAAACATCCCTGTTACACATGCAATACATTAGTTGACAAATTTACACTATTTCTAAGATATCAAGTGCCAATTACATCTACCAGAGTATTACAAAGATATTTTAATAAACAAGATACAGGATCTTATCCACCAACTTGCATAAGACATACTTTCCATAAATCTATACCATCACAGACTTTTCTCATTCACTTAAAGTCCTTTTATTTTAACTTGATGCCTTTGCTTTACCTGTAGAGCAGATGTTTTCAATAATTTGATATTACAACAAATTTAGTTAACGCTAATGAGGCCATTCTGAGCACAAATGACTTAACATTAGAACCATTACAACAAGACAGTGCGTGGGAAATTACTTCGTGCGTCGGTAGGATATTTGTTAAAGAAGCTAAGAATATTATCTGTCGATGCAGAAATAAGTGTACCTTCGAGACTAGCCCAAGCGGCTGCGTAACGCTACTACAAACACACACAATTAATATAATGAGCCTCTGGAACTTCTCAATGACCTTTATTTCTATACATTGACGTCTGGAGACGGGTTTGATATAGGATTATGCACAGAAATAGTATATAATATGTACTCCTACGTTCATAAGCAATCAAAATTACGGATCAGCTGGCGAGTTCAAGTCCAGACGCGATTTCCTGCGGTCTCTGCCGATGGACAACTGTCCTGAAGAGGACCTTTGTATGGAAGAAGACCGCGGACGCGCCTGGTCAGACTTGGACTTCTTCACCTTACTGCCCCCGCTAGCAGGTTGCTTACCTTTCAACGATGACACTGATATCACGACATCAGTGGATACTCCGTCTTGTTCTAAACACACAAATAATATGTCGATCAGTTCCAGAAACTTACTGTTACACCTGAAAGAAATATGAAAGTAGTACATACCAGTACGTTTGATGACTTCTCCGGCGTTGTTCAAGAAGAATTTCGGTTTGGAATCCTTTTCTTTTTCCTTGTCCTTAAGAGATTCCTGGTGATACAATGAAACCGTTGTACAATAGTGACAGCTAAATAAAAAAAAATGTAAAGGTAATATTGATAAATAATACCTTCGATCTACTAGATTTGGAAGCAGAGTCAGTGCTTCCGCGCCACCACGGTCACTGGATCTCACAGAAGCCCCGTCCCGGCTCCTTACCGGGGGTAGAGGCCTCGGCCTCTACAATCTCGCCTTCAGGCTTCGGCGAGCCGGTCCCGGACGTGGTGGCGCCCCTGTTGGGCAACAGAACATGTTCATATAAAATAAAAGTTTCACCATGAATACGAGACTTTACATGACACACGAAACTGAACAAGATACAGTATCAAGGGAACTTACGTCATGTCAACTCGGACGGTGTTGTTGTTCTGTTGGTTGCGCATCGCTAGTGTCGACACCATGGGCGGGCGTTGCGGCTTGTTTGCCAGCAGGCGTTCTATCTCAATCATCACAACTGGTGTCAGCTGTGGGACGATCTGCTAAGATAACAATATTTACATCGTTGGGCACCTATCTCTTGACACATGAAAACTTAAACTGGAATAAACAGTACCTGCAGTGCGTGCAAGTTTTCCTTGAATTGTTCAACGGTGGTGGCACCGAGCAGGAGACAATTTACTGACTCATTCTTCAAGCACCAGGCCACGGCCAATTGGCCCGTAGTGCAATCTGTTGACAGAGGCATAGTTTCAAAAGATATCTCAGGCCCTATAAAGTAAGATATTTGAAATGATACACACTCAATGTATTCGCCAGGTTGGAGAGATCACGGAGTTTATCTCTATAACTGCGCGGTTCTTCCCCGGTCACTTGTTCCTTACTACCGGAGAGACGCAACTGTAACAAGCATTACAGTTAATATGATGTTCACCAAAGCAGGATCTGTAATTATGTAATCAATTAGGGACTGCTACCTCAGGAACTGCGAGCTCCTCTTCGCACCAGCTGAAGGTGCTGTATTTCCTATTGAATCGTGATTTAGCGAATAGTCCAGTGATTTCTTCGCGGCCCAATCCTTTACCTGTTGTGATTGCAGACCATGCCATCATACCTGGTAACCACAATGTATGTATTAGTATTCACAATACCAATATTTATAACTAATAAATATTCGTATACATTTAGGCTACCTACCGACACCAATTTTGTGATATAATTCGGGCATATAGAGCTCGGGTTTTTCCCTGCAGAACATGTGGTATTCCGTCTGCTCAACTATCGGCGTTATGCAGTTGAACTGCCTGCAGTTACTGTATGCATCCATAATCTACGAAATAAATGGCCAAGTGTTACCAGGAAAGCACATTCTACATTGGAGTCAAAGAAACCAACTAGACAGATATTTCGTACCTCTGCTGGGGACCAGCGAGCGGTTCCCCAGTACATGACCCATCCTTGATTAATCACGAAGTTCATTGCACGAACGAGTTCTGTCAAAGGATTTCGTTTTCAGTAACTGTACTAACAATTAAATTAATTCATTGAAAGTCATATTTGGTATGAACTGACCTTCCATCGGGCACACAGGATCGACTTTGTGCAGGAGCACTACATCAATATATTCAACTTGAAGCCGCGCCAGAGACGCCTTAACGCTCTCAACAATGTGTTTACGAGAGAGGCCTCTTTCATCCGACCTGTTATTAGTATGAGTAAACCTAGTAAATGGAGAGTTTACAGTCTGTTAGCAACTAGCGAGCGGGAAGCACATCGAGTGAAGCGTCGGTGATTGGTTGTGTACGCAGCAAGTACCCTAACAGCAAGTCAAAGCTTACACCACTCATCTTTACATTGTACAAAATACAATTACTCCTTGGATGCTGTACTAAAAATGTAATAGAGTATATTAGTAAATACAGGTCGACAACATCAATATGCTGATATACGAAACCAGGAAATTCTCTAACACAGAAGGGATGTCAGCAGGCTTTAACATCTATATCAAGAAATGCAAAGGTATCGATTAGTCATAAGTGATCGGTTTTGCTAATACACATCTAGCCTAAGAACATCAATCTATAGACATCTCACTACATTTTAATTACTCCTCATTCCACGTTGTACATCTAGAAAAGTAAGTGACAAACATCTATGTTGTAAATCGTGCGATTAATCAATTTATGTATGTTCTATGGTATGATACAATCGGGTAGAAATATGGGATGTGTCTAAAACTAGAGCTTACTTGGTGCTCCAATATATTTTGGTAGTAATAATGATGCTCGTCCTCCTTACGTTACGTTTCTTTAATACCTTGCCGAGTTCAGCTTCCCCTTTTGCTATTAAACGATACATTCAAATCAAATCAAATCAAAATATTTTTATTTCACATAAGCCTGCAAGGGCACTTATGAAACGTTAGAAGCTAGGTGCACATTGTATTGTTTAAGTCCGAAATTATTACAAAATCTGTTGAAAATAGCAGCAAAGTGACTAATGATGACCATCTCGGGATTAGGTATAACCATTTATTTATTTTGTAATTGTTCAATCCTAATCAAACCTAAAATTAACTTTAATATGTTGAATATGAACAAAAAAATTGACCGCTTAGCGATTTTAAATCAAACATATTTAAAACGATACAACTTTACGAGTTAATTAAAATAGTATCACACGAGTCCTTTATTCCGAATTCCACTTGATTCAGGGAAAGCGGTAAGGTATATTGATTATACAAAGCATAACACTCAGTCAAGTAGACACGGCACCATGGAACTATATAACTATTCCCGAGATGAATCCGCAACACCTTTAAATAAATACAAAAATAAAATAAAATAGAAATAGTCATCAGCTAACCGCAATGTGCTTCTGATAAATCAAAGAGATTGATTCCATTCTCCAGGGCAGTCATAATGACATCTTCGGCGCTTTCTTCATTCAGCATGGCCCATATTCCTAGGCCGATGTTAGGCACCCTTAGGCCAGACTTCCCTAAGTTCTTGTACCGCAGTCCTGGAGTCACCGACGATGGCATGGTGGTGTGATTCCCCATATACGTTGACACGTGCCGGGAAACATTTACATCACCAGCTGTATAGAGAACGCCCTCATAAGCTTCCGCTAATGTGTTTAAATTGTCTCCTACTTACTATAACGTTTTTTTTTATGCGTTGGTTTCTACTGTGACTTTTTCTTTCCACCATTTTTATTTTATGATATTTTTTTTAAATTTACTTTTCTTGAGTAATAAATAGTCTTCGATAACTAATCTTTTGAATTTACCACAAAATTTGATCAAGAGATGCCTATTCTAGGTAATTCCAGACCTAGATTTTGAGATATAATAACCGTGTAATGTTAAGAATTAAAATAAAATAGTGAATTACATTTGAAAGCTTTCAAAATCATTCTATAAATTAAACTATATTTCTTCGAGTCCCCACATGTTTCATACTGATACAAAATTTCCTAATCAAGTGGTCAATAAACTAAAAAATAAAAAATATGCTCTTATTTGAGAAGTTTTGGATTTTATGGGCCTATAGATGATTTTTAAATACTTGTCATATCACAAAATAAAAATTTTAAAAAACACGTAAACAATTGAGATGTAGATTTTCGAGCCAAGAAAATGAACAATCTGTTTATTTTTGAAATATGGAAGATTCAAGATATATTTCAGTCTTGCCAGGGTTATATGTCAACTACTGAATATTTTATGTAGAGTAGGAACTGGAAAATACAATTGACACCATTCTAGAAACATCGGCAGATTGAACGAGATGTATCTTGAGTTACAAAACGTTCGAGTATTTCTGCACTTGGATTTTCATTAGTGAGGAGACGTCTGTTTCTACGACCGACCTACCTCAGCATAATTCATAAGTAAGTAAGTTTTAATATGTTTTTCCAAAACTTTTAACAAACATCTTTAGGGTTTTATGTAAAACGGCTTAGAAATTATGGATTTTTATGGAATTTTATTCTTGGATTATACGGATATTTATACAGTTTTAACCTACCTTGATCCAACATCTGTTGTGAATTTGCACTGAAGTCGTCCATACAATCCAGGGACGCAATGGGTGCCCGACACCTAAACAAATATAAACATTTTATAATTAGTATTGTCGCCAACTCCAGTATATTGTGATCTTGATGAAATACGTGATATTATATTTTAAGATTTCTTTAGTGTTCAGAAACACTTTATAATCTCTGGCTATTTCTTCTTCGACCTTCCTGGTGTAACAATATTACACAACTAATTTACTTTTTATTGAAAGCGTGGCGGTGTTTTATAAATAACACCACTGAAGAGCTAAGAAACTTTGGATCTGTCTAAAATTTCTATTTCGCCAGTATCTATCTATTAATTCATCTATGTTTCGGTCGGTGTCATAAGTTTTGTTGCCTGTGTTATTATTTTTTTCGGTATTTTTAAAAAGGAGAATAGTAATCAGTTCAAACCGCTATTATTAATTTTTGCCACTGATAACCAGTGCATCACATTTTTTTTTCAAGTATATTAGTGATATATTCTATAAATGTATATAAGTGATATATTTTTCGAATGTTGACTGTTGTCCCAAAACATTATCATCGCAAATCGGTTAGATTACGGCTACTTTTTCTATTCTCTGTAATTTTTCGAAGTGACGTATTTATTTTTCTATAAAACGCAGGTAAGAAACGCATTTGGAATTAAGTCGAGTTTATTTAAATCAATTTTTGGTTGATTAATTTCAGTGCGAGGTATGCTGGTGATTCATCTAGGTTATACTTACAAGGTTTCTAACTAGGGGTCACTACTGATGATTAAATATCATCAATCTACCTACTTCAAGCGAAAATTCATAAACTAAATAAAGTTATAGCGAATTTCAAAATGGGTCTGCTCTGAAGCATTAATATGTCCATGTGTTAAAGCTATGATGGTAGTAGCAGTTCATTGCCATATTACGTCATTTCTATTTTTTGAATTACCTAATGAGTTTATTAAATATATTTACATGTATTTAAAAATTGATTATCTTGTATATTACTTCTTACGAAATACTACTCTGACATGCATGAAAAACCTAAACACGTAATGATAGTTCATGATGACGTCCTTTAAAAGATTTTTTAATTCTTTGAGCCTAAGACGATGAAATACGATGGATCTTTAAAAAATATCGGAACGGAAAAGGACGAAGTAAACAATTAAGAAAAACTAGGCTTATATTGAAAGCAAGGAATTAGGTGAAGGCAAGGTGGTGAAGAGACAATGTGACACAAGAATATTGTTTATCACCGTACCTGTAAGTCGCGGTTCGCCAACTGTCTCGTCCAACAGCATGAGGCAAGCCAAGCGATCGTAAAACTATCGCCGCTCATGTCTTAGGCGGCTGACAACTTACAACTAGCTCCAGGAACACCATCGTCCACTCATTGTTACGTAAATTGTAAATTGTATCACCGTCTAAGATAGAAGCTGTCCGTGATACCTACTCGCATGCGAAGGTCGCGGTGCGCGATGCTGCGTAGTGCGCTCTCAGCTTTACTTGCCACCGGGAGAAGACATAACAGTGTCGATGACTACTGCAGATCGCGTCGGCTGAACTGCTATAGGCAATGGACTGTGCTTGTAGTCGGCAAGTCATGTGAGTATTCGTCCAGCGCAATGTTGTCATGCAGGCGCTGGTGGTGGCTGTAGTGGTACGTCTTCTCCCTGCACGGCGGAGTCTGAGCATACAGTTACCGATAGATGGTGGGCATGGGGTTGGAGTCGACGCTGACGCTGTCCGGTGGGCCCAGCGGCGTGTGCGGGGTGCACCGGCTGATGGTGGACTCGCTGCGAGACATCTGTGAGCCTTCCTTGGCGCCGCCAACCTCGGCCCCCTTGCATTGCATGTCGTGACGCCTCATTCTGCTCCTACGCTTATCAACGGCATCTTATCTCCCTACAAACATCTTATCTGTAACGAAACGTTCATACGCCTCCGCACTCCGACCCACACAGAAACAACACCCACAGAGTCAACCCAAGGATAGGACACGGCGGGTTTAGTTAAATAACACACTTAGGGAAGTAGACACACAGACGCATGCAAGCCCTACGCTAACATCTAGTCAGCTAAGGGTACACAAAATCGAGTGATCCACGTCGAAATAACATCTAAGCGTAGAACTATACTCGCGTTATACTTAAAGAAACAATAGGGACGCAAAACTCGTTTAGTGATCGCGAAACCGATCCGTTTCCACCAGGAGTGTCGCACTCACCAGGGTTGCCTGAAGGATCTACGTACTCAACATCTGATATTGCGGTGCGACACGTCGTCAAATAAAGTGCGGACCTAGTAGACTGTATTGCGGGTGCGGGGAGCGCGGCCATGGCACACGGGGTGCCGGAGCGCCCCGCCCTCCGCGCCACCGTACCCGCCGCGCCGCGTCGCGCCTGCGCGCTCTACCCTCACCGATCTGACCTATTTCTAGATTCAGGCCCGGCCGCCAATACAACTATATTCATATGTTAACTTATTTTTTTCTATGTAACATGTTTTAAATGAAATATTAACTTTTATACCTAAGCTTTGCTACCGCTAAGTATCGGTACAATCAGTGTGTTACGTAACTCTCTTGCCTGGTGCAGTTGGCTAGATCGACCTAGGCTTTCCGGCCGGAGGGGGTGGTTCTAATTTTAAAACGTTTTCACAAAGAGCGCTAGCTATATGGCCGGCTTCTAGATAGGATTTAATATACAAAAAAACAACCCTGGTCGCCTATTTCATTTTGCAGATGATTTTAACTTCCATATCAACATAAGAACGAGAACAAAACAAAGAGATATCATTATTATGGTAAAAAACACTAGATATTACAGTTCTTTCAAATTGTTTTCATTGGCACTCGTCCAATCGAATAAGACTGTTTTGTCAACGGCCAAACGTAGCTTTGACTTAAGAAGCTCCTCTGATAAAAGTGCAGACTCTTGGAGGCTACACAACCCGATTGAAGTTTATTAATAAAGTTCAATGACCCTGCCGTCCCGGGCATACCATTACTATGGCTGTACTGTCCCATGCAGGTTACCGGGTCCATGCATTTGCTGCTACAAGAACTTTCACAGGGTACCTGTAAGACTTATCCCACTTCCTAAGCAGATACCGAAATATTCCTTGAATTTTTATACACACTTTATTGGAGCAAACTTGTACTTATTTGTGTGTTTTTTATTTTCTGCATAGAACATTCGGCACCGATATTAGAAAGGGTGTTGACCTCCACTTACCCATAACATGTGGCTGGATGGTGTAGCTCATCTTCTGCATTTGAACTAATATCAAGTGTGGAGTCACGCCACGTGTGCGTGATGACGTTGCATTCCGCGTTGACCATAATGGGACAACCTGCTGGCTCACCGCCATCGCTGTCCACTGACTCATCTAAACACAAAATAACCAAAATTAATAATCACACTCATCATACATAAATCATGTCTGAAAGCATTAGCGACCTCCGTACCCTACCCTGTTCTACTTGGGTTGTATGAATGAACACGAGTCAATGAAACGCATGACGTAGGCAGTATGTCGTCACGAGGCTGGTGGTGTAAAAAACCCATTAAACCGCTCGTAGGGGTTATCGTCTAACGAAGGCCGAGTTTAGAAAATGGACAGTTTGACACATTAACCTGTTCTTAAACTGTCCTTGATAATGAAATTGAATGGAAATATTTGGTTTTTTTTTGAAAATTCACTGATTCAATTGCTTAGTATTAGACATCAACGCTTTAGATCGTCGTAAAATATTAATAAATATTGAAAGTCCTGATCACTCCTTTATTCTGAATTCTAATTTTAGAACTAGGGGGGTGGTTGGGTCTTACCTCGGCAGGGTCCGAATCTGCTGAAGTTTAAGATGATGCCTTCGACGTCGTCAATGCTCTGGCTCGATTCAGGCTTTGTCAGCTGCGTGCTGCAGGATTTCTTCAACATACTCTGAACAGAAATTTTTATTTTTCAATTAATCCACTTTTAATCACTCGCACAATCATCACCACTTTATTAAACATTAAAAATTAATATTAACTTTTAGGAGAAGATGATCGATCGCGGCTGATGTCCGGGCCGCCTTTGTTCCTAGGGGGTACGGCGCGCCGCCCTAATTCATCGACGATTATTCAATTAAAAATTCCAAATTTTAATAATTAACACAACAACACAATTGAAACATTAACATTGAGCTCCGTTTCAATTAATTTAAATGGAAATTTTAATAATTGAGACAATGAGAGGAACGCACTCCGTAGCAGACTTGTTGCAACTAAGAGCGTGTTGCATGTAGTGCATAGTTCCTCCTGGTACCGGCGACGACTCTCGTGCAGTTTTTATAGGTCAATACATTGCGCATGTGTCAGATCTCGATAATTTATGTAGCACTAGACAGAGTGCCGGTGCCTGGATGGCAGACCCCGCTCTTCGCCGACGTGATGGGTGCAGTAGTATTGATTAATTCATACACCCGACACATATTGAGATTGTATAGATATAAATGTTAGTCGGCCATATTTCGTGTGCACACAGACAAACAGTTATATCTAGACAACGGTGCGCGAAGTATCTCGTGTTATCTCTTGCCTATTCAATTTGTTTTTGTTCACTATTCGAGCTTGTTTATATTTGCGACCGATAAACAGAACCTAAAACATGTTTGCATTAGATTAGTGAACGTATAACTCCGATTAAAATCATGTAGTTCCGTGGTTTTATAATACCTTAATGGCGCTGCGTAAATAAAGAAAGCGGTCAATCCATGGTTATTGAAACATGGATAATCAACCGTTTTCGCAGAGGCCGTAAGTCACATGTTTATTTATTGCATGCCAATATATTTAAAAAGTTAATCTATGTAAAACGTGAATTTATTGAGAGATTTTAATTCCTTCTGTTGTCCAGTTTGCAAGTGCGTTTACAAACACAAACCTCAATCAAACATACACCCAGATTAGAAACTTACCTCAGTCTTACCTAAACACTTACCTATATCATATATACAGAAATATAAGCGGGATTCGAACCCGCAACTCGTAGAGCCGTCTAAAAAGATATGAAATGGCACAGCACACTAGAAAACATTAGAAACAATTGTTTAACGACACACTTTACGATTCCCGCCAACCTCGACAATGGACGCAGTTTAATGTTTTAGAAATAAAATAAACACACAGTTCATGATAAATTATTTTTTCTGCATGCTAATTGTCCCTTTACTCCCATAAAACGCAAGGAACATGAATTTGTCGCGTGCCCCAGGGCGCCGCAGGACGCCGCTGGCGCTACCCCTGCCTCCTCACGAATTATGTAGGTCAACTAGGACCTCAGGCAGAGCTAGTTATCCTACAACATGTTGTCTACGAACAAATTAAAAACTATGTGAACTCATAAAACAAATACAGTGTTTGTGTTTACATGGCGAGTAAGTATGACAATCAGTGTAAAACAAAGCAGTTTATTTCCGCTTTGATCGATGGAACAACTATCATACAATTGTTACCGTCTTCACGCAGTTCATTGCGTAATTAGGTCATAAACGTTAGGCTCATGATGAGATGAAAATATGTTTGCTTGCACTTGACGGTCATGAGCGTTAGAACTTTTCTATGAACCAAATGTGCTATTTATAGGTATACTGTGCCGTTACCCGTTGGTGTTTTGTGGTATCCGGGATGGAAGGCCGACTGTGACGCAGCCGCGCGGCCTGGCGCTGCAGGTCGCACAGGCGATGATGCGACCACGACGTGTTCATCCCCCGGAGGCCTTCAACAGCCTCCGCAATCTACATCATTCGATAGCATTTTTGACACCTCCACGCGAAGTAAGTACTTACATATTTTAGTTATTTAATGTTAGCCTATTGCCATCAACCGGGCACCAATCCAGATTCCGGTCGGCTACCGAGAAGACTCAGCAGCACTCCAGAGTCTGGATTTGTGCCCGGTTGATGGAAATAGGCTAGCTCCCAAATAAATTGGACTTAAACATAACTGGCTGAAAGTGGATAACTATACTTAGGTTCTCCTTTGCTAAACCCGTCGGGGAAACAGGGCGTGATGTTATGATTGTTATCTAAATATTCTTGTATTCATACTAAATCATTAAAGTATCTACCTACTAGGTACAGGGTATACCTAGTAGGTAGATACCTTAATGATTTTAATATTATTGTGATAATTTCTTCATTTCATACTACTTCAACTAGACATATGTTTAACATTTTAAATATTGCATACGTGTAGTTGTACTTCGAACAAAGAGCTAAATAGTTAAGAGCCCGAACATACCTCATTCCAATCTTGAGGTACTGATACATTTCTCCTTACCTCCAATCGGAATCGAAACCGAGAAGTTTTGTGTTAAGCAGTTGAACCACTAATCCACAAATATAGATAGTTTTTATCTTTATTAAGTCGCATGCTTTGCATCCGAAATAGATTTAAAAACAGTCTTCAATTTCAACAAAATTTGTAAAGTGGAAAGTTTTGTATTATGGTAATACACTGAATACATAATGCGATATTGCTCAACAAGTGGTCGTTGAGCGTTGTCGCATGATAAACCGCTGAAAGTAGCTGAAATTTGCTGAAAGCAAGTTAGATAAATATTGGATAAAATATTAGGTCTTTACCTATGAAATTCCCGTTCTGCAGTACTGGCCATTTCAAATCAAAATAATTTTTGTTTGTCTAAGAATTCTAATTTCAAATTAATTTTATTTTAAAAACGTGGAATTCTTTTTCCAAAAGTAGTCATTTGTTTATTGATTAGTGTTACATTTTCATCGCATTTCAATCTTTTTCGTCATCATACGTTAAAAATTCGAGTAATTATGGAATATGAGTACCGTCGTGGCAGCAACGCGGCACAAGCGGCACGCAACATCAACGACGTTTACGGAGCTAACACTACAAACCAACGCACCACCTGTTATTGGTTTGCTCGCTTCCGTTCTGGAAATTTCGACCTGAAAAATGAACCTCGCGGTCGTCCGAAGACTTTGGTCGACAATGACGAATTAAAGGCGATTGTGGAAGCTGATGATACACAATCTACGGCTGAATTAGCAGCAGCTTTCGACGTTAGAGTCAAAACAATATTGGTCCATTTGCGTCAAATTGGCAAGGTAAAAAAGCTTGACAAATGGGTGCCCCACGAACTCAATGATCGCCAGCGCGAAGTACGCGTCGAGACGTGCCTTGCACTACTCAACAGACACACAAATGAAGGAATTTTGAACCGCATTGTTACCTGCGATGAAAAATGGATTCTGTTTGATAACCGCAAGCGCTCAGCAAGTTGGTTGGATCCTGGTTCAGCACCGAAGCAATGCCCTAAACGAAAACTTACCACTTGCGCCGGTGTGATTCATCACAGCTTCTTACCAAACGGGGTGAGCATTACTGCAGATGTGTACTGTGAAGAACTGAACTCAATGATGGAGAAGCTGGCACATCTCCAACCAGCATTGGTCAATCGCTCGTCTCCGCTGCTCCTGCACGACAACGCGCGACCTCATACTGTACAGCAGACGGTCTCCAAGTTGCGAGGCAGTACAAAATGCCTTTGAAGAATTTGTTGCCTCCCGTCCAGCTGATTTTTTTAAGAAGGGCATCAATAAACTGCCTCTGCGTTGGCAAAGATGCATTGATTGCATGAGTGATTATTTCGATTAATACAAATAAAAAATACATGAAAAAAATTCGTTTATTTTTTTCATACAAAACGGCATTTTCATAGGTAAAGACCTATTATTTCATTTTTGTGCTTGAATTTAATTGAATAAGTATTGTTTGCTTATGAATTCTTTATAAATTTTCAGCATCCCCGCCAGGATTCAGGGGCCGGACCAGGAAAGGCCGCCTCATCACGCGGACGCCGAGCGGAAGAAAAGGTACTTAACACTTTCAAAAAGCATATATTATTATATTTACGTAGTAGTTAAAATAAGGCCCTAATATACCGGAGATAAATAGGAAATATGCATGTAATTTAAACTATATCTTCAGAATCAAGAAACAAATTGCTGTATTTTTTACGATCTCAAAAACTATGCGAATTAATATCTTTTCTTAACAACCTGCTTGAATTCTTACTAAGGTAATTAAGTAAGATTTCTGCTTGAACCAAATAATTTCATCTTATTTACATGATTTAAGTAAGATTTCTGCTTGAAACAAATAATTTCATCTTATTTACATGATTTGGGGCTAAAACAGAGATGTAAGCAATGCAATATCGGGGTAAGTGACGTCACAACTTGGTCGTGGGCAACTTATTGCCGCGGCGTAGAAGAAAACTGTTTCATTTTTAAAAGATTTTAGAGCAACAAACCGTAGTAAGTATCCGTAAAAGTCACATTTTAGACGTTATACTTTTCTTGGGTTTGTAATAACGTGCTTAATTGATTAAGAGAAAATAAATTACATGCATATTCCCTGTTGTAATTTAAATAACTCAAAACCACAGATTCCATTCAAATGCCTGGTAAATATCAAATTTTAATTTTTTTATAGCTATATGAGTTTTTTTGGTTACAACTGGTTCTCATCGATACTATAACTTACCTATTCTGTGAATAATAAAATAATCTTCCTATATCAAACCTCCTCCAGATTCTATAAGGTTTCGAGTTACTTAAATTACAACATGTTAATAACAACTTGTTATTACAAGTAAAAAAAGACTTTTTAATTTAAGGAATTGATTAAAAGTTAATCAAAACGTTGGCGATATAATATTAATTTATAACATTAACGATATTTTTTATATACTATTCTTGTTCATTGTAACATTAGACAAAACTGGCCCACAAAGAAACGAATAACTATAACTGAACCATTTATTTACGTAGAGATTGTGCTCATCAGCTGTACTATGTTGCGTTATAGGAATCCGTTGTTGAACACAAACACACCACACGTTGTTTATATTATTCAATTGATTTCCTAAAATGGGTCTTATTTGTCTGATGTCATAGAGACCATACCAACACAACCAAAGCGAAGGTCATCCCAAAAAAAATTGTAATCTCAGTGTACCTCTCTCTTCTTATCCTCCTCAGCTTCGATTGCCCGTTGGTGGAGGAGGTTTATGTCCAGCTGCCGTATCTCCTCCGCCTCTCTTGCTTGGCATTCCTTCTCCTTCGATGTTATTGTGAAAGTATACATTTATGTATTGTAATCAAAGTAAGTAGCACGGAAACAGCTTTATACACGGAGTTGATTTTTACTCATACTTAATTTATAAAGTAAAACAGCCAGACTGATTTCAAAATCTACCTAGTTATAATCTTAGGCTTGGCACTCTGCTTGTAGCTTTCTTTACACTTCTAACGAGGCAGTTATAAGTGTGGTAGTAGATACCTATATATGATATGCATAATATAATACACAAAATGCTTAGGTACCTTTTTTGGATGGGAATTTATCAAATAACGTCTCCCGCTCAGGGCGGAGTTTTGCTGACTAAAACCCACCTGTGTTCCTTCAGTTGTAGTTCAGATACGCAAGGCATTCTTCAGGGGTCGTGCACAAAATTGAATGATTCTTATAAATTTTGATCATAGATTGTGAGAAAGGGACAAAGAATTGAAACAAAATTGTCTGGGAAGAGATATTTCAAATAAATTAAGTTTACGTAGGAAATTATTTGTAATCAGAACGAAAAATATTCCCAAATATAACGCAAGAGCGACGTTTGATCATCACTTTACAAGGAACCTCTTTTGATTTTGTACATTTCGTTATTTCATCATATGGTCTACGTACATGGCCACCTTTTTCAACCTCGATGCAAAATATGTATAGCAACTGCGATAAAACTTCTTTTTTCAAACTAGTTTTTCACCCAAGAATTTATTCTTCCAAAACTATCAAGAAATTAATAATCAAACACTGGTCTTCAGTTATCATCGAAACAAATAAAAAGGAGGGTTTTTCTACGTGCACGGACCCTTAAGCTAGCATATACCTACATAATACATATACATATGTGTCTAAAGCTGTATCTGAGCGACGCACACAAATCATTAACTACTATGAAACGTCCGGATTGTCACAAAAGGTAAACAATACGTACCCACGCGACACTGGAAATTCATATTCATATTTCATAATATGTATAATGCATGTGTAGAAAGTAAATTCGGTACCTTTTGTAGCTGCTTCTCATGTTCAAGCTTCTGCTGCTCCAGCTCTTCCTCTGGTATCGGCGGAGTCTCGTCCCCACTAGATGCATGTTTGTTCCCTAAACAGTTTAGCAAAATGTAAACCGTCCAAAACAAAATCACGGTCAAAACAATGTCATAGGGACCTACCAGTAGGAGGATGATACGATATCCAAAACTGATGAGCCATCGCTACGCACTAACAGCACGGTTAAATTAACTACCACCTTATATCTGAGAAGGCTAAAATGCGTTGACGGCACTGAATACCGAACGAATACTGAAACACGTATAAACCGTAAGATTTTATTCATAGATGTTTATTTTCATGGTAGATTCACTACAGAGTTACGTTGGTATTGTGGAACCGATTGGCGAGAAGCCAACACGCTGCGTCGCTATAGTCCCAATCCCTTACGTCAAACTCGATAAATAGTGGAAATATTTATATTATGAGCCAAAAATTATGGCGTTTAGCTCAAAGTAGTCGATACTCCTTCATGAGTGTCGAGTTGATTCAGATTAATTATTTAGTTAGGTATTACATTTTAAAACGCATTGGTTTCCAAGAATGTAATAGCAATTTCATCAAATTAAGCCTCGACTGGAATAGGTAAGTGAAATAGTACATAGCCTCACTAACGATAATAATTAATCATCGCTCTGCCCACCCGTCCCTCTTGATCAGCTCGACAAAAACATTGTTTGATTTGGGTTTTGAGTAGGTAATTAGTTGGGAACAGTCCTACACTGAACGAAATTTTCCTGTATTTCCCTGAAACAGTACATTATGTCCTTGTAACGACTCGTTAATTCGGTCATTCATTTGCCTATTTATCATATTCAAATAATGTTGAATCTATACATTGATGAAACTATTGTAATATAACAGCTAGTTGATTTAACATGTAATTATAATACGATACTAAAATCTACATCGTTTTCACATTAAATTATTTAATCATAATAATACTTACTTCTCCATACGTTTGGAAGGATCGACTAGAATCAATTCTATTTTAATGTAACTGTTGACGTTCAAAGATGCCTTATGCCTATTTGCTTTGCATAAATGCTTAGACTACATATACACAGCTCGTATGAGTGAATAACTGTGTTCTTAAATCAAATTTTGTAAATGATAAGTAGACTACACTAGTTAAGTTTAACTCTTCCGCTAATCTGTCGAAACTGATCCTAAACACCGCTCTAGAAGTAAACAAAACGCTTTTGAGGGTAAGACCTTGTGGAACTGTGCCAAACCTAGGTTGTTACGTTAGATTGAGGTAGAATGTTTTTTTTACCTTTTCACATTATTGCTAATTAATCTATCGTTTTTCAGACTAATTTGTTAACTAAAATGTAACTAGCTGGGTTAACCTACCAAACAGTAAGTATCTTAAATTAACCTATATTATTTAATTACTTATTATTATTACCGTCCTATGAATTTTAAGCCACTCAAATTATTTAGTTGCACTGTTAAGTATAATAGTCCTCGAGCGCAACAACAAACCGACTGTCTAAGACACGTTGCCTTTCATATTATGTCAGGCCTTTCATTTAATTTACCGTTTACTCTTTGTAACCTACTTAACTTTGTAACTAGGACACAATGTGCTTTTGCAAACAAGCTTTAGCCTTGCGTGCTGCCAAGTCGAGTATAATGGTCATTATTCAAATTACAAGAGGGGTGCGCTGCGACAGGCACCCTTCTGACCTTGAACTTGAATGATACCGTTACGGAAATCAAACATGGGGCGCGATAGTGTTAGTAGTAACATAGAATTAGTAGTTAGTAATATTATACTGCGCGTTCGAAAGGCAGATTCAAGAGAAGAAGTGAGAATGGTTGCTAACCAATTTTAAATCGTTATAGTTCCTAAATGACGACACGCTACGCACCTGATCCTTCTGAAGAATCTGACTAATAAAGTCACTATATGTTCTACTCGAGCGTCCCCTCCTGGCGTTTCCAGTCACATCTGCCTTGTAAATTTTTGTTAGCTGCCCTTCATTCATCCTCTCAGTATGACCAAACCGTCTAAGTATACTCTTTTCAATGTTTGTCACTACATCGGCCTAGAACCGCACCGTTGTCTTTTCCTTTCATTCCTCAGCCTACCATTCACACCATAGCTAAATGCTTCGCATGGAACGCATCTATACAGCATATGTTCTATTTGTATGTTTCTTTTGTCACACCCAACCAACAAATACTTCCATTGTGACCAGCTAGTATCGACTAAAAGGCACACCTTTTCCGATATCAACTGATTGGTTACAATTACATGTAGGGAACCTTTTTTCATTTACTCTCCTTTCCTCATCTTTATCAATCTTTTCACCACTTGTATACTCCCCAAATAAACGCACTCCTTTATTTGCTCCACATTCCACAAAATACATGATAAGAGATATACATTCTCTTCTGTTTCAAACACCATGACACAGTAAAGATATCTATACAGTAGTCTATCTTCATACAAACGCTCGGAACGCAAGTCATACCTACGCGCCTCGAGTCTGGTACACTCCGAGTACATACGCAGTCGCGTACGCACCGCTTTGATAAACGGATGACGGACGGTGTTATTAATGGTAAGCGTGCTATTTGTGGATATTTAATAATAATCAGTGCAAGATGATCATGATGATTACTTAATATGGCAAATAGAACTTAACATAAATAATCATTAATTCAACCCCATTCGTCGAGCAATACAACTTGGGTAGAATTAAAAGATAAAGAAACTTTCTGAACATATTAAGGCAACCACCTTCCACTCACTTTTGCATAGCAACAAATCGTCCCCTAGTGAGCAAAAGAGGTACCAGTAAGGACTGTGCCTCAGGTGTTCGCACACCTGGTACCTATCACAGAAGGTCTCAACATTGCCATTATGCAGACAATACTACTGAGTACCTACGGAGACAAAAGTAAGACTCGTGATGTGGCGGTGTAGGAACCCTTACCTTGGGTACCAAGGTAACCTACAAATATCATGCATACGAAAAGCTTTAGCTTTAGTTAGTAGCAATTTGTACTTTAACTTATATTTATACTTATACTTATATTATACTTATATATTTTTTTCAACTTATATTTTTGCCTCCTATTATTATTCTTTAGGCGGTTCACCCACTGAAGATGCGTCCCGTCGCGGTGCGCGGAGCGACGTATAACGCACGGGGCGCCTTCCCGCGCATTTCCGCGTCGGTCGGCAGTGTGTTGTGCTAGGCGTGATTTCTATATAAATTGAGATACTTGCGTACAATGGTAAAATATGCCATCCCGCGCTACACGACCGCGACGGGGCGTGGTGCAGTGGGTGGAGCGCCTTAACACGCTCGTAGCATCGTATGCATCAGATTCTCGTCTTTTATTTTTTCGAAATTATTTATCTAAATACAGACTTACCTCGGTATGCTAGTTTTGTAGGTTTTCACAGATGTCCGGATATGTAGGTACCAGGTTTAAATACCTGCCTACTTATATCTCGGAGGGTTCGGAGGCGAATTCGGTACAACTCCAATATACCTATTCCCCTCTCTGCTTACCATAGAAAATTAGACGGAATGTGTAGATATACATAAATAATATTATAAATAGTTATAAGTGCCTACGTACCATCACCAGTAGTAACAGGAGCTTAAAATATTAAAATAACCTTTATGAGGATACTCACATTATACATTCTGTCCTTGTTTGCTCAGAACTAATTTGCTCAGTGATGTATAGGGTGGCATGGCAGAGTGACCTGTTACCATTTTGTAACCATTGAAATTTTGTGTTGCTAAGTAAAATAAAAAAAAAATGCTGTTCCATACATTTTGACCACGTAGGTATTGCACTTTTCATGAAACAGTATTTTTTTTATAACCGACGTAATTGTTTTACTGCGGTACCGTAGGTACTAATATTTTGTCGGTTGCAGTTTGTGCGTCAATGGGCTGCCACCCTGTATTCATTGAGTCTTGTCAATTCCTATTTCTCAATTTATCTTAGACAGCTAGATAAAAAATTATGTATATGATAGGTAAATAGTTTAGATAGATACCCACAATTTTTGATGTGAAACATCTATAGGCGAGGGTAAACCTAAATTTAGGCGTGGCGAGCGTGGCGACGCACCGTGGGCCAATACTGAAAATTAGTGGACTTAGGCAAGAAAGTTCCAATATCAATGCGATTTTTTTTTGTGGTAATTAACATATCATTAATATGTTATTTTTGATTATACCATATTTATTTCCTTTCGTAAAGTATGCTTTATAAATATTATCTTTATAAAATAATTTTTTGTTTTGCCTTGTGTCGCAGGTTCGCTACGTTCAGCTACACTTCTCAAGGTCAGCCTTTAGATGGGTGATTTTTTTTTCTTTTTACCTTGTAGTTGTTTTGCTAGGTTCAGCTACACTTCTCAAGGTCAGCCTTTGGATGGGTGACCATTTAGTTTATGTGTGGCGTTATGTCGCAGATTGCTAGGTTAAGCTGCACTTCGCAAGGTCAGCCTTTGGATGGGTGACCATGTAGTTTTTGTTTTGCCTTATGTCGCAGGTTCTTCAGGTTAAGCTACACTTCTCTAGGTCAGCCTTTAGATGGGTGTTTTTTTTTTTGATGTGATACATCGATAGGACACGGTAAACCTAAATTTTGGCTTGGCGAGAATGGCCGTGGCGACGCATCGCCACGCTATATGATGTTATGTTTGTTACCTCAGAACTTTGAACTGGGTGAACCGATTTTTTGATGATCATTTTTTTATTTGAAAGCTGGTGCTTCAGACTAGTGTGGTACAGAGTACTCCGAATTTTGATTATTAACATATAATTAATATGTTATTTTTGATTGTACCATATTTATTTCCTTTCGTAAAGTATGCTTTAAAATATTATCTTTACAAAATAATTTAGATTTTTCACATATGCCAGGCATCCCGCAACGACTCACTTTTTTTTTAAGTGCCCTACTTTATGACACCATAATTAGTTTGAAGGATATATGGATGGATGATAATTTTTCCATCTTCCACGGTCGGCTACCACGTCGCCACCACAAATAAAATGGTCCAAAGTAGAACTATCGAAATTACTGACTGGTTAAGATAAAACGGGCTGGTGTCCACAACTCCACGTCTGAGCGCATATTAAAAAGTTACTTATTTAGGACGGAATTTAGCAGAGCATTATTCTTGTCACTGTCGCACAACTCAACATCATCATAATTTCAGCCGTTTGACGTCCACTGCATAGGCTTCCCCCAATTTAGGGGACTTTGCCATAATCGTCAGGCTTGGCAGGCGGGTTTGCGATCGCAGTATGGTGGTAAAGAGCATAGAGAAAGAACGCTGCTGCTCAGTTTTTAGTAAGACTCCTAGTCGTCGCTTACGACGCCCACGGGAAGAAATGGGATGGTGTTATTCTCTACGTCCGGCACCACACCGAACGTACGGTCTCCCAACTGTCACACTATAAATTTAAGATAAAGACGAAAAGTTATTTAGCAAAATATGCGTGGTTTGTAACGTTAATTTTCTTGTACTATAGAGTACAAAAAACCAAGTGCGAGTCGGACTCGCGCACCGAGGGTTCCGTACAAACTTGTAGACATTTTACCACTTTGGAATTGTCTCTCGCGCAAACTCTTCAGTTTAGAAAAAAAATATTTTAGAAACCTCAATACCATTTTTGAAGACCTATTCATAAATACCCTACACGTATGGGTTTGATGAAGAAATGGGATGGTGTTATTCTCTACGTCCGGCACCACACCGAACGTACGGTCTCCCAACTGTTACACTATAAATCCACACTAATATTATAAATGCGAAAGTAACTCTGTCTGTCGGTCTGTCTGTCTGTCTGTCTGTCTCGCTTTCCTGCTAAAACTACTGAACCGATTTAAATGAAATTTGGTACACAGATAGTTTAGAGCCTGAGAAAGGACATAGGCTACTTTTTATCCCGGTAGTATGTTCCCGCGGGATAATTTCCGACTTCCACGCGGGCGAAGCCGCTGGCAAAAGCTAGTTTAAGATAAAGACGAAAAGTTATTTAGCAAAATATGCGTGGTTTGTAACGTTAATTTTCTTGTACTATAGAGTACAAAAAACCGGCCAAGTGCGAGTCGGACTCGCGCACCGAGGGTTACGTACAAACTTGTAGGTATCCTCGGTTTATGCATAAAGTTTATGTTTATGAAATTAAATGTTTTTTTTTTTAATTTCTGTATTTGAGTTGATTGAATTAAAGGTAAATTGCGGTTTACGATTTATGACGTATTAAAAAAAAAAACTACTAACTAGATCTCGTTCAAACCAATTTTCGGTGGAAGTTTATATGGCTATGTACATCATATATTTTTTTTAGATTTATCATTCTCTTATTTTAGAAGTTAAGAGGGTTATTTTAGAAGTTAACACACATTTTACCACTTTGGAAGTGTCTCTCGCGCAAACTATTCAGTTTAGAAAAAAATGATAATAGAAACCTCAATACCATTTTTAAAGACCTATTCATAGATACCCCACACGTATGGGTTTGATGAAAACATTTTTTTTTGAGTTTCACTTCTAAGTATGGGGAACCTCAAAATTTATTGTTTTTTTTTTCTATTTTAGTGTAAAAATCTTAATGCGGTTCACAGAATATCAAATCAAAAGTCATTTATTCAAACTAGGCTGAGAGTCAGCACTTTTTGAACGTCAAAGTTACAAAAGACAGTCCCCCCAAAACGCCCGCTTTTCGACACTTCCTAGTGCTTTAGCTGGGAAGAAGAAGTGGCGGAACAAACTCCCCAGCAATACATCTACTTACCAAGTTTCAACAGCATAGCTCTTATAGTTTCGGAGAAAAGTGGCTGTGACATATGGACGGACAGACAGATAGACAGACAGACTGACATGACGAATCTATAAGGGTTCCGTTTTTTGCCATTAGGCAACGGAACCCTAAAAACCACACAAATTACACAGCGCCACAAAAAAAAAATGTACTTGTTATTAAACCACATGGTCTTTACGTATTTTGAGCCGCCGAATCCGAATCTGGACACAGAATTAACCCTACACCCTCCAGTTTTTCTCCAGGAGCAAAAAAACTCTTGAATTTTGCAGTAATGATCAGCCCGCACAAAAAAAAAACTTGTTATTAAACCACATGGTCTTTACGTATTTTGAGCTGCCAAATCCGAATCTGAACACAGAATTAACCCTACACCCTCCAGTTTTTCTCCAGGAGCAAAAAAACTCTTGAATTTTGCAGTAATGATAATATGACTTCAATATGATACAAAAAGACCTACAAAATTCAGAAGGTCAAATTTATAACCGAAGAATCTCATTTCTGCATAAATATTGAACGTATTCGCAAGAAAACGTGCACTTATGACCGTAACTACAAATCTAAGAATCTTGTAATAATGTTTTATCACTATAAAACATTAAACTTTTACTACCTTTGAACAATAAATAAATTAAACATGTTTTGAATACTACAGTCCATACTCAAAACTTGGAAAATAAACCTATGATTAAGTGATTTAGAGGTAAAGCTGAAAGTAGGTGATTAAAACTTGAGATATAATACATTAAACTTCTGTGGATTGTTACGGTCATCAATGCATATTTTCTTGCGAATACGCTCGGAAATCATACAGAAATATTTTTATGCAGGTTTTTTATCAGACTTCCTGTCCTTTTTAGGGCTTTTTGTATCATAATATAAGGTAATGTAAACGTAAAGTTACTAAGATTATTCAAATTTTCTTTTTAATATATAGTATTACCATTACGGTAGAGTTTAAGCGTTTTCTGCTCCTGGAGAAAAATTGTAGGGTGTAGGGTTAATTCTGTGTCCAGATTCGGATTCGGCAGCTCAAAATACGTAAAGACCATGTGGTTTAATAACAAGTACAATTTTTTGTATTTGTGGGGCTGTTTTATTAAGGTAACAACTAAGATATTTATAGGCAAAGGAAGGGGTGGCGATAACGTGGGTTTGATCATTACTGCAAAATTCAACTGCAGTTGCAACTGCAACTGCATTTGCTCCTGGAGGAAAACTGGAGGGTGTAGGGTTAATTCTGTGTCCAAATTCGGATTCGGCAGCTCAAAATACGTAAAGACCATGTAGTTTAATAACAAGTACAATTTTTTTTTTGTGGGGCTGTTTTATTAAGGTAACAACTAAGATATTTATAGGCAAAGGAAGGGGTGGCGATAACGTGCGTGCGCTCAGAATAAAGCAATGTATGTGACAAAACGCAATGCCGTCTTAACCATTTAATGGGATTTTTTAAATTAATGCTTTTATTAGCTTTGATACGATTAATCTGTTTCAGTGTAAACTCCATCGAATAACGCTAAGCGTTACCTATGCTTTGACGCAAAAAATAGACAGATGTTTCGCGCAATTTTTTTTTGGATCGAGAAAATTTTGTTATTTCATGTATCGTTTCTTTTTGATGTTGATAGGCCATTTATTACAAAATGTTAAAGACTTCCTATCTAATATTTTAAAGGTGAAGAATTTGTTTGTTTGTTTGGTTTGTTGAACGCGCTTATCTCAGGAATAACTAGTTCAAATTGAAAAATTATAATAGTGTTTGGTAGCTCATTTATCAAGAAAGCCTATAAGTTACATAATATCACGCTACAACCAATGGGAGCGAACTATCAATGAAAAATGTTGCAAAAACGGGGAAATGTTATTCCTTTTGAGAGCTTCAGTTGCGTGCGCTGTTTAAACGGTTAAAGTAACCCAAAAATGTCATACGACGGCAATGTTCCTCTTAAAAATTTCTAAGAAAAAGTTTGGAATAGCATATGTCTATCTTTTAAGGTTGGCTCACTGTAATGTTTTTAAATGTAAATATTATAAAGTTGAAGAGTTCGTTTGGTTGAACGTACTAATCTCAGGAACTACGTTTAGTGTTGGATAGCCCATTTATCGAGGAAGGTTATAGACTACATAACATCACGCTAGGATCCTTAGGAGCCGAGCAAAAATAACAAAAGAAACGAAGATCTCGCACGGGCAGGCGATTCGATGCGATGCCGTCCGGGGGGCAAGAAATTTAAAGCGGACGAGGTGGCGGGTATAAGCTAGTTCCATATAATTTACAGGTACACTAGAAAGAACAAGCATATTTTGCTTTAATAAATAACCTTAACTCGTTTAGATACACCAACCTAAATACGTAGGTTGCTCTTTATGTTTTGCAATATGAGAGACCTAGCAGTTTTCACTTGTTTGATTGATAGTATCTATATACTAATACGTGAAGCGAAAACTTTGGATCCCGTTTTACGAAAATTGGGCGGACGGAGCAGTATGAAATTTCGCACACTTATAGTTAATACAGACATGGGCGTACCCAGGGGGGGGCAGAGGGGGGCAGCTGCCCCCCCCCCTGGAGTTTGCTAATGTCCCTACTAACTATCTACTTTTGTTGATAAAAATTAAGAAAAATAACTTTTTGCTATTTGTAATACAAAATAAAACTAAAAATCGCGCGACGCGTCCGTTCTACCTACTCGCTAGCAGAGCTGCAAGCAAAAATAACGTTAATTTCGGAAGTCGGTGTCTTTGGATCTGTATTTTAGTTTTTGACACTGACTTCCGAAATTAAAGTTAATTTTTCACTTTGTATTGTTTTTTTTGGAAGTCGGTTGTTTTTTATTTTTATTTTGCAAGAACGTTTTTATCTACCCTGCACTCATTCGTATACCACTACTGACTAAGTCAATAGCAGTGACAGGAAGTATTAGAATATCATCACGCTACACAAAGTGGATTAAATACGCATTATAGAAGCTAACTCAAATCTATTAAAGCAAAGTCAAAAAAATATATATATCGGACCACCCCTGACGACCGGACCTGACATATCCATTAAAAAATCACTGAATATCAATTTCAAGCTCAAGTGAAGTCGTTTGATGAAGTCTAGGCTCCGTCCAAATACGCTCCAAACTATGATAGGATCTAAAGTGTTCCAGCCAGACCTGGAGAACAGATTCGTTACCATGGAAACCACAATTAACGTTGACTAGGCCCTCCAACAACCGGTGAGAATCCTCAGGGAAGAAGGCTTGAGATTTTGCAAAATGCGGCGTACGTGCAAGAAGTCCAATCTTTCGTAAGAGACTCTGATTACGGAACGACGTGAAAACCCACCTGTCACTTCATTAGAACAACGGGCACTCAATAATAATATTAAAACATTGATACGACACGACTTCCGATGCTCCAATACACGCTTTATGGAGAAATCGATTGAGCAAAATCGGGGGTCGAAGTGTTCCTCCAATCACTTGGGAGAAGCCATCTGACGAAGCTGACTAAATCTAGTGAATATATCGTCGTTTCGAAGCCGGAGATCCTTTCGGAATCGTCGAAATTTCTACGGCCAATTGTACGCATCGCAAGCATCTCGAACTGATCCCGAAAATGAGGATTGCAGAGCCACCTTAACCCGCCACTTTACAGAAGACCTGACAGAAGTGAGCCAAGACGAAATCGAGGCGGCTCTAAAACAGCTTAAAAGTGGAAAAGCTTCTGGTGAGGACGGGATTACGACTGAGCTCCTGAAAGTGGGAGGAAATGTTGTCCTTAAAGAGCTTCAGGAGCTCTTTAACTCTGACCTGTTCTCTGGGAGAACTCCAGAAGCGTGGCGAATGAGCGTGGTCGTACTCTTCTTTAAACAGGAGGATACAATATTTTTTTTAAAGAACTGCAGACCCATTTCGCTCCTGAGCCACGTATACATACAAGTCGTTTTAAGAGCCGTCACGAATCGTCTAGAGCGGATACTCGATGAATTTCAGCCGGGTTTCGAGGAGGATACAGCACCATATACCACATCCACACAGTGCGGCAAATTATACAGAAGTCCGAAGTGTATAATCGGCCGCAGTGTCTTGCGTTTGTGAACTATGTTTAGTCCCGATCTATTTGTTTAATCTGTGCGCCTAACGGAGCGTACCGAACGGAGTGACATCTGTCACTTGACAGTTTGATTTTGACACTTGACACACGCTCTGGGATTTGGCGGGTCCTCTTGGCGTCTCGACCCCTTTTGTTGAAATTAATCCCTTAAAACCGATCGTTTTGTTGGATAATTAGTCGTGATCCTATTGTTTTGATTGTTAAATAACCCCAATTTGAAAATATACGGGTTACGTTTGTTAAAACTGAAGTTCTTGAAAGGAACACGTCGCCGGTTGTATCTCGCGATCTTTTGGAAAGTTATCCCTTACCCCGGTCGTTTTGTGGACAATCTGTCATGACCCAATTGTAGTGATTGTAATTAACCCCTAATTTGACGTGATAACACGGGTTTTGGACATATCTTGTTGAAATAGTTTAAAGGTTAAGCAAAGTGACGCTATTGGGAATGAGTGATTTGAAGACCGCATGCTGTGATTGCCTCCAGCCTTATTGCAAGCGGATTGTTACCAGGAGAATACTCATAACGTCACGACACGATACATATACACTCACTTACATACATAACTCCAGGTAACCCCAGAAGCAATGTCCTTCAACCACCAGGTAAGTTGTTTTGTTGTATTTTAGGTGAGTCATTTGTTATTTGTATTGCGTCTTGCTTTGAATTGTACTATATATTGTCTGCTCCGCGTACGGCGGACTAGTTTCGCTCGCCACTTCTTGTCTCCTGGACCCCACCATAATATCTTCCACTGCGCATTTGAAATCCTATGGTAGGGGTCTAGTCTAGCCTGGCAGCGTACATTTTGGTATTCAGAGCGCGGTTATAAGACATAACCACCAAATTGGTAATTTACAGTAGGCTAATTACTTGGCAGTCTCTATAAGGGAAGTAGTAATTCGCTGTAAATGTTTGTTAATGGTAATTAATTGTTATTTGAAATAATTTGTAAATATGTTGAGACGAGTAACTCATGTTACCATAAGTCGGCCCGGGTTGCATATGCTAGTAGAGTTGAATGAATTGGGCTATGTTACAACCCCTTGTTTGTGTCTGACCTCTGTTGAATGTCAGGAAGACATTGAAATATTGAGTTTGTACCATCAATATGGTTGTTTGTGAAAATTAATATTTGAAATTGGCATTTTTGAGTATTACCATTGTTTTGAGTTGGAATAAAGGTTTATTATTGTTGTACCATTAACAAAGTGGTTTGTGAAATTAACATTTGAAATTAACATATTGAGCGTTGACATTGTTTGAATTAAAATAAGGTTCATTGGATTGGAACCAATATTTGTAGTTGTCTTGAATTGGTATTTTTTGGAATTGGATTAGAATTTGAATATTTGAATTGAATATGAAATAGAATTTTTGAACGTTGATATTGGTTTAGAATTAAAATAAAAGTTTGTTGTTGAATTGAATTGAAACCAATACTTTGTTATTTCTTGAGTTGTGGTCTACCAGTTTGGTAGTTTGATTGTTTGCTTGTAGTTATTTTGTAATTGATTTTTTGAACTTTGTTACTTAATTACCTTTTGCTTGGTTTATTTTATTTGATTGTTTGCGTTGGATTTCCCTGTTATTTATTGATTGAACTTTATTATTCTTTATTACTTCTTTATTTACTTGATTTATTCTTATTTCTATTCTTTGTTTGTTATAGGTACTTACTTTAAACTACACTCTTGATACGATAATTAACTGTTTTCATTCTCTAATATAATTAAATGTTATTATCAAAACGTCAGAGGTTTGAGGACCAAAACTACAGATTTTTACCTGAACATATTAACGTGTAACTATGATATAATTGTACTAAGTGAGACATGGTTGGCGGGTGACATATTGGACTCCGAGTTATTTTGCAACCGATATCTAGTCTATCGACGGGATCGTGAGTCTAGTGGTTTTCATAGCAATAAATCTGGAGGCGGTGTGTTAGTGGCGGTCTCTAAAAGGTTAAGATCATTTCGGGTGACTGAATGGGAGAGTAAATGTGAAGACGTTTGGGTGTGCGTAGACATTTGCTTAAACAAACGACCAGCTAAATTGTTGATCTGTGCGGTATACATTCCTCCACCAGTACAAAGACATATTTTAGAACATTTTATCGATAATGCAAATAATGTCCTGGAGAACTATAACGCCACGTTAATATTAGGTGATTTCAACCTAAGTAGCATTGAATGGATGGGGTCTCCAGGCACACCGCTTACATGTTCTTTAAATAAAAATGGAATTTACGAGCAGAAACTGTTAGACTTTATTTCTTTAAATAATTTAGATCAATTCAATTGTATTAATAACCATAAAAATAAGATACTTGATTTGGTTTTGACCGATACCACGGTGAAAAGTATAAGTTTGTCCGGATGCCCCCTAAGTAATATAGACTCATACCATCCCCCTCTTGAATTCGAACTACTGTGTAATTTGCACGAGGAAACTTTACGCCCTAACCAGGAGCCAAAATTTCAGTTCTATAAAGCTGATTATAGTAAAATTATTCAAGAATTAAGTAAAATATCATGGGAGGAATTGTTTTCACAATGTTGCGATGTTGACGCAATGATGGACTCATTTTACAAAGTTATATATAATATTATTGAGACATACGTACCTAAGACTAAGCCTAAAACCTGCAAATATCCCGTTTGGTTTAGCAGGGATCTTGTTCGCCTACTACGAGAAAAAAATAAGTATCATACACTTTATTCCAAGTTTAAAAATCCTCTAGATAAACTTTCGTATCGTTTGCTTAAAGACAGAGTTTCCAAATTAACACATATTAATTATAGGTTATATATAAAATCAATTGAATCTTCGATCACTTCTAACCCTAAGCTTTTTTGGACATTTTTAAAGCACAAACGTAATGGTAACAGTACATACCCCTCATCAATACATTACGGCGATTTTAAAGGTAGTAACGGAGCAGAAAATTGCAACATATTTGCCTCATGTTTTTCATCTGTTTATAACCCTCAGTGTAGCAATACTGTTGACAATATAGCTAAATACGGGACTACGCATTGTCAGCATACCGAATTTCTGACCCACCTGACACTAACCACGGATTCTGTAATTAAAGCTTTAAAGAGACTGGACCCAAATAAAGGGCCAGGGCCTGACGGACTGCCTTCTATTTTTGCAATAAAATGTTGTGACTTTTTGGGGGAACCTCTCTCTATGATTTATAATAAATCATTGAGCTCAGGTTGTTTCCCAAAGACTTGGAAAGAAGCACGAGTGGTGCCGATTTTTAAATCGGGTGACAAGTCCGCCGCGAATAACTATAGACCAGTATCTATTTTGTCTATTTTTGGCAAGGTATTCGAAGCTTTAGTTTACCCTTTACTTTCGTGGCATGTGAAACAAACATTAATACCTGAACAGCACGGCTTCATGAAAGGCCGTTCTACTGCAACGAATCTTGCGTGCTTTATATCGGACTTGGTTGACGATGTGGACCGTGGGTCACCTGTGGATGTAATCTACACTGACTTTAGCAAGGCGTTTGACAAGGTTGATCACAAAATATTAGTTAACAAATTACACGCAATCGGAATTGCAGGAAACTTATTGCAGTGGTGTGAATCTTACCTTGTTAAACGCACATCTAAAGTCGTGGTCAATGGTTATTCGTCAAACCTGTTTTTGACACCGTCAGGCGTACCCCAAGGCTCCCATTTGGGTCCATTGTTTTTCAATATATTTATTAACGACGTGGCGTCTTGTTTCGTACATTCAAAGATTTATTTATACGCGGATGATCTAAAAATTGTTAAACGAATTGAGGGCAATCAGGATCCTCATAAACTCCAAGAAGACTTAGACCGTTTTTTCCAGTGGTGTTTGAACAATAACATGTCCCTTAATGCTGACAAATGCAATCATGTACATTTTTCTAGGAAAAAAGGGCCGTATTTTAATAGCTACAAAATAAATGACAGAATTATTCACGAGAAAGAAGTAATCCGTGATTTAGGCGTTTATATTGACAATAAGCTTCGGTTTAATATTCACATTGATAAAATTGCTACTAAAGGGTATAAGATGTTAGGTTTTATTCTGCGTAACTGCAAAAATTTCAAACGCGCCAAAACTAAAATTGCAATCTTTAACTCAATAGTCAGGTCAGGCTTAGAATATTGCAGCATAGTTTGGACTCCATTTTATGAAATACATAACCGTCGTTTAGAATCAGTGCAGAAAAGGTTTCTTTGGCACTTATCATACCATTGTAACATGGTCAGAATTTTAACTAGCTACAGTTCACGCTTGAAGCACTTCAAACTTAAGAGTCTGGAAAATCGCCGTATGATTCTAGACCAACTGTTTTTATACAAAATAGTTAACACTCACATCGACTGTCCGCGATTACTGAGTCAGATTAATATAAATGTGCCTTACAAACTTGCTCGTAAGTCTAGATACCAGTTGCTTCGCGCTAAGGGTTTTAAAACCAATCTGGGTCATTTTTCTACCATTAACAGAATGCAAGTCCAATTTAGTCGCCTGTCACGCTCACCCAACGTAGATAATGTAGATATTGATATGTCTTACTCTTTACATAAAGTCAAGTCTGTCTTGCATAGGGTTTTATCTTAAAACTGAAAAAAAAATAGTGTTTATTTTTCTTTTGGCCTTTTCACTTACCTACACCAGGATTTACATTCTTGCGTTCTTTTTTTTGTACTCGTATTTTAAATATTTTAACTTTTTTGAATGTTTGGCACAAAATCAAACAAAATTGATTAGATCAATCGAACATATTTTTGTAACAATGTATCTTAATAAGTTTCATCTATTTATAACTACTTCTATGTTTAATGCATGCCGTGGCAGCCTTTAATTAAGGCTACGCTATATTATGTCGAATATAAGTGCTTTATAACATGTATTTTAGTGTAAGCTTTGTTGGTTGTCCTTAAATAAATAAATAAATAAATTATTTGATAATTTAATTGTTTTATTTATTTGAATGGTTTTGTTTGTGCAATGGCATACAAATGAAAATATTGCAGTGCCGGACACCTGTCCAGGTCAAGCCGGAGACCTCGGTTGTTTCAGGTCCCGGACTATTGAGTAGATTGCCTGCTTTGGAACTGCCACACTTGACGGTCGCTGGGACCACTGGTACGGTTTCCAAAACCTGTTTGCAAGTTTGGTTGATGCACGCTCGGACCTCAGACCCGCCCAAAAGTTGGCCTATTTGTTGTCTGTCCTGGAAGGTGAGGCCCGAGCCTTGGTACAGCATCTGTCGTTGACTGACTCAGCCTACCCTACCGCTTTGGGACTACTCACCCAGCGGTACCAAAATAAACGTTGTTTGGCTGACGTTAATATTGAATTGATTTTGGGGTTACCGGTCATTACTAGTTTGTCAGCATTGCGTACTGACCTGTTGAACCCGTTGGTGGTAGCGACCAACGCTTTAAAGCGATTGGACTTGCCGGTGGACCAATGGTCTTACCCTTTGGTGCATGTTGTGCTGCAACGGCTTCCTGCCGATTTGAGGGCTCATTTCGAGCAAAGGTATGGTGGGGATAGTGTCACACATCTCCCCCCATTTGGTGACCTCGTCCAGTTTTTGGAGGATGAGTGTCGGTTTGTGGACAACTCTGGCGTTGCCACTGAGTCATGCCAGCCGTCTTCCCGGCCACGAGACCAGGGACGGACTAGGGCTCGCGGGCCTGTTGATAGTCGCCCCGCCGCTCGTTTTGCTAGCACCCAGAGTCGTCCTGGTTGTGAGTTTGTAGGGACACGGGGCATGGCATGGCAACTTGCGTGGCCTTTTTTGAAATTGCACGTGAGTGCCCGCCGCCGAATTGCCAATGCACGCCGCATGTGCTTCTCTTGTTTGGGGGCTCACTTCCATCGGGACTGCCCCAACCCCCGCTCTTGTAGAATTTGTGGGGGGTCCCATTTGGACATATTGTGCGCTAACGCGAACCACGCTGGCAGACCAGCCTCTGTTGAAGGTTCGCGTACGGGGGGGTACCATGGAGTTGGTCACCGGGCTTCTGCCTTGCCGGTTCAGAGCCGGGGAGAGGCCCGCAATTTTGAGCGCCGCACTCCACCCCCCGCGCAAGTTGATCGGGAGCCGCGCGACCGCCATTTGGTCACCCCGCGTAAAGGCGATTACGCAATTGTTGCTAGGCACCGCTGGCCAGACCAGCACCGCCTTCCCTCCCCTCCTTTGGCGGAACGTCCCCGGTTGGAGTCACGCCCCCCGCCATTCAGGCCTCCGGTGGGATATGCCCATCCAGCGATGGTGCGTGGCTCGGGACACCGCGCGGACGAGGAGTTTGGCCTCCATCCTCGTCGCGAGGGGACTTGAGCTTGGGTGCGGAACCTGGGTGTGCGGCGATCGGTCGCCGCCCAGGCATTGTTAGGACATTGGCGCCTGCCCCGCTAAGGTACCCCTCAGATTGACACGGTTTTGTTGCCAACGGCATCGGTCAGGTCTGGGGGCCCATGGGGGACTCTGTTGTGGTCCGTGTCATTATGGACATGGGAGCCCAGGGTTGCCTTTTGTCTATTGTTTTGTTGTTTTGTTTGTATTGTTTTGGGCAAAATTGTTTTCTTGAGCGCCTTTGGACTGCGGGACTTGGCTGGGACGAGCCAATTCGGGAAACCCTGTTGGAAGATTGGCTCCAATTTGTATCCGCACTCCCTGCAGTCAACGAGGTCGTGTTACCCCGCGCTATCCTCCCCCCTGGGAGCTACACTGCTACCCTTGTTTGTGATGCATCTTCGCACGGTTATGCAGCTGTTGTTTGTCTGCGCACCGTCTGCGCAACAGGCCAGGTGAATTTGTCACTGGTCTTGACCAAGAGCAAGGTGGCCCCCCTCCGGACGGCACTGACCATCCCTAAGTTAGAATTGTCAGGGGCGGCGCGTCTTGTGCGTCTATTGAACCACGTTGCTCACACTTTGGGTGGAACTGTGGACATTCGGGCTTCTTACGCCTGGACGGACAGTCAAATTGTTTTGTGTTGGTTGAAGACGTCCGTCCACTCTTTGGAGGTCTTTGTTGCGTACCGAGTGTCCCAGATTCAAAAATTTGATACGCCTTTGATTTGGAGGCACTTGCCTGGAGATTTGAACCCAGGTGACGTGGCCTCACGTGGGTGCATAGCACCCCGCTTGATTGCTCACCCCCTATGGTGGGGACCAGACTGGCTGACTCATCCCGAGGATGATTGGCCTCGATCGCCAGTCTTGATGTCGGGTCCTTTGCCCGGGCTCAAGGTGCTCGCTGTTGGAACAAGGGACCCTGAGTTTTGTTGAGTCGATAAAGCTCCCTCGACAAATTGTTGAATTGTTGTTTTGTTGTTGAATTGTTGGTGACTGATCGTCACATTAAAAACTCGCATGCCGGTTGCAATGCGCTGTTGGCCATTCTGCAGCGAGAGTTTTGGATATTGTCGGGAGCCGTTATTAAGTTGAACCCCTTTTGGACGATACGGGTCTTTTGTTGTTTGGTTGTTGACGGTTGAGTCACTCTAGCCTTCCTTATGGGGTCCGTCACCCCCTTTTGTTGCCTAAGGAGGGCCATTTGGTTGTTGTTATTGTTGTTGTTTGGTTGTTATTGTTGTTTGGTTGTTTTTGTTGTTTGTTGTTGTTTTGACCCGCCAGCCTGCCCCCATTGGGGGGGTATTTTTTGAGGCCGTGGTGAAAGCGGTACAGGGACTCTGGCGCAGATTGTGGGGAGACACCGTTCTCACCTTTAAGGAGTTAGCTACGGTATTTTGCCGTTTTGAAGCTGTATTGAACTCGCGTCCATTGTGCCCGCTGTCTTCGGACCTGAACGTCTTGGAGGCCCTGACCCCGGGCCATTTTTTTTGATTTGACAGCTACTTGCCGCCCTTCCGGAGCACCCTTTTGTCGATGTGAGCCAAAATTGGCTATCGCGGTTTCAGTTGGTGCAGCAGCTCGCTCAGAGTTTTTGGAAGCGTTGGAGCTTGGAGTATTTGCACATCCTCCAGCAGCGCGTCAGGTGGACTGATAAAACGCAACCTTGTCGGGATTGCCAAGTGATTAGCGGACGGGAAGGCCCGTCCAGGGGGGGTAGATGTTTAGTCTCGATCTATTTGTTTAATCTGTGCGCCTAACGGAGAGTACCGAACGGAGTGACATCTGTCACTTGACAGTTTGATTTTGACACTTGACACACGCTCTGGGATTTGACGGGTCCTCTTGGCGTCTCGACCCCTTTTGTTGAAATTAATCCCTTAAAACCGATCGTTTTGTTGGATAATTAGTCGTGATCCTATTGTTTTGATTGTTAAATAACCCCAATTTGAAAATATACGGGTTACGTTTGTTAAAACTGAAGTTCTTGAAAGGAACACGTCGCCGGTTGTATCTCGCGATCTTTTGGAAAGTTATCCCTTACCCCGGTCGTTTTGTGGACAATCTGTCATGACCCAATTGTAGTGATTGTAATTAACCCCTAATTTGACGTGATAACACGGGTTTTGGACATATCTTGTTGAAATAGTTTGAAGGTTAAGCAAAGTGACGCTATTGGGAATGAGTGATTTGAAGACCGCATGCTGTGATTGCCTCCAGCCTTATTGCAAGCGGATTGTTACCAGGAGAATACTCATAACGTCACGACACGATACATATACACTCACTTACATACATAACTCCAGGTAACCCCAGAAGCAGTGTCCTTCAACCACCAGGTAAGTTGTTTTGTTGTATTTTAGGTGAGTCATTTGTTATTTGTATTGCGTCTTGCTTTGAATTGTACTATATATTGTCTGCTCCGCGTACGGCGGACTAGTATCGCTCGCCACTCTTGTCTCTAGAGCCCCACGATTATCACACTTCCACTGCGCATTTGAAATCGTATTGTGAGGTCTAGTCTGGCAGCGTACAAACAATGAAAAGGCTTTTGACTCTATCGAGACCTGGTCTGTTTTGGAGTCTTTGCAGCGATGCGAAGTCGACTGGCGATACATCCAAGTGCTGAGAAGTCTTTATGAAAACGCGGCAATGACCGTCCAAACTTAGGACCAGCGAACTGAACACGAGGAGGCGACAAGTGGACGTAATTTTTCCAAAATTGTTCTTTAACGCATTAGAGGATGTTTTCAGGATGCTAAACTGGACAGGACGCGGTATTAACGTCAACGGCGAGTAGATTTCACACTTGAGTTTTGCAGAAGACTTTGTCATACTGGCTGATTCAAATTAGTTTATTCTTTTGTATGCATTGTTCTCCAGATGAATTTGGACAAAACCCAGGTTATGTTCAATGAACACGTAACTCCGAGACCGATTGCTGTGAAGTGCGGTGGCCTCAAGGTTGTTCGATAATACGTTTATCTCGGGCAAACTCTGCAGTTTGGGAAGAACAACCCTGAGAACGAGGCTAACAGAAGAATTCAGCTGGGCTGGGCAGCGTTTGGGAAGCTTCGTCGAGTCTTCTCGTCGTGTATTCCGCAGAGCCTAAAGACGAAAGTCTTCAATCAGTGCGTCCTGCCTGTTATGACTTACGGAGCCGAAACGTGGACACTCACGATACGGCTGGTCCATAAATTCAAAGTCGCTCAGCGAGCTACGGAACGAGCTAGCTATGCTTTGTGTATCTCTGAGGGACAGAATCCGAAATGAAGTGATCCGGCAGAGAACCAACGTTGTCAATATAGCTCACAGAATTAGCAAGCTGAAGTGGCAATGGACCGGTCACATTAGCCATAGAAACCGTAGAAGATGTATGCTTAGTGTATGTAGAAAAGATGCTAACTAGCGTTAGCGCGATTTTTCACGAAAGACGTCATAAGCCGTTTTGCTGAAGACCTTTGAAAGTTACTTTTGAAATAACTATTGTATATTTAAAGAATTAAAAAAGTACCTACTTTAATATATGTATGTTTATTTATTTGACTGAGTGCCTATAAAATATCTGCTTTGCCCCCCCCCCCCCCCCCCCCCTGGCCCAGAACCTGGGTACGCCCATGAATACAGAGAAGAAGTGACGAATGCAAATATTTTTTTTAATTATGCGTAAAAATACATTTTTTTCAATAAATAACACGTTACACACACTACTATTCATTACCGTGTATTTTAATACACACATGCACAAATCGAGTATATATTTGTTTTTGGTATTATTTGTCTATAGCCTTACTGAATGTCAAATATAATTATGGATTACAAAATTACGAAAGTTTATTGTCGAAACCTGTGGTCCCATCGAGAATATCTGTCTTTAATATTTTGTGTCTATAGTCTTGCTGAATATGTCAAGTATAACCATAAGTAATAAATATGACAATATAATGTATTAATACGTGAAGCAAAAACTTTGCACATCGTTGTACGAACATTGTGCGAACGGCGGTGTATGAAATTTGGCACATTTAAAGTTTATTTGGAGAAATAGTGCTGAAAACTAATATTTGTATATATTAACGAATAATGGTCGAGTTTCGACCTCTGGGTGACCACTAGTAAATAACTAATATCTGGATGACCGAGCTTTGCTCGGTATTTTTTAAGTTTATGTTCAAGTTGATTATCGATAAAGTTGGTCATTGAAAAAACGAATAAAACGACATTTAATACAAATGAATCCTAGCTAGATCGATTTATCGCTTCCGAAACCGCCTGTATACTAAATTTCATGAAAATCGTTGGAGCCGTTTCCAAGATTCAGATTATATATATATACAAGAATTGCTCGTTTAAAGGTATAAGATAAGATAAGATAAGATAAGATAAAGACTAACAAGTTCAAACCTGTAGCTGTACTCAGTCTGTGTATTGTATGATTTGTGGAAAGTTGTATAAATTGATGTCTCATTGACCGTGATTACCTAGTGATATTCTACTACAACTTAAAACGTGGATTATCATACGTAGAGTGCCACGACGAAATGTGTAATACTTTCGGCGATGAGTGCCCTTCTGTCTACTGTATTCCGTTGGTACAAAGAATTTCAACGTGGAAATTTCAATGTAGATGATGATGAAAAATCAGGCCGCCCAGTGACGAACAGGACTCAAGAAAACGTTGGCGCAGTTAAAATTTTAATTACTAGTGACCGACGGCGACTTATTACATTTAGACAAATCCAGGGGTTGCTCAATATTGGTGCATCTACTTTGAATTCAATTTTGAATGAAGATTTGAGCGTTAGAAAATTATGTTCTTTATGGATCCCTCATTCCCTCGAAGAAAGCCAACTAGAAGCGCGTGTCAATTGGTGTTTAAAAATTTATAAAGAACTATGACTCCGGCCGTTCAAAGGATGTTGATTCAATCGTCACAAGCGACGAAACGTGGTTATATTTTTTTGATGTTCCTTGAAAATCTCGATCAAAACTATGGGTGTTTGAAGATTAGCCGGCACTGACCACGGTAAAACAGCAGAGATCGGGTAGTTTTCTTGGGTAAAATGGGCCTTATAAAAAGGGTGGTGATGGAATCACAGAAGACTGTCACCGCTGCCGGGTACACAGGCACCTGAAGGAACACGGGTGGGTTTTAGTCCGTAAAAGTCTGACAGCGGGAGAAGTCATTTGATGAATTCCCATCCAAAAAAAGTACCTACATTATTTCAAGTTCATTCAATTTCATTCATTCTTGCACCACCTCACTATCTTTTTTTTGGCAAAACCTGGTATCCTTCCAACTGTCAAGTTACTGAATAGGATTAAAAGTCCAACCTTAGAACTGCTACTTATAGTCCGGTCAATTTAGACATAAAAATAGTGGTCAAATAACAAAAATTCCCACTGAGCCAAATTTTGGTGGAGGACTGGGGTTTACCATTACAAATAAAGTTTTAAAAATCCCCATCGATCGTATGTGTGCTACAAAAGATATTCGGGGTCAAAGGTCAACATTTGAGGTTATTTGCTTTTTTCTTTAAAACGGTAAGTTTTATCAAAAAAAAAAAACTTCTAACCAAAGTTGTAGATCTTAAAATTCTCTACAAAATGGTCCACATCACTTTTTTCCTAAGAGTTACCATACCTAGAATATCGCGATTCTAAGAGTCACATTATACAGACACTGACCTTGGCAATTGGTACACGCTGGAGAACACAGCAACCCGATTTTTTTACGGTCACATTTGGCACTACAACCTTTTTTGCAATTGCAAAAAATAGTGTTGAGGAGTTTTTCTGGAGAGAAAGAGTCTCTCTCCTAGTTTTGCTGTGCCCGAGGTCCGGGTCCGTATTGATCTTTTATTTGTATTACCATTTTTTTTAATACATATGGAATGCAAAAAATAATTGAGTATTCAGATTTTATAACAGGTATATTGCTTTTCTACTACCTACTAATTATTTATCTAAATTGCATACTTCACTGTCATTATATTATAAGAAATTGTTTCCCCATTTTCCCCTTCAAGACACGTTCTAAATAGAACAAAAGAACAAATTAGAAAGACTTGCAGAAGATAATCTGTATGGTGGTATTTATATGATCTGCCCCATAAAAATCATCTCTTATATGGGATTGTGACTGAAGTAGCCAAACAACGCCTTATTGATGGAGTCAAAAAGAAACAGAAGAAGTTGTCGCTGGAAACTCTAATACGAGAAGTGACATGACATTACATATTGCAATACATAAAAAGACGTACAAAATATGAATAAACAAATAAAACATTTATCGGAATCATTTAAGACATTACAACACTAATATAGATATTGATAGAATGAAAGTATTTTGAAGTACGACTTCCACAGATCCCAAACTGATTCCTAATCTGAGGGATGACATTAATAACATGGTGACTGACCGAACTCTGATTGTCACCACTGTTGAGAGAAGTTCTATGAGAACTGCCTACAAGAGCATCCATTGAATTTTAAAACTCGGAAATCCTACCACCTATTTTACCAACTGAGGTCATGGAAACCCTACAGCTACACGACATGAAGACAGATACGTCTCCTGGTGAAATTATCGTAGACATTTTGAATGAGTTCACAAGGAACGTAGAATTTTGAACCCTTAAACGGGCACACTGTGTTTCTTGCATTGTTTTTAAAGTGAAAACTTCTTTAGCACCGTTTGTGATTTGAAAGTCTATGAAACGAAAAAGCGACAGTAAAAAGAGACAGACACATAACAACGTCATTATGTTTTGTGTATCGCTCTAACACTTGGGGTTATGGAAATCCTTAAGTAAGGGTGCTCCTTAAGAAAATTTACAAGTTTGTCGAGCAGGCTTTTTAGACAAATAGACATTTGACTTTTTTTAATTCGTCTCATATCTTGAAGCCAAACTTGGAGACCGTCTGCTGTGCAGTATGAGGTCGCGCGTTGTCGTGCAGGAACAGCGGAGACGAGCGATTGACCAATGCTGGTTGGAGATGTGCCAGCTTCTCCATCATTGAGTTCAGTTCTTCACAGTACACATCTGCAGTAATGCTCACCCCGTTTGGTAAGAAGCTGTGATGAATCACACCGGCGCTAGACCACCAAACAGTGACCATCACTTTTCTAGGGGTAAGTTTTCGTTTAGGGCATTGTTTAGGTGCTGAACCAGGATCCAACCAACTTGCTGAGCGCTTGCGGTTATCAAACAGAATCCATTTTTCATCGCAGGTAACAATGCGGTTCAAAATTCCTTCATTTGTGTGTCTGTTGAGCGGTGCAAGGCACGTCTCGACGCGTACTTCGCGCTGGCGATCATTGAGTTCGTGGGGCACCCATTTGTCAAGCTTTTTTACCTTGCCAATTTGACGCAAATGGACCAATATTGTTTTGACGCTAACGTCGAAAGCTGCTGCTAATTCAGCCGTAGATTGTGTATCATCAGCTTCCACAATCGCCTTTAATTCGTCATTGTCGACCAAAGTCTTCGGACGACCGCGAGGTTCATTTTTCAGGTCGAAATTTCCAGAACGGAAGCGAGCAAACCAATAACAGGTGGTGCGTTGGTTTGTAGTGTTAGCTCCGTAAACGTCGTTGATGTTGCGTGCCGCTTGTGCCGCGTTGCTGCCACGACAGTCTGTACTCATATTCCATAATTACTCGAATTTTTAACGTATCCATGATGACGAAAAAGATTGAAATGCGATGAAAACGTAACACTAATCAATAAACAAATGACTACTTTTGGAAAAAGAATTCCATGTTTTTAAAATAAAATTAATTTGAAATTAGAATTCTTAGACAAACAAAAATTATTTTGATTTGAAATGGCCAGTACTGCAGAACGGCAATTTCATAGGTAAAGACCTAATATTTAGTACATAGAACCGTGGCCTTTCCATTCTTACACAGACGGCATCGACCCTGTGTAGAAGTATAAAAATAATTAATTTAATTAAAATTACCCCCGACCAAAATAAAAATTGTATTGGCCCATAAGGTTTAATACGAAGTTGTAGGTAATATTTTAATCAAGGGATCATCGTGTCGAAACGGTTGAACCAATTTTGATAAAACACGTCAAAGAACCACCACTTTTCTAGCGGTGGTTCTAAGACATGTTTTATCAAAATCGCCTACAATTAAATAAAAAAAAAAAACCGGCCAAGTGCGAGTCGGACTCGCGCACCGAGGGTTCCGTACAAACCTGTAGGTATCCTCGGTTTATGTATAAGGTTTATGCTTATGAAATTAAATGTTTTTTTTTTAATTTTTATATCTGAGTTGATTGAATGAAAGGTAAATTGCGGTTTACGATTTATGACGTATTAAAAAAAATTACTTACGGGATCTCGTTCAAACCAATTTTCGGTGGAAGTTTACATAGTTATGTACATCATATATTTTTTTAAGTTTTATCATTCTCTTATTTTAGAAGTTACGGGGGGCGGGGGGGGACACTCATTTTACCACTTTGGAAGCGTCTCTCGCGCAAACTGTTCAGTTTAGAAAAAAATGGTATTAGAAACCTCTATACCATTTTTAAAGACCTATTCATAGATACCCCACACGTATGGTTTTGATGTAAATAAAATATTTGAGTTTCAGTTCTAAGTATGGGGAACCCCAAAATTTTTTTTTTTCTATTTTAGTGTAAAAATCTTGATGCGGTTCACAGAATACATCTACTTACCAAGTTTCAACAGCGTAGCTCTTATAGTTTCGGAGAAAAGTGGCTGTGACATACGGACGGACAGACAGACAGACAGACAGACGGACAGACAGACAGACGGACAGACAGACATGACGAATCTATAAGGGTTCCGTTTTTTGCCATTTGGCAACGGAACCCTAAAAAACGCACCCAAATCGAATCACACGTTTAAGAGCTACGTTGTCACAGACATAGGTACATATCAGTCAATGTATAACACTTAACACGAAGTCGTGTGCGTAGTCCCAGCGGAAAATATCGAATTTCTTAATTTCAGTTTTACAGATGAACAATGGCATTATTACTACAACTGGACCACTCCATTGTTTGACATCCGATTGTAGGAGGGATATAGATCTATGAAAGACCAACGGCTTAACGTGCTTTCCGAGACACGGAAGGGTCTTGATAAGTAAAGATGGTTACCCATCCACGGACCAACCGCGGCAAGCGCAGCTTAACCTGAACGATCAACCCGGCTGTTGTTGAGTGTGTTTTTTTTCTATACGTCCATCGGAAAAAGAAAGTTCCGCTGGGCTGACGTAGTCCAAGCGGCAACAGTTTTTGTTGAATAGCTCCCCAATGGTTGGATATGTTACCGGCCAAACCCGATTTCAAGACAAACTAGTTTTGCCTAGGCTAAACTAGTTCTTCCTATACGCGATAGGATTAACTAGTATAGCCTAATCCAAACTAATTTATCCTAAGCCCGATAGGATAAACTAGTTTAGGCTAGTCCAAACTAATTTTGCCTAAGCCCGATAGTATAGATCAGTTTAGGCTAGGTCAAACTAGTTGATCCTCTCACTCTAGGATAAACTGGTATGGCCCAGTCTAAACATTATAGTAAATCTAGAAAGTAAAAATAAATCGATAAACTGAATAAAATACTCCGTGATTGGACAAATAATCATTTTTATTAAAACCATAATGATTCGTCGTTAAAAGTTATGGATAATTGGTAAATACAAATAATCATACTATAACAAATAATAAGTGTTTTTTTTTTTTAATGGCAGCAATAATCATACCTCAATTATTGAAATTGTTATGTATTTTTACATGGTTTGCTTTGGTGACACTTAGAATTGCAGAGTGTCATTGCCTTCTTGCAGTGGCATCTGTTTGTGGAACAGTTTTTGTTGCAGCTGCATCTCAAAAAACCTTGGCTAAACAATTTTAATAATTGAGATATGATTATTGCTTCTATTAAAAAAAAAACACTTATTATTTGTTATAGTATGATTATTTGTCCAATCACGCAGTATTTTATTCAGTTTATCGATTTATTTTTACTTTCTAGATTTACTATAATGTTTAGACTGGGCCATACCAGTTTATCCTAGAGTGTGCGTATTTATATCAAGATCAACTAGTTTGGCCTAGCCTAAACTGATCTATCCTATCGGGCTTAGGAAAAATTAGTTTGGACTAGCCTAAACAAACTAGTTTATCCTATCGGGCTTAGGATAAATTAGTTTGGACTAGGCTATACTAGTTAATCCTATCGCGTATAGGAAGAACTAGTTTAGCCTAGGCAAAACTAGTTTGTCCTGAAATCGGGTTTGGCCGGTAACAAATACACAAATTCGTACTTAGCATACACAATTACACGACGTCATACACTAAATATCTGTAAAACTGAAATGAAGAAATTCGTAAGTTTTCCGAACTCACACACTAACTTACACACTTTTTTTTGGATGGGAAATCATCGAACGACGTTTCCCGCTCTAGGGTGGAGCGGAAGGGCATATCAGACTTTTACTGACTAAAGCCCAGCCGTGTTCCTTCAGTTGCCCATATGCCAGGACCACGGTAACTCTTTCGAACGCATCTCGCGACCCTGGCAGGCTAACTTACACACTTAACACTGTTTTGCGGTGGGGGTTAAAAATGATCGTAGCAATTTAAACGCACATCATTTACAGTCCGCGGTATGAAAGGCTCGCAAAAGCGTAAATAGTGCTTGGTACATTTGTAACGTTTAACGCATGGCAGATGCAATGGGCTCAAATCTTAAATCATTAACCGAATAATCTTCAATAGCTGGCATACCTATCTCAATTACCAAGCAGAATTTCAATAACTTTTTTGATACAGACTTATTATGATACAGATACAAAAATCGTAACCAAACAACTTTTTGAAATATCTTTCGGGAAAAAACATTTCATACCGCTCTACAGGGCTTTTTTTGTGGGTGGGCCATCATCAATGAGGGTGTTCAAGAAAATTCAGGTCACCAGTTGGCGCCACTTTGACAAGAGGTCTTCCACTTCGACAATGATTATAAAACTATTTCATTCATTCATTTTCATTCAGTTACGACTAAGGAAAATATAGGCGCGTTGACACTTTTGACAAGTGCCCGCACCATTTCAGAAAACCCTCATTGTCCTCTCCCGCTCTGGGCGGAGCGGGAGGGCTTGTCAGACTTGTACTGACTAAAACTCACCCGTATTCCTTCAGTTGCCTATATGCCAGGGCTACAGTAACTCTTTCGAACAAATCTTGCAACCCTGGCAGGCGCGACCCTGGCAGGAACACCGCTCTAAAGAGCTGGTACAAATATCCACTTCGATGGCTCCAGTATATTTAGTTACTAGCTGACCCAGCGAACTTCGTACCGCCTCAGAATCAATAAATGTTGTGTTAACTTATCAGATCCCACCAACACAAAGCAAAGAGCACCAAGTACCATATACCCATGTTAGACCAAGTTATGACAAAGTGGTACTTTGAAGGCATAAAGCGTTTTCTAGCTACCACACACCCATGATAGGTGAGCCCCTACCAAATTATGCCAACCTAGTACTGCCAAGACATAAAGCGTTTTCTAGCTACCACAGTCCACACACCCATGTTAGTTGAGCTCCTACCAAGCTATGCCAACCTGGTACTTCGAAGACATAAAGCGTTTTCTAGCTATCAAACACCCATGTTAGGTGATTTTGTATTCTTAAATAAGTGTTCTCAAATTTTCTAATTTTCCGCGCTATTTTTTATTTTTTTTTCTTTCATAAGAACCTTCTTCTGACAATAACAAACACAACAAAAAAATAATAAGTGAAATCGGCCCAGCCGTTCACGCGTGATGGCGTGACCAAGGGAAATAGGGATTCATTTTTATATATACACTAGCTGACCCAGCGAACTTCGTACCGCCTCAGAATCAGTAAATGTTGTGTTAACTTATCAGATCCCACCAACACAAAGCAAAGAGCACCAAGTACCATATACCCATGTTAAACCAAGCTATGACAAATTGGTACTTTGAAGGCATAAAGCGTTTTCTAGCTACCACACACCCATGATAGGTGAGCTCCTACCAAATTTTGCCAAACTAGTACTTCCAAGACATAAAGCGTTTTCTAGCTACCACACACCCATGTTAGGTGAGCACTAACCTGGTACTTCGAAGACATAAAGCCCATGTTAGTTGAGCTCCTACCAAGTTATGCCAACCTGGTACTTCGAAGACATAAAGAGTTTTCTAGCTATCAAACACCCATGGTGACTTTGTATTCTTAAATAAGGATTCTTAAATTTTCTAATTTTTCGCGCAATTTTTTATTTTTTTTTCTTTCATAAGAACCTTCTCCTGACAATAACAAAAACAACAAAAAAAAATGAAATCGGTCCAGCCGTTCACGCGTGATGGCGTGACCAAGGGAAATAGGGATTCATTTTTATATATATAGATATAGATAGTCATCATTATCCACAAAAAGGTGGCATTTCAAAACCACCCAACTACTGACCCATTGCCTCCTCTCTGAGGTATACAAGATGTCCGCTAAAATCCTTTCTAAAATCCTAAAATCCTTTCTATTCAGCTTCATACCCTTGAGCTTGATGAAGCCCAGCCCATCACTAGAAGACCGGCTTCTGCAGCGGATAGTCGACCATCGTCCACATAGACACGCTTAAGCAGCTGATAGAGAAGAGCTAAGAATACAATCGGCCCCTGGGTCCACCGTAGAGCACCCGTTTCGGAAATCGAACTGGCTCTCCGCCAAATCTGGCCCCACTCGCGGATACGGTGGAGCATACGGTGGAGGTGTGCCCTGCCTGGGCGGAGCACAGTCGTGTCCTCGAGGAGCGAGAGGGCTTGGGAAGCCATCTCCTTCTGCGAAGCAGTAATGCTTGCGAAGCAAGAGGTGGAGCGCGTGAGGGAGAGGCAATCTATGCGCCCTCACGTCTCTAGATGCCGCAGGAGGAGACGCCTAGGGGGTCGGGAGTCCATTGCGGACTTTCAGCCACTGTAGGCGCGGGCTTGCGGGCCGTGAGCAATAGGACTAGGGCCAGGTTGACGGCACACTGTGTTCAACGCGCGCCTCAAAGACTCAAAAAGATGTCTGCAATATTGCAGGGGTCGTCCGCTAGGACTAATGCCTGCCAGGGTTGCGAATTTGTTCGAAAGAGTTACCGTGGCCGTGGCAACTGAAGGAACACGGGTGGGTTTTAGTCAGTAAAAATATGACACGCCCTTCCGTTCCACCCAGAGCGGGACACGTCTTTTGATGATCACCTAACCACAAAAAATAAAAACCCTGGTGCGTCCACTTAAACTTGGTTGAATCTTGCTAGCTGACTTAAAACCATTTCCTCTTATCCTACGGAGTTGACTTTTAACAAGAAGTATCAGATCATTTTAATTATAACCATGACCTGATTTATTAGCAAAACATGTTTTCTAAGCTATAGTTTTACCATCTTTGTATACCGTGTTTTTATGCAAATAAATATACTATTACTACACCCAGGATTCAATCCAGACGATTGAACTGCACTATTTCTGATCTGCAATACACCTAGATTTTCATTTATTAACTTACAGACTTCAGACCGCAAATTGGTGTTGCTTGACGTTCAAAAATACTTCTATACTAATACTAAAAAACTGAAGCGTTTGTTTGTTTGTTCGGTTGAACGGGCTATTCTCAGAAACTGCTGGTTTGAATTGAAAAAATATTTTAGTGTTGGATAGCCCATTTATCGAGGAAGGCTATACGCTATATAATATTACGTTACAACCAATAGGAGCGAAGCATCAATGACAAATGTTGCAAAAACGGGGAAAATTTATTCCTTTTGAGAGCTTCCGTTGCGTACGCTGCGTAAAACAACCATGTAAGACGGAATGAGGATCAATTCGAAAAAAGGATATAGCAATTTGGAATACTACATCGAATACAATATAAATATCTGAGTTCATTTCTTTTTGAATCACTCAAATCCATCGAGAAATTACGAAGTTATTAAACTTTAAAAAAAAGGAGTTTTAAAACGCACGCCGCGCGCGCGGAACTGCTGATGACGTCACGAGGCTCGATCGCCCGCCACGCGCCGCACTCCTTTGTTATGATTTCGTTGTTTCTTGTTTATTTATGTTTTATAGATATTGGTAGATAGGAAACATGGAAGTCGGATTTACCCAATGCCCAGTCGGACAATCTCGCGAAGATAGATTCGTTTATGGTCGAAAAGTAAAAAAAAAAAACAATTTATTCCAGTGCACAGGTAGGTACTACGTTTTAGAATGTTTTGATTTGGCAGGTAGGTACCTTTTTCGTGTTTCTACAATGTGTAGGCACCTCTCTATCTATTTTAAATATTATTTCTTACTAGCTTCTGCCCGCGACTTCATCCGCGTAAAATTTCCTGCTCCCCCAACCCATCCCGTCGCATCGAATCGCCTGCGAAGGTCTTTGTATGCGTGACGTTTTTCTTTGTGCTCGGCTCCTAAGGGTCTTTGCGTGACCTTTTATAATATATAGTCTATTGCCTTCCTCGATAAATGGGCTATGCAACACTAAACGTACTTAACTCTTCAGCTTTTACTTGGGTGTGTTACGCAATGAATTATTTGAGAGACCAAGGCGCACGCAATGGACATGTTTTATATGGATTTTTTCACTTTTTCTTCGAAAAATAAAAAAATAAATATTACCCACGTGTTGAGATTTATATGTGAGGGGGTTGCAAAGGGGGTCGAAAATTTCATTATTTTTGCGATAGGAATCGCCATTTTCGAGATATGAGCAAAAGAAAAGGAAAACAAAAATTACAGTACTGTTTTTGCACATGAAGGCGAGGCACGTGAAGGCAAGGCGTGAGGCGCGCGCAATGGACGTGTTTTATATGGAATTTTTCACTTTTCTTCGAAAAAAAAAAACAAATATTATCCACGTGTTGAGATTTATATGTGAGGGTGTTGCAAAGGGGGTCGAAAATTTCATTATTTTTGCGATAGGAAACGCCATTTTCGAGATATAAGCAAAAGAAAAGGAAAACAAAAATTACAGTACCGTATTTGCACATGAAGGCGAGGCACGTGAAGGCGAGGCGCAAGGCGCGCGCAATGGACGTGTTTTATATGGAATTTTTCACTTTTTCTTGGAAAAAAAAAATATATATTACCCACGTGTTGAGATTTATATGTAGAGAGGTTGCAAAGGGGGTCGAAAATTTCATTATTTTTGCGATAGGAAACGCCATTTTCGAGATACAAGCAAAAGAAAAGGAAAACAAAAATACAGTACTGTTTTTGCACGTGAAGGCGAGGCGTTCGTTTTGGTGTGAATTTTAGTTCATAACTACTAGTTTTAATCCACGCCTTTTTAATCGCGATTAAAAATAGATTTAGTTAAAATAAATTATTATAGTCTAAATTTTTGAAATGCAGTATAAAGTACTTTTAGTTAAGGGGACATGGGGCGTCGCTCCTCATGAAAGTACACCACTTCTTTCTATTTTTTGGGTCTTTTGGGACACAAAATAACAATTTGTCCGGTGTAGCAACACTTGTATTTTCGCATCGTGGCACGATACAATATTTTAAGAAGACATTCGTTTAAATATTCTGCGAGTCACGTAACTAAAGGCAGAAAGACCGTGCGCGGCGGTGCCGCGGACGCGAACGTGGAAAATGACGTCATCAACGAATTGTGCGTATTGGCGAGCGTTTTTGAAAATGCAAAATTTAAACCGCTCTAACTTCGTCAATTTTGGTCCAATTTTAATAATTCTTTCACTGAAGTAATTGGTTTAGGTATGACCGTAATTCTACATATTTAACTAAAATCGTCGCTGATCCTCATTGTTCCTCTAAAAAAGTAAAAAAACAAACGCCAATAGTCTATGTGTCTATCTTTGAAGGCTGGCTCTCTATAACGTTTTAAATTGGAATCAAATCGAATTATTATAAAGCCGAAGTGTTTGTTTGGTTAAACGTATTAATCTCAGGAACTACGTTTAGTCTTGGATAGCCCATTTATCGCGAAAGGCTACAGACTATATAACATCACGCTTGAACCCTTAGGAGCTGAACAAAAATAAAAGTCACGAATGTGAAGACTTTGCACGGGCAGGCGATTCGATTCGACGGGGTGGTCGGAGGAGCGAGAAATTTAACGCGGATGAAGTCGCGGGCAGAAGCTAGTTTGAAATAAATGCTTTGCCTTTAATACCATTAATTTTCATTCATTCATTATTTACCGTATGCAAAATACGCGCTCAGACGTGGAGTTGCGGACACCAGCCCGTTCTATCTATTACCTACTAGCTATGATACCCGGCTTCGCTCGGGAGTTGATATGAGATTACATGGTAGTTGAAATAAAAAATAAATTAGGACGTAAAAAGTAAAAAAAAATATTGATAACATTTTCTTATTATTTACACTACTTGTTTATAAACAACATTTTTCATTTTATTGTCCGGGATATATATACATCATATATAAATTTTTCGAATTTCCTACTCTTGAGCAAGCTACGTATAGCTGACCGTGAGAGAAGCAAGATTCTTTGAGGTTGATGCCACAATATTTTAAAGTTTGCCCTTGCGCTTTGTTAATTGTAAAACTAAAGGCTAATTGAATTGGAAACTGCAATCTTTTAAATTGAAATGGGAATTCAGAAGAGATCAGTGGTATTCTAGGTATAAATACTGTGTGTCCTTTGTTCTTTCCAGAAATAAGTTCAACTTCAATGATATTATTCGATAGCTGTTTTACGATCATCCTCGTTCCAGACAGGCCTGTTGGTCTAGTGGTTAGTGACCCTGACTGCTATGCCGGAGGTCGTGGGTTCGATTCCCACCCAGGACAAATGTTTGTGTGATGAGCACGATCATTTGTTCTGTGTCTGGGTAATTTATCTATAATATGTATGTATTTAGAAATATATAAGTATGTTTATCAGTTGTCTAGTACCCATAATACAAGCTCTGCTTAGCTTGGGACTAGATGGCGTTGTGTGATAGTTGTGGAATATTATTATTGTTATTTTTATATATGTTAACATATCTCGGGACGCCAGGGTCCCGGTCTTTTGGAAGGCGTACGAGGGGCCGAAGCCAACTCGCAGAGGCCCCTTAGAAAGTTTAGATGAAGTGAGGCACTAACCGGCGGTTATCCCTGTATATACTGTGCAAGTGCACCCAAGGACAACCTCCGGTTGGTGTTGGACTATTGCAGGAAATGGAAACTAAGATGTAGGACTATGTATTTGGATGGCTAAAATGGACTGGTTACCAAGAACTATGGAAGGCTATGGCCCCTGCCGCATCAATGTTTTGTAAATACATGGATTAAATGGCAGGGAGTGACTTGCACACTCAATAATGGGCCCCCGGGAAACGTCGCTGGCACATAGTGACGCAGTGACAAGGGGGCAACACTTCCTGAGGTGCTTGAGAAGTGGAGAGGTATTCCACGGCTTTCAGAACAATCCCAGAGCCCGGAAGATGGTCAAGTCCCTACGAGCATTTACTGGAATACTTCCTTTCCCCGAGCACGTTTGCTCTTGCGAATCTCCACTCAAGCCGGCCAATAAAGGCAAGAATGAGGTGGGAGCTCTGAACCTCGTCAGTGTTCACTCCAGCCGGCCAATAAAGGCAAGCCAGAGATGAGGAACAAGAATTCTCCCGGGAGATAGGGTCCGTGGAGTCGCTACTGCCCAACAGCACGCCACATGCTGCCCTGCGGGTTTATTATTATTATTATTTTGAGTTCTTTATTTTTCTTCCCATTTAAGGGAGTTAAAGACCTTACACACGGGCCGGAACCAAGTGTGTAAAGGGGAAATTTAAATTGAAAAGGTGGATGATAGTGTAGAAGAAGTCAGGAATTTTCGTGTGATGCGACAGGTGTTGAGTATGGTGGCTTTTTGTAGCATGTAAAGTGTGTGAGAAGGCATGTGTAGAGTGTTAAGACTTTGTGTGAGAGCCTTCGGTACTACACCGGTGGATGAGAGTACTATAGGAACGATATGTACTGTTTGTGCTTTCCATTGGGTTTTAATTTCAATGGCGAGGTCCTGGTACTTACTAAGTTTTTCAGATATTGTAGTTTGAATATTGTGCGAGTTAGGTATAGCTATATCTATCAAGTAAACTGTTTTATTTATTTTGTCGTGAACTGTGATATCAGGTCTATTGTAGTGTATAGTTTTGTCTGTAATTATTGTTCGGTCCCAATAGATTTTATGATTCCTGTTTTCTAAAATAACTTCGGGTTTGTATTTATAATAGGGAATCATTTCACTTATAAGTTTATATTGGTGTGCTAATTGTTGGTGTACGATTGCGGCCACTTGGTCATGTCGGTGTTTATAGTCTGTCTGTGCGAGTGATCGACAGGCCCCTGTTATGTGTTGAATGGTCTCAGAGGCACTGTTGCAATGTCGGCATGTGTCAGACGGCTGATTGAGGTCTTTGATGATGTACTTTCTGTAGTTACGGGTTACTATTACTTGATCTTGGATCGCAAGCATGAAACCTTCGCTTTCAGGGAACAATTCACCTCGTTTGAGCCATTCGTTCGACTTAATTTTGTCGACGTGTGGTTGACTCAGGTAAGCTCGGTGTCTCCCATGAAGCGCTTTTATTATTATTATTATTTAGAATTTGTTTTTGGACACTTGGCTTAGGCCCGTGCCATCATTTCTATCCGGTTAGGCCGAGAAAAACAAATTCTAAATTATTTTTTTTTTTTTTTTATATATATGTTAACATACTCTCGGGATTCTGGAATCCCGGTCTTTTGGAAGGCTTACGAGGGGCCGAAGCCAACTCGCAGAGGCCCCTTAGATAATTTTAAATGATGAGGGGGCACCAACCGACGATTATCCCTGTATGCACTATGCAAGTGCACCCAAGGACAATTCCCGGTTGGAGCAGAACTATTACAGAATATGGATACAAAGCAAATTAGGCTATGGGTTTGGATGGCTATAGTGGATTGGTAACCGCAACTATGGAAGGACTATGGCTCCTGCCTGATCAATGTTTTGTATACACGGATAAAAAGGCAGGAGGTGACTTGCACACTCAATAATGGGCCCCCGGAAAACGTCGCTAGCACAAAGTGACGTAGCGACAAGGGGGTAACACTTCCTGAGGTGCTTGAGAAGTGGAGAGGTATTCCACGGCTTTCAGAACAATCCCAGAGCCCGGAACATGGTCATGTCCCTACGAGCACTTACTGGAATACTTCCTTTCCCCGAGCACGTTTGCTCTTGCGAATCTCCACTCAAGCCAGCCAATAAAGGCAAGAATGAGGTGGGAGCTCTGAACCTCGTCAGTGTTCACTCCAGCCGGCCAATAAAGGCAAGCCAGAGATGAGGAACAAGAATTCTCCCGGGAGATAGGGTCCGTGGGGTCGCTACTGCCCAACAGCTCGCCACAAGCTGCCCTGCGGGTACAGCTCGCCACAAGCTGCCCTGCGGGTTTATTATTATTATTATTTAGAATTTGTTTTTCTCGGCCTAGCCGGATAGAAATGATGGCACGGGCCTAAGCCAAGTGTCCAGCATTGGGGTTAAGTGTTGGGGGAGTAATATGATAAGTGGACTGTATGGTAGACGAATTTGCATGGGCGTATTGGTGCAAGGTGTCCGGTTCAGACTGAAGAAATTTTCTAACTAGCCTGCATGTGTTAAGGATCACTGCCTTTTGCAGCAAGTGAAAGGTGTTAGATGGCAGGTTGAGGGAAGTAAGGGACTGATGAAGTTGTTTAGGAATTACTCCTGTTGTTAAAAGCACTATGGGGACTATTGTGACTTTTTGAAGATGCCATATTCTAGTTATTTCGTCTTTAAGTTCGGTGTATTTAGATAATTTTTCGGCTATTGTAGTCTGTAAGTTATGCGTATTAGGCACAGCAATGTCTATTAGGAACCCAGTTTTATTTATTTTATCTATTAATGTGATGTCAGGTCTATTAAAATGTATTGTGCGGTCTGTGAGTATGGCTCGGTCGAAATATAGTTTCGTTGTGGGGTTCTCTAAAACCTGTTCAGGGTTGTATTTATAATATGGAACTACAGTGTCGATAAATTTATATTTTAACGCTAGTTTTTGGTGAATGACGTTTGCTACTTGATCGTGCCGATGTTTGTAGTCAGTCTGTGCTATTGATTTGCAGGCGCCGGCCGGTAATATGTTGGATTGTCTCTGGAGAACTATTGCATTTTCTACAGGTATCGGTGGTTAAATTTTTTATAATGTATTTTCTGTAGTTTTTCGTCTCAATTACTTGGTCCTGAATTGCAAGCATGAACCCTTCAGTCTCCGGGAATAGTTCGCCTCGATTTAACCATGCGTTCGACGCATCTTTGTCGACATTTAATTGGCATAAATCTTGGCGATGTCTCCCGTGTAGAGACTTCTGGATCCACTCTTGACATTTGGTTTTGTCGTCAGTCACTTTCTCGTTTTTTTGTTCTGTAGTGTCATTTAAATTAAGAGGTGTGAAATTTTGGTCATTATGTGCTATTAGTTTGTGGAGTAGGGAAGATTCAGTTTTGGTAAAGAAGTATTGTCTAAGAGCTGTAATCTGTCTGTTGTGTAAGTTTAAAATATCTATAAGTCCTCTACCTCCTTCTTTTCTTGGCAGCGTTAACCTTTGGATACAAGATCTTGGGTGATGTTTGCGAAATTTAGTCATTGCAGTGTTGATTTTCCGTTGCAGGTTTTTTAGGTCAGTTTTGTTCCAGTTTATTATTCCGAATGAATAAGTGAGCACAGGTATAGCAAATAATTGCTTTTATGGTGTTTCGTGAATAGAGTTGTGTTTTCAGTATTGTATTAAGTCGGTGTTGAAATTGTTGTTTAAGTTTTGGTTTGGTATCTTTGTAGTGTATCTGACGGGATTGATTGTAACCTAAGTATTTATATGTGTCAAGTTCATCCAATGGCTCTATTCGTTCTCCTGTGCCTAAAGTGTATTGGTGTTGATAGTTCTGGCCTGCTCTAACTGAATTTATTTTGCACTTATCTATGCCGAACTCCATTTTAATATCATTTGTGAATGTTTCTGTAAGCTTAGCTAATTCGTTAAGTTGACTCTCTGTTTCTGCATATAGCTTAATATCATCCATATACAGTAAATGATTTAAAACGCCTTTCTGTGGATTCCTTCGCCGGTCGGTAGCAGTAAAATTTAAAGAGATTCCTAATGAGGTTGCGTTTAATATCTTAGATAGGGGGTTTAGAGCAAGGCAGAACCACAGTGGGCTGAGTGCATCTCCTTGGAAAATTCCTCTCTGTATTTTAATTGGGCTAGTATCTGTGGTTTCGGTTGGGGTTGTGAGTCTTAATACTGTATACCAAGTTGACATCATGGTCTTCAAAAACGTAACTATTGTTGGGTTTATTTTGTAAATTTCTAACACTTGCAATAGCCATGAATGGGGAACAGAATCATACGCTTTCTTGTAATCAATATACATGGTAACCAAATCAGTTTTAGATTTCTGAACTCTTTTTAATATAACGGAATCAATTATTAATTGCTCTTTGCAGCCCTGACTATACTTTCGACAGCCTTTTTGCTGTTCGGCTAAGATGTTATTGGCGTCAATGTGCTCGTATATTATTTCAGATATGCAGGATTATTATTACATAGTTTTGGGGAGTTGAGACTTCTGAGTAGTATGATTGGAGATCCAATTTTCAGACGAAGGCAGTGTAATGGCATTCCTGGTACTTGTAAAGAGTTTTCTTTTCTCTTTTCATTGAAGAAAGTGTCAACTTCCCTACTGAATCAGTAGGGGAGTTGACACTTTCTTCAATGGACTCTTCACTTTCTTCCATCGTGTCGATCGATTTATATATTTTCTCTTCACCAGGTATTTTCTTTAGAATATTAAAATTGATATCGTCAACAATATTATTTTTAGTAGCCAAAATTGCTCTTTGAAATAACCACTCTACGTTGGTATAGTTCTGAATAATATTTGGGTACATTTTGTCGATTAGTTCGTTTTCAGTAGTGGCTATGTTACAGAAATCACTATTGAGTTCAATGAGGCCGGTTCTCGACATTATCGTCCGCCGCCGCCCGTAACAATAGGTTCTGCAGCTGTAACATACGTAGTAAAGGCGCGAAATTTAAAAACATAAATTTTAAAATGTTTTCAGAACTAACACGAATAACTAAAATTATGTCGCTTTAACTCCAAAATATAAGTTAGCTACTGCTGTATAAATACACAAAATTTAATAATTTTATCATAGTAACAAATTTAATTTAAGACTTTATTGAAATTGGAATTTTAAATTTCGCGCCATTACTACACATGCTGCAATTGCTCGCAGCGCCTTTCGAAATGCAACCCAAATAAATAATCGTTGTTCTGAATGAAGTTCAAATACTTGACAACAGATGGCGCCACTACACTTAATTTCCAGTTAGTTGAAGGGTTGTAAAAGCCCTTATATCTTTAAAAACACGCCCTTTAGGTTAAAACGGGTACTTTCTTGTTCGAGAGGGGATGAAGGGCTATTACACTATATAAGTCCCTTTATCGTGTCGGGACTCCTTTTTAAGTTTTATCGGCACGCACATTTTATCAACTTAGTTTTATTATATACTAGCTTTTGCCCGCGACTTCGTCCGCGTAAATGTCGGTTGTCGCGGATGCAGACGAAGTCGTGGAATAAAAAGTAGCCTATGTCACTCTCCATCCCTTCAACTATCTCCACTTAAAAATCACGTCTGTTCATTTCTCCGTTTTGCCGTGAAAGACGGACAAACAGACACACACACTTTCCCATTTATAATATTAGTATGGATAATGATAATGATTACTTACCTACTATTACCTAGACTCTTATGTTTTCGAAAAGCACGATAAACACTTGGTCCCACCTGCCATTCATGTTATAGTCGTTACTAACAAGAGCCCGGAAGTCTAAAAGGGTCATTGTGTACCCCAGTAACTGGCTTGTGGAGGTTAGATAGGCAGTTCGCTCCATATAAAATACTGGTATTTAGCTTCATCTGGATAGACTGAAAGCAGACTTCGACGTAGTTGGGAAGGGCCAGCCAACATTATTTTTTTGTGATTTTGACCGTTTTGGAGTTTCCTCTCATTTATTACTGATGCTTGTCATTTTGGGGGGTTGGGTTGCCATAATCGCCACGCTTGGCAGGCTTGGGTTGGCGATAGCAGTATGGTTTTGAAAAAATGAATAGCGAACGCGGCTGTCCATTCTCTAGTAGCTTAGTCGCCATCTACGATACCCACGGGAAGAACGAACCTGGACCGGTGATTTGGTATTACAGAAAATCTTGATATTAAATAAAAAAAAATCTGATTATTTTTTATTTCTTGAAATCAAATATTTTAGCGACCAAACAATGATTACACAAAAAAAGGAAGACCTGCTCAATGCAAGTTGAAAAATGTCCTGTCTCTAGCAAAGCGTCAATTTCTCGTTTCAAGTTCACGCGGATCGAGACCGACTGAGTAAGGAAGTTAACATCCGTATCCGTATACGCGTATCTTGACCCCAAATATCCATATCCGTATCCAGATATACATTTTTAACTAACGATATCACTCATTAAAACCTTATAATTTTCAAAAATATATGTGTACACTTATTTATCACTGCCAGCCCATTTCACTATATTGTTCCCACTGCTGGGACACAGGCCTCCTCTCGGTAAGAGGGAGTGGGCCGTAATCTACTACACGGGCCCAGTGCGGGTTGGTAGATGCCACATGTCTTCGATTGATTGGTTCTAGGACATGCCGGTTTCCTCACGTTGTTTTCTTTCACCGTTTTGTGAGCAGTGGTGATGAAATTATTTACACAAAGTAAGCGCCTGCCTGGATTCGAACCCACGATAAGTCTAAAGTTTACCTACATGAAATCTGACCGTTTTACGTGGGTCAAAATCAAGTCCGAAGAAGTCGGTTACAAATAAACAAACATACAGGTGAAACTCATAAAAGCGTGTTAAAATCGTTCATTTCTTTGTTAGGCGTCATGTTTACCGTTAATTCTTTAATTATAAAGTATTTTTTCCTTCTTTTTCTTTCCCACTAATTGTGTAAAGCTCCGTGTGTGCTCTTGACTATGTATATCTACAATTCATACTTTTCTCATCGTCCATAATTATATCAACTTGCCCCTGCGACACCTTTGTTAAACAGATACCTACTGTGCTGACTAGGGCTTTCATCCCGGAAATCTCAGTCTCGAAAATTTCGAGATTCTCGACATTTTTTTGGGATTTACGAGTCTCGAGACTAATGTTGTTTTGGGAATAACGAGACTTTTGAGACTTAAGTCACGTAATCAACATTATTAAATAATCTATTAAACCAACAGTTTATGAGTTTATTACAATCTGTGGAGATTGAATAACCTTGTTCACGAACCACTACTATAAGTACTACGAGTAGGTGCTATACGTTTCTTTGTGAAATTGCGAAGTTCACACACAAAAGGAAATTCGTTGAGGAAAAGTTCCACAGTGAATAGAAATTTACATGTGATTGCGAAATATGGTTCACTTAAGTTGAAATGCATGAAAAACTGCTTGAAATAAAGATCATAGCTCAAAGCTCTGACTCATGTAGGATCCGGAATGGAGTTCGCTGAATCAGAGTCAATCAATCAACTCAGCCTATCCCAGTCCACTGCTGGACATGGGCCTCTACCAGGCTGCGCGACAACATTCTATCCTCCATTTTCCGCATCCAGTCATTCCCACCCTCGTTTTTAAGGCCGTAGATCCGTTTAGCTGGGGACATCCCACGCTACGCTTGACGATACGCGGTCTCCACTTTAGGACTCGTCTGCTCCATCGCCCATCGGTCCTTCGACAGACATGGCCAGATTGGCCACCCACCGTCACTTCAGCTCACTTACTCTGCCAGCTATGTCGGTAACTCCGGTTCAGAGTTAGAATCAGAGTATACTACAATGAAAGCAATCTCGAATTCATTAGGTAGGTACCATGATCTTAGAAGCACTGAGTAGGTGAGACCCTAGTTTACTAGCTTCTGACGTTTCTTATGTGCCCATGTAGATTTATGTGAAAACAATATTTTGATTTTCCAATTATTTTAACAGCAGATATTGCACTAAATATCTGATAAAAAAAAAAATGTTAACCAGTTTATTTGCTAGTTTTAGTCAGTTTGCTAGGTCTGCTGGCTGGTTTCAATAGGAGTCAAGTTCGTTCGACCATCTTCGTCTCGGCATGCCGCGATAGCGTCGTGCGTTTAGTATAACTAGTTCTCTAAGCCCATTTGTCTTCATGCCAGCTAGATAGACCGACGACCTCAAAAAGGTGGCTGGGACAGACTGGATGCGAAACGCGGAATACAGGGTGTGTGTACAGCGCATCATGGGAGAGGCCTACGTCCAGCAGTGGACTGCGATAGGCTGAGTTGATTTGACATCATGGTCACACATGTTCGGCCCAGTCCCACCATAGCTGAGGAGCTTTCTACACTGTCACTGTATGATTAATAACGTACCAGATTTACCTACTTATCTTTTTTTGACTGAAAATGAGATATTTTATTAATAAGAAAATTACTTTTGAAATAGTCTCGAAAGTCTCGTTTCCTCGTGAATTTCAAAACCGCAACAAGTCTCGATTTTTTTCTGGGACTCAGAAATTCCCCAGAAGCGTGACTGAAAGCCCCTAGGACTTTCAGTCACGCTGACCATTTAAAAAGAATTCCAAACAACTGTAATAAGAAAGGGGTTCTTAGATGATCACTTGCCATTAATACAGCCCGTCAATTTGTTGGACTGTTAAAATCGATAATGACATTTAAAGTCACTACTATAAAATTTAGTTTGAGATTTTTCAAACTTAAACATTAACTTCACAGCTTCGATCAAAAATGTACTAGGTTCCCGATGAGCGCTTCAAAAACGGCCCGAAAAATAAGAGCACAAATATTTTTGTGGTCTTATTTTAAATTAGTTTGGTCCAATGATAGCCAACGATAAGACGTCCTAAATGCCGCAGCACGCGTTCAAAAATTGTGTAAATAACCACTGTAACACCAAGTTTTTGGAAGGAATATTTTTTTTCCCGTAAGTTTATATCTTAAAGTGTTTTTCATAAAATAAAAACAATCAAATAGTAAATATAAATCACTAGCTTTTGCCAGCGGCTTCGCCCGCGTGAAGGTCGGAAAATATCCCGCGGGAACGTACTACCGGGATAAAAAGTAGCCTATGTCCTTTCTCAGGCTCTAAACTATCTGTGTACCAAATTTCATTTAAATCGGTTCAGTAGTTTTAGCAGGAAAGCGAGACAGACAGACAGACAGACAGACCGACAGACAGACAGAGTTACTTTTACATTTATAATATTAGTATGGATTATTATTATTATTTATACATACGTTAAACATATCTCGGGATTCTAGAATCCCGGTCCTTTGGAAGGCATACGAGGGGCCGAAGCCAACTCGCAGAGGCCCCTTAGACAATTTTAAATGATGAGGGGGCACCAACCGACGATTATCCCTGTATGCACTATGCAAGTGCACCCAAGGACAATCCCCGGTTGGAGCAGAACTATTACAGAATATGGAAACAAAACAAATTAGGCTATGGGTTTGGATGGCTATAATGGATTGGTAACCGCAACTATGGAAGGACTATGGCCCCTGCCTGATCAATGTTTTGTATACACGGATAAAATGGCAGGGGGTGACTTGCACACTCAATAATGGGCCCCCGGGAAACGTCGCTGGCACATAGTGACGCAGCGATAAGGGGGCAACACTTCCTGAGGTGCTTGAGAAGTGGAGAGGTATTCCAAGGCTTTTAGAACAATCCCAGAGCCCGGAAGATGGTGAAGTCCCTACGAGCACTTACTGGAATACTTCCTTTCCCCGAGCACGTTTGCTCTTGCGAATCTCCACTCAAGCCAGCCAATAAAGGCAAGAATGAGGTGGGAGCTCTGAACCTCGTCAGTGTTCACTCCAGCCGGCCAATAAAGGCAAGCCAGAGATGAGGAACAAGAATTCTCCCGGGAGATAGGGTCCGTGGGGTCGCTACTGCCCAACAGCACGCCACATGCTGCCCTGCGGGTTTATTATTATTATTATTATAGTGTGGAAGTGTGGATTTAGCAAATACATATTATGGTTGTTTGACCAATGTTTGCGACAACGCGCCAACTATTGTAACAAACATTGTCTGTTCTGGAACAAAGAATGCATGAAGTAGTACTTTAATTTTATATTTTATTTTTGTTTGTAGATTTCCTAGCGAGCCATTTCGCTGCGCAGAATGGGTATCTATTGTAGCGAAAGAGTGAGGAGAAGAAATATACAAACCTTATAAAAATTCATATTTGAACTTTAATTTAAATGAAAAAATTATTTGATTTAATACAAATTTAACTTCTAAATACTGTACATAAAAATAGACGCACCCATTTTTTATATGGGTGGATCACATTGAGTCAACCCGCACTTAATTAAATAAAATAATTATTATACTATTTTAGTCCTACTACTTTTTTAAATCGATTAAAAATGTTTGCCATCATCAAAACGTAGCTTCACTTAAAAAATTATATTCTGCAACTCTACGTCTTTCAATAAGTACTGTGTTCTGAGCATTGAAATGTGATACCAAGAACTACGTCTACTTCCAAAATAGAGTAAGCACGAAATGTCAACACATTGTTTTTAACCTTATTGCTTAGACTTTAAGTTACAGTTTAGAATAACTAATTTTGTACTTATATAAAAATGACTTTTGATTTTTAAGGGACATTTTAAATTTACTGCGCTTTACCTTTCTCCGATGACAAAAGGACTTAAATATGAATATTTTGCAATCGTAATTATGCTTTATGTTTGAGTACTAGGGAGTATAATAAACTGAAGTTGTTATTATTATGAAACGTTTTTCTATATTTCGGAGTAAGAAATATAAATGTGTAAGTGTGTGCAAACGTGGCCACTTGAGCGCCTTATTTTTGTTCCTGATCCTTTATCTAGTGCTATTATTGATCGAAGCTTCACAGGCATCCTATTAACTTAGAACGTGAGTTTAAAAAATGAACTTCCGGTGGACTGCGTCATAATTTATTAAAGAAATCTTGAAAGGCAGTGCCACAGGCATGCGACGGAGTCTTCAATATATATATAGCTAGCAATAAATATATAGCTTGGTAAAACAAAGTCGAAAAAATTATGGCGCCTATTTTGCAGGTATGGTCATCCGGTATACTAGGACTAAAGTGATAAGATACTTGTTGTTTTAATCAGCAAACACGAGATCCCGGGAATTCTTTACAGTCAAGATTTCAAGACCTGATAGGCACACAGGCTTTTACGTTTATTATATTTAGTAGATTGTGCATTATTTCGCTGGAATAACCTTTAGTCAAAGAGATGCAAGTGACATCATAATATTTATTCAGAAAAAAGAAACAAATTAAATCACACTCAGGGATTGCCGACTGAACCCGACACCCAAGAAATAAGCAAGCAATCGCATTTGCGGCCACCGTCTAGGGCAGTATTTCCCAAACATTGTTCTGCCATGGCCCGGTAATTTCCACGCTGCCCCTTCGTGACCTACTTAAAACTTTTAAATCCAAGCTGCTTACAATACCTACGTAAAATAATATATATTTATTAATAATAAAAATGTTTTATTAATATTACATATTTTGGAAAATGACGAAAGTTTTATCTTATGGGTTAGTTCCACTTCAAGTCAGTTTCGATATTTATTTTTAAGGTAAACTATTGTTGAAGTATTATTTTTAAAACAAGGCGGGAATGTTGTGACCCGGTATTATATTTTGATGGCCTTGTACTGGGTCGTGACCCGGCTAATGGGAAACGCTGGTCTAGTGTATTCACAACCATTCTATGGTTGGTATGCCTGTATCGAATTTGACATGAATCAGTCATGTCATGAACGAATCCTGTTAATGCTGACAGTTTATAGTCGACAAGAAGGATTCAAGTATAACAGATTCAAGTCTTCCTTCGGGTGACCTTTTTTAACTTCCGTTAATATGCAGAAGTCCGTTAATCGTTAATCCAATGCCTACTATTTACCGCAATTCAATTCTATCACTCAGTCTATAGAAAAACCAAAGAGCTCCAACTCTTTAAAAAGTAAAGCGCAAAGTCTAGTTAAAATGTGGCTGGAGATGAAATCAAAAGACTCGTTCAACGATGCTGCAATCCTCGGGGAACAGATATTCATAAAACTATACTCTCAAGCGCTGCAGTTTAGGCTTGGGCATAGTAGTTCGCGACTGAGATCGCTCAGTTTAGTTCACCGCTCCTTAACGAACTAGTTCGCTCTTTTAGTTCATCCGCTCTTCTAGTTCATCCGCTCCCAGCTCGATTCAAATAGAGGCAGATCGTTCGCTCCTTCGCTCGTTTAGATTTTGCTCGTACTGCATGTGACAAGATTAAGGAATGTTCTACTTTTACCTACAATTTTAGGACTCTAAAAACAGCAAAAACCTTTGAATGATAATTCATAAAATGATCATGATTGTAAAAAATACCAAGGTTTATTGTTGCAATAAATAACTAGGTAGTTTAGTGATTACAAAAACCTTTTTGTATTTTGTCCCGTGTATTAGTTTGGTTGACGCCATCCTCGCTCATTCGGTCGCGAACTGATGAACTAACGAACTATGGATCGGGAAATGAGCGAACTAGTTCGCGTAGTTCATCTATGGGAGCGCTCTTACGAACTAGTTCGTTCGTGAACTACACAAGACTACTGCAGTTGAACGTCTGTTTTCCACGGGTCAAGATATTTTAACACCAAAACGAGCCTCGCTTTCAGACGAGAACTTCAACATGTTAATGTTCATGAAGGGGGATATGCACCTTAAGCCCGACGACGATTAAATCACACATTTGAATTATACAAGTATTTTGTTTTGTTCCTAACCTGTTAACTTCCAGAACCTAAACCAACAGGTTTTATTAGTTCACTAACGCAACGATATGAAAATGCAGTTTTACAAATATTAACGGATTAACGATTAACGTTAACTTGCGTTAATTCTTCAGAAATGTAACGCTTTAACGTTTAACGAAGCTAACTTTTTTTGTAGCGGATTAACGAAGTTAACTATTTGATTAACGGTGCTATGAGTATCAACCATAAGAATTAACGCACACGCGATTTGTCAAACTAGTAAAAATAACCTCAGTTATTCTATTTGTAAATAAAACAACAAAATGTCTTGAAACTTATAGTACGGATAAAACTAGGTATTAGAAAAGAAAAATAACGACTGGCATTGACTAAAAGATAAATTTATTGGATATATACCTGTCATGGCGGCAGTTCTTTCGAAAACATTGTCCAACGGGGTGAAAATTTATCCCGCTGCCGATTTCACCATATATCTTAAAAAAACTTGGTATGTCACAGCTTCACCGCTACTCCTTGTCGTTTTATTCATTTTGTATAAGTACATACAAAAGCAATAATAATTGATATATATACTGGGTGTTAGTGTAAACACCGTTATCCTTGAAACCAGTGATTTGGTTTCGTTAATAGAACGTAAAATCAAAGTAAAATTAAAGAAAATCTGCATTTTTCCACAAGAATATTTCACCCTATGCGCGAGGGCAACAAACTTCGGGAACTACACCGCGCTGCACGACGCGACGCCGACACGGGTCGCGACCCCGCAGTCAGTCAGCTGGCAGTCTCGCTAGCGATCGCACGTAACGCCGCGTCTTAGCGTCCGTCGCTCATTTCTCGCGCGTGAATTGAGTGTGTTACAATGTCTTACACAAATGAACAGTGAACCGAAATGGTTCGGCTGTACGCCATTGCGGGTAATGATCTGAACGGAGATACGCGTAGGATGTACGCAGAATTGTTCCCTGGACAACCTGTGCCAAACCGTGAAACGATGTTGGCGGCGCGCAACGTACCTACGGCCAGTTCACTGTGCCGGCGGTTCAATTTTCAATGTTTCCCACTGGACACTATGGACAATACTCTCTTCATCGATCGTCAACATCCATATCATTTCAGCCGGTCCAAGAACTAAATGATAACGATCGCATACCACGGATGGTATTTTCGCAGTGGCTTATCAATAACCTCGATAACAACAGAATGTTAGACGGAGCCCATTTTGAACACGTGTTGAGGTTAATGTAGGTCGGTAAGTGTTGATATTTTATTCAGTCAGTGTAAATTTAATTTAATTTTTAATTAAACTGTACATAAAATTGTGATTAACTTTTTAAATACGCCAAAAGTACCTACCCAATGGTTTGGTTTATTAAAAACAAAATGTTTTCAAATCATTTAGAATCCAAAGCCATTTCGAATCAAATTTACATTTAGACTCGTCACGCAATACCAAAGGTAGGTATTTGTGGCTGTCCTAAGCCAAGATAAGTATGATGGGAAAGTTACATCACAGGTAATGTGTAATTATGTGTTGTGTGGACGGAACGCCTGGCGATCGTTGTAGTGATTACGTCACTGATGCGCATATCCATGAATTTGCGGGCGGTCTGGGATAAAATCCGTTCTAAACCTTTTTAGGAAAATACATACATACATACAATCACGCCTTTTTCCCATGGGGGTAGGCAGAAACCACGGAACGCCACCTGCTACGATCTCTACACACTCCTTTTGCCTCTTTAAGGTTCATACAATTGGTCATACACACACGCCGGTTGCGAGTACTACGCACCTGACCTTTCTGAAGAACATCACCAATAAGGTCACTATATGTCCTCCTAGGGCGTCCCCTCCCGGTGTTTCCACTCACATCTGCCTTGTAAATAATAGGAAAATATTTTTTTTTATTTTTTTAACTCGCTCTGTTATTTTATATTTAAGTCAAATTACCCATGGGTTAAGTGACAACGGTGTTTACCCTTACAGTCTGTATATATATATTTGGAAAGTTAAATACAACTGCAAACTTCTATTCTATTTTTATGAAATGGCAACTAGTCTTGTGTAGTTCACGAACGAACTAGTTCGTAAGAGCGCTCCCATAGATGAACTACGCGAACTAGTTCGCTCATTTCCCGATCCATAGTTCGTTAGTTCATCAGTTCGCGACCGAATGAGCGAGGATGGCGTCAACCGAACTGATACACGGGACAAAATACAAAAAGGTTTTTGTAATCACTAAACTAGTTATTTATTGCAACAATAAACCTTGGTATTTTTTACGATCATGATCTTTTTATGAATTATCACTCAATGGTTTTTGCTGTTTTTAGAGTCCAAAAATTGTAGGTAAAAGTAGAACATTCCATAATCTTGTCACATGCAGTACGTGCAAAATCTAAACGAGCGAAGGAGCGAACGATCTGCCTCTCTTTGATTCGAGCTGGGAGCGGATGAACTAGAAGAGCGGATGAACTTGAAGAGCGGATGAACTAGAAGAGCGGATGAACTAGAAGAGCGAACTAGTTCGTTAAGGAGCGGTGAACTAAACTGAGCGATCTCAGTCGCGAACTACTATGCCCAAGCCTAAATGGCAAGTAGCCGATGTCGACTATTAATACAACTACAAACTTAACAAAATGACACAGAACCTACCAACAGATGACAAATAAAGCAATGCTGCCAAAAATAATATAATTTAGTTCCAACTGTCACCGTATTATTTTTTCCCAAGCTGTTATTCTAAACAACATAATAAACGCGTGTCAGTTGTGGGAATGTTGCTAACGATGTACCTAAGATAATGAATAAGTTTTACTTATTGTTGTGCTTTTGTGGGTTGGAGTCAACACACGTAGCGACGTTAGTGGATGTGCCATTTTGAAATTGCTAGCTTGTCGTCGGCAAGGGACCAGCATCGTTTAAATCACAGTTTCCAAACACTGACTTCAAATGCCGTTAAATATATCGCTATCCTTTCTTACTCGAAACTAATAAGGCTCCGTTACCGTTACTAATTACGGTTTATGTACGGATTCTTGATCAGGATTCCTGATTCGGAATTCCGTAAGACTAGCGCAGCCGTTCGATTTTTCGTATTAGGAATTTACACTGCCAATCGGTAGAGTGGTGCTTTCATGAAAGCATGTTTACATGGACGTTGTCAAATTGATTGTTGTGCACTTTTACAAGCGTTAAACAGGAATAATAAATCATACGTGGCTATTTGGCACATCCACTACATAATAAGGATAATAAAAGAGAGTTCATTCAAATTTTATATGATGTCAATTAAATCCTTTGATGAGCTTCATAATTAGAGATCGGATATTCAGCATTTTCACCCAAAGTTGAAATATTGGCTTTTATGGAATGCGTGTTTTTACCGTGTTTTGTGTTTTGTTTTAACTAACACATACCACTCTACACACATATGTAGTGAGTGTGGCACTACGGCGGCGCTAGGACTTTGTTTTTCCGAAATTTCTTAATTTCATTCCAGTATCGGGTTGACCTTGACCATAGAAACTGAAAAGCATGGCCATGTGACGCACCGTTTCGGAGTTAGAAGCTTTCTATTTTTTTTTTCATACAAAGCGCTATATATTTCCAAAATGGTAGCTCGGATGAAAATCTTTCTGAAAAGAAATTGTTGCTTTAGTCAAAAACCATGACATTATGTAAAAAAACAGGACGAATAGTCGAGAAAAAAAAACATAAAAAAAATTCTGTCGGTCGATCTTTCATCTTGCGTATCCTTAGAGGACTTAGTTTTAAATTTTTGTAAAAAAAAAAAAATAGAAAACTCCTAACTCAAAAACAGTGCGTCGTATGGCCATGCTTCTCAGAGCTTAAATGGTTTCTATGGTCAAGGTCAACCCGATACTAGAATGAAATTTCTGAAAAAAAAGTCCTCGCGCCATAGCGCTCCTACGGCTACACTCCAACCGACGCACAGTGGTCTGAAAATCGAGCTCCATACTCATAGAAACTCAAAGTCAGGAAATAACAAATAGAACCGAAATGGTTTCTATGGTCAAGGTTAACCCGAAGGTGGAATAAAAATTTCAAATTTCCAAAAATAAAAACGTAAAATTTCCTCATTCAAGTACCAAAAATTTTATTTTTTCTTTTTTTTTTCTTTGCTGTTCATAGTGCCCTAAGCGTATACTCCAACTCCTAAAACTCCGCTCCTAAGATGACCCACTGATCTACTCGGTACAGCGCGGTGTTGAATGGAAATTTCCGTTCGTGTGCGGTGGATTAGCAAAATTGTATGCAAGTGCTGCGTTCGGATATCTTCCGGTTTTTCTTCCGTTCAAATTGACTGAACCTACAATTTGTTTTCGAAACGAACGTCTAGTTATTTTTTCTTTTCGGAAAATGTACAAACGTGTGTGCATAATTGAACTTTTGTGTGTGAGTCAAGCATTCAGGTCTCCGAATCAGGAATCCGGATCAGGAAACCGTATGTATGTGGCCAATCATAAACACTGTCCGTTTCTGATATGTCATTTTGTGTAGTACTGACACAATAGTTTTGTCTGGTGGTTTTAAAAATAACTAACTTGATTCATAAAAAGATTCAAAATGACATTTCAGAAACGAAAAGTGTTAATAGCTTTCAATATGATTTCTATAGAATATATTAAAATATAATAAATAAAACATCTTTTTTGCAGATAAAAGATACGAAATATTATTAATAATATACAGATTAAGTGAGAATGTCTTCCAAAGTTGTTCACAGACTCGATCTTCCCTTCAGAAGTACAGTCACTAACTTTAGAAAAAAAAAAAACAAATAATGTCTACGGTTGACGCCTTGACGCTTACTGGATGATTTTTTCCATTTTTATTCAATTTACTCGAAAACTTTGTCATATACTCGTGGTTAGATCAGATTACTAACATTATTAAATAAAATATTTACAAATGATTATATTTGGCTCGAAGCAAACTAGGACAGAATACTTGCGTGAATATAATGCGCGTTTAATCATTCTGCATGTGCGTGAAAGAAATGTCAGTTTATTATAATGGTAAAATACGTAATTTGTGTTAAACGGTTAAAAATGTGAAGAAGTGTCGACCATAATTTTACTATGTGATGGTGTGTTCAAACAGATGATCAATTCAGTTGTAATGAAACGAACAAAAGTATACCTATATAGTGTCGGTTAGTTACTTTTTGACAGCCGGCAGGCTCGTCGTAAGTGACTTACGATTGGCCTCCTATAAAAATGAACAATCGCATAAATGAACCAAATTTGGTGAATCTCTCAGGGGAGTTGTCAACATTAAATCAACTGGACGCGAAGGAGTCTTTGGGGCTGAGTTTTCCGTTCGATCACATCTACGCCATCTCAGAAGAAACTGAGCAACGACTGGCTCATCTTGACAAGGAAGTGGAAATTCCTGCGCACCCTGATGATAAGGAGATAGCAGTCGCTGGGGAACCAACACTTGAGGTCGCCGAACTCTCAGAGAGATTAACTGCTGCTGAAATTCAAAACAGAAGATTGAAAGATTTGCTTGTGTATCATTTGGACTTGATACAACAACAAAATGATCTTATCACTAAAAAGGATAAACAAAATTCTGAGCTAAAATTGGAAAATGACTCTGTAAGTAAATTTTGTGTTCACCAGAAAATTAATCTGTAAATAATTGCCATAAGTGCATGTTAGACATTTTCTGATTACTTCAGTGGTCCATTCGTCCATCATTCACACATTTTGATCATAAGCTGCATGTTTTTTCTTCAAATTTAGATGTGATGAATTAAATATAAGAGGTATATGTTAATACAAGAGGTGGCATGAAAGTTGATGGATCCTGGTCAGATCTCTCAACATTCATTACCAAAATTGACAAACTTCCAATAGCTGTCACAGACTAAACAAAACCATTTTCCGTTATGTTTTAAATGAACTTTTTGTTTTAAATTAAGCTTATCCTATTTACTTTATAAAATGATTTTAATTAAAATACATATTTAAATAGATTGTTGCAATGAGCAACTGAAAACTACTTTCGTTTTAGGTTATCATAATATCCAGATCACTGATTGACATTTCCTAGCAATATGAAACTGCTATATAATGCATTTGCACATTTGTCTGCTATATAGCGAAAATCGAATGAATGATGATTTGAATTGGTTCTAACAAATGTACTAACCATTTATGTATGTATATTATTCTAATAGTGTTGAATAGTGTTCATTTCTCTAGCAGTTACAGTAAATAACTTTATGTTTTGGTTAGACACTATTGGAAAGAAAAAGTGATTAAGCACAAACAAGCGTTATTTAAACAAAAAAGCTAGTGAAAACACAAAAAGCTAGCATTTATATAAATCTGGACAAATTGGTTTTCTGCTCTGCTCTGCCCTATAAACAGCTATTTGATTGCAATAGTGCCTAATTTCTGTTTAAAAATAAAGCAAGAAATGATTATAGTAAATTAAACTAAAATCACTCCTGCCCCGCTAAATATATTTGCAGTGCTAAATGATATATATTTAATTTTATTATTTTTAGTTACTGTTTCTAAGCCATTGATTTACCTTTGTTTGCGATTTTTTTAAGCTGGGCTTTTATTAATTATTTGCTTTGTGTGATGGAGAATTCAGCACATCAAGATTTAGATCGCAGCAAACTGTGCAAATACAATATTATGTAACATAACATGATATTTTGGGCTTTTATGAGGGTGAATCATAAAGTTCTTGGAATCAATAGAAAGAAAAATATTTTATTTTTCTACATAATCTTCTTCTAATGTAATGCATTATTTAGAGTGATGCATTTTAAACTTTCTTATTATTGCAAAAAATATATTTTTGTTGACTCTTGAAAAATTCCTCTTTACGAATATGCTATTTTAATTCTGGGAATCAGTGAAAATCACTAGGGGTTCAGTCCTGAGAATATGGTAGTCGGTCAAGGAGATTGAACCTAGAACCTGAAAAGTAGGATCCACAGTAGACAAATTTTTGTAGACATTCGTCTACTAAAATTTCCTGTGTGGACATTTTTTCAGATAGAGGTTCTTTATCTCTGCACATTACCCACAATTCTCCATAATTTGACTGGCCTGTTAGTCTAGTGGTTAGTGACCCTGACTGCTAAGACAGGTTGTGGGTTCGATTCCCACCCAGGACAACTCTTGTGTGATGAGCACAATCATTTGTTCTGTGTCTGGGTGTAATTTATAATATGTATGTATTTCGAAATATATATGTTTTATCAGTAGCCTGGTTTCCATAGTACAGGCTCTGCCTAGTTTGGGATCAGATAATGGTGTTGGTTGTCCTAAGATATATTTATTTATAAAAAAAAACGTGTTTTAAGAAACACATACTAACCAATTTATTGTGTGCGAAAGAACTGATGAAATGGAGTGACAATTGGCATACATATTGTGTTATTGAAAGTCTTTAAAAGAAATATTGAACTATCCCCTATTCTTTTTTATAATAGGTGCTTCTAGCACACAAGAACTTTCTAATTCACCCTTGTATGTAAATCTTAGAGCAATTTAATCTAATTGAATTTCAATAATAAAGTTTTATTTACGCAATGTAAATTAACATTTTCAGCTTAAAAATAAGGTGACTCGTATGGACAGAAGGATAACTGTGAGTCAGAAGCATAACATTAATCCTCCACCTGTCCTAAATCTGCCACCTCCAAATGCTTCCCCAATTCAAAAGACCGAACCAAGTACAGGGGATAGTCAGGTAATTTAACTTAATATTATAATTTAAAATTTATCTAATTTCAATCAGTTGTTTGTGCTTTCACTGGAATCAAGAGTATTACAATTTTATCTAAATCCATAGAGCCATGATTAAGTAACAAACATCCTAACCTGATCCTGACAGAAATTCACTGAATCCAAAGTCGGACCACTGTATCACTGTATTATTAATATTTACAAATTCCTAAAATGTTTCCTATATATTTTTTCAGATGGTGTTTAATAGTCTAACAGAATTTTTGGTGCCAGAGAGTAGAACAAATCCATATATTTTTAATAATGATATTGCCAAAACGAAACCTTTGACGCCGGACCCCTTCGATTTGAACAGACCTCCTGCAACAGGTACTAGATTCTTACTTGTTGGTTATTTTATTTATTTTTTCTGTTGTGGATACATTTCATATGAGGAGAAAAGTGCGTAAAAAAATTGGGAACCATTACCCCAAGTCCTCCAAGTGCGCCTTAAACCAGACATCGTTCTACATAGCAAAAGAAAAAAAAAAACGAGTATTCATGTATTTGTGATCTATGCCTTCTTCACTGCAATTGAAAGCCGTGACGTGACAGACATACGGCAGGTTGGTCTCCGTGAGTCTGTACCTCTTGCGATTTCGTGATTGAAAAGGATGATGTGCTAAGCTAGCCTGCAAAATTAAAATTGTCGTACCATTTTTGTAATTTGCGGGTCATGCCTAGGACTGTTTCATGAAATAGTCATTCAATGGGATTAAATGGAGTTAGAGGCTTATATTGATTATAATTATTCTGTAAATATTTTGGTCATATTTATTTGTTCAACATTCAATCTGGATATTCACCTGCAAATTCCATAAAACGTAAGAAAATTTGAATTTTACTTGTTTCCTTGGCATTTCCCCCTTAAGAGCTAAGGATGAGTAGACCATTGTGCATAATTGTAGGAATTAAAATTGAATATGATGCAGTATTAAACATAGGTTTATTCTCTGTTTAAAGTGAGTATTGTGGATCCATAATGGACGGGAGGGGAGGTATCTGTGTCTCATTTTATTAGCTATTTCATTTGTTGATTTACAATAGCAACATTAAGGAAACCCCTCTTAAATCCCAAAGATTTGTAAAACAAAGGTAAACTGTAGTATAGTAAGTACCCGCCGCTGTCTATAGAAATGGCGTATGACCTTGGTTGACCTAGTGGCCTGCGTGGTAAAGGTTTAATAGACGAGAAGTTTTTGTTCTTGTAAGAAAAAACTACACAATGTTGACACTAGCGCATTGTTCCAGTAAAAAATGGTAGTATGCTGTAGAGATTAAAGCCTATTTGGGGCTTCCATGCAACTTTTATGAATATTTGTGTCATGCAAGGATATAGATTGGATATCAGAGCCATCCTTGAAAGCCCACTTGTGGCAATTGTCTTTGCTGTGGCCTACTAATCAATATCTGGATGCCATAATAATGAAACAAACGCAGTTTATTTGAACAACCCAACAATACAATCACATAATCCACTTATAATATTCCCACTGCTGGGAGACAGGACTTATAATAATACCTCAGTTATGACTGACCTGCTAGTCTAGTGGTTAGTGACCCTGACTGCAAAGACTGAGGTCGTGGGTTCGATTCCCACCCAGGACAAATGTTTGTGTGATGAGCACAATCATTTGTTCTGTGTCTGGGTGTAATTTATCTATAATATGTATGTATTTAGAAATATATAAGTATATTTATCAGTTGTCTGGTTACCATAGTACAGGCTCTGCCTAGTTTGGGATCAGATAACGGTGTGTTGGTTGTCCTAAGGTATTTATTTATTTTAGTTATTGTGCTGTTTTATTTCAGATGTAACAACATATTTACCTGGGGACATAAGTGAACCTTCAATTTTGGAAAATACCAGCCTGCAGTGTGATAATTTCAGCACAATGATTGAAAATAAGCGTCCGTATGTGACAAAAGAAATCAAGACTGAGCCTCGAAGTGAACCCTTGTACACTGTCAACACTAACAGGTTGTTCAGTATATTAGAAGAAAATAGTAATTAGAGTCTTACTGTGGGAATGAATAACGATTAAATATTTTTTTCCACTTACAGCGGTAACACTGTAATCCAAAAAATACAAAGGAATAGAAGAAGAACTTCTGGAGGATTAGGCAGCTTATGTCGGTTGCCTAAAACTCCAGTTGTAAAAACTGAAAATACGGATAATGGTAAGCCTCTATTCACACGAATGTTTTACACATAAATAATAAGTCTAACATAAATATAACAAGTTCCATGCATACATGGAATGTTTATATAATGAGAACAACAGGTATACTTAAAACTTACTAATTTTAGATTCGTTTTTAATTTTCTAATTTTACAAATTTACTTCATTACCTTTAAATTCATTTTGTGTTTCAGTTACTACATTCGAGGATGACAAAAACTTCAGTGTAAATAAAAAATCTAAAATGATTAACACTTATGGCAAGTCTAAGACTTCGACTATTCCAAAGAAAACGCCTCATTACACTGGATCACTATCAGATCGACTACAGTTAATTGATACTACCCCGACTGGCGAAGATCCTTATCAACTAGGGGAAGCTGACATGAGGGAGCAGTCGCCTATCCCGAAACTTATGCTTCAAAAAACTAACCACGGTAGATTGAGAATATGTTCGGATGCTATGGGAGACAGTATGCCTTCTAGGCGTATATACGATGCGCCAGCAACTGAGACAAGTGCTAAAATGCCAAATAGAATAAAATTAGAGAAAAGGTATAATTTGCCTAATATAGTTCCCTATTCTGCAACGCAAACAACTACGCATACAACGACGCACACGTCGAACACGGCTTCAGACGCGTGTACGCATATGTCTACGTATACACATGTTCCTAAGCCGTCTGCGCATACATCGAAGCTTGCTGCTACACTAACTCCTAAGAAAACATCGACACACACTCCTAAGCATACGTCGACGCTCACAGCTACAAATGCATGTACCCATATGTCGACATACACGCATACGACAAGGAATACGACAGCGCGTTCTGCAACGTCCTCACGCAAGAGTACGCATAAGACAACAAAATCCCAAGCTGTTTCACGAAAGTCCTCGCATACGGCATCGAAAAGGGCCGCTCATAAAACCCCGCTGACTACCCCACGTAAGGCCCCACTCATGGCCACGATGGCGCCGTCGTACGTGGCGCCGCCGCTGGGCCCGCACAGCAGCCTGCACGCGGCGCTAACGGCCGTGCGACCGCCTCTCGGCTCGGCCGCTCATACTGTTACCGAAAACAAACCAGAATCTCTTCGCTCTGTGACGTCACCTACGAACTTGTTTATGCAGCAACCAGATGCGGACCGCGTAAAGAAAGATTCTGATCTGGATTGGCCCTTCAGTTACTCGACGATGCATCCAGCAGGAAGCGAGACAAGTTTATGTGACTTTTCGTATGGTGAAAACTCCAATTTGACGACTTTGCCAGCCTTAGATGTTACGGATTTCCGACAATTAATCGAATCCGATGCAGCAGCGGCGGCCGCAGTAACTGCATTAGAAAATATAGATTCGTTAGATTACAGCGCAGTCGAGAAGATTGAAAACGATAAGATTAAAAAAGATGAAGTACAGGACACCAGCTTAGTCGAACCCGGAGTAGAACCTGGGGTAAGAACTGCGTCACAAATGTACTATTTATTTCAGAGATAGATATTAAAGAAATTCTAATAATTGTAATTTTCCAGGAGGAAACGCCAGAAAATCGACGTGGCATGGGGAGCAAGCGTGGAAGGAAACGAGCCCTGTCAACTGCAGGGCTTGGCAAAAATGCGAAGCAAAATTTATCGAAACCAGTCGGGTCCAAGCCAAAGATAGTCAAGGGAAAAGGTAATGTAATAAAATAAAAACATCTGCGCCAGGACTTTGCTGCCGGTGTAAACCTAGCGTAGTATGCTCACGCTTAAGCCACCGACTAGCGCGACGGTTGTGCGCTAGCAAACTCCATACTGGCGCAGAGAACGCAACAGTGAAGCGCACTTCTATGGGTTACAATAGACGTGCGCTTCACTGTGCCAGTGCGTTGACAGCGCCTTTATGTCGTATCAGTACGAGCGGTTTCCGTATTTCAAGGGTTACCGGGATCAACGGTTGACAGTACATTGTCCTCGCGGATATTGAATTTGATTCTAAGCTTCTTACGCGTTGAATTCAAGGGGCTAAGAAGTTTAGCGTGGAGTATGATATGATAGTAACTAATTTATCTTATACCCCTATAAATAACATGATCTCGTTTATCTGTTATAAACTACCGAAGTATAGGAGGCGTAGTCGATAACATAGTTACTATCTAAGCCATGTTGTGGTTGAAACCCATCACTAGCTGTTGTGCTACCCATTTGCGCCGCATTTAGTGGTGGGTAAATGCTGTGCAAACTTTACTTTTCTGCCATCGCTATTTTATTCTGGTTTCGTGTTTGGATTTCTGTAAAGAAAATTATTTTGGTCCAGAATATAAGACCAACATCATTTTCTTCACAGAAATACAAACATAAAGCCAGAGTAAAATAGATGTGTTAATTTAATTTTCAGCTGCGTGCCGCGGCAAAAAATCCCCTCTGCCAGGAATGACGACGAAAAAACCGTATCACACCCTGGTAGGAGACCCAGATGTATCGTGGTACCTCGGCCTGGATCCCGACGTTAAAATGGAAGATATTGATCAGGGAGACTGTAAAGCCTCCACTGTAGAGGTAAAAAAAGGACCAGGTTGTGTCAAAAGATTTTTAATAGCTTTAGAGAACAACTTATAGCAAGTAAATGTAAGAATGTTGAAAGTAGTATAAATTTATTTTTAATTACAGGTGCCAAGGTGGCGAGAAAAGCCGTACACTTGTTTATATAGCTTAGAAGGAACAGAGAATTTAGATGATAAGGTTTTTGAAAAGCGGCACCAAAAACTAGAAGCTGAGGAACGGAGACAATTAAGGTACAGTTTTACCCAAACAATCAATATAATTATATTTATGATTGTCATTCCTAAACTACTGGCATCTGAAAGTCTCTTCAAGTCGATCTGTTGTTATATCTTCGAGGAATTGGCTTTTATTTTCGTCAACCAAAATGTTAATTTGTTTGTTTCACATAAGAATTATTTGAGTGATATTTTATGGTGATGAGGTTTTCAATATTTATAATTAGCTTTGCTCGTGGCTTCGCCTGCAATCGGGATAAGAAGAATCAAATATCCTAAACAAATCTATTTAAGCGGGTAAGGAAGAACAAAGTATCAATAGTATTTCAAAGCTTTTTAGTCAAACAAATGGTAAATTCTAAGGTGCAAAATATTTAACATGTAAAATGTGCATATCTCGAAATATCAGAGACATAGAACTATACAAAGTAACTAAAAAAATAATTACAAACAGTTTTTGTTATTTTGGTTGACCAATCTAAATAACAGCAAACATGAGATCTGACAGCAGATTTGCAAATCAGCCCTCCAATCTAGGACATTACGATAGCGAATCTGACTTTGCTTTGCCTATAGGCAGTATTTGGAAAATATTTTATAATAATTGATGGTCTGACCCAGTACTGGCTCTTGTGATACTGGAACTCCTAGTACAAGAGCCAAGGCTCGAATGATGTTTGTAACCTAAAGTGAAAACAATAAAAATAAAACTACCTGAAAAAGTATGTGAACAAGCTATGTTCAGTTACCGTCACTCACTAAATGGAAATAGTAAAACTAGTTCTGTATTTTGAGTTGTAACTGCAATCTCACCACGTTTGCCACCAATATTTTTTTGAATAACATTATTTTTTCCTTTATTTTATTAGACACACTTATAAATTGTATCTTTAAATATAAGAATACAGAAGTATAAAACATTTCAAAATAAAAAATAGTAACCCACCGGTATCTGGAACAGGGTCCAAGCTACCGACGGTCAGGGCTCCTGAGAGAGGAATGAATAATATCATTGTTATTGTAATTGAAAAATCAACAACAAAAATTAAGTGTGTAAAGTTACCTTAATTGGTTAAATGAAAAACATCTTATTGGTGATTTTAAATTGGATTTAGAGTTGAAGTATTGAAATAATCCAATCAAAGCACTCAGTTTGTAAGTGTGGCACTACAATGGCTTATAGCTTTCTTTAATAGTTCGGATACTTTTGGATCAGACATTAGATTACTACACAAGAACTATCATGAATCGAAAAGGACGACAAAAGGATATTCGTGCCACTGGCTGAGACTTGAATAGACTTTCTGAACCAATTCATATATTTTATATATGTATGCCATCGTTTATACGTATATATCCGCCCTTTTGTTCGCGATTTCATTTTATTTATCGAAAATATAATCCATGCTAGTTTCACAAATGCCTCACTTGGATCAAAGATAATTTCCGATTTGCTTCAAAAAACTGAAAATGGCCCAACGAATGAGCGAAATTGAATTAACTTTGAAATGCATAGCTTTAATTAAAGGAGGACGGGATAAAATCTCCACGACAAATGACAACCACATATATATCATTAGACAGGCATTTTAATGTAGATAAATAACTACTATGGCGATTTGTTTTAGGATTTGTAAGGGCCTGTGGCTAAGTAATAACAGGCGCGCTTGTGGCTAAGTAATAACAGCCGCACGGGTTGATCGTTCAGGGTAAGCTACGCTTACCGCGGTTGTACCGTGGATGGGTGACCGTCTTTACATACCAAGACCTTTCCGTGCCTCGGAAAGCACGTTAACCCGTTGGTCCCGGCTGTCTTTCGTAGATCTTAGACAGTCGTTACACAACAACTGCCGCGTGCAATACAACAACGCATTCAGGGTGCTGTTGAGGCTGCCCCGCTACTGCAGCGCATCAGGGATGTTCGCAGACGCACGTGTGGATTGTTTCTTTGCCACGATGCGTAAGCGCTGTGCGTCCCTGGTGCGTGGGGTGTGGGGCAGCGACAACAGTATCCTGTCTCTAATCTCGAGCAGGCTAGACTGTCCGTACGTGAATCGCTGCTGCGCCATTTCCCATGGAATGGTACAGCCGCGGTGACGCGTCGGACAGTGCTGCCGCTATGTATATAAGAATGTATAATTAAATTACCTTAGTTACTAACATAGGATAAGTAGTATTGTTAGAACAATTGAGTCATTGGTTACTTGAAATAAATCCATACTTAATATTATAAATGCAAAAGTAACTCTGTCTGTCTGTCTGTCTCGCTTTCCTGCTAAAACTACTGAACCGATTTAAATGAAATTTGGTACACAGATAGTTTAGAGCCTGAGAAAGGACATAGGCTACTTTTTATCCCGGTAGTACGTTCCCACGGGATAATTTCCGACCTCCACGCGGGCGAAAGCTAGTTTGAAATAAATAAATTTATGTTACGGGTCGTCAGAAGCCCGAAATTCTGAGAACTAGTCTTACCAAGGGGTATCGTATTACCCAGTAACTGGGTTGTAAAGGTCAGATAGGCAATCGATCCATCCATGTAAAATACTTTTACACAGCTGAATCCGGTTAGTCTGGAAGCCGACCCCAATATAGTTGGGAAAAGGCTTGGCAGATGATGATGTAACGATTTGTTTTAAATCGCTGTGTGAAAATAGTTATCGCGATGTTTTGTAGGACGTTCTGGACGCTAGATAAAGGAACACTTGAATTAAATAGTTAATCACTTCTAGTGGTCTTTGTTTGAGTATTTCCAAATGTAAGCATTCCATGAAAAAAAAAAAAAATGGTACCCTAGAGCTGATCTGATAATCGACCTGTATGCTAGATATCGGAACTCTTAAATTGCTACTAAATCCATCACGTTTGGCTCATTAGATGTGTGTCAATTAGTCCTGTACATTTTACCTGATGACGATAACCTGATGACTGACCTGAAACCCATACAATGGAACTCCTGAATAGCTGCCTAGTAAACATATCGAGTGTGGGCTACTTAGATGTGTCTCAACAAGTCCTATAATTTCATTGACGATGATGTTGATGACCACCATGAACCATTGAAAGTCAATTGGTAATCTCATGGAGTTTATTCTCTTAAGATGTGTCTTAATGATCTCAAATAAAAAAGTTTAATTATTAATATTTCATAAATGTCTTAGACATATCTCGGTAAGTTGTGCTCACACACAAACAAAACCCATACTGCTATGGCTTTCGGTGGTCAATACTGTATAATATACACGAATAATATGGCAAGAGGTGACTTGTATATTCAATAATAAGGCCCTAGAAACTGTTGTTAGCACATAACGCGACAAGGGGGCAACATGTCGGGAGTGCTGGAGGAGTGCACAGGTATTTTATGGCCATCAGAAAAGAAAGAGGTGGCAGCTCTGTTCCTCGTCAGTAAGTACTCCGGCCAGGCAAGACAGTTTAGGAACAAGACCAGAAACCGAAATAGGGAACTACCGCGTCAAGTTGCTGTATCTATAAGGCCGACCATCGAAATGAAAAAAGGAACAGAAGGTTTTGGACATCCAATCATCATATCCCATATTACAGGCCTATCATGCTATCTAATTAATAATTTTTGATTGAATGCCAATTTTAAACAAAATAAGCGCAGGAAAGTTGTCACGAAAACATCCGGTGCCGTAAATAAACTCCCTTAGACCGCGATACAATACTGATGCGAATCACGCCGTGCACATACAGGCGCATATCAATAAGCTTGCATAGTGATATATACAACATTAAGGCAGTGGCTACAAACGCCGAATAAACCGTGTCGTTCACGGCAAGAAACATTTGTGCACCAAGCGCATAATAATCGCAAAAACGTATTTACTTTAAAGGTAAAAAATAAAAACGAGGTTGGGTGGAATTCAAGAATTTCGTGATATACTTTTCAGGCCAACCTAGGTCATCGCAATCAGGTTCAGGTAAAATGAACAGGACACATTGATACACATCTAATGAGCCCACACTCGATGGGTTGACTAGTAGGTGTTCAAGAGTTCCGTTATATAGCGTTTAGGTTAGTAATCAGGTCATCGCCATTAGGAAAAATGTACTGGACTCATTGAGACACATCTGATGAGCCCGCACTCGATAGGTTTACAAGAAGCTGTTCAATGGTGCGGTTATGTAGCGACCAGGTCCATATCAGACCACCTCGATGGTACCATGTTATGGTATTATCATCGCAATTAATACATTTGCAAATATTCAAACCAAGACCACCAGAAGTGATTAACTATTCGACTCCATTATCTACCGTCCAGTACCTATGTAAGTCCTACCAAATATCGCCACAACTTTTTCCACACACCGAATAGAAATGAGCCGCCATAGTAGTTATTATAATTTATGAAAATACCTATCTAATGGCATGTATGTGGTTGATATTGGGCCAGTTTCCATACATCGTTGCCGATTCTCCTTTGATAACTTCAAACACATAATATTCGTTTAAAACATAACTAAGTAATGATCGACCCCCCTTAAGAAAAATAAGACCCGAAAACATTTTTTTTCGCTTGGCCATGTAAAGAAAAAAAAAGTTTTATTTTGTTAAAAGACTGATTAATAATAAATTGCAATTATCCAACTTAGCTTAGTGACATTATTTTGCTTCGATCTATCAAGTTGGTGAATAGGATTAAAGGTTCAAGCTTAGTTTTTATTATTTACAGGGGTCCCTTTTTCTGTTAAAGTTGCTGTTTGTTTTCAATGTCTGTCCGTTTATTAGTTCTCGTTCTTTTTAACTTAGAACCAGTTTCCCCATACCCTGTTAAATATAAAATGCATTTAATAACAGAACTAACAGAGTTGGGTAAAATTGGGCCTGGATTTTGAATGTAATAATTATTGATGGGTTCGATTTGTTAACACGTTAGTAGCAAGGGACTTGGCATTTTTTTTTTGAGTACTGACCGTAATTATTAAAAAAAACCGAGTACCCTAATTTATTTTTCGGAATACTTATTTGAAATATTGTTTGTTGTTTGTGTTATAGACAGCTTATAGACTAGCTTAGATAATTTTCTCCTAAGTTTTCAAAATGTTCTTACGGCGGAATATACATAAGTCCCTATCTTCGAAATGGTGTAACCAGTAACTCATGAATATCAATATCTTAGTAAACAGGTAAAATCACTATAGATAGATATCATGTTGAAGAAAAAAGGATAAGTGTTTTCAAAAAGTTTTTGAAAATAATTATCCTTTGGTAGTAATTCATCTGCTTGAAATAGAAAGTTAAGGTATATCTATTATGTTACTCGCTAAACCCGATTTTTGGATATACTAGTTTTTTCTAAGCTAAAGTATGGCCAAAGCCAAACGCATTTGTCCAGAGCCAAACTAATTCGTCCAAAGCGAGTAAGAACAAACTAAGAACAATAGTCGTTAGTCATTTCTAATGCCTGAAAACATAATAACGATGACAAAAGGTAACTAAGAAGCCCGTAATCAATTAACGTTCAGTGACATTTAACATTTCTGGAACCTTACTTTATACTGGCGCCTATAGCGGCCATTGCAAGTGCGGTAGACCTCATTGGAGTGTTTCCCAACATAGCAAGGGTGGGTGACCTTTTTTTGTGAGGGTGAAATCATCAAATGATGTGTCACGTTTCATGTCAGACTTTAACTGACTAAAACCCACCCGTGTTCCTTCAGTTGTCTATATGTCAGTCTACGGTAACTCTTTCGAACAAATCTCGTGACCTTGGCAGGCATCGCTCCTAGCGGACCTCTTCAATACTGCTGATAAAGGCGGGTGCTCTAGCCAATAAATCCGTACTTAATCGGTTCTTGCAGTTCTCGTGCCGCTACCATGGCAATCGGTATACTGATTTATCCCAAGCTAAGCGAGTTTTTCCTTATGTGCTTTGGAAGATATTGATTGGCCTAAGCTAAACTTCAATCCAGAAGCACTTTGAACGCGCTAGTATATCCGCCCGGATTAAGCCCGTACCATAAGAATAATTTTCCATAGTTGTTTATAATCCTAATCCGAATTACTGGAAAATAATTTTATTTACTATCTTTCATTTTATACTACGCAACCTTAATAACCTTCGAAAGTATGTTGTTCACCGACTGGCACTACTGATGCCTCGGCCTAACCTACTTTTCGAACGTTATTAAAGCTGCAATGACTTATTCTCTGTTTGACATGCTAAACGCAGGAAATAAACAGTAAGTAATTACGGGATTTTTAAAATCTTATACATAATTGTTTGAAATTCCCCAAGTGTTCATATCATCTTCTTTGGTCTTAAGACTGTCTTACGTCATAGAAATTCACGGCGGAAATTGAAATTTTGAGAAATTTTTAGATGGCATATGCGGCGGATTCGTGAGCAACGGCATGTGGAGCGTCTTCGGATGAGGCAGCGGGACCCCTGGTACAATCACTCTCATTACCAGCCCTCAGTGTATACGATATGGCCGCAGCCCCAAAGGGATGTGCGCATGATCGAGATAACCGACACTATCCCCGTAATGGCCTTCGGGGAGGACCTGCCAGACATACCGCCTGCGTAAGTATATGTACTTTATTAATATGAGAAAATAAAATCGGTGCCTCTTCAAACATACACCGTTTTATTATTACACAATGCGATCTAACTTTAGTTCTAGACTAAAGCTCTGAGCCCGTTTTTATATTTCCAACTTTATTTCGATTTGGGTAAAGTTTTTAATACAAAAATGACAACTTAGCATCGGACTAAGTTGTCAGTTATGTAAGGAATTGCATTTCTATACATATTGGTTTCTTAATAAAAAAAATGGTTTGATTGTATAAACCTGAATGAATAAAAACCTTGTTTTGTAATGTTTGGGACAAAGTTTACATTAAATAGTAATGAAATGATTTACTTTTGAAACACCGACATGATTTCACGAGAATGTAAACTTCTAATAATACAATATTTTTCCAGTGATTTCATGCTACCTTGGGTGCGAACATCGAAACCTTTGAAGAGATCGAAACGTTCGAAGACGCTTCACTGATGGTTTCCTGTTTGCGAAGTGTGCGTCACCGGATTATGCACCTGGTCTCACGCTTCAAGCTTATGACATTGGATCTTGGCTACCAGTCTAACCAGATAGCGGAGGAGAACACCAACACTCCTAAGACTAGACTGGCTGCCAGATTTAATAGGTCGATATAACCATAGACTCTTGTGTCGTGAATATATAGACAATATTAAACGTCATTGCAACTATTTATATAGTCTTACCGACCGTGTTAGAAGCAAGTGAAAAAAAAAGGACATTAAATTCTGTAGATTAAGGTGTAACTTGTAGAAAACTGGACTTGTAAAGAGTGTGATTGAAGGGAATGGAATTTCTCAAAAGTCATTGTTGATCCGAAAGCTGTTGAAAATTGAAACCATTCTAATGTCATGTTGGTAAGTGTTTGTCATTGTTTTTTAGATCTTCGTCACATATTTGTAAATAATGTATTTTCGTCACACTTAGTAGCTTAGCTAACTCGGAGGAGTTAGGCAAAATTGTAATAGTCGCAGGACTATAGTAACAATTTTGCCTTTGGCATGGTTTGTGCGTTTTAACATAGAATTTTCATGACGTTTGTGCTCTTGTATTAACGACAGAAACCGTTGATATATCTACACTTACCATAATTTCAGTCAGTACAATGATATTTGTAGTGGAGCCGATTGTGTATAAAGTCGACTTTAAAATTGTTTGTAACAGCGTTACATCATATGTTTTAGCACTGACGTTGTTATTCAGTATTAAAAAAGTGAGATTAAAGGCCATACATTATTTTAATACTGAAATACTTAAAACTACTACAAAACATTATGGACCACTTAGATCTTTGCTGGTAATTTATTTACCTTGCGCCATTTTTAATATTTGTATTAAACTGTGTCCATTTTACTAAATTGTCACCGTACTAGAGATATTTAGACGTAGTCAATGTAGTGGTCTTGATGATTGCTGTAACAGCACGTCGATCGGCTACAGTACAGTGACCGCGTTTATGAACATTTGTCTGACTCGAATTATGGGATAACGATTAAGTACTCAAGAAATTGAACGTAAACCTACACAATCGAACTCAGTACAAAGATCCAGTTTAACACTACTTTAATTTAGAAAACTGTAACATTAGATCATGTTGTCACAATTGTTTAGATGAGCTTAGAGAGACGTACGCCGAAACTTACCAATTAGTCGCAAGACATTTAAGAGATTTTCAGACGTTAAATATAAATTGATGTTTTTTAAAGGCGTTCGAAAATCCGTTAATATCTGCTTATTGTTGGTGAGACAGCCCAAAGTATTATTGCGAACAGATACAGACTCTTGTACAATGTCTTAATGTTGTTTAGCGGCAAGAGACGACTGGGCAGGTCTTTAGGTGTTCTTTTAACTGTCGAGTTGGATCGATACACTAGCTCTCTAAGGCTGTGTTTGTGAGACAGAGTATGCTTCGCAGTCATTACACGACTGTTGCGCAAACGCAGTCTAAGGGCCACATAGCAATAATTTTCGCTCCGACTGCTCTGGCGAACTATTGCGATATCGCCCTGAATGAGTCGATATATTTAGGTGTTATTACTTATTATTTTATTTTTTTATACTGTTGTAAATATGGATTGAATGATGAATGAACTGATAATTGTAAATAAATAGCGAACATATAGAATATGATAAAATCATCGTCAAATACCCCTTTGACAAGCGCTTGAGCGGGCACATCGTTCTTATTTGAGTGAGGTTTTTGGAACCGTCATACTAAGAATAGTTAAATTACAGTTTAGGATTCCAGTAACATAAAAATCATGAAAATATAGGCCGCTCATATTTAGAACAAACACATTCAATCATGTTGCCATGTGAAAATTCGAGATATTCTTTATAACGAAAATTTCCCTAGATACTCAAGTCCTGCTAACAGTAGTAGATAAAGACTGTCGTATCTAGGGAGGCATTATACGTCATATTCATTTCCTTATTCACTTTTCTTTATACAAACTTCCGAATTTATGGAAGAACTAGCTTCTGCCCGCGACTTCGTCCGCGTCAAATATTTGCTCCCCTGACCCTTTCCGTCACATCGCAGCCTGCCAGTTTTCGTCCAGTTTTTTGTTGCTGCTCCGCTCCTTTTGATCGTAGCGTGATATTATATAGCCTATTCCTCAATAAATATGCTACCCGCCACAAAAATAATTTTTCAATTCGAACCAGTAGTTCCTGAGATTAGCGAGTTCCACCCCCCATTTTAGGGAAGTGGGGGGTTAGAAAGAGACAAAGGTAGCCTATGTCACTCTCCACCCCTTCAACTATCTACACTTAAAAAAAATACGTCAATTCGTCGCTCCGTTTCGCCGTGAAAGACGGACAAACAGACATACACACTTTCACATTTATAATATTAGTATGGATATATAACCATCCATTTCTGATCGTGACTATGATCGTCTTCTTGTCTAATCAAATGTGGGTGACAGTTGCGTTTCACGAGTAAAAGCCATCCAAGTTTTCAAACCACTGTATCAGATTCCGGAATGCTTAAATGTATTAGTATGACAACTGGTACTAAATGCATTGAGGGTCTCGAAAGAGTTTGCCTTCTGGGATGGTCGGTAGATCTAGAAAAATACTAAGAGCCGGTTTTAGTAAAGTGGTCAGGGTCTCTCAAAAAGTAAATATGAAAAAAATACTGGCCGACTGCGAGTCGGGCTCGCACACCAAGGGTTCCGTGCCACCATACAATATTTAACACTATATGTTAAATAAAGACGTTTCTTGTATGGGATCGCTATACAAGAAACATGTTTTTATTACCTTCTTCATTTTGAACTTTATTTTACTATTTGTTGCTATAGCGGCTAAAAAAATAGGTACACTTCTGTGAAAAGGTCAAGTCTCTACCTATTAGGGTTCTTGAGATAAAGCCCGCTGACAGACAGACGGACGGACGGGTGGTAGGTCGGACACACATATGGACAGTGGATGCTTAGTAATAGAGTTCCATTGGCACCATTTGAGCACGGAACCCTAATAACCCAATTCCTCAAGACATTGCCGCTCCTCTCTAGTTTGTTGCTACGACTAATTTTTTTTCTTACTAGCCAGCGGTCTATTTTGTTCCACCAATATGATTATTTCTATCACTTGAGTCAGCAGTAGTAATTTATTCTTCGTTTTTACGTTTCCACATACATTTCTCATTCATTAATTGTCTGGTTTTAATAAAAAAAATTGTTGTTGTTGTAAGTTATTTGTGATCGTAACAATATTTTACTCAATCATAACGTCTACTAAAATTAAAGTGCAATAACTTAGTTACTGCAAGGCTAATAAACACCAATGTATTAAATTAGCTAACTATTTGTAATTTTGAGTTCTCATGTTTTTTTTTTATTTTCTTTACATATTAGGAAAATAAAAACGTGTCTAAAATTCTATTTTTAATAATTATAGTATACAAGACAAGAAAATTGTTAAATGCAATATTTTCGCATAATAATGTAGGTATACATATTGCAAATGACGGGCGTCGTACTTCAAATTGATTTACTTGTGGATGTTTTAAACTAGTCGTAGAAACGAAATAGCATGAAATGCTTTTTTGGACTTTTTTGTCGAAATGCAGCCCATTTAATGATTCGCCTACCTACTTACAATTTTACAATGGATAGAGCATAGGCATACGTTTCGAACCAACGTATTTTTCTTTACTCCATGTACCTCAATGAAATCTCGTCTTGCTTTTATTACATTCCCTTCTTAACGTTGGCAAGAAGGCACTGGGCAGCCAGAACTTAAAATAGTCATTTTAAAAAGCCAATCATGTAACATAATCATCGCTACTTGTAAAGGTAATAAGGTCGTCCGTAAACAGAAACGTTAGCGCTAATTGTATTTGTCATGTCCTAGAATTATGAATAGGTAATCTAGCTAGAAAATTACTGTTCTTGTTCCAGTATTTTAGATAATATTTGCCTATTAAAATGACACGCGGGAGATAAAGAAATCTGTGATTCTAGAAGACTGCGCTGGAAATAAAAGTGGGGCAAAAATATTACTCTGATGATAACATGGAATCATGGTTGCATTTTTATAATTGAGCGGAGTGACCACTCATGATAAACGTTCATGATGATATTTAATTATATAAATGTGTAAGGACTTAAAAGCGAATTACAGAAACCTTACCTTTATAATCAACCTTTATTGTTCCCACTGCTGGGACATGACTTCCTCTCTTCGAGAGGGCAAAACCTTACCATTATCTTCTGATGGCCTACGCGAGTATTTTGCCTTTAAGCTTATCTCCAGAATTTGGTCTGTTTTTATTGTACTTTATGTAAATACTGGTATCCAAATTATTAATCATTTCCATGGATTACAAAGAATCACAAGTGTTGTAAGATAATATTTGGTCTGTTTTTATTGTACTCTATGTAAATACTGGTTTCCAAATTATTAATCATTTCCATGGATTACAAAGAATCACAAGTGTTGTAAGATAATGATTCATTTTATTTCCGAGTGGTCGAAAGTTATTATGAGTTTCTAAAATTCAGAAACAATGAATACAGTTTTTCGTCACTAATTACGCGCAGAATAAAATTAATGAAATCTCTAAAAAAAGCCGCAATTTCACTATTTTTAAAATTACTTAGTACAGACTTTTTATTAAAATAATTAGCAAATTGTCTGTATTCCGTATTTTTTTTTTATTTCTTGCTAAACCCGCTTTGTCCTATAGTTCATCTATAAACTTTTAAGGTTAAGTAATGATTAACGTCTGCTTAACCATATTTGTGATAATTAGATATTTGTGAGGATATTTGTTTGATCGACTTTATCTAAATAATCCTCCTAGTGTCTAATGAGATATAATCAATATTATTTTGTGTTTTGGTATAATGAAAGATATCGCCTTAATTTGGCACTTTCTTTGTGGTTTCTTGCAAGTAACATATAAATAAGTAAATGTACCCAACATGTCGCAAATATAGTCCTTTGCAAAACACAATAAGTGTCGATTTTAATATACATTTACAGATAATCTGCAATGAATCACGTACTTTGCTAAATTCATGTGGTTGTTTCGCAAAGTTTACTTATTGCGTTTTGCGTAGCCGCCATAACTTTCAATCTTTTTATATAATTTTTAACCGTGATATTTTCTAAATACATTCCTTGTCTTATCTATGAAATTTGACAATTATTATTCAAATAAAATGTATTAAGTTTCTATTAATCTCGGTGGATATCATTTTGGCTATCAAATGTGGTTTCTTGTAAGATTTTATTCTTGCTTTCAAATATCTTGTTTCAATAAGGAAATAAAGAAGAAAGTATTGTATACAATTTGGGTGGCGAAAGTTCGAAAATAAATGCAAATACTGGTATTGCTAATGCATAGGAGTATTGTAAAGCTATCAAATATATTCAGTGGCCCTAGTGTGAGTTTTTTTTTAACCATCTCGAGTTAACGCAGCGACCGCGTTTGGCGCTCCGATTGGCCCTTCACAAATCTAGGGCCAATCTGCACACCAGGGCCTTAGTCATCAAAAGTGAAGGGCCGACTATTGGTTTCCCAATAATGATAAGCTATAGTTACCTTTTTGCAAGCAGACTCGTCAAAATATGTAGATATTGACGCAGATTAATTTACTGTCGTCTCTACCTTGTATATAATTATTAATTACTTTCTTCCGGTATAAGAAGAATAGCTGTATTATGGTTCGATTAAAAACCGACCTTTTCACAGATATATAATTGAGACAAGTTTTTACAGTTATTAATATTTTCCATAGATTTTTCATATAGTTATTGCGCGATATTGCGAATTTCTAAACTATAGTGCCCATTCTTCATCACTATTATTATAGAATAGTAAAGACCTAACCTGGTATCGATTAATATTATCGAAAAATCGCGAAATTTAAATTTCTTACGTTTTTCAGGTCAGATTTTATTTTGATTAAAATATGATTGACTGGCGAAATGTGGGTGTACTGTACGGACACCTCTGCCCAACCCTTCTGGGAAACCAGGCGTGACGTTATGTGTAAAATATGATTCGCGAGTGTAACCAATATTGTTTTACAGAATTATAATTACAGTATACATAATCCCATTGCATAACTATTTCACTAAAAGTAATTCCATGGGATTATATAAACTTAGAGGGTGGTATAGATAATTTTAATGGTTATAATTTCGTCTATAAATACGTGTTACAGTCGTGAATCATATTTTGTTTAATATACAGCCTGACAATGCCCTGCAAATTGCAAAAAACGTAATAAACTTTGAATTCCACAGGCTACCGTGGCGCTCCCCCTAAAACCTACAAGTGTGCCGTAGTGTTTCCGGTGTTAGCAGCCAACTCCATGTCTATCATTGTCTTTGAGGTAATTCGGAGTACTTATGTACTCTTTCTTACCATAACGGTTAATGTATTTTTTACGTTTTCTGCATTCTCTATCCAACTATTTTTAGCTATCATCATATTTTTAATAGCTTCGGAGGTTTTTCAGACTTCAGCTATAATTTAATTGAGCTATTACGATTGAAATAGACAATGTGAATAGTACCTAACATGTTGTTATCAGTCTTACGTTCAAGAAGTAAGTCTCTATTTCAATAATAACGGCTATAATGTAGTTACGTTGTAATTTGTTCAGGTTCAGTCAGTAATATCAGTTTCCAAAAAAAAAATCTGCTCACAATAAAACACAAAATGGCGAAACAAAAATAATTTAGAAATATTATCTTCTGTAATTTTAGATTAATTCAACCATTGTTTAAAGTGCATAGGAGCTTGAACGAGGTTGAACTAAGAAGTCTCCTTCAATATGCGTAAGCCAAATATAAAATGTGTAATTAGCATTACGAATGAAATTGAGCTTGTGGTACTCTTTATTCTTAACTATTTATTGAGGATAAATTCATTTTGTAAATGAGTCATTTAGGTATATTAAACGTTAATTTCATCATTATAAAGTTATTATTTTGAGTGAATAACGTGAGTGTTGTGAATTTTTTGGAAAATAAAGTACCTTTTAATTATTACGTAATTACTTTATGTTAGGAAAAAACTGTCTTAGTTAAATAGCTCTATGTCATAATAAAATTTATCTAACATTCACTTATCCATACACTTCACTTTGACTTGCATAGCCTTTAGAAATCATTGTTTGTAGAATTCCGTTTTAACAATAATTGTTAGCTGTTTTTTAGTCAGAAAATTATTAAAAAATCTATGCAAAGTTGATATGATTGACTGTCGTAGATAATAATAATAATTATGTACACTGAAATATGTGTCATAAATTATAGTGCACCTAGACTTACCTACCCATATTTAATAATAATAGAAGTATCTTAGTTCTTCAGGAGTATATGGGTATGATTTAAACAAAATCAGGAGTCTATTTACGATATAGGACCATTTGTCTCATCATAAGTTATATAGTGTGTGTAAGAGAACTAATGCTTTAATCTTTATTTTGATATTGTGTGTTTGATAGTTTTACGCGCTTCAAGATAATGTTAAGATCAAAATTGTTTAGTCGTCCAATTGGTTCCAAACAATTGGAATTTGAAAAGGTTCGTTTCGAATATTTTTCTTTGTTATTTTTATAAATATATCGAGTAAGTACCTATAATATTATTTTTATATTCGCACTGTGTAAACGTTGATGAATTGTAAATAATCATGCTAATGCCGCATGAGATCTTTTAATTGAGACCGTGTTGGTCTTCCTATTATTTTGATTATAATTAATGATGTAATTGATGGAATGGAATGGAAGAATAATGTAATTAAATGTTAGGCTTTTGGAATTGTTTTTCATGTGTCGGGAACTTTAATATTATGTTGAGCGAAGTATTTATGTCAATGATGCATTTTCAAAAGAAAGCCACAAGTAAGCGTTATGTTGACACTATTATTTTTAAGTACACGTGTGCTATTTATTTTTGGCCATTAATTGCTTATTCATACCCATCTTACTAAACTAGCTAACTCTCTTGCTTCGCGAGGGAAATTCGGGGACATGCTTATAAAGCATTTTTAAATGTAGGTATTGTTTAATGAATAAGGAATAAGTAAAAAGGCATTTCGATGCCCGGGCGTTTTAGTCCGCATTTCTATTCCATTATTAATTATTTTTAAGACTGTAGTTACAATTAAGTCATATACAAAATTGTGTTTTTGAAAAAATATTCGTTATTTATATTTAGGCAGTATTTAGTTTTATTTGTGAAATCCGGCCTGAAGCTGTAAAAATGTCATACTAATTCCTCAAATAAATATTATTTGACGATTTATAAAAAGTAGTCGGCCTTAAATTAACTTGGCAATGTATTCAAAGTAAATAAAGTTGATTGACGCATATTATGTTAACATTCAGGTTACTTGTGGCTATAAAGTAGATACGACAGACTTATGTTAAGTTTAAGTATTAGTAGAGTACGATTGTTGTTCAAGAGTAAGCTTATTATAATAATTTGGAAACAATAGCTGTTAGTGTGTAGCGTTACAGTGCAGATAAATAATTCACTCATAGACACAGTGTTACGAAATAAATGTTAAAATAATGTTTTCGATTATATCCGAGTTTTGCTGCACTGTCCACTTGGCATAAAATAATAAGATCTCATTAATCGTTAATTAATCATTGGAATTTATCCGTTCTAATAGCTATTATGGCAATAAAGTCGGGTACAGTAATCATAAAGTGTAGGTACAAAATATGGTTACTAGCAACACTGTACCGACTATAAACAATAGAAAATTGCATATCAATTTAGGCAAAAGGTAACACCGGCGAGTTCTGTATCATTTGTATGAAAATTATCTTACTGTTTGTTTGTAAAAACTATAGTTGTTCACTATTTTGTTATATTTTTTGACAAAAATATGTAAATGAATCTGCTGTATAAACACTATTATAATTTGGCATTTATTAAATAATCTTGAAATATGGTATGTTTCAGTGTACAAGTTAGTAGTGTATATAACACTATTAAAATTAGGTAGCTTAAATATTTATCTTCCCGTATATTTAAGACTCCTAACTTCGGTTTAATTACGAATTCATGTGATACTTCAGACTAAGTTGTAAAGTACATGGAAATAAAGGAAATTCGTCTCTAGAATTTACCCAGATTTTTATTTACTGCTTCAATATTCCTTGATCTTCTCTGTGACGGTTGGGATAAGTGAAAGAAATAGAGGGTCAAATTGAATTAGTTAGACTCCGCAGATGTGATTGGTACCGATAGCAAAACATGACTCAAAAGCAAATATTACTAATTTAATTTGACCTTGTATAAAGAAAACTGTCATAAATGAGCGATTAAATGCATTTAATTAATCATCAAGTTACAGAAATATCATGGTTAACATAGCTTTGTGATGTTGTCCTAAGGTACAACCAGTAATACACATAATAACTACACAAATTCTATATAAATAATGGACTCTGTGAAGCAAAGTCACGCAATAGACCTTCGGTAATGTTATTATCGATTTATTAATGTCAAAGATTAACATCGAAAAAATGACAACACCAGGCTAGTTTCATATAATGTACCAAGATGGAAACATATAAACGCAAGTACCTATTTATTACCGGACCACATAATGGCCACACGATTATTTCACGACTGATGATACAAGTTTCCGGCCTTTCAATCTGCTAACATAACGATACTAAATCATATTCACCACACTCAACTATCTAAGCATAAAATACTAACGTGAACATAAATCTATTTTCTTGTAATAGGCACCTATCTGCACTATACATTAAATCTGAAAGGCTAAGGCAACGGAATAAATGCCAAGAAATCTGATTTGAGTGGCTGTTGTTACTCAATCCAGACAGATCGATCACAGTAATTTAGTACGTTAAAATTTACTTATAATAAATATTATTTTGTCTTATTTTTGTGCATGTGTCACCTACAAACTGTGTCATTAATTTTCGTAATTGCTTGTAAACCGCCTCAGTACCACAGTACCCTCTCCATAGCTAGCAACTGCAAATTTATAATTCGCAGACATTCACTTTAAAAAACTGATTATACCGACAATTTACATTCTAATGAAAAATAATCACTCACATACATAGAATCACGACAAACGCTACGCGCCGAATGGATTATTACAGTAATAAATATGTGATGATAAAGATATGATGTTTTGAAGGTAAAGTTCAAACTCTTCATTCTAGAGCTCATGTTAGACTAGTCCATGAAAGATAGAGGCCGTGATAGTAGAAAAGAGCTCCATATTATACGTAATATTACATAAATATTATTCCTAGATAAATTTGACTGTGTAAAAAAGTGTATTTGATTGTATTAAATTGCGAAAATCACTAATTTTGAGTTAAAATAAGAATAGTACCACTATGTCAAATTTTCAGAAAGCAGTTGAGTAATTTACTACCAGTTACCAGTAAAACATTTACGTAGTACAATAAAAATAAATATTTAACATAAAATGTAGCCAGGTACAAGTTACAATCAAACAAATCATAATCAAGGATACATTGCATGACCTTTGGAAAAATATTAGCATTTATAAAGCGTCCGTTTTTCAATTCCAATTTTTAGGCCTCCCCCACATTAGGCGCGCGCGTTCCTCGGGCGTATGAGCGACGCGGACGCCACGTGCGCGCTGCGTAAGCGTCGCGTGTTGCCGCCGTGTGACGTGTGTGCAGCGAGCGCACGGCGCGCACGCGGCGCTCGCCTTGCGTTTAACCCCCTTCAGTCAAGTCAGTCTCAATTTGGACAATTTTAGTTTCAAAATCTTTTATAAATAAAGTGTTGATTTTTCCCCACGCCTTTTTATTGCAATACGATCAATCACTATACTCCCGTGTAGCCATGTCTCATATCACAGTACGATTCTGTATTTCTAGGATAAAGCTTTCGATATTAATTGGAACGAAGTTCCTTATCGCGCGTTGCGAAAGGGGGCTAGACGGAAAAAATTAAGACCAAAAGTTGTAACGACACTTTTTGCTATAGTTTAAGCCGTGCGGCGTGCGCGTGTTTCTCTGTCTGTCTCTCTCTCTCTCTCTCTCTCATAGAAAGCAAGCCAGTTATTTTCGTTTCGTCTATTTCGCATTGAACAGTCCGCACTGTTGTCGCGACGATTATTTTTGTTGAGTGTATACAGGTTTTTTGTAAATAATAAATAATAACAAAATGAATCCTGACAGTGTTTCTGCACAAGTTTCGGATATTGCTGATGGAGTTAGGTAAGTAGAGAGTTTATACAGACAATAATAAATGCAATTAATCGAAAGGAACTTCGTTCCATCCGGGTGTCCCTTGACACCTCTCGAGTTTTTCACTCAGTGACTCCATTTTTAATGCGTGTCAACACAACACTGCCCACCATGTGATTGACCGAAACAGTAGCGGGCGGCGGGGATAGCGGGCGAAGGGGTAAGAACGCGACTTGAGCGCCGCGTGCGCGCCGCTTGCACTCTTCACACACGCCGCAGGGCAGCAAAACGCGCCCGCGCTACTCACACGCCCGAGGATGGCGCACGTCTAGTGTGGGGTCAGCCTTATTCTACACAATCTAATATTTGTAGCTTGTGCTGAACGAGAAAAAAAGAAGCGCACAGAAATTCGTAAGTTAACGCTTTGAAAGTCAACGTGCTTACATTTAAAGTAACCTATAAAATATTATTAAAAAAATACATCAATAGACAAATACATAAATAATTTTAGCAAATTTCAATGTCTAACATCTGTGATGTCAGCCAAGCATCATTTTTAATCCTAATCCTTGCATCACCGCTATTCATTTATATTAAATATAAATAGATACTTTGAATTCGAAACTTGTTCAAAGTGTTTTTAGTATTCTGCCATGGAATACATGCTTTGGTTTTCTTTTTCATAAGTACTTTTTTATTTGGCCTATAAAAAGTTAACTGTAATTTTGAATTATGTAGCCCTCTATATATATACCTATAATCTACATATGAGTAGGTAACTAAATGTTCGAGTAGTAAAATGTAATCCTACCTATAATATTACTATACTAAATGTATAGTATTCTAGTCAACGAGACATCAATTACATTTACAAATAAAAATATCATTCTAAAAGTAGGTTCATTTTTATAAGGCAATATACTTTCAAAAGTAACAGTCCAGTGAGGGGTTTACCTGTCCTATATAAGATCTCAGTTCTATTCTATCATAAATTAATTGTTACTTAAAATAATTACTAATAATAAGACATTTTATAAGGTGCATCTATTCATACACGAAATATTTTAAGAGGTACACCTGTAGGTGGTAAAGAACCTACAGCAACGAAACAAAATATTGTCTAAATGTATTGTTTTTCAAAATTTAATATTTATGAATTATTTGACGCACATAAGAAATACTGGCTCCTTATTTTTTACGGCCCGAGACACCGCGGCCATGCTCGTGCCGTCCGGTCGCCGCCCTCGCAGCGTCAGGCGGGCCATTCATAGAATTTGGAGTAAAGGTTTTATGCAAAACGTCTCAAGCAGTTTTAAAATTATAATAATTACGAAAATTCAAAAACGCTTAGATAAAAAAATTCTTTTTGATTCTATAGCTTCTTTACCACCTACAGGTGTACCTCTTAAAATATTTTGTGTATGAATAGATACACCTTATATAATCCTTAAACCGAAATTTAAAGCAAAATTATAATGAAAACATAAAAAGTTTATGAGTGAGATAGTGTGTAAATATCATTCATTATGATAGTTTTAGATTTCATAATACAGCATTTGATCCTCGTCAGAATCTTCCACAATTCCGTCTATATCGTCTTCCAGCTGCATCCGCTCTCTTTGTGCCCGCACTCTCTCTGTCAGCTCTCTGAATACCTTCTCTCTTGCTGCCCGCTCTTCTTGCGGCACGTCTTCATCGTCATCAGTATCTTCAAAGTATAAGTTAACTTCAGCGTCTATACATTCTTTCAACAGGTTGTCGAGTTCCTCAAGCGTACTTTGGCCAGCAGGCATATTTAAATACTTCTCCATTTGGGCAAGGCGTTGTCCTTCTAATCTTTTACAACCTCTGGTTGTTTGTGCATCCTCCACTGTTCCACTGCGTTCTACATGCATCTTATATAAGGTATGTTCTCTCCTTGGCTGTAAAAGAGCAACATAATAATAATTGTTTTTTATCTCGGTTATTTTTATTGTTATTAAAATAATGTTTTTATACAAGAATATTAAAAAAAATGTGGTCCCCTGGTATCGGGTGCAGGGTCCAAGCTACCTGTGGTTAGGGCTGAAGAGATAGGAACCTCCGCACGTCTTTAAGTAGTTCGAAACTTCGAAGAAAACCCTACATCCGATTGATATTCGGACGGATAAATCACATTGCAAATAGTAACAACTGTCAACAAGAGTAGGAATCGCTCGTAACTACGGCCAAAACGACGGCCTGCGTGCTTAAGGAATAGACCTCCAGGCCCGACCCACCTATCTTATGAGAGCTTCGAGACATGTTCATCGAGGCTTTCGACCATCATGCCATTGGCTGATACGACAATTGGCACAATGACAGCTGAGTATACATTACAAATGTTAATAACCTCGTGTGCTAAGTTCATTTGTTTCTCTTACTCAGCTTTCACGAGGTTCCCGTATGTGGAATGGTAGCATCGACTATCATTGTGGGGCGCGCTATCATATCTATCACCTACATATCGGGCTTATTGGCGAAAATCGTACTGTCTGTCTGTGTGTCTGTCTGTCTATATACGCGGTCCCAGTACACGACCGTACTTAGGTGACATGGTCATTTTCGAGAACTAGGTCGGGCACATGCTTGTAGTACTGTATCTCAGAATCCACAAGTTTTTTTATATATCTATATACACGAAATTACGGCCAGGGTCGGCTGTTCCAATGACGTTATGAAAGCTTAGTTTCTTCACATTCACAAGATTGGAATTGGGGGCCTTGGAACTAACCAATGAATACACACATTGTACACACGGCTATAGGTCAAGATATATTATTTCCAGTTTTAGCTGACTTCGCATTGTAATGGCTTTTCGTACAATTAGATGTCAGCTTATACTGGAAATGTATAGCTTGACCTGTAGCCGTGCGTACTATAAAAAAAACATTTAATTTCCAAAAATCGAGGTCAATATCTGAGACAAAGCTATCCTATCTAGTAAGTTGGACCAAATTACAAATAATAACGAAATTTGATAACAATCAGTTCAGGAGTTTCGGAGTTTATCCGTAACAAACATAGTGGCACGAGATATATAAGATTAATAGCTATAATACCCGGCTTCGCTCGGAAGTTGATATGAGATTACGTGGTAGTTGAAATAAAAAAATAAACTATGACGTAAAAAGTAAAAAAAAATATATTGAAAACATTTTCTCATTATTTACACTACTTGTTTATAAACAACATTTTTCATTTTATTGTCCGGGGTATATATATATATATATACATTTTTCGAATTTCCTACTCTTGAGCAAGCTACATACAGCTAGCTGACCGTGAGAGAAGCAGGATTCTTTGACGTTGATGCCACAATATTTTAAAGTTTGCCCTTGCGCTTTGTTAATTTTAAAACTAAAGGCCAATTTAATTGGAAACTGCAATCTTTTAAATTGAAATGGCAATTCAGAAGAGATCAGTGGTATTCTAGGTATAAATACTGTGTGTTTTTTGTTCTTTCCAGAAATAAGTTCAGCTTCAATGATATTATTCGATAGCTGTTTTACGATCATCCTCGAACCATTACATAGTTTTGGGGAGTTGAGATTTCTGAGTAGTATGATTGGAGATCCAATTTTCAGACGAAGGCAGTGTAATGGCATTCCTGGTACTTGTAAAGAGTTTAGAAATTCAGTAGGGAAGTTTACACTTTCATCAATGGATACCATCGTGTCGATCGATTTATATATTTTCTCTTCACCAGGTATTTTCTTTAGAATATTAAAATTGATATCGTCAACAATATTATTTTAGTGGCCAAAATTGCTCTTTGAAATAACCACTCTACGTTGGTATAGTTCTGAATAATATTTCGATAAATTTTGTCGATTAGTTCGTTTTCAGTCAAAATCAAATCAAAATATTTTTATTTCACATGAGCCTACAAAGGCATTTATGAAACTTTTAAAGCTAGGTGCACGGTTCCAAATTGTTGATTCCTATGGAGAAAGGCCGGCAAGAAACTCCACGGTTACTCTTTTAAAAATAATTAGCTTTTACAATGTTTTCATTTGAAAACATTGTAAAAGCTAATTAACAAAGCCAAGCTAATTTTACAGTGTTAATAGGTATGCGAGAACAGTGTAGGACTGTCAACAAGTACTACTAAAACCACCAACCAACCAGGTACTTAACAAAATAGAAAATTGTCTACAGTCTACAAGGCCTACAAAATTCTCACATTCATGAAAATATAAAACAATTTACTTAAATGCTTAGTACATAAATAAAACATAATAACCTATTTAAACCAAATGTCATTGTTGTTATGACAACCAATATTAAAGAGGTCAAATTAGAATTGTATGTATATTATGTCAAATTATGAATAGAGTATGTCAAAGAAGAATGTAAAAAACAACTTGAATAATGTACTATGTCATTTGGGAGCAGTTAATAGACATTTACATGGTCATCCTGTAATGAGCTACCAGGGAAGCCACATTTGCAGACGGAGTTATTGCCAAACTTCCTTGTCTTGAAAGTAGTCTTTTATCTTAGTAGTGGCTATGTTACAGAAATCACTATTGAGTTCAATGAGGCCGAGTCTCGACATTATCGTCCACCGTAACAATAGGTTCTGCAGCTGTAGCATACGTAGTAAAGGCGCGAAATTTAAAAACTTAAATTTTAAAATGTTTTCAGAACTAATTTGAATAACTAAAATTATGTCGCTTTAACTCCAAAATATAAGATAGCTACTGCTGTATAAATACACAAAATTTAATAACTTTATTATAGTAACAAATGTAATTTAAGACTTTATTGAAATATGAATTTTAAATTTCGCGCCATTACTACACATGCTGCAATTGCTCGCAGCGCCTTTCGAAATGCAACCCAAAATCGTTGTTCTGAATGAAGTTCAAATACTCGACAACAGATCGCGCCACTACACTTAATTTCCAGGTTGAAGGGTTGGAAAAGCCCTTTTATCTTTAAAAACACGCCCTTTATGTTAAAACGGGAACTTTCTTGTTCGAGGGGGTATAAAGGGCTATCACACTATATAAGTCCCTTTATCGTGCCGGGACTCCTTTTTAAGTTTTATCGGCACGCACATTTTATCAACTTAGTTTTATTATATACTAGCTTTTGCCAGCGGCTTCGCCCGCGTGGAGGTCGGATATTATCCCGCAGGAACATACTATCGGGATAAAAAGTAGCCTATGTCCTTTCTCAGGCTCTAAACTATCTGTGTACCAAATTTCATTTAAATCGGTTCAGTAGTTTTAGCAGGAAAGCGAGACAGACAGACAGACAGACAGACAGACCGACAGACAGACAGAGTTACTTTCGCATTTATAATATTAGTGTGGAAGTGTGGATAGTGTGGAAGTGTGGATAGTGTGGAAGTGTGGATAATGATTAATCAATGTTGTAATAAAATATCAAATTACCTCCTTAGGGCTTATTATCTCAGGAGGAACTTTTGCATTCTGGGTGAAAACAAAAGGTTTGTAGAACGAAACATCTGGGTCTGGGGTGGCGGTGAACCAGTGCACATTTACGTTTGTGGCCGAGAGACATGACACCTGAAAGAAATTGATTTAAGTAACAATATCTTAACAGACGGTTTCAATACTGATAAAAAAAAAATATATGTGCTACCTGACTTCCCTGAGTAGGAAAATTGTCTTGTATACTTCGGCAAATGCGGCTCTCCTTGTGTCTTAAAATTTTCATCATGTCTTGTACATGAAATGCAGATGAAACAGTACCCTCTTTCAGCAACCTTGTACCTTCTCTCTGCCTTGTTTCATCACCACCTGATGAGAAACATCTCATGAAATTGAATTCACCCTGTAAAATGATTAAATATTAGAAACTAAACACTTTAAAATGGTTATTGTGTATTTTAGAACCCTTTATAACATACTTCTCCATCCCAAAGGCCCAGTTTCTTAGTATTTTCTATTAGGTTTTCTGATTGTTTATCCATTTTTGTAGTAATAGTGAGACCGTTAGAAATATTTCTGTAACCAGTTGTTATTTTCTCAGCAGCCCAAAACTTGCCAGTGGTTTCCAGAACCCAAGCTTCTTTGGGGTCTGCGATCAAGAAAGAATTGTGATAGTGGAAGCTATCATCAAACTCGGAGCATGGACCACCTTGACCATATTTCTCAAGAAGTGATGTAATAATATCTACGGCTCCTTCGGCAGTATCTGCTCTCTCTAAACCAAGACTGCAAAAATAAGAAATATTACATTAAATACTTCAACAAATATTACGAACAATTTGTCGAAGTTCAGCAGGAAGGTAGCAATACAAAAAACTTAATTAGTCAAAGTCAAGACATTTTTTTCAAATAGGCATATAAAAGGCACTTTTGAACGTCAACATTAAAATAGAATTGATTTTTAGAATGATTTGAATTCAGCCCCCTGAAAATAACCTTTGCCATGATATATGACAGAGTTAGTATAGACGACGCACTAGAGGAGTCAGAAAAAGCCAGCCTCCAACAATCAATTAATAGTTCTATTGATTAAAATAATCCCGAAATATCGAAACACTGTTACAGGTTTTAACAAAATTTTACAGTGACCAAAGCAATTCTCAAAAAGATGGCTGGGACAGACTGGATGCGAAAGCGGAGGCCAGGGTGTTGTGGTGCAGCATGAGAGAGGCCAATGTCTAGCAGTGGACTACGATAGGCTGAGTTGATGATGTTCATCATCATCAGCCTATAATGTTCCCACTGCTGGGACACAGGCCTCCTCTCAGTGAGAGGGAGTGGGCCATTATCCACCACGCGGGACCAGTGCGGGTTGGTAGATGTCACATGTCTTTGAATTTGTGGATAAGACATGCCAGTTTCCTCAAGATGTTTTCCTTCACCGTTTGATGATGTTGATGAAGCAATTCTTAATCAATGAACTAACCGCACTAAGTCCATCCCTAATAAACGTTTCAGTCGAGCATCTCCGTCTCCTTCCATGTTTTTTGTCCATACAGCCTCATTGCCAATGACCACATTTTTATCATTGGCACCTATCTCAGCCCCCCAAATCCATGCTGGTTTGCTCATTATGATGGAATGCACTGGCGATATCCCGTCTATTGTTATATAGGTGCACTGCAATATAAAGAACACATGTTATCAAACAAAAAACCTGGACAAATGCGAGTCGGCTTCGCAACTTGCTTAACAAAATTAATTAACTTTTAATAAAGTATACAGGACATTTTCATTCCCAATCTCCCATACAAATTTGTAGATCTAGTTGCTACTTCAACTGAAAATTTAGTTTGGTAATCACAAAACCTAATACATGTTTTACTAGCTTTTGCTCTCAGCTTCTCTAGCGTGGATGTGGACATTTTTCTCACAGGAACGTACAACTGGGATAAAAGTGTTGTATGGCGTAATAAATTATTTTCAGATATTTTTCTTTGCTTGTACTGTGAGACTTTGCATTTTACTCACTTTCATGAGCCTAAGGAGGAAAGTATGTAACAAAATTCTAGGCATTTTTGTCAAATTGTAAAATGAAAAGCCTCCCGGAAAATGTGTGACGGCTGCACTGCTACAAAAACCAATTCAATATCTCCAAGCTGTTTGAAACACACACATCAGTTAACGCCACCTGCTACGATCCTCACACACTCCTTTTGCCTCATTTAGGTTCATACATCGGGTCATATACACAAGCAGGTTGTGAGTACTACGCACCTGACTTATCTGTAGAACATCACCAATAAGGTCACTCTATACAGTTTGTTCTATGATGAACATAAATGAAACTAAAATAATGACCAATAGTATTCAAAACATATCAACACAGAAGATGGGAATATGTTGGTGAATATTTAAAATATCTCAGTAAGCTTGACTACGACAGAAATGAAAAAGAAGTGGATAGAAGAATAAATACAACATGGAAAAAATATTGTACACAGAAAGAAATCTTGAAAGGAGAATATAGTCTGAAGCTATAAAAGATCATAATAGATTCATGTATCCTGCCATGCTTAACATATGCAAGTCAAACCTGGACGTTCAATAAAAAGATTTAAAAAAAGTCCAGTCATGCCAGCATGCCATGGAACGAAGTATATTGAAACTAAGAGAAATTGACGATACACGAAATGCTGACATACACAACAAAACAAAATTCACAGATGCACTGCAACATGCCCTGGCCCTGAAGTGGAAGTGGGCAGGTCACTTAGCTAGATACCATGACAAAAGATGGAAACTACAAATAACGAAGTGGCTGGGTCTTACTGCTAAAAGACAAATGGGATGGCAAAAGAAAAAATTGGTTGATGAAATCAAAAAATAGCTAGGAAAAACTGGATGAACAATGGTTTGACCGTTGTTCATCCAGCACACTGAAATGGAAAATGATGGAGGAGGTTTTTATCCTCTAGGGTCCATACAATAAACAAGTCCACTATTACAATAATTTAAAATATAACTCCCATAGTTATTGTAAGGATAAAATAAAGCTACAATAATAAAAAAGTTTATGTGGTTCCTATAGTCCTCGCCACAACGGGCGTCATTCCAAATCATCTTCTCCAAAGCCTTAAATTACTAAACCTAAAAGAAACCCTCTAACCCCTACAAAAAGCTGCAATTTTAGATACATGTTGCATTGCCAGAAAGTTCATGCAAATTGATGTAAATGTTGCAAGAACCAGCCAAAAAGCTGAGAAGAAAAAACACTCAACAAATAATAATAATAATACAGTTTGTTTAGTTCTACAGATTACCCTATAACATAAGATGTTATTTATTAATATTATTTCATCTTGATACCATACCATATTGTCCTGGCTGTAGGTCCCGGCTATTATTTGTAGATCTTTGACTGTTGCTACATGTTGTCAAAAGCTCCGAAGTTTGACAACCAGTCTTAACAAGAGGTATTGTATTACCTAGCCACTGGACTGTTGAGTTCAGATAGGCAGTCACTCCATATAAAATATTAGTATCCAGGTATGGCCTGTTAGACTAGAAGCCGACCCTAACATACTTGGGAGAAGGCTATGCAGATGATGACCTTTACCTGTTCTTAAGAAAAAGCATCCTGAAAGATAGACATGGATTCACTTTGAGATACGCAACCAATAATTTCCTTTTGCTTCAAATATAACATCTAAGTAATTACTTGCCTTTAGTTTTTTGTCCCTGATTCCGCCTTTGACTAACACTACTTCTTGTACTTCATGTTTGGGACGGTCAGAGTTTTTTCCAAATATGACTGTATTGTTTTTGGTTAGCGGTGGTAATACAACAAATGTATCGCATGATTGTGGTAATTTGGACAGCATTTTTAAAATTAGTTTTGATACTGTTTGGCAACAAGTATAAAGCCCACGCTTGTCCGTAAATGTCGCAGAGCTGCGTAATAAATAGTACTCTTTCTTTATGTAGGTCACAGAATGCAGTACTGTAAATAAATACGAAAAGTTGTTGTACTAAATAATTAAGAAGTGCGCGCAATACACAGAAACTAGTAGACTAATCAATATCGCTATGACAAGGTGACATTGGGTCAAAGACATTAAAACATTGAACCAACGAAATGATAAACAGAATAGGCAGCCTCTGGCAAACACGTAATTATTTTGTAATGGTATAAAGTGCTTTATTTTCTTTGTTTTGATGCAACAGACACAACAAACTGTCAGACGATGGCGGCTAATCCGAATAAATTACTCACAGACTACATAGAGATACTACCTACGTATAAATTACTGAAGGCTGAAGGCAGGCAGTCACAGATCAATATTTTGAGTAAGTTTGTGTAGAGTGCGCGCAAGATAAGTCTGCGCGCTACTGGTGGCGTGTTTAATGTTGCCAGCCTAACTAATCTTTTTTCCTTCATTTAATCAATACTAACTTTTTTGTACATACTTAGAATTTAAAGAAATTTAAGTTTATTATGGTATAATAAGGTTATTGCCACTAGAATAAAAAAAAAAAACTTCATGAGATTATTTCAAATCTTTTATTGAATACTTTGTATTGCTATTAAATTTGGTATAAGAATGGTCCTGCAGTGGGTTAATACCTTCCATTGGACAATCTTCATCGGAGTCTATGTCTGAGTCTGCATCAGAAGAGTCGGAAGTGTCACCAGTAACATTAATTATAAATTTGTCCATTTCCGTATCCAGTAGCCTGTCCGATTCGAAATACTGGTCTTCTATTTTTTGTACATGTAGACACACATTACGCCACTCTTCTGTCGTTACTGTGCTGAATGCCGCCTCAGTAATCGAGGGTATTTCGCTAGGAGCTTGATTAACATTTTTCTCTGCAATACGTCTCTTTACAATTGCCCAAATCTTCTCAATTGGATTTAAATCGCAGTGGTACGGCGGTAATCGCAGAACCTCATGTCCATGTTCATTTAACATATTTTCTACTTCATACTGTGGATCACCTTTGTGCCTTTTAATTAATTCATATAATTGTGCTTTTGTCCAGCAATCATTGACTTCAATGTCATTTTTCGTAAGCCACTCTTGGAGGTCTGCTTTTCTATTGCCCATTGAAGGGGCCTTGTTTATTTGTGTGCAGTGGTATGATGCATTGTCCATCACTACAATGCAATTCGCTGGTAGATTTGGCACAATTTTTTCTTTCATCCATCGCATAAAGTTTACTGAATTCATATCGTCATGATAGTCACTCGATTTTGATTTCGATTTGAATATTAGTAGTCCGTTTTCAACAAACCCAGTTTTACCTCCAGCATGGGCTATAATCCATCTTGCGCCAACGCTATCAGAAGCAAGAATACCAGGCTCTTTCTCCGATTGCCAACATTTTTCGAGGTGGTATGAAGCATGGATATATGTTTCATCAAGATAAATGACAGGTCGATTTTCTTCCTGACGATTCTTGCGTAGCCTCAAAATATAATTTGCTCTCCAAGCTGCAATATCACTGCGTTCTATTAAAACTTTTCGTTTAGACTGACATTTTTTGTATTTATAGCCCAAAGTTTTTAAAATACTCCTCAACGATGTTCTGCCATATTTAAAATCAATGTCTGCTTTCAATTCCAACCAAAGTTTATTTATGGTAGGAATCTCCTTCTTCACGACGTAAAACGATTGAATTTTATGCCTTATAGCGCACTTATCAAAATCGTCTAATTCAGCAATTTTTTTCTTCCGGTTCCTACTTTTTCCTGGGGTCACAATCTTTGAAGACGAAGCTGCTGCTACATTACCCTCTTGAGTTATTTGGGTGACAGTACGTTCGGAAACGCCTAAAACAAAATAACAATAATATATTACGTGATGCCCATACCGGTTACCAAAATGTAGATTTTTTTTATTGTAATGGTATCCCTAAATCTTACCTGTCAAATAAGCAACACGGGCTCTAACTTTGGAAAACGGTACCGTAGGCCCGTTATTGTCTCGTTCTTCTTCACAAGCACGTTTGACCTTCAAGATAATGTCTCTACCAGCACTTTTAATCACTTTCGGCATAATGATAGCGATTATTTACTTTGAAAACGAATAAAAACACGGAACACAGCACACTCTCTCGACACCTGACATAAACGACAAGATGGCGGCAAACGATTAGTTCCGATTTTGGCCGCGCGCAGACTTATCTTGCGAGCACTCTAGGTGTCAGCACTGGTTGTTACACAGAATATAAAAATCATACAGTGAGTTGCTTCTAGTGTGGCTTTTAGTCGATTTATCCTGAGTTTTGACACTAGCGATAGGAAAGAAGACTGAAGAAGTCAGTCTTTAAAAGTCCATGCGCTCATCATGAGGTCCTGCTCACTACCGCCATAAAATACAAAGTTGATCTATCTTGTTTGTTACAAAATTACGTTAGATGGCGGCAGTAGTAGCATGACTAAAAGTTTTGTTCTACACTGGTGCCGATTCCCTTATTCACAAACTAAACTAAATTTAAGTTCAGTGCATCTTTTTCTTTCTATTTCATTAAGAAAAGGACAGAAGATAAATGTTAGTTTAGTCCTGTCAAATTAATCAGCGCCTGTCACTACTCCATACAAGTTTAGACGTGATTAAAAACTTGCCTACTAAAATTACGTCAAATTACGTCAAGCGCTGATTAATTTGACAGGACTAAACTAACATTTATCTTCTGTCCTTTTCTTAATGAAATAGAAAGAAAAAGATGCACTGAACTTAAATTTAGTTTAGTTTGTGAACAAGGGAATCGGTACCAATGTTTACCTTTTCTACGTCATCTACGTGTGAAGTTTTCTAGTTTATTGTAAAATAATATTTTTTTTTTAAATTTTTATTCTTTTTATTCATATGTGGACAACGGTGTGGGTTACATGTTTGTAATTCTAAGTTAAGGATTTATTGTATTGCTCTTAGAATGTAACTGTTTTTTATACCTAATAAAAGAATTTAAAAAAAAACACAAAAATCTGTTTTCAAATACGTTTACTAAGGTAGGTATATACTACCTATCAAAAGTATAGTATAACGGTCTGGTGACCACAACTTAACGTTCAAGCACGTATTTTGCACACAGGTGAGAACATCGAGTTCTGTTCTGTGTGGTGTCGGACGTAAAGAATAGCACCATCCCATTTCTTATCATGGGTGTCGTAAAAGACGATTAAGGTACTTACAAGAAAATGGGCAGCAGGGTTCTCTATGCATTATACCACCATACTGCGATCGCCAACCCACCTGCCAAGCGTGGCGATTATGGCAAACCCCCTAAATTGGTGGAGGTCTATGTTGTCCAACAGTGGACGTCTTTCAGCTGACATGATGAGAACATCGACCAATCGATCCACCCCAGCTCCTCAGCGACCTCAGCCCTCAGCCCCATAGCCACAGAGGTGGTCATTAAAATACCTATTATTATTAGTCAGTCTGTTTCGTGAAGCGACTGTCAATCATAGGAAGCACCCTTGGCCTGTCTGCACTCGTTATTGTACAACCATAGTTTGAGATGTTCATTCCTTACCCCGGGTACAAAGGGTTCGTGTCCCACGAATACTTTAGTCGACCTCCTTCTGGCCAGTTTGTCTATTGCATCGTATCCCCGTGAACCGCTGTGCCCTTATATCCATTGAATGGTTATTTTGACTACTTACCTGGTTTAGCTATTAGTGTCATCCGTGTATTAGCTTAGACTTGCTGTCTGAGAGTAAATACTCTAAATAATTTAAATAGATTATGATGGCGGAAGTGGCTAGAGAAATGCCCATGTATTAAGCCTGGAAAACTGTATTATGGCTTCCCAATGGTAAAACACCTGTCCCAGTACCTGTTTCGGTTTCATCTGTGAAGGTGCACAGCTCTGCGGGCACAGCTCTTCGCATCGAGGATTCTCGTGAAGTTATTAAGGACATCTTATCTTATTAATATGCAATTTAGTCGCTCACTATCTGCTGTAATTACAGAATTATAATGATTAAAATCATCAATACAGTCCTCTAAGTTCATTTAATTACATTGATAATTATGTCATGATATATAATAAATATGATTAAATAAACTTGTATTAAACATTTTAATGATTACATATAATTCTCTATAGTCATATTTCTCAGGGCACGTTCACAGTATTACACATCAAACTAAAATAAGTCAGTTTGCGAAGGATCCAAAGTCATTCTGGCAATATATACGATCGAAGACTAGCACAGGCACAGCTAACAGACAGACTATTTTATCAAGGAGGGTCAACAACTTACGGATTTTGTACCTATGTGCCAACCAATTTGCGATGTTTTTCGATTCGGTATACGGTAGTGAGCCACCACAACTTGACCCACAAGCGGCCGCGGCGACGGCGGTGGGCGCCGTGAGCGGGTCGCACGTGCTACTAAACTTGCTGAGTCTTAAGGAAGTTAAAGGGGCACTCGGGTTCATTTCATGAATTGCTATGCCTGTTCTACAATCTTTGTTTCCCGAAATTAAAGCTTAAAATAAACATCGAAAATAAAAAAAAACAAAACTGGATTAGTAAAGGTCTGAAACAAAGTTGCAAAACCAAACGGAATCTACGCTATAATTATTACACAAGTTAAAACTCTGATAATAAAACAAAATATATGACTTATTCAAAGTTATTACAAAAATGTATCTTCGCCTCAATAAAGAACGAAAATATCAAGTATATAAACAAGAATGACAACAAATGCAAGGCCACGTGGAGAGTGATTAAAGATGAAATTAGTAACACTAATTTTAAAGACAATATAGATAACATCAAAATTAATAACATAGTATTAACAAATCCAGTAGAAATAGCATCTGCTTTCAATAAACACTATATTAATATGTCACATAATTGCACCAGAACGAAAATAAAAAGCAAGTATTCCAATGAATGTTCAACAGTCCACTCAATGTTCCTCAAACCTGTATCCGAAAACGATGTTCGAACAGAGATATTATCACTAAATAACACAAATTCTGTAGGTTATGATGAAATTAACACGAAAATCATAAAAGTATGTGCAAATGAAGTCATTGCAATTTTAACGTATCGTTCTCAGTAGGCACATTTCCCGAAGCATTGAAACGTTCTATAGTCAAGCCGCTCTTTAAAAAGGGAGAAAAATCTGATGTCAGTAACTACCGTCCTATAACATTAATACCCATTCTGTCAAAGTTATTTGAAAAATGTATGTATAGGAGATTGATTGACTTCTGCAATAAATTCAATATTATTAAAAAGGAACAGTACGGATTTCAAAAACAAAAATCTACCACAACAGCTATCTTCTCTCTTATTAGTATAATTTTAACGAATGTTAACAAAAATCATTTTACTACAGGGTTATTTTTCGACTTATCAAAGGCCTTTGACCTAGTGTCCCATGACTTATTATTGCGAAAGGTAGATAAACTCGGGATTAGGGGGCCAGCACTTCAATGGAATCGTATCTTAATAACAGACAACAGCGGGTAACCATTACTAAAATAGACAAAAATACCTAATGATATCGCACGCTTAAACCAAAACTGTCACTATCCAAAAAAGCTAACTTTTCAGGAGATTTTAAAAACGTTTTTTGCGATATGAATATGAGTACACGTAAGAATCAATGCACAATTTAGTTATTCTTTGATACAGAAATAATCGGTAAAGGTTGTATCTTAAATTTGAGAACAAAAAAATATTAAATTTACTTATATATATTTACTTTTTATCGTTATTTATATTAAAGTGTCACTTTTACTTTTGTAATTTTATTTTATTTCATCTTAGTGGCATTGTGGACTTACTTTTCAATCAAAAAATGAAATAATAAAAGCATTAAACCATTTGTTTAATTGGCAAAACTGTTTTATTTAACATAACAGTGATAAAAATTATATACTTAGTACTACAAAATATATATTTCATAATCCTACTTCCTACTATTATTATAAATGTGAAAGTTTGTGAGTATGGATGTTTGTTACTCTTTCACGCAATAAATAATAATCGGATTTCGATGAAATTTGGCACACAGATAGTCTATAACCTGCTTTAACACAAAGGGTGCTTTTTATCCCAGTAGTACGTTCCCGCGGGATAATTTCCGACCTCCACGCGGGCGAAGCCGCTGGCGAAAGCTAGCAAATAATATTTATGAGCACAAGACAAAAATAAGAAACAATGAATTCTGTTAGTTTACAGTAAGCAACGCAAAAAAAAAGTATTCAAATAATATAGATCTTCTCCATAATCTATGTAATCTGGGGAAAATTCACCTGCTTTTTGACGATGCTGTAGAAAATCTAGATATGGATGAACAAGAACTTAATGATCTTGCTCTAGGTAATGGAAGAGGAAAAATTTCTTGAATCATACTACTTTGCAAATCAGATATGGTATCACACTCATCCGAATATAAATGTAACAAATTTGGCATCCCTCAAGGAAGTGTCTTGGGGCCAATCCTATTTCTACTTTATATAAATATTCCATTACTGATATTACAAATCATAAATGTATATTATTTGCCGATGATATTTCCATAATTCTTACATCCGATAGAAAAAATAACACAGTGATCATGAAAATGACATAAACAACACAATTGAAAAACTAATTGACTGGCTCAACATTAATAACTTATTAATAAATCTAAACAAATTCATCTATATACAGTTTAATAAATCAAATAATCCCAAATACGATATAAAACTGAATATACCTAAAATTGAAGAAGTATCTCAAACTAAATTTTTAGGCGTATATATAAGGTGTATCTATTCAAACACGAAATATTTTAAGAGGTACACCTGTAGGTGGTAAAGAAGCTATAGCAACGAACAAATTTTTTTTTAAATGTATTTTTTTCTAAATTTAATATTTATAAATATTTTGACGCACATGAGAAATATTGGCTCCTTCTTATTTTTTACGGCCCGAGACACCGCGGCCATGCTCGTGCCGTCCGATCGCCGCCCTCGCAGTGTCAGGCGGGCCATTCATAGAATTTGGAGTAAAGGTTTTATGCAAAACGTCTCAAGCAGTTTTAAAATTACATTAATTACGAAAATTCAAAAACGCTTAGATAAAAAATTTATTTTTGCTTCTATAGCTTCTTTACCACCTACAGGTGTACCTCTTAAAATATTTCGTGTATGAATAGATACACCTTATATAGACCAAGATTTTAACTGGAAAACACATGTTGATATTGTCTCAAAAAGAGTAAATAAGTTTGTATTTGCACTCAAACAGGTTAGAAGTAAAACTATCATTAAAACGGCAATAACATCATATCACGCATATGTCGAGTGGTTGTTGCGATATGGGTTAATAATGTGGGGTAACAGCACCGATCATGATAGAGCATTCGTTGCTCAAAATTATTATAAAACCGGCCAAGTGCGAGTCGGACTCGCGCACCGAGGGTTCCGTACAAACCTGTAGGTATCCTCGGTTTATGTATAAGGTTTATGCTTATGAAATTAAATGTTTATTATTAATTTTTATATTTGAGTTGATTGAAAGGTAAATTGCGGTTTACGATTTATGACGTATTAAAAAAAAACTAGTTACTGGATCTCGTTCAAACCAATTTTCGGTGGAAGTTTATATGGTTATGTACATCATATATTTTTTTTAGTTTTATCATTCTCTTATTTTAGAAGTTACGGGGGGGGGGGGACACACATTTTACCACTTTGGAAGCGTCTCTCGCGCAAACTATTCAGTTTAGAAAAAAATGGTATTAGAAACCTCAATACCATTTTTGAAGACCTATTCATAGATACCCCACACGTATGGGTTTGATGAAAAAAAAAAATTTAGTTTCAGTTCTAAGTATGGGAAGCCCCAAAATTTATTATTATTTTTCTATTTTAGTGTAAAAATCTTGATGCGGTTCATAGAATACATCTACTTACCAAGTTTCAACAGCGTAGCTCTTATAGTTTCGGAGAAAAGTGGCTGTCACATACGGACGGACAGACAGACAGACAGACGGACAGGCAGACAGACAGACATGACGAATCTATAAGGGTTCCGTTTTTTGCCATTTGGCAACGGAACCTTAAAAAGTGTATAAGAGCAATCTACGGGCTCCAGCCAAATGAATCATGTAGACCTGTGTTTAAAAACCTTGGTTTGTTACCACTGCCTTCTTTTTACATTTATGAGATATGTATGTTTGTAAGGAAACCTCAAAATTTGTTTATTAAAGCTGATGATGTTAATGTCCGTAACCGACGAGACCCCAACAAGTTCGTACTAAGCGATATTCCAATAATAACTAAATATAATAAGAGTTGCCTTGCAATGTGTGTACGTTTATATAGTAAGTTACCAGATGATCTCAATTTAAACACTAGATTATTTAAAAAAAAAAAAGATTTATGAATGGTTATGTGTTAATAGTTTTTATAGTGTTAAAGATTACATTGATATAAAATGTTAACTAATGTAACCTACGAAAATTTTGCATGCCAATTACTATATTGGCAAAACATGACGTATTGTTCTAAGTTGCAATTTCACCATCTTTGTATACCGTGTTTTTATGCAAATAAATATATTAAATTATATTATTATTATAAAACCGAAGTGTTCAGCACGCCCAGGTGGGATACCAGCATTCCTATTCAAGGATTGTGGTAGGGTATTAGCGGACCCCGGACCCTCTGCACTATATATTCACTGCATGTTCTTCTAACTTAACAGACAGCTGTGCTGCTGGGGAGTTTGTTCCGCCACTTCTTCTTCCCAGCTAAAGCACTAGGAAGTGTCGAAGGGCGGGCGTTTTGGGGGGACTGTCTTTTGTAACTTTGACGTTCAAAAAGTGCTGACTCTCAGCCTAGTTTGAATAAATGACTTTTGATTTTGATTTTGATTTCATGTCCAATCTGCGACGTTTCAACTCGATGGAAGATAACGCGTGTCATTCCAGTTTCCAAAGGTAGGCAGGATCGGACATCAGTGGATATAGACCGGTGGCTGTGTTATCGACGCCGGCCAAGGTTTTCAAGTCTGCCATCTAGCGCAGCATGCAGGAGCAGATCCGTGCTCAGCTATCGGATGCGCAACACGGGTCCGGACGCGTATTTACAAAGGCTATACTCTTTTAGTCACGAGCCAGACTCTAATCAATGAGCTTTTGGTTATGCATATTACTCAACAATACCTAGTCTATCTCAGTAAAAAAATTGACTCAAATAGACTAGCTTTTTGTTTTAATATTTTCAAAGAAAATGCACGGACAAAATCTAGTTCTATATAATACATATCACTCGAATAGCTAAGCTTTTGGCGAGATATTTTTAAATTTATACTCGCAACAAGTGGGTAGTGTTCTTTACCTAATAAAAGTACTTCTCGTTTGTTAATTCGTTTTATTTTTGTTTTTCAAATACATAATAGAAACGAGCAATTAAAATGATAACAGTTGCCATGTAACTATCAACCTACAATTGAAGCTTATCTATTTGATTAATATATATTCAAAATTAATATGTATGTAACCGATTGCCACCTGCGCTAAGATAGGTTGACGGAGCCCCGCTTCGCGGGGCTCCTATTTCTGGGTGGTTTAAAAAAAAATAACCACGAAGGCTAAGGCAGGAGCTCCGCTCCGCTTCGCCCCCGCCTTAGCCTTCTAACCTAACCTATCCGAGTCGGGGTACTCTGAGTCGGGGTATTAACCAAGGATGGGATTTCGTCCACGCGTGACTGAAATGGTACTCGATTTTGTCCGTGCATTTTCTTTGAAAATATCAAAACAAAAAGCTAGTCTATTTGAGTCAATTTTTTTACTGAGATAGACTAGGTATTGTCGAGTAATATTCAGAAACAAAAGCTCACTGATTAGAGTCTGACTCGTGACTAAAATAGTATAGCCTTTGTAAATTTGCGGTCCGGACGGGGCGCTGCACTGCCACTAATCTTCTTAATTTCATATCACAGGTGCCATCGGTGGATGCTAGTGTGCAGTTTGACGCTACTTCATCTGACTTCAAAATAGCGTTCGACTCCGTCGATAATGACATATTATTACGTAACTTAGTAGGAATCGGTGGAACACCGCATCTATTGCAGTTCTTAGCCAGCTATATACAAGGCAGACAGCAGTATGTGGACTACAACGGCTACGAATCCGATTCGTATTACACATGGTGCGGGGTGAGTCAAGGCAGCAATATGGGGCGAGTGGAATCTATACTAATATTATAAAGCTAAAGAGTTTGTTTGTTTGATTGAACGCGCTGGTCTCAGGAACTTCTGGTCCGACTTGAAAATTATTTTTGTCTTGGGTAGCCTATTTATCGAGAAAGGCTATAAGCTATATAACATCACGCTACAACTAAGAGGAGCGGAGCAGTAATGAAAAATGTTGCAAAAACGGGGAAAATTTATTCCTTTTGAGAGTTGCGTGCGCTGCGTAAACGGTTAAAGTAACGCAAAAATCATGTATGACGGAATTGTTCCTTTTAAAAAGTTCTAAAAAAAGTCCGCGAGAGCATATGTCTATCTTTTAAGTTTGACTCACTATAACTCAAAAGGAGCGAGCAGCAACGAAAAATGGACGAAAACTAGCAGGCAAATCGATGCGACGGGAAGGGTCAGGGGAGCAAAAATTTGACGCGGACGAAGTCGCGGGCAGAAGCTAGTAATATTATAAAGCTGAAGAGTGTATTTGTTTGTTTTATTGATTGAACGCGCTAATCTCAGGAACTCCTGGTCTGAATTGAAAAAATCTTTTTGTGTTGGGTAGCCTATTTATCGAGGAAGGCTATAGGCTATAGAACATCACGCTACAACCAAGAGGAGCGGAGCAGTAATGAAAAATGTTGCAAAAACGGGGAAGTCGCACGGGTAGGCGATTCGACGCGACGGAAAAGGTCAGAGAACAAGAAATTTAACGCGGACGAAGTCGCGGGCAGACGCTAGTTTATAATAATGATAAACACTGTACCAGAAGTCGTCAAAATTGGATCTTGTTTCGCGAGCTTACGGGCGGCGAGCTGCACATTGCTCGCCACCCGCAAGTTCGCACCTACGGTGGCCGGGAGTCCGCTATCGACTCCCGACGCCCGGGGCGTCTCCTCCTGCGGTGGCTAGGGACGTGAGGGCGCAGAGACTGCCACTCCCTCACGCGCCCCACCTCCTCCTTCGCGAGCATCACTGCTTCGCAGAAGGAGGTGACTCTCTCGCTCCGTACCATGGCTCGCACCAGGGTCGCACGCGAGAGGTCGCCGCCGCCGATCGCCTCCACAAGGACACGGCGGTGCTCCGCCCAGGCAGGGCATACCTCCACCGTATGCTCCACCGTGTCCTCCAGACGATCCTCACAATGGAAACCCCCGGGCGTTTCCTTCCGCTTTATCCTGAACAGGAACCCACCAAAGCACCCATGCCCAGTGAGGACCTGCGTCAGGCGGAAGGTGAGGACGCCGCGCCGTGGCGCCTCTCTATCCAGTAATCACACTATTAGGTACTGATTCTATAATTGCCTATATTCTTTTCTTGAATCAAATAATAAGTATTTATACTTGCCGGGGATAATGTGGATTTCGAAAAAAAAAAAACAGAAATATAAACAAAGCAGTCTATGAGTTATTCATTCTCTAATGTTGTTCTGAACGTATTACCCAGTAACGGGGTTGTGGAGGTCAGATAGGCAGTCGCTCCATGTAAAACACTGGTATTCAGCTGCATCCGGTTAGACTGGAGGGTGACCCCAACATAGTTCGGGAAAGGCTAGGCAGATGATGATTGTTCTGAATGTTAACAAAGATACCTATTGCAGCACTACTACTTAATGTATGTCAAAAGCAGTTGATCATGTGTCATGAATCTTACAAGGGGAGTGTCAAACTTGGGAATCACAGATTCCCATAACATTTATATATATATTGTAGGGCAGGGTCCCCTCAATAAATATATAAAGCGGCATGACGCCATTCGTTTTTATTATTGAGAAATTTCAACTCAAAGTTCTGTATGTAACTTAAGTAGAAGGAACCTTTTTACCGGTTGCAGTAATGGTTCCGTGGCATAGTGGTAACGCTCTTGCGTACTGAGCGACCGGACGGCTGTTCAAGTCCCGGTTGAGTTAATTTTTTTATTTATAAATTATTTAAGTAATATAAAAATAAATCTTATACCTTTAAACGAGCAATTCTTGTATATATATATATAATCAGAATCTCGGAAACGGCTCCAACGATTTTCATGAAATTTAGTATACAGGGGGTTTTGGGGGCGATAAATCGATCTAGCTAGGATTCATTTTTATAAAATGTCGTTTTGTTCGTGTTTTGAATGACCAAATTTATCGATAATCAACTTGAATATAAACTTATTATTTTAAACACAATTTACAAAAACATACCGAGCAAAGCTCGGTCATCCAGATATTAATTAAATAATTCTATAAATATTTTTTATTTATTTATTAAATATTTTACTTTAATTTTATTTGATATTGAAATAATTTTACCTGCTAAAATACCTACTACCTGAGCGACCTTCGTACGTCACAGTTTACTTGCTCTACTATGTATTGTCTAGGGGATGCACATAAAAATAAAACCTTTCTCATGCCCGATGAAAGTAAAATCACAGCTGTTCAGGCCACGTCATACATTCGATTCATTTAATTATTTATTTTTATATTAAATAATTTATAAATAAAAAAAATAAAAAATAACTCAACCGGGACTTGACCGCCGCTTTATATATTTATTGAGGGGACCCTGCCCTACAATATATATAAATGTGATGGGAATCTGTGATTCCCAAGTTTGACACTCCCCTTGATAGACCATGATGTATTATTAAGCATGTTATAACATTATGGAAATAAAGGCAACATGTTTAAATTGATTGAAGTAAGTTTAACTGTCGGACAAAAATGAGACATTTCAAGCAATACATATATCTTCAAGTAGATTATCAATATGTGGAGCTCCTTAACGAAGTTTCCGATATTACAATTTACCAAAATGCATTTATTAACAAGCTATTGTATTTGTCGGCCGTAAGACAGTAATCGTTCCATGTGGAGATATAACAACATATGTACAATCATTTGAAATAAAGAAAACTGTCAAATCGATCACAATTTACCGTTATTCATAAAGGTATAATCATAGCTGACACCAGTAATGCCAGGTTCTTGGGGCTACATTTAGATAGTCATCTATCTTGGGAATCTCGCATCGATTTTATCTTCAAAGTGTTACATCAATACCACTATGCACTCTATTTATGTTGTGAGAAATTGTAAATGAGTCCGTCGTCCTAGAGCGTAGGTGCAATGCTAATGTAACAGCTACGCTACGCTATGGCTTTATGTACATATCCTATAAATTAACAAAATCTAAAATCAACTGACTTTTGTTTGCCTTTTTTAAGTATAATTAGTAGGTACCTAAAAAAATGTATAAGAAAGTATTTAAGTGTAATTGTACCTAACTACCTAATTAATAATGTACATTCACTCATATGTCATATCATATTGTATTGTAACAAAAAATGTACAATTGTTTGCATTTTTTAAATAAAAAAAACCTTTTAGCAAAAACATTAAACTGGCGAATTAACTGAAATGCAAAAAATAAGAAGCCTAAATAATTTTGAGTCGGCGGCGCCAAACAAGATTTGGTTATTTCTATAAACTTAAGGTAATTTAGTGATCTTTGTTCATTGATTGTATGGCGCCGACTCAAAATTACTTAGGCTTCTTATTTTATGCATTTCAGTTTTTTCTGCGGATTAATTTTTTTGTTAAAACGTTTTTTTTTATATTTTCTGTGGCTATAATCTACTAATTACTACATTCTTGCAAAATCGGACTATTCTGTAAGAAGTTATGCGTGGTCATACATTACAATCAATGAGTGAACAATCAATTATCCCTTGTTTTCAAACCCTTAGGGTTCGATTTTGTTTTCGATATTTATATGGGACCAACTTTGGGGTATATCCTTTCCAATAAAAAAATAATTATCAAAATCGGACTGATCTGTAAAGAGTTATGCGTGGTCATAAATAGAAAATAATAATAAGTACCTGGATGCCCGAGCTTTGCTCGGTATTTTGTTTTATTTTTTAGTAAATTGTGTTTTTTAGAAATTATATTTAAATACAAATTCCATTTTGTTATTTTTCTTCCAATAAAACAAAAAAAAAACGTAAACATAAACTGATTAAGTTGATTATCGATAAAGTTGATTTTTGAAAACATGTATCAAACGACATTTTCTAAAAATGAATCCTAGCTAGATCGATTTATCGCCCCCGAAACCCCCTGTATACTAAATTTCATGAAAATCGTTGGAGCCGTTTCCGAGATTCAGATTATATATATATATACAAGAATTGCTCGTTTAAAGATATAAGATATACACGTCGACTTGAGAGCCTCCTCCGTTTTTTTCGTCGGTTAAAAGTTTGCTAATCGTTCCATGTTTATATTTAAGATAGCTGTATTCATGAAATCAGACTTACAAATACAATTTAAAACACTGAAGTCGACACGACGTGGCTAGGTCGCCGGTAAAGGTCATAGTGATTGAAGCACTCGTGCACACTTAGGATAAAAGTCGGTACCCTTTATCCTAAGCGTGCCTGCCACGTACTAACAAGTATGGTTCCTTGTTAGCACGTGGCAGACGTGGTGGCCTATCAGCAAAGGCTCCGAAACGTACCAATAAAATATAGTAACGTTATTGTCGAGCGAAAGATGTGTCGCGCTGTCGTTTGTAGAGAAAACTCATCAGTGGCACTAACATAGGTCGAGCTGTTGTGCTGTTGCGCCACTGATTGTTGACATACCGTATTGTCGCCGAGATTTCGATATTTTGACATGTCACCAGTGCTCGTACAATGAAAACATTTTACAGTAACTTAACTATTTTTTCAGAAGGGCCTTTCAAAAGGCAATTTTGTATAAAATGACAGTTCTAATGTTGCAATTTTAGTCTAGTCGACAAGTTGAAAATGGTACAAAATAGAGATACTGCCCTTAAAATTATGTGCGATAGCTCACTGGATCCGGAATGACGTCTAGAAAAATGTGCCAAAAACTTGTATTAGCATATAAAAAATTGCAAAAGTTATAAACAATTAAAGATGAAAAAAATGGCATTTCGTTTTTTACCAATATTTCATAAACTGTTAACATTTAAGAAATTTATAAAAAAAAAATCTGAAAGAGGAGGAAATTTCCAATAAAAAACTTTCAACTCCTGAAACTCTATCTCCATTATTTATAATTTTAATTTATCGCTGAAAATAGATCTGCGCGCGACATTTTTAGGTTGAGCGCGCGGCGTCAAAAGCGAGTACGGCACATTAATTAATTTATTTAAGGTATTGATTTTTTTTTTATTTGAAAAAAATTGTGGTGTATTCTGAACACTATAAATAATTTATTCCCGTTGGAAATTTTACTAAAAGTTAATTTTTCAACTTAACTAATAATTTTTTTTCGAATTTCCGTCTTAATTGTAAGTGAAAAAAAATGTTTAATTAAATGTCGAAAAAATTTCGCTTCGTAGAGCCTTTTTTACATACATACTTAACAAGATCGTGCCATAAAAGTTAAAAAAATACTTTTACTTTGTTTATAATCATTTTTTTACTTGAACAAAAACTGAAAAATCATAGTAATCTTGTTATAAAAAAAAATTTTTTCTTGATAATGTATAAATATTTTTTTATTTTTTATGTTAAGTACGAAAAAATTTTTTTAGTTAACAATTGTTTAACTTGTTGAAAAATTAACTTTAAGTAAAGTTTCCAACGGGAATAAATTATTTATAGTATTCAGAATACACCACATTTCTTTCAAATTTAAAAAATATATTCAATGCCTTAAATAAATAAATTAATGTGCCGTACTCGCTTTTGACGTCGCGCGCTCAACCTAAATATGTCGCGCTCAGACCTATTTTCAGCGTTAAATTAAAATTATAAATAATGGAGATAGAGTTCCTGGAGTCAGGAGTTTTTTATTGGAAATTTCCTCCTCTTTCAGAATCTCATTTTGAAAATTCTTAAATATTAATGGTTTATGAAATATTGGCAAAATACGAATTTCAATTTTTTTTTTATCTTTAATTATTTATAACTTTTGCAATTTTTTATGTGCTAATACAGGCTTTTGGCACATTTTTCTAGGCGTCATTCCGGATCCAATGAGCTATCGCACATAATTTTAAGAGCAGTATCTCTATTTTGTATCATTTGCAACTTGTCGACTAGACTATTTAGCTGTTTTTCTTGAAACAGAAAGTGATTTTTCCAGTATAAAGCAGATGTTTGAAAATATACAATATGTATATACCTTGTAAAACTTTCGTGCCCCATATTTATACACTTATAACAGGTCAACGATGCCCTTAACGCCCAGTTCGGTAACCTGATATACAATACAAGCCAATGACACCCTTCCTCGGTTTATTTCTTCATTTCTACATTAGATCCACTATGGTAGGTACCGCTATCGAATGCTATATTTCCCGACATAACCTAGCTTTCCCAGTTTTTTGTCATGGAAGCGGGCGTATCCCTATACCCAGTTTGATCCAAGACATAAAAGAGCGCAGTTGGTTCCAGGGATTAGTTCTAGATTTGTTTATCGGTACTCCCCTACCTGAAATATAATTAATTCCTCGTCAATAATTGCTGTAAATACTTGTAAGTGTCGACCTCCAGCCCGCAGACTACTTCTTTAATAGACAGCTGATCGTGTTCCGATTAGTCTCAAACTTTAGTTCTATTTGTGCTACTCGTTTTAATATAAACCTATTTTCAATTTCGCTTATAATTTCATCCATCAATCAATCAACTCAGCCTATTGCAGTCCTCCGCTGGACGATGACCTCTTAATTTCGTATTCTAGCTTTAAAGTCGGTTTTGTTTTATCTGTGAACTCACTTTCATTTTAAGTACTCTTGAAAATAACCAGGTGTATTATGAAACAAGTATATTCACCGTCAATTAAAATGTTTTCGCCCTCGGCTCGCCCAAAGAAAGCCGTGCTCGTAAATCATTTATGTAAATCAACAACAACAATGAAGCAAAATAATATAGAGAGTGCTCTATGGAACGTCGCACCGGATGTACTAGCGACTTCCCGCCGGTTTCTGACGGTTTTACCTCCTGTTTCCGCTACGGTGGGTAGGTTACCAGCGCACCCTGCTGCGAACTTGGCTGTGTACTCTTAGATATCATATAATCATATACTTAAGTTGTAGTATTTACGACCAGGTAGATTGTCTGTGCTCGGAATTTTAGGGTAGCGCAGTCATAAACGTAGGTAGGTATCTATAGATTTATAGTTGTGTTTTATACCCATTTATGTAAGTTGGTTGCTGTCATGGGCGTACCCAGGGGCAGAGGGGGGCAGCTGCCCCCCCCCTAGAGTTTGTGAATGTCCCTACTAACTATCTACTTTTGTCGATAAAAATTAATATTAAATTTGTAATACAATATAAAACTTTTAAAAATCGTGAGCCGCGCCCGTTCTACCTGCTCGTTAGCAGCGCTGCAAGCAAAAATAACTTTAATTTCGGAAGTCGGAGTCCTTCGATCTTTATTTTAGTTTTTTGCCACTAACTTCCGAAATTAAAGTTATTTTTCGCTTGGTTGTGTTTTTTTGGAAGTACTTACATTGTTTTTTTTTTTTTTTGCAAAAACGTTTTAATCTACCCTGCACTAATTCGTACACCATTACTGGCCAAGTCAATAGCAGTGACAGGTATTAGAATATCATCACGCTGAACAAAGTGAATTAAATACATATTGACGAAGCTAACGCATAAAACTATCAAAGCAAAGTCAATAAAAAATATATGGTGGTCCCCTGAAAACCTATCCAATAAAAATAATAGTTTAAGACGTTTTTATTAAAACTATTATTTATTTTTATATTTTTAGGGTGTTTCGAATTTTGTGACGTATGTCAGCGTAGTTTTCGAAGACAGTTTTTTGCGTAAGGGCGCCCGCTCTGAGGATGCGCCCAGCGCGCCGGTTGAGTGCGTCCCAGAGGGTCATGGCCATCCGGCTAGTCCGGGGATACCACACGGTCTCCTGTGAGCCCGCGAGCCTCCTTGCCGGATTGCCGTCTTGGGATCTGGAGGCAAACGTCCTCACGCAAATGTGGGAGTTGTGCGAGGAGGCAAAACGCCGGAGCGAAACTCCGCTGCTGCGAGAAATCACGGCACGGCGGACAGAACTCCCGCGGGTACGATTGTCGCAACCCAGTGTAGGGCACGCCACTATTGCGGCGGTAAGTCCTCTTTTTAAGGAGTGGATAGAGAGCGGCACGGCGTCCGCACCTTCCACCTTACGCAGGTCCTCACCAGACATGGCTGCTTCGGGAGGTTCCTGTTTGGGATAAGGAGGGAGGAAATGCCTGGGTGTTTCCATTGCGTGAATCGTATGGAGGACACGGTGGAGCATACGATGGAGATGTGCCCTGCCGGGGCCGAGCACCGCCGTGTCCTCGTGGAAGCGATCGGCGGCGGCGACCTCTAGCGTCCAGTCCTGGTGTACGCCATGGACGGAGTGAGAGGGCATGGGAAGCCGTCACCTCCTTGGAGGTGACAGCTTCGCAGCGATGCGGAGCGCGTGAGGGACTCTGCACCCTCACGCCCCTAGCCGCCGCAGGAGGAGACGCCCCGGGCGTCGAGAGTCAACGCAAATTCCCGGCCACCGTAGGCGCGGGCTTGCGAGTGGCGAGCAATGGGAAGCTCCGTCCGTGACGACGGCGTGTTGTGTTCACGCGCGCCTCAAAGAGATGTCAGCATAATTGAAGGGGTCAGCTAAGACCAATGCCTGCCAAGGTTGCGAGATTTGTTCGAAAGAATTACCGTGACCCTGGCATATAGGCAACTGAAGGAACACGGGTGGGTTTTAGTCAGTAAAAGTCTGACACGCCCTCCCGATCCACCCAGAGCGGGAGACATCATCTGATGATTTCCCATCCACAAAAAAGAGGCCTTCTGCGGAAGAAGGGAGTGAAGATTTCATCCAATCAGCTTAAATAATTGCTACAGATTTGAACCTTGAGCTGGGTTTACCTAAGACAGCAATGTTAGAACTATTTTATCATTATAAAATAAGAGTCGTGGCTGTGACATGTAAAAATATAATTTGAATTAATAACAGCGGTTACTAAGCATACTAGAACAAGCAGCGAGCAGTGTTCTCTTTCAGACATGAAAACACTTTTATTTAGTCTGTCTTGAGCAGCCAGTACTGAGAATAAGTTTCGCTTAATATCAGGTACATACCATACATCACAGAGTGTTACTCTTGATTCCTTGCCATTTATAATTGTTTTCAAGTCAACAGTACCTTTGCCAAATGCTTTGACAGTAGCTCCATTAGCAGTAATCACTATACGATTATCTTCAAAATGCTGAAAACTAGAAAAATAGTCGTTCCGGCAGGTGACATGATTAGTTGCACCATTGTCGACGAACCAACTCGATGTATCATAGTTTGTATGCATTGAATTTACATCTGTATTGACTTGCATGAGCATTAAGTTCAAATTTGTTGGGGTCTGTTTACTTTCAGGCTTGGCTGGTTTACCGTCAGCTTTCCACAACCTTCAGAAGCATCAATGCCAGAATCGCCTCCTTATGAAGACGCCTTAGATTATGGTAATGATACTGAACGACCCAGAATCTCAGATGATATAACTGAGATAGCCACCAGAATGACTCTACGAGATAGAAGTCAAATACGACCACCTATCAGATTCGGAGATTACGTCATGATGTCAACTGAAATTTTTAATCAGATCAATGAACCTAAAACCTACAAAGAAGCAATGACTAGTACGCATAAAGATCAGTGGGTCAAAGCAATGGAAAGTGAGGTGAAGTCTTTAAAGGAAAACAAAACCTGGATAATGGTGGACCTCCCAAAAGACAGGAAGCCTATATCCTGTAAATGGATATATAAGATCAAAACCAATGCTGATGGCTCTCTAAATAAATTAAAGCAAGACTAGTTGCTAGAGGATATACACAGAAAAAGGGCATCGACTATGATGAGACTTTCAGCCCAGTTGCTAAGATGTCTACAATAAGATCGGTTTTAAGCGTTGCTGCAAATGAAGGCCTAAAACTCACACAGTTTGATGTATCAACTGCTTTTCTCTATGGTTCACTGAGTGAAGAAATATATATGAATCAACCTGATGGCTACTCTGATGGATCTAACAAGGTTTGTAAACTCAAGAAAAGTTTGTATGGTCTCAAGCAAGCGCCTCGGTGTTGGAATAAATGTATGGTGGATTATTTAAAAACCATTGGATTCAATCAATGCGATACCGACCCCTGCCTGTTTATAAGAAACCGTGCAAGTAACAAAATTATTCTTGCTCTCTATGTAGATGACGGTTTGGTCGCTGCAACAAATCAGGAAGATTCTGAAAAGTTAATGAGAGAATTGAAGAGAAGATTTAAAATCACGACAAAAGATGCATCCTATTTTCTAGGATTAGAAATAGAGAACCATGACGGTAATATAAAAGTGTCACAAAAGCACTATGCTCAGAAAGTTTTAGATCGCTTTGGAATGGGTGATTGCAAACCTGTTACCACTCCTATACAAAAAGGTGAACTGCCAGATCTGGATAAAGAAGTGGTAGACCCTGCTTTATTTCCGTATAGAGAAGCTGTGGGAGCACTCGCATATCTGACCGTTGGAACCAGACCGGACTTAGCATATGCTGTAAGCGTTGTATCCCGAAGTCTAGAAAACCCTTCTAAAGAAGACATCCAAAGGCTGAAACGTATCCTAAGATACATCAAAGGCACTTTCAACTACGGAATAGTTTTTAAGAAGAGCTGCAATGCTGGAATTCTAGAATGCTACAGTGATTCTGATCACGGTGGAGACCAAAGTACCGGACGTTCAACGTCAGGCATATTATGCTTATACTCTGGAGGAGCAATATCTTGGACAAGTCGACGACAAACATGTGTTGCAATATCAAGCACTGAAGCCGAATTGGTTGCTGCCAGTGAAGCGGCTAGAGAGATTGTCTGGATCAAAAGACTCTATGGTGAAATATCTAAATTGAAAGAAATACCTAAGCTAAAGGTTGATAATGATGCAGCCATAAAGATCTCACACAATCCAGAACTCCACAGAAGAACCAAGCATATTGCTATTCGACATTTCTATGTGAGAGAACTCGTTGCTAACGAAGAAATACGTGTAGAATACGTTCCCAGCGAGTTCCAACTAGCGGATTTACTGACCAAAGCATTACATAAGCCACGGATTGTATCAATCGCAAAACAAATTGGTTTGATGCAGTAAAAGGGTTGCCAAAAAGGGAGGATGTTAAGGAGTATGTTATACTTACTAGAACCTTATTATTTTTTATAACCTTTTTTTTAAACTTATGTCTGATGTATTGCTTAGCAACCGCTGTTATTAATTCAAATTATATTTTTACATGTCACAGCCACGACTCTTATTTTATAATGATAAAATAGTTCTAACATAATGAAGATAGATAAATCTGAATTACCAGATATCCTATTAATCTGTAAAATTCTAGATACTCTACCTGAATCATATTTCTCATTCAAATCAAGCTGGATATTGATGTCAAAGACAGATAGAACAATAGAAAATCTGACTGCACAACTGTGTGCCTATGAGCGCTCTATTTCTTTGAAAAATGAAGATCCTGCAGAAGCTCTAGCCTTACAGAATTATAATAAAGCAAAGAAGAAATGTGGATATTGTGGAAAAGTCGGTCACAAAGTAAGGCAATGTCATAAATGGAAAGCTGACGGTAAACCAGCCAAGCCTGAAAGTAAACAGACCCCAACAAATTTGTAATGGTTCAGTAGAGTCATCTTGGCTTTCTATTTCCTGACTCACAACCAAATCCGGTGACGTGGGGGGCAAAGCCAAACTAAGCTCATCTGAGCTACTTGCAGCGCGATCCAAGCTATTTTCGACACAATCATCCTCCCTCTTGCATCACACATCGGTGGTACTGAAAGAGGAAAGTGTGTTTCGACTGAAGGCTGTTCATCCGAATCACTTTGACCAAATGGAGTCAATACTGATTTATTAAATGTAACGTCTCTTGACCTTATGAGTTTACCATGTTTATTTAGTAAGCGATAGCCTTCATCGGCCTCATATCCAATAAGAATGCATTTCTCAGCCTTTTTAGATAGCTTTTTCCTTTTTTGTTTAGGAATATGAGCATAACATTCACATCCAATTATTTTAAGGTGACTTATTGCTGGTTTTTTCTTAAACCACAATTCAAATGGTGATTTTCCATTTTCTGAAGTTGGACCAGTTCTGTTTAACACGTACGCAGCGGTATTTATCAATTCTGCCCATGTAGCAGACGGTAATTCTTCATGAGCATGCATCATTGTACGTGCGGCTTCAACTAAGGTTCTATTCTCACGTTCGCTAAGACCATTTTGTTGCGGTGTATAGGGCATCGTGAGCCTTTGTCTAATTCCAGCTTGTTGTAGAATGCACCTGACGTTCTGATTATCAAATTCACCTCCGTTATCACTAAGAAATTCTTTAACTGAGTATCCAGCTACTTTACATTCTTGTAACATTTGTCGGAGTTTCAGGTAAACTTCCGATTTTTGTCGAACAAAATAAATGTGTCTGTACTTGCTGTAGTCATCTTTGAATAAAATGAAGTAGCGAAATTTGTTAAAAGAAGGAGGGAATGGACCACATACATCAGCGTGTAAAATTTCTGTAGGTAATTTAGCTCGTACTCTTGTTCCGAAAGACTGTCTGTGGGTTTTACCATAAATACATCCAGTACACAATTCTGAATCTAGTCGAACTTTAATTCCTAGTTCTCGTTCTATAACACCTTTAACATGTTTTTTATTCTGATGAGCTAACCTTTCGTGATACAGTTGTAGTGTATTTTCTGATGACAAAATGTTGACAGTAGGTGTTGACTTTGTAATAGTCTCTACATTGAGCTTGTATAAGCCACCATTCTTAATCCTTTTGCCAGTCAGTCTAACTTGTCCATCAACTTTCAGCGAGCAGTGTTCTCTTTCAGACATGAAAACACTTTTATTTAGTCTGTCTTGAGCAGCCAGTACTGAGAATAAGTTTCGCTTAATATCAGGTACATACCATACATCACAGAGTGTTACTCTTGATTCCTTGCCATTTATAATTGTTTTCAAGTCAACAGTACCTTTGCCAAATGCTTTGACAGTAGCTCCATTAGCAGTAATCACTATACGATTATCTTCAAAATGCTGAAAACTAGAAAAATAGTCGTTCCGGCAGGTGACATGATTAGTTGCACCATTGTCGACGAACCAACTCGATGTATCATAGTTTGTATGCATTGAATTTACATCTGTATTGACTTGCATGAGCATTAAGTTCAAATTTGTTGGGGTTTGTTTACTTTCAGGCTTGCCTGGTTTACCGTCAGCTTTCCATTTATGACATTGCCTTACTTTGTGACCGACTTTTCCACAATATCCACATTTCTTCTTTGCTTTATTATAATTCTGTAAGGCTAGAGCTTCTGCAGGATCTTCATTTTTCAAAGAAATAGAGCGCTCATAGGCACACAGTTGTGCAGTCAGATTTTCTATTGTTCTATCTGTCTTTGACATCAATATCCAGCTTGATTTGAATGAGAAATATGATTCAGGTAGAGTATCTAGAATTTTACAGATTAATAGGATATCTGGTAATTCAGATTTATCTATCTTCATTAATTCATTTATCAAGTCTGACCAAATGGTTTTTATTTTGGAGATATGAGTTGTGATGTCGTGTGACGGATCTTTAGAATAGCTGAAAAAACTCATACAAAGATCATAACTTTTGTCTACAGACGTGCCATCGAACAAACGATGTAGTTCGTCCCAAACTTCTTTAGATGAATTAAAACGCATGATTTTCTGAAGAGATTTTGATCTGACATATTTGCGGTAAGCAGAAGTAATGCAGAACTATCAATTTTATTATATTTTTCAAGAGCATTGTCATATTGAGAAATTTCGTCGACATTGTTGGTAATAGGTTTCACGGGTTTTATTAGAGCACCGTTTACCGCATCCAATCCACCAGGCATACCTCTTAGTAGTAATGTCGCTTTAAATTTCCAAGTCGACCAGTTCTTCACACCCTCCAGGTGACCAATGTCAATTTTACAACTTGGTGATTGCATTATGAATATTTGTCTTCCAGGGTTGTTTTAAACTTGGTTGATGACTTCTCTAGTTACTTTCACTTGTAACCACGCTCTGCTACCATGTTAGAACTATTTTATCATTATAAAATAAGAGTCGTGGCTGTGACATGTAAAAATATAATTTGAATTAATAACAGCGGTTGCTAAGCAATACATCAGACATAAGTTTAAAAAAAGGTTATCAAAAATAATAAGGTTCTAGTAAGTATAACATACTCCTTAACAAGCAAGCCGCCAACAACAGAGGGCAAATCAACCAGCAGCCTACTGCGGCCAGCCCCTTAGCGATTATTTTCGTCGTTCGATATGCGTGCCCTATTTGGATTCGTTACTTTCTTCATTAGAGGCGAGAGCAAAAACCATTCACCAGTATTTACTCTTTCATTGTTGCACCCTGCTCAGATAATTAAAATTACATTTCCAAAATTGCAAAACATTAGGGAGGAAGTTTATATATTGTATGAATTAGAAGGGATCACATCTGAAGCCGAACTATGGCGCACTTTTTGGATGAATAAGCAGGAGCAGGACTTTGAAAATATTGAAATTACAGAGTTAATAACGGAGTAGCAGAATCATTTTACCCGAACGTGAAGCCAGCCTTAGAAATTTCCGCCATGGAATCTGGAGGCAAAGGTCCTCGCCCACATGTGGGACTGGCGCGAGGAGGCGAAACGCCGGGGCGAAACTCCGCTGCCGCGACAAATCGCGGCACGGCGGACTGAGCTCCGGTGTGATCTCATGGCGACATGGCGGGTACGATTGTCGCAACCCAGTGCTGGGCACGCCACAATTGCGGCGGTAAGTCAAATGTGGGAGTTGTGCGAGGAGGCAAAACGCCGGAGCGAAACTCCGCTGCTGCGAGAAATCACGGCACGGCGGACAGAACTCCCGCGGGTACGATTGTCGCAACCCAGTGTAGGGCACGCCACTATTGCGGCGGTAAGTCCTCTTTTTAAGAGTGGATAGAGAGGCGTCACGGCGTCCTCACCTTCCGCCTGACGCGGGCATGGGTGCTTCGGTGGGTTCCTGTTCAGGATAAAGCGGGAGGATACGTCCAGGTATTTCCATTGCGAGGATCGTCTGGAGGACACGGTGGAGCATACGGTGGAGGTGTGCCCTGTCTGGGCGGAGCACCGCCGTGTCCTCGTGGAGGCGATCAGCGGCGGCGACCTCTCGCGTCCGGCCCTGGTGCGAGCCATGGTACGGAGCGAGAGGGAATGGGAAGCCGTCACCTCCTTCTGCGAAGCAGTAATGCTCGCGAAGGAGGAGGCGGGGCGCGTGAGGGAGTGGCAGTCTCTGCGCCCTCACGTCCCTAGCCGCCGCAGGAGGAGACGCCCCGGGCGTCGGGAGTCGATAGCGGACTCCCGGCCACCGTAGGCGCGAGCTTGCGGGTGGCGAGCAATGGGTAGCTCGCCGCCCGGTAAGGACCAAGCTCGGGTCGACGGCGCGTAGTGTTCCACGCGCACCTCAAAGAGATGTCAGCAGCAGTGTAGGGGTCTACTAGGACTGATGCCTGCCGGGGTCGCGTGATTGTTCTAAAGAGATACCGTGACCCTGGCACATGGGCAACTGATGGAACACGGGTGGGTTTTAGTCAGTAAAAGTCTGACACGCCCTCCCGCTCCACCCAGAGCGGGAGAAGTCATTTGATGATTACCCATACTGAAAAAAAAAGCCTTAGAAATTTTCCTAGCAGTGCATTATTCCACGGATTTCACCGCTGTAATTGAACGGTTATTCAGCACACTCAGACTCGTAAAAACATAGCTAAGATCGACCATGACCGAAGTACATTAAATGGGCTTTGTATGCTCAGTTTACATAGCAAATTTGTTAACGCTATGGGTGATTCTTTCACAAAAGACGTTATAAACCGTTTTACTGAAGACCCTCGAAAGTTACTTTTAAAATAAATATTGTATATTGAAAAAAGAATTTAAAAAAACCTTTTTTAATTTACGTTTATTTATTTGCTTATTAAAAAATCTGATTTGCCCCCCCCCCCCCCCCCTGGCCCAGAACCTGGGTACGCCCATGGTTGCTGTGTTAAAACTCTGTTTATTGTTTCGAGAAATAGTAGTTCCTGATATGTGAACCAACGCTCTAGCGTTGTCATTGTAATAATCCAGCCATAGATACTGCTCATTCTGTATCTACATATTTACTTGATACTTAGTCCGCTTTTCTTCTATTTTATTATGCTCATTTGTATATATGGGTAGATACGTACGGCTCATAGAAGTTCTAGGTTTTTGTAGTTAGTTGGTTATTACTTGTTTAGTTTAACCTTATATATCATTCGGTATTTTACCTTTTTCAATTACCTGGTTTTTAGTTCATCATTTACGAAATAATCTTAAAAGATCGCACTTGTTCGCAGTTTTTCTCAAAGCGACTTATAACAAAAGTCTAGTAGTTAGTCTTGCTTAAGGATTAAGGCGTCGGTCGTGCGTCAGCCTTAATCCTAGAGTAAACACTTCGTCGATAGTGTGAACTAAATAAACCTCGTGTGAACAGGCTCTTTTTGCTATTTCTCGTAAAAATAATTGCAAGTCTCTGGTTATCCTGACATATCATAATATTACTACAATCTTCATGTGCCTACTTACAACATGAAACGACATGTTACGCTACACAATTTTGGCAATAGGAAATGTTTACGTAATTTTTTAATGCTTCTACAACCATAACAGAACATCGCGTTTGTTTTTATTTGTTCTGCCTCGAAGCGTTGGGCAGAGGTTTTCAAATAGTACACCCACATTCGCCAGTTGTTTGTAAGTCCCACGTGATAGAGTGTAAGCTTTTTGCCATCACTCGGTTTCAAATCCAGACTTCTCGAATGTTTCTGTTAACAAAGGTCAATGGGCAATTAGTATGGGAAAAAAACCCACGGCGGACAGAAATGAAATTGTGAAGATATATAGATAAATGTCTCTAGTTTATCATGGTAAGGGTCGCTTTCTTGTGGGTTGTGGGAATTTTGAAAAAAAAAAACTTTTTTACATTTCACATTATTTATTCGACATGATCAATATCCACTGTGATTTCATCTAAAAATACGGCAGGGGCTTCGATTTGTTGTTGGTGCCTAGCCCAGGATAAAAAATAAACTATACTGGCAATATGCGCGCAGCTCCCGACGGTACGGCGGCCGTGTATACACGAGCAGTAGTAATCTTCAACACTTTGTCTTCCTTGTCTCGCTGGATTTATCAAAATATATGTGTAGTATTGTCGCGCTCTGACATGTCGCGACTGAATTCGTCCTCGTATCAATATTTTATTGTTTATTAAGCCTTGGTGACGATAGAGCTCTATCAAGTAGACACCATTTGGTCTCATGTGTTCATGGCAGTACGACCTGGCCAGTCTTAAATGATAGCTGCCCAATGTGAATAATATAAGTTCTTCATAGGTTAGCTGTGGGAAATCTCTAAAATCTGGATTGTTTCCATCTAATGGCATGAATGCAACTCTTTGTCTATTTATGTTGTTTTCAATTACGTATTGCGCCAGTTCGTTCTCTCTATTCATGTTGTCATTTATAATGTTAATAAACTGCTCGACGTATACACTATCTTCATACGGACGCCTGGTAGCGTTGATAACTGCTGCCGTGATTTTGAAGTCCGCCATCATATTTCGCATAGCTACATTGAAATACGTATGTCGAAATATTTTATAATCTTTTTTAAAACGGCCATTTATGGCCTCGATTACCCATCGACACATTGTAATCAATCGTGACTTATTGGCATCTACCGTCGTCAATTGTTCTCCTCTTCCTGCAGATGGTGGCATATGTGGAACATAACCACATTCTTCAATTAATGGAATTGAATCTCGAAATCCACGATCTAATATAAAAATGTCATTAGGTCTTAAAAACCAAAGCCAAGGGGATTCTTCACTTTGTAACAGATGACGCAGGATTGAGGCATCTGACGTTGTCGCTGGGTATGGCCCAACTACGTCTATTATATAGCCATCGGTGCAAACGACCAGAAAAGGCTTCACTAAGTTTCTGAATTTGTGAAGACTATAAGTTTTTCTTTGAAATAAAAAATTCGCACTCTTTTGGACATACAAGTACGTTCCGTCCATCACAAAAATTCCATTTTCATTTTGGTTACCACCAAAAATATGGCTCGGGATCGAAAGGTTTCTGGCTACTGTATCTTCTCGAGTTAAATGATCCAAGCCCAAATACCGCGGCATAAAATCTTCAGTTAAGCATTGTCTAGCTATTTGTAGCTTTCTCTCAAATGTTCTTCTAGACATATTGAATTTTGATGCTAAGCGCTCATCCGAATCGCCGGTTCTTATTTTTACCAAATAAACCCCTAAAACGGTGGCAGGATATTCAGATCTGACACGAAGAGATGGAGTTTGTTGTAAAATGTTTTTAAATTGAATTTTAGTTAAAGACGTCCAAAAATGCAGCTCGTCATCATCAAATTCTTCAATATGTTCAAAGTCCATTTGGTTTCGACGATCATATCCCCATTTGTACAGACTTATTAAGTCTAGCACGTGTGCACTATTAAAGTTTTCATGGGTTATCTGACCATTCGCAAGCATGTCCCAATCATTTGCCATTATATGGGGCTGGCAAGCTCGTGCTAGATCGGGTACATATAAATTGTGATTATGTAATAGATAAAATCTGGCATATAATGGCACTCCTCGTGTAACAATGTTCCTGCAGTTTTGAAATATGCAGCGTCGTGCAGTATTTGATGCTCGTAAATATCCAGGAATAGTAAGTAAACCTTGACCCTCGACTGCTATTCCTTGATCAACTTGATTATGTGGCTGCCCTTGTGTATGCTGATTGTGCACAGCGCGATCAAATCTTTGCCAGCAAGGATGACATATTGATCTAGTACCATCAAAAGGAATCTGAAATAAGTTAAAATATAACAGTTAATGTTTGTCAATTACGAGACATTGATTTTTGCAATATGGCTATCCGCTGGCTAACGATTGGGACAGACAAAACTGATAAAGCATGCTAATACAAAACTTACCTCGTGTGGTATTATTTCTTGTAACAATAACACTGCGTGACTCCGAAATCTTTCTAAAAACAGTTCTGTTAGTATGTGTTTTCTGCGACGTAACACGGATCGGTTACACACTACACAATTATTACTTCTATCCATATCAAATAAATTCCAAACAAACAGCAAAAAATCAGGTCCAGTAAACGTACGGAGGTAGTCGATAAAAACAATAGATTACAAGTAAGCGCACAGATCACAACGAAAGACAACGAAGGACTGCGATGATACGGTCGAAACAATGCGCCAGCGCAACGAGCGAGACGTGACCTAATGTGTGAGAGAGAGGGAGCGAACGTATACCTGCCGATTTGATCACGCGGGACGCACATGCACTCGCCAAAACTCTTAGTAGCTATTGAATAGAACGACAACTTATTTTACTTAAATAAAGTATTAGATTTTTTTCATAAATATATTTTTGGTTCAAACTTTGTTCTCCCATGGATTCCAAATAAAGTAACCTTATACAATGTTAATTGAATTTATACTCTTTCATTTTATACCATTTTCATTCATGTCCGCGACCGGGTCGGATTCCGCCCAATGACCTTATCTGCTCATTTTAAAGCAATAAATGAACACACAAAAACTTCGAAACAGTTTCTCAAAATCAGAATTGTTTCATGATTAACTAGTTAAAAACTGCTTTATGAAAGTAAAGAAATCATTTTGAGTTACATAGCCGCCTCATTCTATACACTTTTATGCCAGTAAGTTTTTAGTAGGATAGGACTGATTTATTTATGCATCATTTATCATTCCCAAACTTCGGATTGAAGATTTGACATTCTTGACAGGCCTCATTTAATCTTCTTAAGTGTCTAATACACGCTCTACTGAACTCGTAGTCAATTCAGCACTGAACTGAACGTATAAAAAACTGTAATGTAATAACTAAATTATTTGAAGTATTATAATACAAGTAGATACCTATAAAGGAAGTGAGAGCGAATGCCAACGAAAAAAATTTACGATCTAATTAAAAAAATTGCGGTGTTTACAATTTGAGAGAGAAAATTTGTTTCTCTTTACATTCTTATGAATTCTCTCGAAGTAGACATTAATATTTTGAAAGTAACAGTTTTAATGCCAAGTGTTTCTCGACTCAATGAGTTTTTATTAAAATGTGCAGGAAATTAATTGCTGAGTATTTTCAGTATCCGCACCGTGCACGTGTATATGACTGTGTTCCTATTAAAGGCAAGTTGACGTTAAGTAGGTACTTAGGTGTGTACCAATCAGCGCCTTGGTGCATTGCAGTGTCCCGTACGTGGTTATGTTTACACGCATATGTTCGTATGATAATAAGTAAATAATGCCGCGTTTACGGTGAGAATTTTAATGGATTTTCGTGGCAATTGGAATATATTTTAATGAGCGCGCGTGAGCCGGTGCGTCTTCCGGTCCTCTAATTATATCAGCAGTTAAGTAAAACCGGAAGATTCACCTTCCGCCTTTAGGGACTCTTCTTTTAGGACTTAAATTTCGATTCGAATTAATTTTTTCGTACACATCGGTCTAGAAAATTCGCCATTATTTAAGTATTTTCAAGTAGCTCTGTAAACTGTAGTGCACAACTCTCGACAACATTATAGAGGATGCTACATTGTACTATTTACGCACTGATGCGTCCTATAAATTCATCGCGTTATGCCTGTGTCTAAGTGGTTCCCGGCCACTGCACCCTGTATCACTTAGCTTTGCTTTAGCTGCCGACAACTTGTATCTACACTTAGTGCCTACAGATCTATTGTGTACACCTAGCTTCCGGATTTTGAAGAGCTCATTGTTTCGGACTTAAACCAAGCTCAGCCGCTGCTTCGAAAATGATAGCGGGTTTATTAAGTTAGTGATTAAAGGCTGAAGAAATAAGATAGGTAAAGTAAGATTTGGTTTATTTTGAGCCCCTTTTAAATACAAAGTTAACTTTTAAAGTATCAGCGTAAAATGGCTGGAACATCGTTGAATCGTAATAGATGCAGAAATACGTTTCTCATTTGGCGATACTGTGGCGGACAAGACACTGATCGTGTAATGGCCTACTTAAGTTTGTTTTGTGGCTGTTAGTTCCTCTTGTAGGACCTTCCTTCTTAAGAGCCTTACAATATATCATGCGCACATTTATTATAGTTTAAGTGGTAGTAAGTTGGCTATTTATTTTGTGTTCAAATAGGTAAGGTTCTGTATCCAAAACGTGCCAACAGGAACCAAAAACGAAAACTCTCCCCTCCCGTCCTAATACGAAAACTCCGCTGTCCGTACGTTCATCTATCAGAGGCCTGTATCTTTAGAACCGCAATCAGTAGACACATGAAATTTTCACTGTGTGAATTTGTACAGCAGCGTCAAAAATATCGGGAAGAACAGAATGTTCAAAATTTTCTCAACAACTAAGGACATTAAACTTTATTCTAATTGGATAAGGTTTTTTGTCAGAATGACAGTTCTCGTGCATCGTCTTTATTCTGAAACATTTCTTGTGTCATTGAGTTTGTATTTAATATTCAATATCTGGTTGACCGAGCTTTGCTCGGTATTTTTTGGTAAATTGTGTTTAAAATAATAAGTTTATGTTCAAGTTGATTATCGATAAAGTTGGTCATTGAAAACATGAATAAAACGACATTGTATAAAAATGAGTCTTAGCTAGATCGATTTATCGCCCCCGAAACCCCTTGTATACAAAATTTCATGAAAATCGTTGGAGCCGTTTCCGAGATTCAGATTATATATATACAAGATTATTTTTAGTATATGCGAAACCTGAATATAGTTTGTTCAGAATCAGTAACTGAATCGATTCCAATAATTTTTACACCATGTTATATTTTGTACCAAAAATATTTAATTACGCTTCCAAGTAGGACACCGAACGACAATACGCATATTTTAAAATTATCATGTCTTTCTCGTACTCAAACGTCCATTACACGGAGATGGTACGTACACTATTGTTTGTGGTGATCTGCATAAGTTTTTGCGTGGGCAACCAGGTAACTTATCAAGCTTATAACTTTGTGATTATTAATGATACAGTTTTGAAATTTTTTTCATAGATTCTTTACATAAAAATACTAGACCCGTGTTTCGGGTTTCGCATAAACAAAAATTAATGTTGTATATATACAAGAATTGCTCGTTTAAAGGTATAAGATATTTGTTTAGATCGTTTTGAACAGTCTGTTCATCCCGATATTTTTGACGCTGACTGTACTACTATGGCGGCTATAACAAAAAATATTAAGTTAAACAAAGTTAAAAATTAAATAATATGTAGTGTTAAATATTGTATGATGGAATGGAATCTTTCGTGTGCGAGTGCAAATTCAAAGTCAAAGCATGTATTTCAAAAAGGCACTTTTGAACGTCAACAGCGACTCGCACTTGGCCTTTTTTATTTCTTAGATAGAGTCTTAGTTAGAACAATATTACGTATCTACATAGGATGTGACTGTTAGGTAAGTACTAACGTACAGAATGTAGAAACTATGATTTACAGCTTTAATATCTAACTAGCTTCACACTACACCGTTCAGGTGGAAGTCGTAAGGGACCACATTAACTAAGACTAAGATAACAGCCACATTTATGTAAAACTTCTTTGTATACTACGCTTGTATTTTTGGTCTAAGTAGACGAAATAAACCCCAGAGAGTTAGGACCGGTGCGAGCGACTTACAGTTGCCCGTGTGAGAATTAGCAATGTTCCATTGTTTGCGAAGTTTTTGTTTTTTGTGAATTCATGTATGCCTGCATTAATGCATTGCATGCGTTCCTATTGGCACACCTTGATACAATGAATGATGCATTCTAACAGAATATTCTTGACAAACGGTTATCACTAAAATAATAATAGTAGATTATTATTAGTGTTCACAATACACGGCTACACGGGATTTGTCAGTAACGGTCACCTACCCCTAGATATTATTTTTTACTATAGGCATAGATGTGATGAGAGGCCTTTACGTCTTGTTTTTCCGTGTACGATCCACAATCTTTCATATAAATGGTTTGCAGAGTAGTCGCCGAAGCGATAAGTCGCCTTCTTTGGACGTAGCTATTCTTATAAATATCATGATTAACTGTTGAGCTCCATAAAAATTAGGCTGAAGATAATGAAGAGATTAGAACTGTAACTATCTGCAATATTCTAATCTTTTCGATCGTCTTCTTACGATTTGCGAAAATTAAAGAAAAATTTGAACATATTGCAATATAGCTCATCCGCCACAGCAAATAGCGTGATATTTCATAGCGACTGATCAGTATGCAATGCCTAAAATTTGAACAGATTCTACCCGGTAGTGTTCGCGTGATGCTGGAAAATACATTCAGACAAAATTCTAAAAAAATAATTTTCGGCATTAGAATTGTTCTCAGACCTAGACTTAGCAATTACTTTCTTTTTCAAAAATATATAATGTACAGTTTTGATTTCACTAGGATAGTATTATATGTACTTAGTGAGTATTAATTTCCACTAAGTCCCAATCTATACTAATATTATAAAGAGGAAAAGTTTGTATTTTTGTTTGTTTGTTTGTAATGGATAAACTCGAAATTACTGGACTGATTTTAAAAATTATCTCACCATTAGAAAGCTACATTATCTGCAAGTAGCATAGGCTATATTTTATTTTAAAAAAATAGGGGCCCGTAAGATATTTAGGTTTTTCGGACCCAAGGTGTAAAAAATCATCCAAAAAAGTTCCTTATTAATATGTCTTCGAAGTACCAGGTTGTCATAACTTGGTAGAAGCTCACCTAACATGGGTGTGTGATAGCTAGAAAACGCTTAATGTCTTCGAAGCACCAGGTCGGCATAACTTGGTAGGAGCTCACCTAACATGAGTTTTATTGATTCTGAGGCGGTACGAAGTTCGCTGGGTCAGCTAGTATTATATAATCAATATAAATTTGAGCCTATCAGCTACTATTTCATTATTAGTATCAATATTTTTGATGATTTTTGGAACCAAAATAACTAAAATACAGATAGCTAAGTACTTAACTTTACACGAGGACTTGAGCTTATAGCCACCAGCTCATCTTCTAATTATAAAACCACTTAATCTAATTACGAACATAAAAATCCTTTAATAAAAACTAATTGAGTTCTGAAGCACTTAACTTGTATACGCAGTTAGTACTTAGTTAACACCACTAGCACTAAGTTGCCTCACTCATCGCTAATGTAATTTGTTGGAGAGTCATCGGTGTGAATTTCTCCTATATACCTACCTAGTCAACGCATTCATCGGCCCTAGCACAAACGCGCGACGTAAACGTAAAGTGAAATCGAAAATGTTGTCGACGATTTTTGAATCGAGAATTCAACTATCCTTAATTTTATTTTATTTTATTTTTTGGGTAGGAAATCATCAAGTTACGCCTCCCGGTCTGGGTGGAGCATACGGGCGTGTCAGACTGTTACTGACTAAAACCCACCCGTGTTCCTTCAGTTGCCTATATCAGGGCCACGGTAAATCTTTCGAACAAAATCCGCGACCCTGGCAGGCATCGCTCCTAACGGACCCTTTCAGTTTTGCTGACAACTCTTTGAAGCGCGCGTGGAACACAACGCGCAGTCGGAGGACTAGGTCCTTACCGGGCGGCGAGCAATAGATAGCTCGCCGCCCGCACGCCCGCGCCTTTGGTGGCCGGGAGTGCTCAGCGGGAGACGTCATTCGATGATTTTTCAAAAAATAAAGATCTGCTCCTCGCTTCGGGCGTTATACACTCTTGGATGACGGAGTTAAAGAGACGTGCGAGCTCTCTCAAGACTAGAGCCCCTCCTGCTTAAAGGAGTACTGTCGTTATTCCGTCATCCCCAGGTGCCTTGTTGTTCTTTAGCTGCTCGAGAGCCGCTTTAATCTCGCACTGTTCAACATCTGGGATGTCCTCTGTATAGTGGCACCACATAGCACACAACCTAGTTTATTAAACTAGATGATTTAGTTTTGGTTTTAAATATTTCTTCGGAGAGCTCTCTCCCACAGTGTTCTTCTTTAAACCTCATTGAGGAACACATACGTCCTCGCAGTCAACAGCTGCGTTACGCATTTACTAATTATGAGTAAAAGAAGTTGCTTGTTAACAAAAAAAGGTATGGATAGTGACAGCTAACTGTCAAATTCTTGTTATTATACAATTGCAGCAGCGACAGCTGAGGTGGGCAAGTCGCAGTTTTTATCCCCATTAGTGTCTGATTACTCCTATCGTACAGGACAGCATAGTGTACTCGTACAGTGTAGGTACTGTAAAGATTTGTGGGTAGTATTTTTGTTTTGTTGAATATAAAGTTATTTCTATTTATTTTAATTATACTACTGTTTCTTTTCCCTCACGAAATACAATAAAATAAATAAGAATAGGTATGGTCTTGGACTTGCATATTGTACGCGAAATGAGTTTTTATAAATTGAAAATCGATCAATTAAACTTAACGTTTACTCCGCGCATTCGTGCTAGGCCCACAGGTACACTAAGGACTTCGTTGGTTTTCATTTGACAGGTGGCTTTACAGTTTGTAGCTTTTGGACGGTTTGCATTCTTTGACCGTATCAGCGTTTCAGCACATCTGGTTTTATCAATTTATTGAAAGCCTGATTAAATCACGGATGAGCTAGATAAAACAAAAATGTACTTGTTACTAAACCACATGGTCTTTACGTATTTTGAGCTACCGAATCCGAATCTGGACACAGAATTAACCCTACACCCTCCAGTTTTTCTCCAGGAGCAAAAAAAATCTTGAATTTTGCAGTAATGATAATATTAACCTCTAAATCCCTGAGATACCACATTTGGTATAGACACAATTGGTTTTTTAATTGTGTCTGTAATTACGGTAATTGACTGGTTAAAAAGAAAATTTGAATAATCATAGTAACTTTACGTTTACATTACCTTATAACATATTATATGATACGAAAAGCCCTAAAAAGGACAGGAAGTCTGATAAAAAACCTGAAAAATAAAATTCTTTTTAATATTACCATTACGGTAGAGTTTAAGCGTTTTCTGCTCCTGGAGAAAAACTGGAGGGTGTAGGGTTAATTCTGTGTCCAGATTCGGATTCGGCAGCTCAAAATACGTAAAGACCATGTGGTTTAATAACAAGTACAATTTTTTTTTTTGGGTCTGTGTATTTAATGAGAAATGTAAACCAATAACTAAATAATAAATGATATACATTTTGTCAAATGTTATGCTTGATTTAGTGATTTATTGGCCAAAGTTATAAGAACCAATAATAAAAGGTTGACATTACAGTCAACTTCTACAAATAAAAACGATAGCTGTTATGTGTAGGCTCTCAATAAAGGTATAAGGGTGAGTAGATGAAACCTTATAGCAGAAACAATGCAGGGGTCTAGTTTTGCCCATATTAATTAAGGTTGCAGCAGATTAAAGTCTGAGTGACACTGATGACCCATCGCAGGGCATTAAGGCTATCACATTGCCCGATGACTTTGACGATTTGACCTCTATACTAGTATTTTTTCGTTTGGTACCATCTACCATAACAAAACACAAACGAACTGACGATTAAGCATGTGTAGGTTTTTGCCTATTTTTATTCGCTCTCTGAGAGTTCTTATGTATTGTTATCCACTCCAATTAAAAAATAATATTTATTTTGGATTAAATGATGGACTTTGCCTGCTGACCTAGCTTTCAAAAATTATTTTGCGTGATGGTGATCAATCAGGTAAGTGCTTATCGATTCTCAGTAACGGAGTTAGTTAGGATCACCAAACTTTTTCTTGCGATGAATTTCGCCAGTTAATTTAATTGACCCAAACACATTTCCATCATTGAGTTTCTTACTCAATGATGAAAATGTGTGGAAATTATGGAAATTGGATGTCTGATGATGACCGGTCTATCTATAAAATATTACAAGCTTACTCTATGACTGGTTCAAAAAGCAAAATGAAATTACAAACTACTTTATTTCTATGTAGGTACATAATTAATTTCTGTTCTTATTTTACGTAATATTTATATTTGTAATATTAACAATATTATTTAATTCAGAAATCTTTCAAAACGTGAACTTTTAAACTTTATTTGGTGAAAATAATGCGCGTATGGTCCACCCTTCTCGGCAGCCATCAAGGCACTGATGAATCGCGTCATTCGCGTCGCGAGTATGTGTCACAAGAAAGCAACGAGTTTCTCTTACAGTTTCGGGTTTTTAATTATTATTGAAAAATGTAAAAAGAAATAAGAAAAAGTAAACAATACAAATTATTAAATAAATCAGTACGCATATTTTGATATAAAATTCATGTCAAACGATTCAGCCGTTACAGAGACAATTTTCAATTTAGGTAGAGGAAGGACCTGTTTACTACCAGATTTTTCTAAAATTTGGGAAAGTTTATTAAAATTCTAAATAATACAAAGTATTTATCATGACCTTAAGTATGACATATATTTTTCATATGAAAATCGTACGGTAGGATTCGTCAACAAAATTCGTTAAACATACGCTATTTTTCGGATTTCAGCAAGGTTATCCCCTTAACTTATGAACCCAATCATGTACCGCAAAATTTCTAGTATTAGTTTACCAGCTTTTATGTCCTCGGTCCACGGTACTGAGAAATTAATCAGGAAAATTCTAGCCTCCACACTGATTAATTTTGATGTGCCGTGCTTCACCGAGGCTGTAGATGCCTGGACACTCGCTTGCCCGAACACTGAGCTACCCGATAATCCATTTTCCTAGAGACGGTGGAATGAGCTGCTCTGCAGAGTAGTACAAGACAATTTGCTCAACACGTCTGCTACTACTGCGGAGCGTGCGCGGCTACTGGCTGTGGGTAGTGGGAATCGGGTTTATGGCTTCATGCACTACCGTCGTCGAATATAGGCACCTTGTTCGCACTACACTACACTACTTTCCGCCTCGCTGTGTCCCTACGTTTGGGAGCTCCGTGTTTTTCTCCTAATCACTGTCACTGTGGCGAAGTTGTCACCACTCTAGGACACCACGGCCTGACTTGCAGCCGAAGTGCGGGTCGATTAGCATGGCACGCAAACATTAATGACATCATCCGACGAGCTCTTGTCACCGTCGGCGTCCCAGCTGTATTAGAACCCAATGGCTTGGCACGCGACGGTGGCAAGAGACCGGACGGTATGTCTTTATTTTCATGAAGGTGGGTAGGCCTTTAGAGTGGGATGCAACATGCGTCGATATTCTTGCGCCATCCCATCATCCTGGCACGGCGTGCTGTGCTGGTGCTGCTGCTGCGGCTGCAGAAAACCTCAAGCGGCTTAAGTATAATAACCTTATTGGTCATTATATTTTTGAGCCGTTTGGGGTTGAAACGCTTGGGCTGTGGGGTCCGAGTGCTATTAGCCTATTAAAGGATATTTTTAAACGGCTGGTGGATACTTCCCGTGACCCAAGAGCTGGTTTTTACCTTGGCCAGAGGCTAAGCAATGCCAACGTGGTAATGCCGCCAGTCTCTTGGGTACATTACCAGTCGACAGAGATGCTGATGACTTTCCGACGCTATTTTTTTAATTTGTAAATAGTTTTAATTAATTTAGGTTGTATTTTTTTCTTTATTAATTTAAATATGTAATCCATGAAATAAATGTTATACAATCATGTACCTAGGTACTCGCAAGACAGAAGTAAACGCAAACGGAAAAAACAATACGAATCCTTGATGCTTGGCGATCACATTGCAATTCAGATTACAGGTCTGTTTTAGTTTATCCACCACACGTGTTTATTCTATATTGTTCCGGGATTAAACATCTCTTTGTAAGCCTGCCGCCTACTACAATTGAATGTTTGGAAAATATTTTGTTCACATGTGTAGATGTATTTCGGTATCAGACTTAAATACGTAAGGGTCGGCCTGTAATCTTTTCCTGGTATCATTTTTCATTGTTCTGAAGACAGGACGTAGGTGTTACCGCACGTGTACGCAAATTGTGAGTTTTATACATTTAGCAATTAAACTCGCCGCCAGTACGTGGAACGGCAAACGAAATGAAATGAAACAGATGTTTTTGCTTAAAAAAATACGAACTACGAAGGTAATTTAATGTAAAGTGATAATCTCACGAATTTATTCAGTTTCATGCAGGTTTTAATGGAATTGGATTTTATGATAGATTTTCCCCGATTCCCGTAATTCAATTCGTCTGCACGAGGTAGTTTTGATGAGAATACAATTTGATTGTGACCCGGAAAATATATGGAGCATATCATCATTATCATCATCATTTCAGCCGTAAGACGTCCACTGCTGGACTTAGGCCTCCCCCAATTTGGGGGGCATTGCCATAATCGCCACGCTTGGCAGGCGGGTTGGCGATCGCAGTATGGTGGTAAAATGCATAGAGAACGCTGCTGCCCGTTCTCTAGTAAGTCCCTTAGTCGCCTTTTACGACACCCACGGGAAGAAATGTATATGCTGTACAGTAATTAACAGTAGATACTTTTAATTACATGGATAACGGTCCCGATACAAGCTTAACTCAGAAATGGACGCGAATAAAACAATGTTTTATAAAGCAACATTAGTGTTTCACAGCCCTCTATATTTCTGTTCGTCGTAAATGTAAAGGGCTATAGGAACCTTCCTAAATCAAATGACTACAATCCTGTTAATAAAAAAAAGGTATCTGTCGATCGTGGAAGTAATCCACTGTCTTCCTATAGATTCAATTCCAGTCAAATCTAACGTCGAATTGGTTTGTAGTTCTACTTATGACCCTTCATAGTATTAGCAAATAAAAAATTAAAGACTTGAGCAAAGCTGTTTAAACTTTGAACGCGCAAAGCCCCTCAGACTGCTCTATGTTATCCAGAAATCCTTTCGCCAACTCAAGGCCGGTGTATAGTTGGCATATCAGAAAGCTATGCCCGCGTACGAACTGACCACCACTTTGCACAACTTTGAACCTTAATAGTTAAACCACTGCTACTATAGTTCTTTACTGTCTGTTAGTCTAGTGGTTAGTGATCCTGACTGCTAAGACTGAGGTCGTGGGTTCGATTCCCACCCAGGACGAATCTTTGTGTGATGAGCACGATCATTTGTTCTGTGTCTGGGTGTAATTTATCTATAATATGTATGTATTTAGAAATATATAAGTATGTTTATCAGTTGTCTGGTTGCCATAGTACAGGCTCTGCCTAGTTTGGGATCAGATATTATGTTGGTTGTCCTAAGTTATTTATTTATATTTTTATTTTATTCAGCGTTCCCCATTGAAGTAAGGTCTTGATGGATATATTTCTCAATCATACGATTCGGTTTTATTTTAATATAAAAGCTTGGGAGGGGGTACCCTTGACCCAGGAAAAGTTCACTTTGTGGGAACTCTTCCAACTTTACGTTTTCTGCTAAGCCGTTGCTAGTCCTGAACCTTTCGGCCCCATCGGCCATCTGTTCTGCGAGTAATGTGCCGAGTGTGATGCTAACGTAAAAATCTGATATCTTTTAAGTAAATGCAGTTTATTACTAGAAATGAAAGCTTTTTAAAGTGTATTAATGTAGCTATGAGCGGGACGGATAAAAATAAAGTATGAATGTATGAACCTCGAAATTAGGGTTATAACGGCACAAAATAAAGTGGACAACACGTTGAACACACAAAAAAAGCCGAATAACGTGGACGATTGTAGGAAAATATTTTTTTACAATTTGAGATTATCAGCATCAGTGTTGCCGCGCTAAAAATCATTTCCCGCGTTGATATACGTAATATTGAGCCAGTAGTTAGTAACTCTCTTAGCGTAACGCTTGGGACATGAAATTCCGGGATCCATGTTTATATGCTAATAAAATATTATAGAAACATTGTTAAATTAACAAAATACGAGCACTGTAGAGGATAATTAGTAATGAAATCATTAAAAGCAACTTCTTAGCGCTAGAAGACATTTTTTTCAAAATATTTTACAAAAAATACCCAAGAGATGTATTTCGGACATGCTATTTTTGTATGATAACAACTTTTCAAAATAAAAAAAAGAATGGTTAATCGTAAGGTATGATAAAAATTATCACTATTAAACCATGATTGATATAATCAGTGGCCATTATATTATCGATATCACCCCAGTATTTAATTATATTAACATATACTTTCGTCGGACAAAAATAAAAACGAATTGTACAATATAACACGGCCTTACCCATTTATAAATACACTAGCTTCTGCCCGCGACTTCGTCGGCGTCAAATTTTTTCTGCCCTGACCCTTCCCGTCGCATCGAATTGCCTGCCAGTTTTCGACTATTTTTCATTGCTGCACCGCTCCTTTTCATTGTAGCGTGATGTTATATAGCCTATAACCTTCCTTAATATATAGAATATTCAACACAAAAATATTTTTTCAATCCGGACCAGTAGTTTCTGAGATTAGCGCGTTCAACCTAACAAACAAACTCTTCAGCTTTATAATATTAGTATAGATAGTATCACGCTACAACCAATAGTAGCGGCGCATCGATGAAAAATGATGCAATGATGCTGGGAAAATGTATTCAGAGCTTCCGTTGCATGCGCTGCGAAAATGGTTAAAGTAATCCAACAAGCATGTATATCGGAATTGTCTCTCTTAAAAAGTCTTAAAAAAGTCCGCGAGAGCATATGTCTATCTTTTAAGGTTGGCTCACAATAACGTTTTTAATTGTAATCAAATCAAAATACTAGTTATAAAGCTTAAGAGTTTGTTTGGATGAACGTAATAATTTCAGAAACTACGTTTAGTGTTGGATGACCGATTTATTGAGGAAGGCGAGCAAAACAAAAATGTCATGAATTCGAAGACCTTGCATGGGCAAGCGATTCGTTGCGACGAGAAAAAGAACGAGGAGGCAGGAATCAAAATAATAATAAGATTGAAATCATACCTGCTCAGATTTACCAAGGAACGAAAGCTGTGATGGGATTTCTAATAATATAAGTACTTTTTTAAATATTAATAGCTTTTAGTACATGCTAAGCCAAACTTTATCCATGTCCTTTTTCAATTATACGCTATATACTTAGAAACTACAAAAGCTGTGCTTTTCTCAGAAGTTACCTTTGTTCAAAGAGCCCTGCTACTGCCAAGAGCTCTACCACTACTATAACAATGTTATTGATGTTGCTAAATCTACTAATGAAAATCGGCTGAAATGAAGGTTTCGTAATTAATTATGCCTAGATGCATTAGCACATACGAATATTTATAAGGCGGACTAGTGCCATAAACAGTTCTTTGTCAGATCTTCTTTAATTTTCTTTTGTATGACTGATATCTGCAATCACACCAGATGAATTCTGAAAGAATTGTTTTCTTCAACACAGCAAGTATATAGTCTTTTTTGCACCACGTGTTCAAGGCCATGCTAGGTACTTTCGTTCGGAAGTATATAAGAATATTCAGCTTCGACTGACTATTCACACTTTTTACTTGGTGTGCTTAAGAAAACAATTCTTTTCCAGAAAGATGTAGGCAAATCTTCTGGATATTATTCACAAGACCCGATTTATATATCTAGAATCTAGATATATCAATCCACAAACAAACACAAACTGCACAAGGACGATTCCTGCAAGCTAAACAGAACGCATTGAGCTGGTTAAGTGAGTTGGCAGCACTGGCATAATTCAATTAGTTTCATTAGGGAAATTATTGAATATTACCATCTACATAATACTCGACATCATAGAATCAGCCGCATAAATGCGATATAATTGAAATTTTACTTGCAATAGATATAATAGTACGAAATACGCATGAATACGAAAAAAAAAACAACAAAAAGAGTAACTGTTTTATACATTTTCAGCGTTTTCAGCTGTTGTATGTCTGCATGATATAGCAGGTATTCTTAACGGGATTGTAGTCTCACTGTAGCTAATAATTGAGTGCTACATATAAACTATTATTAATTGATAATACAAATAACCATGTTATTCAATAATCCTTGGTATAGCTACCGTTATACATAAATTATTTACCTTTATTTTTTATATTCATGCTACGTAAAATTTACAAACACAGTTTTTTCTACATTAAGTTTCTTTGGATGGAAATGCGTCAAAGATAGAGGAAACAGCAAACTACTGACGAGGTAACTCGCAATCAAGCATCAAAAGAAAAATCAGACTGCCTTCCCATAAGTTTGAATGGCGCGGTCGTAGCCTTATTTGTGACGCTAGCTGAAAGAGGCGATGGCAGTTACAAGTTATAGTTGCTACAGAACCATTCTAGACTCAATTTGAAATATCTTATAAAGAGCAGTTCGTTGGCTGCAACTTATATCTTAACTTAAATTGTGGAAAATATTTTATTAGAGTTTTTCGATAAGGAAATCAAGATTTGTGAATGACAAGATGATGACACAAGATTATTAGTTGCCAGCAATATTCATTAAAAGCTAATAGGAAAAGCAATCTCGTCACGACTCTCATCAATATGAGATGCCGTGCGAGAGTGGTTTGGAACGGTTGGTACCTATTACCAATGTGCCTACAGCGCCCAGCGACGCATACGATATTTAAATATCGTTTGCGAAGTTACGCGGCGCAATGTATTGCGTCGATTCAAATAACTTGCGTCGAGAGAACAATTTCGTTCCAATAAAGGAGACAATAACCGGATACACAGTATTTTGCTTCATTTCCTTCTCTATAGAAATATGGAATAGTTCTCTTGTAAAGCAATAGTAAATTGAAAACATAAATCAAAAGGAGAGGATCACTTTTTTGTCTTAGATTTCATATTCTCAGATTCCAGTGTTACGGGATTTTGCATCGTTCCTTTTATTCAGTTTTAAGAAATAAATAAAGATTCTTATATAGTAGTTAATGAAACTTTTGTATAATGGGGGTATTAATACACGAGTGTGTGTTTAAAACCCGAGCCGCGGGCGAGGTCTTTAATAGTGACAGTCGAGTGTTTTAACACCTAGTTATATGCAGTCTCATTCATTACTTTATCTACTTTCATACATTAGGAATGGATCTCATAAATAAAGAAATAATAGTAATAAAAGATCAAAGTTAAAAGATTGAGAAGTAGTTTAGTAATGCTATAAAAATGGCGCACCGCGCATATTATATGCGATCCATTAAAAAAATAACTAATGGCTACTTAGATTAGGTCTGAAATTAAAAAAAATATGTAATTAAGTTTTAAATCAGTGAGGTTACTATGAGTAGGTACCGTAAGAGTTGTTTACCATAAGCAACCTTATGTTGTACGGGCAGGCAATGAAATAGCTTTAATTACATTCGAACTGTCAAGGGGATTAAAAATAAGCCTTCAAATATTTTAGCATACTTTTTTTGTTTCGAAAGTAATCACTTAGATGGCAGGCACGAGACTGTTAACACATAAGCGTGGATTAAATCTAATAATAATTGTCTGTGGATACGCGCTTATAAGTAATTTATTGATAGATCCTGGTACAGAAAGATCTTAGGGATCCTATATTACCTACGGTTCATATTTTGTACAGTAAATATTGGAGTTAATTGTTTAAAAGTCCACTTTTCTGGTGTACGTCTTCATGTAACATTACTTATTTATTCGTCGATAAATCCACCAGAAATGTAAAATAAGTTTATCTACGAAGCACTATGAAAATATTACGATACACTGTAGGTAAAATGGGTATCAAATTGGGAACATAATCCGGGATGTGATACATCCTTCAGCTGGATTTGGTTCCCAATTTAGGCTCAGACCCTGTTTTGTGTAAAAGTATTTGAACTTTACCTACCTTCGCGTAGGGATATAACAATGTAAGCGAAATGTAACATTGAATATAACAGTAAGAAGGTATAAAGAACCAATAATAGTTCATATTTTGTTGTATTATATAAGAGTCTTACGGTGTATTAAAGCAGTAATTTAAATGTAGCACTGTTTAATTGAAAGCAGTGGTGGCCTAGTAGTAACGGCGGCGACTTACGAGTTGTAGGTCGTGGGTTCAAACCCAAGCAGGCACTTTACTTTGTTTAAATGTTTTCATCACCATTATTTCAAAACGGGGAAGAAAAACATCTTGAGGAGACCAGCTTGTCTTAGAATAAAAAATTCTAAGACATGTGTCATCTACCAACCCGCACTGGACCCACGTGGTGGATTATGGCCCACTCCCTCTCATCGAGAGGAAGCCTCTGCCTCAGCAGTGGGAACATTATAGGCTGATAATGAAGACTATTTAATTACCTATATAAAAATATATATTTAATACAAGAATATTTTGACGAAATATTAGAATATTAAGACTACTTAAAGATTCCTAATAATATGAATACGTAATCATTCTGTAAGAGATTTCAAAACTTTTGTAAATTACCGCTGATTTGTTGTTTACAAATCCCACTTGACCCTTTTGCAGCTCAATGGGTAGGCAGGCGTATTATTTCCAGATTCCATGTAAATGAGGATTAACTTTTAATAATATGTAAAAGACGTATCTGTTCTATTATAATCAATATTCTCGAGTTAATCTTTTCTTTTGAGTAACTTACTCAAAAACAGTTTTAGTAGTCTTAATAGTATTGAGATTTGAGTCCATCGATTCTATAATTGGTAGGTCCATCAGATACACAGCTAATGTTATTGCTTGATTAGGTACTAACCAGTTTAATGCCTTTTAAACCGGTTCCTAAAAAGAAGGAGGTTGAGGTATGTGGTATACAATTTTTTTTAAAATATAAGTTCATCGATATTCTCATCAATTACGCATCGATTAAAAAAACTTTTTTTATACACCTACTAGAAGAAGTTTGTGCGGTTTTCCAATTTTATTTCTAACCTTGCTGAGGTAGATTTTTATTTATCTTCGTCTTATAAGATACTAGCTTTTGCCAGCGGCTTCGCCCGCGTGGAGGTCGGAAAATAGCCCGCGTGAACGTACTACCGGGATAAAAAGTAGCCTATGTGTTAATCCAGGTTAATTTTTTTTAGCTCGAAAGCGTATTTTCCTCCCACTTGCTTCAAATTTATCGTCACTGCTCGGCTCCTATGTATCTTAGCGTTATGTTATATAGCCTATAACCTGACCAGGAGTATGGACTACAATCGTACCAAGTTTGGTTAAAATCCCTTTAGTAGTTTTTGACCCATGCATGCACATACAGACAGACAGACAGACAGACAAAAAATTTACTGGTTGCATTTTTGGCATCAGTATCGATCACCATTCATCCTCCAATATTAATTTTGAATGTATATTCAATGTACAGAATTGACCTCTCTACAGTTTTATTATAAGTATAGATAATATCTGGATGTTATAAGTTTATGTTCAAGTTGATTATCGATAAAGTTGGTCATTTAAATCACGAATAAAACGACATTTTATAAAAATGAATCCTAGCTAGATGGATTTATCGCCCTCGAAACCGCCTGTATACCAAATTTCATGAAAATCGTTGGAGCCGTTTCCGAGATTCAGATTATATATATATATAAAATAATTGCTCATTTAAAGGTATAAGATTTTTTCTACTTTCTTAATGATTATTTTATTTACTTCCGGTCACTGTTGCTTACGTAGCAAGTAGGGGTATACTAATAGGTGCGGGGGTACCACAGTAAAAAAGTTTTAAATAAAAAACTTTTCACTAAAAAACAGCAACTAACTTCCAAAACAACAATACAATGTTAAACATTTCGGAAGTCGATGGGAAAAAAGGAAGACAGTTCTTTTAAAAAAAAAAGCTAAGTAAAAATACAATCCAGTGAATTCTTGTATTCCCATTAGTATCATTTCCATCGAACTACTGAGCGTGACTATACTTCATAAACCATCATTTGCACGAAACTAACAACTGGAAAAAACCGACCGTTATATTTGGTCTTTATTTCAAAATCATGCAAACTTGTTCGCTACGTTTGATTTTCAAGACTAAATTATTCATGTTTTACCGATTCGTAAGTAGTTTTACAGACCAGTAGATAGTATAGCTTTAAATATCTAAATGTTTGAGATGAACATAATATTCAAATCGGAAATGTTGACGGGTAGGTACTTTTTTATTTGTACTGTTTATTTTTAACACGGACGCAAATTATAGAATCATTGCGCAGATAGTTTGGTGTTGATAATTCTGGCATTGCTAGACAAAGTAAGGTGAGAGTTTAATTCTCCTTTACTCTTTCCAAATAACATACTAGGAAATAGTGAATTATTATTCACTATTTCCTAGTATGTTATTTAATACACCAACCGAGTTTTTAATCAAAATTAAATATCACTGCTATTTCTACCAGTCATAGCCTATAGTTAGGGAGCTGGCGAGCAAAATTTCGATATGATCAGCACACAAGGCAGACGTTATTAATAGTGATAATGATACCCTAAGAAACATCAAGGACCTCGTCTGCCACCATGGTGGCGCTGCGTTGTAAATTTACAGCGTTACAAAAATGTTTAAAAAAAAATGTGTGCTATATTATGCGCACACGTCTGCCTCTGGGGCTGATGATCACAGTCATTCTGGAAACACAAAGAAACGAAAAGGCAGACATCCAGGGCTCTGACTTTTGTAGTATTTAATTTTTTTATTTATTTTTATGATTAAAAAAACTGTATATGAAGTGCACACTTGGCAGATTTGAATTGTTCGATTAAAAACAATGAAAAGAACCACGGAAAAATAGTCTGGCAACATGTTGCCTCTGCGTTGCCTATTGACAGTGCTCCAAAAATGTAAAATAAAAAAGGGAGCTGGCGAGCAAAATTTCGATATGATCAGCACACAAGGCAGACGTTATTAATAGTGATAATTATACCCTAAGAAACATCAAGAACCTCGTCTGCCACCATGGTGGCGCTGCGTAGTAAATTTACAGCGTTTCAAAAATGTTTTAAAAAAATGTGTGCTATATTATGCGCACACGTCTGCCTCTTGGACTGATGTTTGAATTCCTTATAAAAACCAAGAAAAATGATGAGGCAGACGTTCAGGCTTCTGATATCCCAAAGGCAACCATTTGATTTTTTTTTCAACCCGACACCAGTTTTCAGACGAGGAAGGAGACATGGATGAGAGCGCCGACATAGATGATCGGCAAGGTTTCTCGGATACCAGCAATGACGACGCTTGCTAAATATTATCGTTTTATTTAAATTTTTCATTGTAAAAAAAAGTAATAAATGGAGTCTTGGTTCAAAATCGACGTATTTTACAAATAAAACGTGTTTAAAAAAATTTAAAGACTGTTCCTATCCAGATCCTAATCCTATTCAGATTACATTCAAGCATGCAATTTAAAAAAAATACTTTCTAATTAAAGTTCCAAGCGCATTTCGTTTCTCAATGGTATTGAGAAAAATATAATTGCATAGATTTCAGCTCCAGAAGTTAAATCGTTACCGTGTGAGTTTAGAGGATAATATTAAACAAAATTATAAGAATAAAACTATAAAGAATAACAATAATCCCATGCAATCCCTTGTCCCTTGATTCCTTGAATTTCAAACAGTCATACAGCTGAAAATCAGTGAACAAAGTGTCTGCCACATGTTTTTTCGAATCCACAGCGTCATAGTGAATCGAATGGGCGCAATGAGAACCGCGTGTAAATAACTTAGTAGACCTTTTATTTTTACATTTTTAAAACTCCGTCCCATGATAATGCAGAGTCCTGAATGTCTGCCTCTTCGGTTTTCTTCGTTTCCAAGATGATTTTGATCATGAACTCCAGAGGCATGCAAATGATTTAATACCCCGATTTTTTTAAGCAACTTCAATCCGCTGTAACGCGAAAACGCAGCGACATCGGACCTTAATTGATTGGACCAAATCAATTCGTAATGATTTAAACTGCAATCCACCTCGACGTGAAACGTGTGCAAATCATATACTGAAATGCTCGCCAGCTCCCTAACTACTATATATATGGATAAAAATGCAAAATGAATCCGTTTTAAATAAATGACTTTTCGGATTTGATACGTCAGTAAAATAACGTAGGTATTGAAAATATCGGCCCTATTACGTAAAGTCATTGAAATGCCAAAGACATAAGGGTCTCATAATGAATGTCTTCATGCGAAGGTGTGGGCAGCTCAGTAGTTTAATTCAGGATCCTATGAGACATCCTTAATTGTCCTGCGACCAATCAGTACAGCATGTGCCTCGTCTCTCGGGCAGTCCTCGCTAATTAATTTAATGTGTTAGGTAAGTTATTTGGGTACAATATGCACAGGTAGGTGTATACAGAAGTAGTTGTTTGTAATCATTTGTCATTAATGATACCTCTTGTGTAGAGTAACGTATATTTTTGTTAAAACTGTGTCTATTTATGGCAGTACATGCAACGGACAAGTAGTATTCTATAAATACACCGGCATCCGTCATATACTGGAAGCTGACCGCAACATAATTGGGAAAAGGCTTGGCAGATGTTCATGAAGTACACCAAAATAGTAATAGTAATAGTAATATGTTTATTGGTTCATAAACGTTATACAGTATTGAGGTGTGACATTGGATCCCGCACTAGGATACCCTGTGTCGCAAGATCCAGTCTCTTTCGACATATAATATAAATTTGGGTATACAAAAGCAACGGTTTAGTAAGTTTCATTAAAATACAGACTAAAAGGTAACCAAAATGATATGTGCATGTGATGAGCGTATGTACGAGTATGTGATGAGTGTTAGTGTGGATGTGAAAAATGTGTGTATGTGAAGGGTGTGTGTATGTGAAGAGTGTGTGTATGTAAAGAGTGTGTGTATGTGAAGAGTGTGTGTATGTGATAAGTGTGTGTGTGATGTGTATGTATGATGTGACTGTTTGGAAGAGAAGAGCAAGTATTATAAAGTATATCTATACATCTATACAAATAAATAAAATTGGAATGTCTGTTTGTAATATTAAGATAACCACTTTTTACTATGTAAGTGTATATGGATGTATACACGGTACATATACCAAAACAACATTTATTACAATGTTCGTCTGTCTGTCTGTCTGTCTGTTTGCTCCGGCTAATCTCTGAAATGGCTGGACCGATTTTGACGGGACTTTCAGTGGCAGGTAGCTGATGTAATAAGGAGTAACTTAGGCTACTTTTATTTTAGAAAAAATCTTTTATTTTAGAAAAATACCTGCGTTAATTTCCGACATCCACGCGGGCGAAGCCACAGGCAAAAGCTAGTACTAAATAAAAATTCAACAGAAAACTGTCTCTCTTTAAGAAGTCACTTAAATACAAAAGTCGTTTGTTAGTATCTTTTTAATGTGATTCTGCATGAATCCTATTTGCTGTGATAACACTGGCTCCAAAGGTATCTTTTGGAGACAGTTAACACTGCCCATTCTCACAAATCGAGACTACTCAGTTCCGTTAAAAAGGGTCCTGCAGAACGGTGGCTGGAAATGGGAATATCTTGGAATCAATTGCAGCTTCCTTTATGCGGGCTTTCTAGCTTTCGGATATTATAAACCCCTTAGAACCAAACAGAACATACTATTTTTTTAAATGTCTATGTGAAAATGACACCCATGAACTACATTTTTCGTGGCGTGATCTTGAATTTTGATTTTGACCCCATTTAGCGTTGTCTGCACATTGCTCGCAGAACAGATGGCCGATGGGGCCGAAAGATTCTGGAATGGCGACCGCATTCCGGAAGACGCAGAGTTGGAAGGCCTTCCACAAGGTAGACCGATGACCTTGTGAAGGCCGCAGGAATATGCTGGATGCGGGAAGCATAAAACCGGCGGAGCTCCGGGGAAGCCTTTGTCCAGAAGTGGACGCCTTTCGGCTGAAATGAGGATGATGATGATCGTTGTCAGCAACCTCGAAAACCATGAAAACGACACCCACGTGGAGATCGTCTTCATGGTTTATTCCTTAGTCTAGTCAACATTGTGGAAGACTCTATTTAACCGAACTGAGTAGTCTCGATTTGTAAGAATAGTTGTAACAAGCATAGCTCAGAAATTCTGTCTCTGTATTATGCCTAAGCTCGAGTCACAGAGAAATATGAATTGAATAGGTACCGTTCAGAGCTAATCTATCGACCGTGTCAACATAAGAAATAGGATTCCATTCATGCAGAACCACATTAAAAAGATATTATCAAAAGCTGTTTATTTTTAGTGACTTCTAAAAAAAATGTTGTTTTGTCGTAAAGAATAGCACCATCCCATTTCTTCCCGTGGGTGTCATAAAAGGCGACTAAGGATCTTACTAGAGAATGGGCAGCAGCGTTTTCTATGTATTTTACCACCATACTGCGATCGCCAACCCGCCTGCCAAGCGTGGCGATTATGGCAAAGCCCCCCAAATTGGGGGAGACCTAAGTCCAGCAGTGGACGTCTTGCGGCTGACATGATGTTGATGATGATGATGACTTCTAAAAGAGTCGGTTTTCTTTTGAACTTTTATTTAGTGTGGTGTATTTATAGAAAACTATAAGGCCATCGCTATTTTAGTTTGTATGTACGGCTAATAAATAAAAAGGAAATAAAAACCAATAAACGTACAGTAAAAAAACGACCATAGTAACTATTGACGCGTGATTGGACTATTTACTTTTTGTTAGTTTGTTAGTGACGAATTAGTACCAATCCTTTGAAAGAATACAGACGTGAAGTTGTGAAGTAATCTGATCGCGCAAGTGTCCCTTCGCGCAAAAGTCCATCCCCTTTTATGTCTTTTCGCGGGATTGGCTTCACGCATGTATCTTTCGCAAAAGTGTACTAGACCGTAATTACTGCATATTCATTGTTTAAATACACTGATAAAATTAAGTTACACGCATTTACATTAATGCATGGCTGCAATCTAATTAGGTGTGAAATGACGTCACACGCTTAATTGATGTCATTCAAAAAGCGAAAATAACACACAGCTGTGTTATATGAAATACAAAATGAGGGTTCAAATAAATGTAAAATGTTTATTATTCTGACGAATAATTTAAACTCATTTGGTTAAATATCGTTATCGATGAAGTAAATCATAATGATTTATTTCTGTTAGGTTTATACAGTCAAACTTATTTTTAAGTAAAATTTGATGAAGGCGCTCAAACTCTTTTAATGATCAGATATACTCTTGGTTAGATTGGTTTCTGAAAAGTCTTTTGAGGAAATAACCACACAGATTGGGTGGACCTGTACAGTAAGTGCACGTTGTCAGTAATCATGCATTTCATTGAGCTTAAGGATTCGACGAACAATACCAAAGACAGGACAGTAATTAAAATAATATTAAACTTCTCAAAGTAAATATGATAATAAAACGTCAAAGTATACGTTTTCAAAGGAGGTTTTCTTAGGAAACTGTACTTAGCTTATTGAGTAACTGTAAACTGCATTCACAGATTTTGAACAAATGGTACAGTCAGCTAGGAATACGTGAATTCCTTACATTTTATTTTTATTTTGACAATTGAATTGTACCCTTAAACTAGCATAGTATGGTATAAGGATTCATCATTCATCAAGTATTCTCTCGTGGGTTTATTCAAGCCTAGGGGAAGCCTAGGGTTGACAGGGAGTGCTCTCATATACGTGGTCTGGTCCAAACCCATCTTACTCACTCATTCATCACACACTCACACCATACACGTACATAATACACTACACACGTCTTTTAAAAAAATTTTAGTCAACCACTCATTTAACTTTGCTAATTTATAGCTAAGGAATAGCATTTGGTTATTGTTATTGTTCCAACCAACATTACATAAGTGCCTCCCTACTATGATGTAATAGTGTAAGACGAAGGAGACTAGCCTCCACGACACAGGGAATCCTAGTGTGGAGGCTAGTGCTATTTCAATTTGTACATAGCATTTCTTGAACAATAAAGTTTTTATTATTATTTATCAGAAAAATCTTGTTATGCATGTTGCTCAAAAGGACGGTGAATTATAAAAGATTTTTGTATTGCTAAAAGTGGCATGTTTGGTACAGTATATAACACTGAACGGACAAGGAATTAGGCACCATCGTAATTTCTGTTCAGTTAACCAAACACATAGCGATTGGAGGAGGGATATCAAAATAGACATCATTCCTTACGGTTAAAATACTTCGCTTGTTTTTAAAGCTATTCATTTCTAAGATAATGATTATTACATTAGTTTCAAGTAAGTTATATGAAACCAAAAAAAATCAGTATAAACTAACAATTTAAACATTTTCAATCTATTCTTTTAGAAGTTAGAAGATATTTTGATTGCGAGAAACTTAACAAAATACTTAACTGGAGATTAAGTCATTTATCCCTGCTATTATATTGTTCTGTGGCTATAACTACTATACGCTCCTAATGCTTCTTAAAAACAACGTTAATTAAACAAATTAAACATGTCGTATAATTGTTTTAGCGAATTGAAACGCTTGTTCCGTGTTATCTGTCGGCTTTTATGTAAGGCCCTAAACAGACAATAACATAACCACATCATATTCTTAAAAATGTCTAGACAATTAATTGAAAGTGCAGTACTATTCTATTCTATCCTATTCTATTACTTGGCTAGTATAATTATTATTTATGTAAGTAGTTAATAGTATACTATTAGGGAAATAAAAGCTTAATAATTTCTAGAATTAGCAATGGACATAAAGTTCGAATATGTTTAAATAATTTAATGTTCAGTTAAGCTTATACCTTCACCAAGAAGCTTGTATTGCCGAATTATTTACCATTAACATTATCCCTTGGCAGCTTTAAGGGTATAAGGACGTAAACATTATTTGATGTTTTAGGACGAGCTCCATTCAAAGCGGCGGCCCGAAGAGTCGAGAAGTCTTGGGGTTCCATCGTCACTATAAGCAAATGTATGCATATTTGTGTTTAAGTGTTTTTTGTTACTTCTGTGCTTAAAGTCAAGAGCTACCGATCACCGTTCGCTTTCATGACCTCATTATAAGACACTTAAGTGTCTTTCCCGTCTACTTAAGGTTATCGTGAAGAGCAATGACGCGAATTTAATTTCTTACCACCCGTTTTTTCATTATACGTAAAAATCCCGTTTTAATAATTTCTTAAAGCATCTAGCGTGTGAACATTAATCAATTGATAACAATTAGACAGCACAACACGTTACAATTATGAGATGGGATTAGCTGTCACTAAGGCGTTTACTTAATGAAGGTCGTGTATGTAAACAATGAAATTATTCATAGGAGCGTTTCCGTAACAATGTAAACGTGGTTATACTGTTGGCGGCCACACGGGCCTTACAGCCCACACGGCCTACATGGACCACATAAACGCTTGCCACGCGTTCCGGCTGAATACGCACCCCATTTGTACGCTTAATAACACGCAATTAATGCTAGATATTAATCAACGTATATTGATTAAAGCACGTAGTATCTTGGAGTAGTTGGCATGTTTAGGTTTAGCTGAATTTTTGGGTCTCAATGGAGTTGGTAGGGTGTGAGGCGGCTGTTTAGTGGGTTCGGGGGTGTCGGATATTACAGGGGAAGTCCCGAAGCCATCGATCATCGTTACTGTCAGATGAGCGAAGCGCCTTTTAACGAGCTAGGTGGCCACGACTTGTTGGCCAAGCGGCCACGCAGCGGCTTATCACACCGCCCACCTATAGCTGCGCAGTCGTCTCATAATATAATACTGATTGCCTACAAATGACCATTGACCGGTGTCCATCCGCCTAATTGAATAGATAAAGTCGAGATCGGACTCGTTCAGCCTTAGGTATTCATTAGTGTGCCGTTCACAAGTTCCCTTCGTTAGCTCTGATTCGTGAATTTGTTTTAGTACAGTTGCTAAATTATTCGGAAAACTATGTTGAAAAACTGTTCCATTTGCAAAAATCCTGGAATTATTTACGTGTGTGATCATTTTGAAAGTAATTCGTTGCAAAACGAATATATCACTTTTTCCGATGACACCTAGAATTGAATATTTCAAGAGAAATATTTTATGAGTACTTTAGTATTGAAAGAAGTACCGTGTAACATTTGATTTCATTGTTTGGGAGTTCAATTGTTGAACAGTCCTTAGTTAGGGAGCGAATGAGAAAACTTTACTGCTCTGAGATCTGTCACCAGATTTATTAGCCGTCGGTACTTATATTTATAATGAAGCTTTCGTCTTCCATCCATCATTTGAGGTTACCTTTGATTTTCTAATGTTAGGTAAGAACATACTTACTACTTACTTTAAAAGATACTTAATTGGTTTTATTTTCTGTCCGTCTCATGTGGTTGAACTAATTATTCTGCACAGCTTCTTTTTTACGCCAGCCTCATTTTTGTGGAGTTTTGATAATTTTCGAGCATATGACCTGACGACATGAAAGTTAGCTTCACATAATTAATTAATAATAACTTGTTTATTTACCTACTTATTTAAGTTATTTATGCAGTGGGCGTGCATTACTATTCTGTATAGGTAGGCATTAGGCTGTCTGTTCTTGTCCAGGTAGACAAACGCGAATTTCATTTACGTATGATAATTAAGTTAGTTTCTTAATAATTTCGGAACAAACATTAAAATATAATTGACAGAGTTACGGTGATTTTTCGAGGTAGGCACTGCTTATATGCACGCCACTGTTGTGTGTTCCTAAAATAACATAAATAGGAGAAGACTGTCTACCAGTGACAAGTGTTCTTACCTAGCTCAAGAATCAGGGTGTTTCGGTCCCATAAATTACCATATGTCAATAAAAAATGTTTTATGATATAAGTCGCCTATAAAATAAAATGTTACACCAGTACAGTTGGAAGGTTTTTTCACTCACTCGAAAGTCATTTCGTCAATCAATAACGCGGAAATCGTTAAATTTGGTCTCAATCTCTATAGCAAGTTCATTTTGAAGATTTATTACGACAAAGGACGCTCGGATTATTGTATTGTCATCATTAACCCGTTGAGTAGAATCAGATAGGCAGATAAGTAGGATCGAAGAATCGATGATCAAAAGAATATATGCATAATCACTACATAGTATAAAAGAAAGTCGCTTCCCGCTGTCTGTCACTATGTGTGCTTAGATCTTTAAATCTACGCACCGGATTTTGAGGCGGTTTTTAATAGATAGAGTGATTCAAGAGGAAGGTTTATCTGTATAATATGCGGGCGAAGCCACTGGCAAAATAGGTAGGCGAGTTAGTGATCGCAGTATGGTCGTAAAATGCATAGAGAACGCTACTGCCCATTCTCTAGTAAGTCCCTTAGTCGTCTCTTATAACCACGTGAAGAAATGGGATGGTGCTTTTCTAGACGTCCGTAACCACACAGAACACATATATAAGTAGTAGCAGTACTTATATTGTATGTAAGTACTTATATTGTATGTAAGTACTTATATTGTATGTAAGTACTTATATTGTATGTAAGTACTTACAGACTACCAATAAAACGGTAGGTACTGATACCCGCTAACGACTGAGTTATCAGATTGCGGACCCCGTAAGTTATACTTTGAATAATTGGAAAGCTCGAGTTAACTCAATCACAGCCTGAACTTTGTTACAATTGAACCATTCGTCGCGGTGTTGTATGTAATTAAATCCTCGAAGCCCCTTCTGAATCTATCATTGAGAAAGTTTTAACTGTCAATAATTCATTTAGAACTTTGCTCTAACTTATACCTTCTTTAGGATCAAAGCCTGGCCGTATTCTTGATACGATTTAACTTGGTTACATCAATCAATCCCTGCATACTTATTATTCTAGACAAAAGTTTGTGGAAGCTGCTAACAACTGTTTATTTACTTAGTTCTACAGATCCGGTCCAAGAGAAAAGTTAGTGCAGAAAATGCTAAACATAAGTATATCCGATCTATAAAAATCTTGAAATAACGTCAAGTTCTAACATCAGGTGCGGTGATACAACACTGAGAGATTTTTACAGAATAGATCGGTTGATCACAGACTATGTGGGTCTTTCACCACGTTCCGTTCGAGTGCACGAGCACTGAGGTGCACTCAAGATAATGCAGCAATCCAATTATTCAGCGCACTAATTAGGCTGGGTCAGCAATATACTCGTTGACGACGGAGAACACTGAACGCTCCCAGTGATAATCAAGCGTTGCAGCGCTTCAATTATTTGCTAGCCATTTGCTTGTGATTATGCTGGAATTTCTAGCCCCTGCCATTCCTAGATACTCGAGTCGTAAGTGGCGCAATAACGCTATTGACTGTGCAAGCCGAGGATACAATTGTATTGTTATACAAGAGCTACCTCCATCCATGAATAGCAGCATGGAAATCAATGTCGACGTTTTGTTTTTCTTACCGCAGGTTTATGTAGAACAGTATCAGTTGGCGTATTTCATTCCGTTTTGCCGTCATTTTTCTAGTTCCGTTCATACTAGCGCAGATAATTATTGTGGCGGTATTTTTATGCCCATCTTTTCTACTTTTTATTTAAATTAACAGCACGTTAACAACTCGTTGGATATCATTAACATAAACACACCTCTCATATTACGACCGTGGATGGAACACGTGACCTGATTAATATTTATAAAACCGTGAAAATTTTACGAAATAATTTCATCCAACTGTCTGCACGTCAAGTACTGCTACTCCATCGAGTCTACTTTATATTGCTTGTTCACTTCGATATTAACGTTATTGCAAAAAATACGGCTTTTTCATCCCACTCTTGAAAAAATCCCAAAAACTACTAAATAAGTTGGCCTCATCTACTTAAACTTTTCTAGTTCACAGTTATCTTTGAAATAAAACTAAAGGAAACTGAATAAAAAAGTTTTCGGCGTTACACGGATTGAGATCATAGAGAAAAGAAAAGAAAAACATTTACTGTGTGTACTTACTGCGAACCACAGTTTCGCATTCAGCTTTCTGAGAGGCTCATTAATATTTCATTGAGTACTGCGAAGATGTTAATTTTCTGCGTTTATTGTATAACATAACGAGATAAATAGGACTTTTTAATTGTTCTCAACCATGTCTCAACGCGTTTCGTAATTAAATTAGTTTAATTTCATTATAATTTATACGTAGGTAAGGTGGGGCTAAGGGTACGCCTATTAAAAGGGCTACTTTGGTTAATTTGTGGAATTGTCTGTTGATATTCCCTTCATGAGTAAGGCTCGAGGGTTACAACGAATGCGATTACCGGGAAGATGCTTAATAATTTAAATATTGTTTTTAGGACGTTCAAGTATTGTGGGACTGGTGGTATTCAATCGTTTAAATAACGTTCACTACCTTAGCTATAGCTATAGCTTAGTTTCTCATTTTGTCATACGCCATATCTAAATTATGGCACAGAAGAACACGACTGGGCATCATCATCATTTCAACCGAAAGACGTCCATTGCTAGAGCAGACCTGGGGGTAGCCTAAGTAGGCTACCCCCAGGTCTGCGAGGGTCGCGAGATTGTTCGAAAGAGACACCGTGACCCTGGCACATGGGCAACTGAAGGAACATGGGTGGGTTTTAGTCAGTAAAAGTCTGACACACCCTCCTGCTCCACCCAGAGCGGGAGAACTCATTTAATGATTACCCATCCCAAAAAAAAGGCCCCCTCCAGGTTCCGTCATTTTGACCGGTTCTGTGTTTTCCGCATCCAGCGAATTCCTGCAGTCTTCACAAGGTGGCGTTCCAACTCTCCGTCCAGTACGCATTCTCCACTCCAGAACTTTTCGGCCCCATCAGCCATCTGTTATGCAATGCCCCCGTGGCCTGCCCACTGTCGACTGGTATGCCCCAACATAAGGTGTAGATTTTAAAATGGTTTTGGATTTTTAAATGGTGATATGAAGTTTAGTTCAGGGGTAATCGATGTTACAAATGTAATTATATTTCCGGGTGTACAGTAGATTTTGATTTTGATTTTTGTTAGAATTTTGATAATTCACGTTTGTTTTTACTATTTATAATTTATAGCATATTAATAGTTTTATTAATAGATCAAAATGATATATCATTAAAACTTATGTGTTAAATTTGCAAAATTACTACTCCAAAGGCTTCTTCTCCGCATTATATGCATTATTTTCAAGATGCTAATTAAAATTGAGACAGGATTTCAGGTGTTTGACGTTTTGTATGAATTCAGAAGTCGCCCCTGAAATCGCTTTTATTGAGTAATATATATGTAGTCGGTACATTTGATAGTTTTCTGGTGATCCACATCATGTAAATTAAGCGATTGTGATAATTTGTGATCATTAGCATCATTTCAGCCCAGAATCACCCACCGCTGGGTATAGGCCTTCCCCTTCTTCCGCCATACATCTCGGTGATATGTCATAAATCATTTTTTTTTTAGTCAGTATGTTTATACAAACACTTTTACACGTCATTCATATTTTATGAACGAGATGAGGCCTGTGTAACGTGCAGGAAAACTTTGAGATGAAAGACCGAAAGAAACTCAGAGGTCACAGTTTCTTTTAAAGTACAGACATAATCTTGGTCAGACCATGTAAAGACCATGTAGATGAAAGGTGTTATCGAGGAAAATCACACAAATTCAGTAGAGTTGTCACTGGACACTGATTTGCAGTGACTGCACTGCATACATTCTTCAGTGATCATGCAGCTCAACTAAGAACATAATGAGATCAGCTATCTCAGGAACAATACCAAAGAAATGATAGGTGTGTTAAAAACGCGATATTAATTAGTGACGCGTAGTTATGGTCTTCTATTCTTAGGCAAATTCACTGTTTAGCGTTTTGGTTCTTGGGCACCACCTCCTGATTATTTGACGGTATTAGAACTTAGGATACATATATTGAGGGCAATCCAGATAAACTATGACCGATCCAATGTTCACTAGAAATGCCAATTGTCTTTGAACTCACTTGACCTCTTCGTGTACGTACTGCAGAATTAGTTTTTGAGCTTTTCTTAATATGTAGTTTTTGTTTTCTGTCAGCCTTTGACTTTAGATTTGTATAAGGTGAACAGTAAAATGAAATAATTTATGGGGTCAATGTTTCAGTGAATAGATCATTTAAAAATATGTATTACGCACAATTGTATTCTTAAAGATATTCTGTGCGTTTATGTCGTTACTTCTAAAGAAGCTAGTCTTTTATGCAAGTCTACAATTAACAATGGTTTCTTGAACTAGCTTCTAACATTTTGTACGAAGATACTTAATTAGCATTAATCACAGAATGCAACAATCATCTGCTTTCATAAACAACAGGAGCGCGAGTGTTATTGACTAGGTCGTAGCTACGCCGTAGCGCTCCGCTACGACAGCTACATAATCGCTACGCCAGCTACAAAACCGCTACGCCTCGAGACAAACGTCTTGAACTTTGTTTTTGTCTGCAACAAAGCCCCAATTCTGTTGAATTGTTGCGTAACAACGCACCGACAAAACTAAAACATTGCTTTATTATACAAAAAGGCAAAACAAGAGAGGCCAAAAGCTTGAAGACTCAAAATTCCCTTTCAAGTTTCCATGTTAAAATTAGTAAGTGTCTTTCGGCGCCAAATTAAGTTTCATAATGAGATTTGTCGTGAACATCTTCGCATATTATATATTTTATTTCTCCATACCAGAGCACTACTACTAAGGATTTGCGAACTATTTACATCGAGGCTTTGTTTCATATTACATATTATTGGCTGGATTTCGTTTCGCTACAGTCGTGCTCAGAAATAGATATTAAATTATTACGAAGCAAATACTCACATGTCTGCTACATATTTGCTAGCTGCGAAACGAATGAACTATAGATATGTTTAAATTCATATTAAAATTACATAGTGTCTAGTGTTGCAAGTTAAAATGGTATTGTAAGTTGTAGTCGCTATTTAATTGTTCCTTAATGATGGTGAATGCAAACGTGTATGTAATTTCAGACAGCATCTGAACTTAATTGTTATTTAAAGCCTGAACTGAAGCTAGTAATGAATTTCGATATAAAACTGAAGTCTGTATTTATGTTTAGTAATGTGGAAGTGGATAGGTTCCGCCAAAATAGGAAGGAGGTCGCGCAAGCGCGAGAAAGATGGAAGGAGTGAAAGGAGGCTTTTGCCCAGGAGTGGGACACTGGAGTCTAGCTAAAAATTTTATAAAAGATGTGAAGGTTAGCCTTATAATGTATTTAATTTTCTTGCTCTTTTTTGATGCACTATGTTTCTTTTCCCCCATACTTCTCTATGACTGTTAGACTGTTGGCTGTTGTTTCAAACTAAAGGTTTGCCATTTTTAAGCGCAGTATTCTAGGTATCAAATGCACACATACACACAGACCATATTTGATCTGAACTTAATTGTTATTTAAAGCCTGAACTGAAGCTAGTAATGAATTTCGATATAAAACTGAAGTCTGTATTTATGTTTAGTAATGTGGAAGTGGATAGGTTCCGCCAAAATAGGAAGGAGGTCGCGCAAGCGCGAGAAAGATGGAAGGAGTGAAAGGAGGCTTTTGCCCAGGAGTGGGACACTGGAGTCTAGCTAAAAAAATAATAAAAGATGTGAAGATTAGCCTTATAATGTATTTAATTTTCTTGCTCTTTTTTGATGCACTATGTTTCTTTTCCCCCATACTTCTCTATGACTGTTAGACTGTTGGCTGTTGTTTCAAACGAAAGGTTTGCCATTTTTAAGCGCAGTATTCTAGGTATCAAATACACACATACACACAGACCATATTTGCAACACCACTTTGCGCTCCATAAATTAAATTGCTGACGTTGCTTAAAAATCTGAATGGGACTGGGCTGGCCACGTCTGCCGTATGCCCAATGAGCGGTCGGTCAAAATAACAACTACGTGGAGCACTTTTTTTGGGTGGTAAATCATCATATGACCTCTCCCGCTCTGGGTGGGGCGTGGACGTGTCAGACTTATATTGACTAAAACTCACTCCCTGTTCCTTCAAGTTCCTGTGCCAGTGCCACGGTAACTCTTTCAAACAAATCCACGACCCTGGCAGGCATCAGCCCTAGGGGACCCCTCCAATCATGCCGACATCTCTTTGAGGCACGCGTGGAACTCAACCTGCCATCGACCTGGGTTCGGTCCTTACCGGGCGGCGAGCTACCCATTGCCCACCATCCACACGCCCGCGCCAACGATGGCCCAGAGTCCGCTATGGACTCCCGACGCCCGGAGCGTCTCCTGCGGCGGCTAGAGGCGTGAGGGCACAGTGACTGCCTCTCTCATATGCTCCACCTCCTCCTTCGCGAACATTATTGCTTCGCAGAAGGAGGTGACGGTTTCCCATGACCTTTCACTCCCCAACCCTAATTTCGTCGGCCGCCGCCGGCATTGCGCGGGGCCCTGCCACAGCCACAAGGCGTCGCGGCAGACGTCGTAAAATATGGTGGAACGAGCTGGAGAAAACACACGACTAGTGGTTCACTTTATCCCTGCATCGAAAGAGCTGGAAGTCATGGTGAGAAATAGGTTCCACTTTGACCAACATGGAGTGATGCGGGCTAAATCCTTACTAAAAAAAAATAAATAAAGAATTTAGGAACCTACGGCATACGCATTATATTTCCAAAATATCATCATGATTATATTTTGGTGATTCGTGGTCTTTTATATCCGATAATAAGTTGACCTAAGGTCTCAACGCACACGACGTTCTGTATACGTAACAGGAGATTAAGGCATACTGTAATAACGCCGTAGAGTTCAACAGATCTGATTGTTACCGTTCATGCCAAACGCGTGGAAGTAACGGAACAAACGTGCATTTTTTTGTGCGTGTTGTTTACTAAAGTATGTAAAACATGATCCTGATTTATATTAGGGATAATAAATGCGCAGAAACTTGATCCCTATTTTATTTTCCGTTTTGATCGTGCTGCTGTTTTTATGTAGATTCGTGCATATTATCTTCCATTTTCGTTAAACTCTCGTTTAAAAGCATTGTGTGTATACACCCCAATTTAATTAAGAAGTGATCCTAACATTAATTTTAACATTTTAATAATTGTAGTCCAACCTTGCCCTTACAGAGTTTATTTTAGGTACAGCGTTATAACAAAAATCAAAAATATTTGAGTATGAGTTATGTTGGGGTTTTCTCGTCGTTGACGGATACCCCGGTAGTTGTTGTAGGAAGATAGTTAGTTCACACCAAACCACTGTTTTGTTCAATAGTTTAATTACGTTTAAGTTACGATTGTTTAGTTATCTGAGCCGCACTTGATTCAATGTTATTATTGATCGACCCGCTTGTGGCTGAGTTTTAGTGACGACTGAATTTATATTAGAAAATAATTAATAAAGTACGTTTAGCGTAATTCATTACGTGCGCAGAAACGTACTTTTGCTGTATGAGCAATATTGGCTCGTACATGCTCCCGAGGGAAAGAATATGTACGCACTCAGATTACCAAACTTGAGTTACAAGTTAAATAGTATACAATACATGTTATTAAGCAATCAAAACAATAGGCAAAAAATAATTCTTAATTAATTAATCATAGTTTAAATCTTGTTCCAATTGCTGGTAGCGGTGGCCGGTAGTTTTCCGAATATCCACCTCGTATTTTGGCGTAGGCAGGAATCTCTTTCAGTTCTATATCTTCTGTCCTTTCTTGAATCTTGTTCGCGTTGGCTGCAGTATCGCTCTTCTTACGAGCCTGAAGATATCTTCTTATTCGCCAAACTATTATAGCGGCGACGATTCCTCCCACCAGCAAAGAGCTCATAGCGTAGTTACCTATGTCGTGCACACTTAGGCCGTTAGGTAGGCTCTCTCGTCCCTTTTGTGCGGTTATAAGGTCATCTAATAATTTGTGGTCATTAGATAAGTTTAATTTCGGTAGCACAACCTTTGTGTTTTTGAATGTATCCCACATATCATTTGGTGAGTCAATAGTAGGTACCTCCAAGGTTATTCCAATGTTTGTATTACTACTAAAAACGTTATGTGAATAAATTGTGTTGTCTTTGTGCTGAAGTATGCAGTCCTGACCTAGGGCAAGGAGCCCTGCTTTTGTTATAGTGGTTGTTGTAATTCGATTTTCGCAAACAATGCGAATCGTGCACTCATTGATGCAATTATAAAGCCATATGTTTGGTCTCTGTAATTTTATCCATTGGTCAGCGCATTGTTGTGATACCCAATCACATGTAATGTTATTTACATTTTGACTAATTATTTTAGCTTCGCAGGATGCTGTGGCCCCATGTAGGTTGTTGATAGTTGTAGAGGCGTGGCAGATATGATTGTCCGCCGTCATTGTGGTACACTGCTGAAGATCAACCTCTTCCATCTGTATGTAGGTACTCTTTACGAAGTTGACTCCAATATATTGTGTTGCTGTCTGTATCACTTGACATTGTTCAGCCGTTTCCCATCTAGGAATAACTATATTGCGATACAGTGTATACTCGTCATCGCTTAGTAACGGGATATGTAATTCGAAGAGTAAGTACTGTTCGGTGAGTCGGGCTTTAACATAAATAATGTTGTAAATATTTTTTATGTTCGACCCATTGCTGTGTTTGATAGGCAATGTTAATCTTTTCGGTATGATACCGGCAATGTAATTGAGTTGTTCAGATAGCTGCTCCGGTGTGAATAATTTCATGTCGAGATGGCCTCTGTAGATATCTGTCAATGCACTTAAGAGCATTTCTTGGTTTCTCCTCAGTACTGAGATAAGTAAACTAGCTGTTAAAGCGCCAGCATTGACATCATTCATTGTTTTCATTCGTTGAAATCTGTTTTCTATAACAGCCGTATTATATTTCGTTTCATTCATAAATTGTTGAATTACTTCCAGTTGCGTCTTTACAAAGTCTTCATTTTTCTTGATGACGTTGTTTTCTGCTTCGATAATCAGTGTCTGATTTCGTATCAGTTGTAGTAAATATTGTTCGTTTGTTCTAATTTTTTCTATGTCCTGAGCGTATTTTTCGGCGAAATCGCTGTCAAGGACACCAAATAGGGCTCGTGCAAGATTTCCTACGCCGTTGACGTAGCCACGTCGCCTCCGCTGTTGATGTTGAGATCGCAACAATATGTTATACTCGTTCAGCTGGTCCATTTCGAACTTGAGTTGTTGTGACGTAGAGTGACATGGTTCGTTAGGCATCGTGTCGCATAGTTGGCCTAAATGATTTACGAACTCCTCTACCTTTGTCGTACTTTGCCAGAATGTTGTCAGGTTGTAGTATACAAGAAGTTTCCATTCATCGTGGATGAGTTGGATGTTTCCGACGGGGTCAAAGTACACTGGTTGGTTTTCAGTTAACCGAGTTATTTTAAAATGTTGCAGGGGTGCTGCTAGTCCACATGATAGCGTTGTAAATGCTACTAGTAACATCATAAGCAAACTGTTTACCCCTTTTCGACTTTTATTAGTGCTTTTCTTTGGCTCGTCGTGCTCCGTTTCTGGACTTACTTCTTGTGTTTCAGCGCTTCCGCGTACTTCGTTTATAGGTAGCGGGGCGAGTTTAGTTATGGGTCTTTTAAGTACCCCATTTTGTGTCTTAAGCGTGACTACTCGAACTAAGTTGTCACTGCCTGGGTGCAGTTCTACTACTCGTCCCATAGCCCATCTGCTTGAGGGTAGATTACTTTCCTTGACGAGAACTAGCTGCCCTTTCCGTATGTTTTCTTTAGTTTGTTGCCATTTGTTTCGGTTTTGTAGTGAATGAAGGTATTCTTTCGACCAGCGGCCCCAATAGTGTCGACGCATGAGCTCAATGAGTTTCCAGTTGTTTCTGATGTCTATCGTTTTGCTTTCTTCAGGTTCATTGAGTGGTAGTGTTAGTGTTGGACTCCCCGTGAGAAAGTGACCAGGAGTGAGGTATTCCAGATCTTCAATATCTTCTGATAATGGACACAGTGGCCGGCTGTTCATGCACGCTTCGATTTGTGTGAGAAGCGTTGCAAATTGTTCGTAGGTAAGCTTTTGTTGTCCGATCACCCTTTTCAGGTGTGCTTTCATGGAACGTACTGCGGCTTCCCATAAGCCTCCTGCTGATGGCCAGGATGGAGCGTTGAAATGCCATTCGATTTGGAGGTCGTTGATCTCCTTAAAGAACTCTGACGATTGCAGTGTTTTAAATAGTTGGAACTCTTCTTTTAAAACTCTTGCGGCTCCGACAAAGTTGGTTCCGTTATCCGAGTAAATATGTTTTGGGGTGCCTCTTCGGGCGCACATTCTTCTTAGTGCTGCGATGAAAGTTTCCGTTGATAGGTCCGAAACAAGTTCGATATGCACTGCTTTTGTGCACATACATATGAATATGGCTATGTAGCCTTTGCAGGTTTTTATCCCGCGGCCTTTGTTTATCTTTACGTCCACATGGCCTGTAAAGTCGACGCCGGTATGTGAAAACGGCCTCGATGGAGTAATCCTTTCTTTAGGGAGGTTGCCCATCAACTGTTCACTTCGAGTTGTTGCGTATCGACGGCATCGAATGCATTGTCGCAGTATTTTCTTGACGGTTCGATTGCCGCTGATTATCCAGTAAGTGTTTCTAGTGTTAGCTAGCGTTAATCTTGCTCCACCGTGTAAAGTTCGTTGATGCGCGTTTTCAACAATAAGTTGAGTCAGTCTTCCCTCTCCTGGTAAAAGAACGGGGTGTTTCGTTTCCACTGGCAAGTTTGATTGGTTTAGGCGTCCTCCAACACGTAAAACTCCATTAGAGTCCAGAAATGGATTAAGTTTCAAAATGTTGCTTCTGTTGGCAAGTTTTTCACCTTTGTTTAGGGAATTTATCTCATTATCGAAATAATCCCGTTGCACTGATTTAATAATTATAAATAGCGTGTTGTTTTGTTCGTGCAAGTTCAGTTCATGGCACTCAGTTGACCTTCTTTTGTTTCGTAATGCATCAGCAAAACGTATCACCAAAGTAAGTATTCTTGTAATACGATTTATGTTGCTATGTTGTTCAAGTAATGAATTTATTAATTCATTTTTTATCGACGTGGGTTCCGTACTATTAGTCGTATAACAGTTTGTTAGGAAGCCCTCGTTTGTGCTATAAGTTTCTTTAGAGTCAAGGGCTTGTGTTTCTTGCTCCTTAAGCCATTTAGGGCCTTCCCACCAAAGGGAATAGTTGACCAGTTTGGATGGTGGAAATCCTCTTGTGGCACAGTCGGCAGGGTTTTCGTTTGTTTTTACGTAACCCCAGTTGATCGCAGGCACGATGTTTATTATTTGTGTTGTTCTGTTAGTTACATACTTTTCGTATTTAGTTTGATTTCCCTGAAGCCATGCTAGAACGACCTTAGAGTCGGTCCAGCAGGTAATCTTTAGCTCGTAATCTTCAAGGATTTTTGTTATCCTTTGTAGGAGCTTCGCTAGCAAAACTGCGGCGCATAATTCCAATCTCGGTATTGTAGTTTTCTTCTTGATTGGTGCCACTTTAGTTTTTGCTGCGAGTAGTGTTGTTTCGTAAGCGCCACTAGATGACGTAGTTCGGCTGTAGATAACGCATGCGTAGGCTTTCTCGCTCGCGTCACAGAAGGCTTGCAATTCGATCGTACTATTGTTTTCATTTTTTATCCATCTTGGTAAACTTATGAATTTTATGTTTGGCAGGTCGGATTTTATTTGCCTCCATTCCTTTTCTATGGAATCCGGTACATTTTCATCCCAGCCAATATTTTGGTAGCTATCATTCCATAGTTTTTGGAAAAGCAGTTTTGCTTGTAGTGTTATTGGAGCCAACCAACCGAGTGGATCGTAGATCTTGCTTATTTCTGACAATAGCCTGCGTTTTGTATATGATGCATTTTTGCTGTCATTAGGTGCTTCACTAATAAAATGGAATGTGTCGCTTGCGTCATTCCATGTGAGCCCCAGTGTTTTGCTGAACTCTTGTTGTTTGAAGTTAAATTCGTTATTGTTACTTTTCTCTTTCTTTTGTAGGTCTTTGAGAATAGATGGTTCGTTCGTGGACCATTTTCGTAAAACAAAACCACCTTTCTTCAGTAGTTCGCTTAGCTCTTTTTGCAGTAGCTTTGTCGATTCTATGGTATGTTGGCCCGTAATGGCGTCATCCATATAAAATTCGTTAAGTAGCGCCTTTTGGGCCAGAGGGAAAGCGTTGCCTTCATCTTTGGCCAGCTGTTGGAGAGTCCGCATCGCTATGAATGGTGCGACTTTGGTCCCGTATGTTAGGGTACACAGTTGCATAGCTCTCAGTGGTTCTCTCTTGGATTCTCTCCAAATAATTCTTTGAAGACATTGTTGATCTTGATGAATAAGGATTTGACGGTACATTTTCTCAATGTCCGCCGTTAGAACATATCTATAGCTCCGCCATTTTATGACCAGGGATAGTATGTCCTTTTGTAGATTTGGCCCTTTTTCCATCAAATCGTTTAGGCTGTATCCGGAGTCTGTTTTCATTGATGGGTTAAAAACAGCTCGTAGTTTCGTTGTTGATGAGCACTCCCTTACTACGCCGTGGTGTGGTAGGTAGGATTGTACTCGACTTTCCGATTCTGTCGCGGGTTTCATGTGACCCAAATCGATGTATTCTCGGATGAAATCTTTGTATAGTTTAGCGAAGTGTTCTTGCCTCGCCATTTTCTTTTCTAAATGAAGAAACTGTGCTGTAGCTTGAGGTTTCGAGTTACCCAGGTTTTGTTCGTAGTCAGCGTGCATTGGCATTTTCACCACATAACGCCCGTTGCTTAATCGTTTGGTTGTTTCTGTGTAATATTTTTTCACAGAATTCGTCTTCCGTGTAGTTTTCGGATTCCGAAGGGATGTCTTCTATTTCCCAAAATTTTGTTAGATTGTCTAGCTCTGTTAGCGTTACTAGACAGTTAACCTGCTTTGTAGCTCCGCACAATATCCAGCCCAACTTTGTCTGTTGTGCTACTGGGGAACCATTGTTATGCTTAATTATTCCTCCTAGGATCACGTCGGAGTAAACATTTGCTCCAAGCAGAAGATCGATGGGTCCAGAGATGTTGTAGTCTGGATCAGCTAACTCAATATTGTGAAGATGTGTCCAGTTCTCTGTGTTGATCGTTGAGTTTGGCAAATTGTTGATGAGTTTACTCATCACTAACGCTTCTGTTAGGAATGTATAATCAGAGTGGATAGACTTGCATTCCAATTTTATCATCCCTTTACTTTTGCCCATTATAGTGCCAACTCCAGTGACCGCAGCGTTCATTTTATTTCGGGGTAAGTTCAACCGTTGTGCAGCATTTTCTGTGACCAAGCTTACTTGAGAGCCTTGATCCAGTAACGCCCGAAGGATGACGTAATCTCCTTCCTTGTTCTTGACCCGTAATTGAAGAGTCGTTAAGAGTATCTCTTGTTCACCGTTAATGTGATTAGATGTTCGCTCAGCCATCGTTGATGTGGTTGGCGTTGATTGTTGTCCTTTCAGATTATCATCATGGAGAAGAGAGTGATGCTTGTAGTTACACGTGCGGCATTTTTTCATTGAGTTGCATTTATTTCCGCCGTGACTAAACAAACAATTTTTGCACAAGTTAAGATTTCTTGTTGTTTTGTTTCGCGTTGCGACATCCATGTCCATGAATGTAGGACACTGCCTCAGCGTGTGATCGTTTTTGCACAGTGGACATTTCCTCAGCGTTGCATGGAAGGTTTTTGTCCACTTTTCTGTGTCTTTAAAGTTCGTTGACTTGTTGTTGTTATAGTTTTTATGTTGGTTATTTGATGAGTAGTTTTGTTTCCCGCCATTCTTTTTGTTACGGGATGTTTCTAGAGTCATGAACTGCAATTCCAGGAACTCCATAAACTCCTCTAAGTCTGGCAGCTCTCTTGACTGTTTCATCGTTTTTATGTAGTCAGCGTACGTGACGTCATCCAGTTTGGAGGATAGTAAATAGACGATAAGTGGACCCCATACAGGAATATTAATGTCTATGTTTTCTAGGCCATTTAAACACTCTTTAGTTGTGTCATACAGCTTCTTCATGTTAGTCGAGTTTGGTTTTTCTATGGACGCTTGATTGAGAAGTGTTTCTATGTAGGAAGTGAAAAGTAATCGCTTGGTGTCGTAGCGGTGCTCAATAATATTTAGGCACGAGTCATAATTCTCAGCACTCACAGGAAGGTGCTTGATTAACTTTTCTGCTTCGCCTTTCAATTTTGACTTTAGGAACTTCATTTTCTGCGTTTTGTTCAGCGTTGGATTGTTATGAATCATCTCAAAGAATAAATCCCTAAAGGAGATCCAGTTGTTGAAAGTTCCGTTGAACTCCGGTAATTCCATACGCGGTGTTGTTTTTTCATAATGGGATGTCTCAAAGATTTTTCTATTTAGCTCTTCCTTTAGGTTGTCGTAGACTTGCTCCCAATGGTCGAATTTTGCTTCATAGTCCTTGTCGTTCCCTTGCAGTAAATAGCTTAGTTCCCAGTGAATCTTGTCGATGGATTCCCACTTCGATCGTAATATGTTGACTTGATCTTGGAGTTGCCACTTCTCTTTCATGTCATCCAGATTAATTTTGGAGACCGCTCGCTTAAAAGCATTGAAGTTACACATTTGATTACGTAACAGAGTTGATAGGTGCTTGTCCGTTTCATCCCCGATTTGTTGGTGTACTCCAGTTGTATCAAAGTGCGGTGTTCCGGGAGTTTCTAGTATTTTCGGTTTTGAAATACCCGAAAATCCAGGTTCGCTTATCAACTTGTTTCGTAGTTGATTCATAGATTGCATTGTTTCGTCAAACATGCTTCTAGTGATAATAAATATGTCCTGCCTAAAGTAGTCATGGTCTCTTTGGCCAGATTCATACTTCTTCAAAATTTCATGATTCGATCGAAACTCATCCCACAGGGATTGTAAAGCTTCGATGCGCTTGTTCAGGTAGTCTGTGGTTTTTCTACTCACAGCATCCTTTTTATAGTTGGTTTGTAGAGTTTTGATTCTCTCGTAGCTGTTTTGCTGTCTCGTTATAAGTTCCACGAATTCAGGGCAGTCTTCTGTCGGCATTGTTTCTGCCTTGTGGCTGCGCGTGGTTGGCGTGTAAGTAGTGAGTACTCACGAAGTTTTCGGAGCTGAAGTAACCGCAGGATGTGATCCCCGCTGATTATTTCTAAGTTGAAGCAGTAGATGTAATCTCCGCCGATTGTTTCTTTATGGAAGCAGTAGATGTAATCTCCGCCGATTGTTTAGTTGTAGTTGTAGCAGTAGACGTCTTCTCTGCTGGTTCGTTAGTTACAGGCACTCAGTGTAGCTCACCCTCCTTTACGTTATGTGCAACGTCTCAATGCTATTGGTGAGACCCGCTTGTGGGAGGCCAATAACACCGATTTGCTAACGTAACTGGGATATACCACGCTAAGCACTCTGCTGATGAGGAGACACGACGGCTTACGAGGTGATATGCCGCGTGATCCGGCTCGAAGGACCAAAAGATGTTGGGGTTTTCTCGTCGTTGACGGATACCCCGGTAGTTGTTGTAGGAAGATAGTTAGTTCACACCAAACCACTGTTTTGTTCAATAGTTTAATTACGTTTAAGTTACGATTGTTTAGTTATCTGAGCCGCACTTGATTCAATGTTATTATTGATCGACCCGCTTGTGGCTGAGTTTTAGTGACGACTGAATTTATATTAGAAAATAATTAATAAAGTACGTTTAGCGTAATTCATTACGTGCGCAGAAACGTACTTTTGCTGTATGAGCAATATTGGCTCGTACAAGTTAATTAGGTACTTAAATGGCTAGCTTTTGTTTTTAACTAAGCTTAGTGAAGGGGTCCTGGTTGGAGAGGATTGTTCTCCCTCATATCATCATAGTTTTCCGTCCGACCATTCATTGCAATCATGTTTCTGCTGCGTTTGATCGAAGGTAATCCTTCAAAGGGGAGGCATAAGTTCTTGACCCATGCTAATTAGCGGTGGAAATTGTACTACTACAAATTTGTAAATGCAAAATATTTACTGACTACTATGTGAAACAAACTTGCTCTCAGTACAGATGGCCGATGGAGCCGAAAGGTTCTGGACCGCGTAACTGGTTAACGTAGCATTGAAAGGTCTTCCACAAGGTGGAACGGTGACCTGGTGAGTTTACCAGGACTCCGCTAGTAGCGAGAAGCGCAGAACCGATCGAAGAGATGGTGCTTGGTGGCCTATATATGTCCAGTAGTGGACGTCTTTCAGCTGAAATGATGCTGATGAGTATGTGGAACAAACATGTAAATGAATAAGGTAAGTATCCATTTAATGTGTTTGAAAGCTCTAAACACTGAACATTCAAATGGATCCAATAAAATACCCTAGTTTTGTGCATTCTGAAATGTTTTAAAAGGGAGATATTGTACCTACACTACCCACTACTCGTACATTCGAAGGAATGATGTCACACTTCATGAACGTCGCAATAACTTCACACAACCGTCCGCTCCTTGTTATAAGGACATAAGCCTCCATAAAAAACTATGAAAACAGTTGAATGCCTTTTTAAATTTTTATTTACCCATATTGTCCCGTTACTGAGACATGTTATGTTGTGCTTTCTTCTGTCAATATTTCTAAAAAGTTATATTTGTTTTCAGTTACATTTACATAGCATAACGTATACAGTATAACCCGAAGTGAGAATTGCCGTAATGTACAGCTGATCATACTCAAGCTCATCCAATCAAAGAAACGTAAGAAAAGAAAAGAGTTTAGGAATTTCCAGTTTCATGACTGTTCTCTCCCTTCAACAAAAGTATGATTTGTATGACATTACAGTGGCACTAACGAATCATTCTGTCGCATTTATTACTGCCGTCTTTGTCTAATCAGAGAACATAGCCATCATTTATCTTTTTATTCTTCTTTCAATAAACAAAACATCTATATTTGGCGTCTAGTTAGAGGCCGTTGTTTTGGGAAAGCCTGAAACGGACTGCCGATGTTTGTTGACGGAACAGTACGTGTTTGTATTGCAGAGATAAACAAATCAGCGGCTAACTTGTGGCTGGAGGGCATCGTTCAATAGTGCAATAACGTATTGGATGGAAGATTGCAGTAATGTGTATGTAGTGACATATTGGGCGCCTACTAGTCATGCTGACCCACTTTCACGGTCTGATGTTTCCAACTGATATGTTCTATTTTTAACACGTAATTTGTTGTTCTTTTTGAGTTTTGTTATTTTTTATAAGGCTTCTGGAAGTGACAGTTATTTTCCTCGTATATCATCATGTTGGCGATGGTATTTTAAATTTAGTATAAGCATGAATGATTATTGTTTAGAATAATAGATCGAGATCACGATCGATTAGCTGTCTAGAGGAATCCATTCGTAATTAACTCCACTTTGTCTGGGCTAATGACAAGATAGTAAACATGAAGTAGAAACATTATTGATAAGACTGTGGAAGTAAGGTGAAACATATGTATTATATTTTTCAGACTACTTTATTGCTATTTACCTAGTGCGACGTAGCAACACTAGAACCTAATAATATCATACTTGACCCCGTGACCTAGGTAACACAAAAACTCAACCGGTTATTACTGAAACAATAACATCACAAATACATTACAAGTCGCCAATTTATCGAAACGCAAGCGTAAATATATTAATGGGGATGTTGTGTGAGTCAATAGGAATGGCGCGTATTATTGTGTCAACAATATACGTTACGTTGGTACGATTTGATTAAATGTTTGTCTTTACGCCGATGGTCGCTATACAGCCGCATTGTATCTTGTAGATATCCAATTTACATGATCATTAGCCATCGATGTTCGGGCGAAAACATAATGTATTTACCGTGAGTTACAGCGGCGGGCTAATTGGGCTTTGATTGTAACCTTTCAACAACTTTCATTGCGCTGTTTATGTTGACAAGCCGACAATTTTATCAAACTTATGAAGCGATGGATAGGGAATTTCTATCAAACTCCCTCGCATTAAGAAAATGGGGTTACGCAATTGGGGTTTTAATTCATTGTACACCTCTCTTTAGAACGAAGTAATGTAATAGTATGCTCATGTCGTGAAAAAGAAATTATTAACCAGTATAGTATGCTTTAATTATCTTTCATTAGATAATTAATATCTCATCGTTAGGTACTAATGTACTGTGTTGTGTGAATTTCAAATGCGGGTTTGCTGTTAGTCGACTAGATATTTGCCGCTCTGGAGTAGATATCTCAGCAAACTGCAGAAACAGTTTTGTATACTAATATTTGTATACGAACATTACCTAAAGGAAATGGATAAACTCTGGCCTAGCGAGAACAAAATGTGAATAATCTTATATCTTTAAACGAGCAATTTTTGTATATATATATATACTAGCTTTTGCCCGTGGCTCCGCTCGCGTTAAAGAGTCTCGTCACACAAAATTCCATGCCCTGCTCAATTTTTTTTTGCTCCATATAAATTTCCACCTCCCATTTTAGGGAAGTGGGGGGTTAGATAGAGACAAAAAGTAGCCTATGTCACTCTTCATCTCTTCAACTATCTCCACTTAAAAAATCACGTCAATTCGTTGCTCCGTTTTGCCGTGAAAGGCGGATTAACAGACATACACACTTTCCCATTTATAATATTAGTATGGATAATCTGAATCTTGGAAACGGCTCCAACGATTTTCATGAAATTTAGTATACAGGAGGTTTCGGGGGCGATAAATCGATCGAGCTAGGATTCATTTTTATAAAATGTGGTTTTGTTCGTGTTTTCAAGGACCAACTTTATCGATAATCAAATTGAACATAAACTTATTATTTTAAACACACTTTACCAAAAAATACCGAGCAAAACTGTCATCCAGATATTATTTATATTAATTATAGCACCATAATTATAATAATAACAGCTTTCGTTACTTGCCAAAACCGAGCAGGAAATATTTCAATATAAAATATTTTTATTCAAGTATTCGAGGACATTTTTGTATTGCCAGTATTGGAAGTAAAATGACAATTTTACGAGCATTTTAAGAACATAAAATATTAAAACTGTTTTTAAAGCGTATTGAATAATATAACTAGACTGTAATGAACATGATATTTAAGGCCAGGTGGGACCGTTTTCACATTTTTTACCGTTTTTAGAATTGCTTTTTGATAGGTAAATTTTTACTTTCAGAATCTGAAAAAAATATATATTTAAGATACATTCTTTCTCCTTAGCTTGTACCCGTTCAAAACACGATACAATCAAATTTACTCGATAGAAAAAAAAGCCGAACTAACTTCGATTTGCAGTTTTTAAGAGCGTTAACGTGAAATCCACGGCACCAAGTTTAGGTAATTGCAGTGCTCCTTCCACTCACACAGATACGCGCATAACTGTGTGCGTAGAGTTGGTGTGCTGCCCGTCATTATAGTCAAACTAACCCAAGTTGATCCTTAATGTTTAATGATACTTACTTATTTAATCGTCAGTTGATTTTTATTTACTATTCTTATTTTTATTACATGCTTGTGAAATAAAAAGGCAATTTTGGATACGTAGTATAGTAAGTGGGTACTATTTAGGGGAGAAAAGTTAGAAATATTGTACAAATGTAAAATCCTACTACGAATAATATTATAAACACAAAGGTTTGTGAGGATGTATGGATGAATGATTTTAACAATTTACCGTAAGAACTACTGAACGAATTTTGATGAAACTTCAATTCATATCGATTACACATCAGAATACCATACAGATCATATTTTCAAATAATAATTATAAACGCGCAAGTTTGAGAGTTTATTTATGGATGAGTAGATGTATATTTGTTACTCTTTCACAAAAACTACTAAATGAATTTTGATTAAAAATTGCTCATTTGATAAAAAAGTACATGAAAAAATCATAATGAAGGGGGTTCATCATTTTGAAGTCGTAGGAAGTCGCGATGGTCCTCTAGCAAATTATTAAGTATTCTAGTTTTAAAATAAAATATTTCAATATCGAAGAATTCTTTATTTATAATATTATATTTATTATATATAGCACTTGTATGTAGATTTAAATAAATGTTTTCCTTTACCGACTTTGAAAGATAACCGACACGTGTGTTCCACACATCGACAAGCTGGTTTTGGAAGACGAGGCTAAGTCCTGAAAAAAAAAAGATAGATGTAATCCCATACGTAAATATGAAATTGTAAATAAAAAATACGTTAGTTGTGCTTTACCTTTACCTCATTTTGGATTTTAACATCTTCCGTACTCACAACAACATTATTTTCTTTACAATGCCTGAAGATAAAAAAACAGGATTTTATTTTACCCCTTTGTCTGATGATTTTTACTCATGTTGAATTCCAGCTTTCTAGTACTAAGGGTCTCTGAGCTAAGCCGCGGTCGGACAGACAGACAGACTTAGCGAAACTATAAATGGTTCCTCTTTCACTACGGAACCCTAAAAACATTTTTAAAAACAAGCTTTTAGTTAAATTCTCTAAAAAGAAGAAATAAAGTTTAAATTAAATCAAATCAATTAAATTATTATTATTACAATGCAAGTTAAAAAAAATCAGATGATCGACGGTTTAGTTTGAGGAAGTATTGTTTTTTGCAATTTCGAAATTGATCGTTTAGAAAAAAAAAAATGTATTTGAGTAGTACAATCACCCCCTAGAAGGAAATAAATTAATAAACGAGGACCTTATATAGCAAACTTCGATCAACAAAGATAACAAATCAAGTTCTATACAAAATATTATTTTACCCAACCTTTTAGCCCTAGCTTTAGCTAAAACCTCTTGATTGAGTCTCTTCCTTTTCCTCGATAAAACTAGTTTCGTTTTTTTACTCTTATTCCCCATGGCACCTGAAACAATTTTTGTTGTTTCGAAAAACATTGTTTTCAATTATCTAAATAAAAAATAATGATTTTACTTACCAACCCAAGATCGTTATATCGCACTATAAACTCACTCGATGCCAAGGGTCGGGCGAGGTCAGGCGCAGAGCACTGAGCGATACGTCCACTCTTTGAACAGCCTCGCGGCGGACTGATTTAAAATTATTACCGCGCACGGTTTTATAGTAGTTTTAAAATAATTGTAGAAAAATAATAAAACTAATTTAGTTGAAATTTTTTATTGCAAGTTTTAAAGAAGATGTTCTTCTATTACAATACATCTTACTTTGTAAAATTAAATAAGATTTATTGGAAGAAATAATGAATTTAGCAACTGCTTTTTCTTGTTAATTTCACTTTGTTTATTGTTTTATTTATTATGTTAGGCGCTGAAAATCAAAAAAGTCTCTCTCAGTTTTTTGCTCAAGGATGTGAACAATTAAATATGTTTATTAGTTTGTCAATTTTATTAGTGGTTTCGGATATTTTAAGCTTCGAAATGACTACTATAAAAGGATTTTAGAAAACACTGTTTGTTTATCTGGTTAGAATTCACGAATACTTTATTAATGTAAAAAGGTTTTCAGTCAACTTTTTAGACCGAAATATTTCCAACAATATTTAGTTATTCACACTTTCGTTAGATACGTTTTATGAGGTGATTAAATGGTTTGAAAAGTACGCTTTTTGGGTCAAACAACCAAAATCGACGTTAACGCTTTTAACAAGCCAAATTTCATTTTAAAGAAGTACTAATACTCCTATTTTTATATAATTAGTATCAATTTATAGATAATTTATTTTGGAATCGATTGAACCCGATCATTTTTTTTCATTAAATTTCTAAAAAAAAATATCAATTATTCAAGTGATTTTCGATCGGCGCGTCGCTTGCCAGTGTCCTGCGAGACGTTATCGAGGTGAGACCTGTGAACAATTTTTGCGCGCGCGCTTCCTTTCTGCTGCGTAAGTAATAATAAGAGAAAATAAAATAAACTGTAAATAAATATTGTTTTATAGAACTTATAAAGACCATAGTTGGTTAAGCTTTTGTTTTGTGTGTACGGTTCTCATTGTGTAAATGATTGTAAAACTTTAAAAACAATATTTTGTGATTGTATTGTGAAAACGGCGACTAAAAAAAACGTTTTACAAAAAAAAAAAAACACCTGACTTCCTTAAAAAACACTACAAAATCAAAATTAACTTTAATTTCGAAAGTCGGTGTCTTAGTATCTGTATTTAAGGTGTTTTTACCACCGACTTCCAAAATTAAAGTTATTTTTGACTTTGTAGTGTTTTTTAAAGAAGTTGGTTGTTTTTTTTATAAAAAGTTTTTATTTTTATCCGACTTCAAAAAAAGGAGGAGGTTATCAATTCGTCTGTATTTTTTTTTATGTATGTTACCTCATAACTTTTGACTGGGTGAACCGATTTTGATGATTCTTTTTTATTTCAAAGCTGGTGCTTTCCGAATGGTCCCATTTTAATTCGGTTCCATTCGGACAATGGGGTCTATGTGGAAACCATATAAGTCTTAAATTTGCATTAAGTATTTGCGCGACAAATAAACGAATAATGCGATTAGATTAGTGCGGGGTATCTACCATAACTAAAAAGTTAAAAATAAAAACTTTTAACAAAAAAAAAACAACCGACTTCCTAAAAAAACACTACAAAGTCAAAAATAACTTTAATTTCAGAAGTCGGCGTCTTATGCTCTGTATTTAAGGTTTTTGCCACTAACTTCCGAAATTAAAGTTATTTTTGACTTTGTAGTGTTTTTCGTCACCAGCTTTCAAATAAAAAAGAATCATCAAAGTCGGTTCACCCAGTCAAAAGTTATGAGGTAACAAATATAAAAATATTTTGTTTTTAAATACAGTCGAATTGATAACCTCCCATTTTTTTTGAAGTCGGTTAAAATAAAAATAGGCCCAAGTCACGGTTGAAGGCAAGAAAAATCGCAATAGAAATATGATAAGCAATTTTTTTATTTATTTAATCCTATTGACGCACTGGATTTTTAACTCTCGGCATTAAGCCGAGGGTTGAGAATCCAACTGAGTGCATATCAGCGCGTCAAAAATCAAACAGTTAGTTTTACTGTTCGATTTTAAACTATCGGCGCTGCTAAGCAGTGCGTTGCTATCTGGGTGCCAAATTTCATCCAAATCTGTTCAGTAGTTTTGCGTGACAGAGTAACATACATCCATCCGACTGGCATGGCGACTAGCCTGTTAGTCTAGTGGTTAGTGACCCGGACTGCTAAGACTGAGGTCGTGGGTTCGATTCTCACCCAGCACAAATGTTTGTGTGATGAGCACAATCATTTGTTCTGTGCCTAGGTGTAATTTATCTATAATATGTAGGTATTATATTAAGAGCAGTGGTGGCCCAGTGGTAACGGCCGTGACTTGCGAGGAGTAGGTCGTGAGTTCAAACCCAAGCAGGCGCATTACTTTGTGTAAATTATTTCATCGCCACTGCTCTCAAAACGGTGAAGGAAAACAACGTGAGGAAACGGCATGTCTTAGAACCAAAAATTCGAAAACGTGACATCTACCAACCCGCACTGGGCCCGCGTGGTGGATTATGGCCCACTCCCTCTCACTGAGAGGAGGCCTGTGTCCCACCAGTGGGAACATTATAGGCTGATGATGATGATGATGATGTATGTATTTAGAAATATATAAGTATGTTTATCAGTTGTCTGGTTATCATAGTACAGGCTCTGCCTAGTTTGGGATCAGACAACGATTTGTTGGTTGTCCAAAGATATATATTTATTTATATTTATCCATACTTCCATTCATCCATACTAACAAACTGTTGCATTCATAATATAAGTCCAGGTTATAAACTATCTGCGTGCTAAATTTCATCCAAATCCGTTCATTCGTTTTTGCGTGAAAGAGTAACAAATATCCATCCATACATCCATACTCACAAACTGTCGCATTTATAATATTAGTCCAACTATCTGCATGCCAAATTTCATTCAAATCCGTTCAGCAGTTTTTACGTGAAAGAGTAACAAACATCCATCCATACATCCATACTCACAAACTTTCGCATTTATAATATTACCTAGTAGGATACACTAGATACAATTAGCTGCTGTATACAAATGTTCCAACGAGGATTCAATCAAGAACTATGTAAAATAGTTTTAGAGATAAATAAATAAAAATATTTGTTCTTGTATTATATTTTCTTCTGTGGTTTCTAATACTGTGGACATACTGATGTCGCTACTCTATGACCTGTCTGTGCTACGCCCGCGCCGCTTGGACTTTTGGCGCGCTTACGTGTTCGACAAGAAGGACGCGCGGGAGGTGCCCCGCGGATTTCCCCGCACCTCACCCCCTCAAATCTGTATGAGTGTCGAATCACCTAGCCTTAATAATTATGCAAACAGTATAACAATTGAAATTTTTAAATAAGTTGATAAGTCTAGTCTTACTAATATATTACATATTTGTAAGACTGGGCAGCACCATTTATCGTTGTTCATCATCGACCCATAACTATTACAGTGGGAGGAAATAAAGTTAAACAATGCAACCAAATATTTTAGTTTTGTTTGTTCTATACGAATCATCATGTGTGTTAGAAAGAGTATGCATTAGAGCTTATATTTGTCATTCGTTATTTTAGAGATAAACATAAATTCCGAAAAAATTAGTTATGACCGCAAGTGATTGATGCGCTGTTTTACACACATTTCTGCATGTTACCTTTAGCGTAAAATAAATGAAAACAATAATTGATAAATAACCAGTAAAAATAAGTTAATAATAAAATCAGTCATATTTTTGGAATTGTCTACTCGAGCCTATTATTTTGACGTATTAAAAACTTTTTTCACGACTTTCTTCTTCTTTCTTCTTTCTTTTCTGTCTTTAATTGGGTTCTATAGTCGGACATTTTGATTTTTGTTAAACCTCATGCATTGTGATAATAATATATCTTAGGACAACCAACACACCGTTAACTGATCCCAAACTAGGCAGAGCCTATACTATGGTAACCAGACAACTGATAAATATACTTATATATTTCTAAATACATACATATTATAGATAAATTACACCCAGAAACAGAACAAATGATTGTGCTCATCACACAAAGATTTGTCCTGGGTGGGAATCGAACCACGACCTCAATCTTAGCAGTCAGGGTCACCAACCACAAGACTAACAGGCCAGTCTATTAGTCGAGTGGTTAGTGAGTACTAAGTACTATTATATTAGGAATTTCCTTCAAATCCATCTGCGACGCTGGGCCGTCACCACAATCTTAACGATATGTTAGCCGTTAAATAGCGTAAAATAAAGAATACACACATTGAGCATTACTATGTACTATGGTAAATAATTATTCACAAAGACTTGCGGCTAATACGTAACTCTCTTTATCAGGCGCGTAACAAGACTTTATATTTTATCCTCTGCTACCTTTTTTCGCATTTCTAACTGACTTCACCTTTCTTTGACTATTGAAATTGTAGATTACCTCGGTTACAATAACAATACCACCACATACTCGCATCTTGGAGCACTCTGATTTAACCTGGTTTCCAAACGAGATCCATTCTATTAAACTGGGACATAGAAAATGAATCATTTGTGATGCAGATATGAGATTGAGTGAAATTAAATTTGTAGAACGTTAGTGCATTACTTCACGATCGACAGGTTTGAATTTAATTTTTTTGATAGATATAGAAGCCAGCAGAATTCGGACGGGTCCTACGACCCTACACAAAGTTTTACAACGAACAGAAATATACACGGCTTTGAAACACTATTATTGCTTCATAATACATTTTCTTTTATTTGTGTTCATTTCTGAGCCAAGTTTTTTTTTTTTTCTGACAATGGGATCTCGTAGTTAGCCCGAAGGCTTTCACTACTTAAACGGGCTTTCCCTGCGGATGACTCTAGACGTGAATCTAAGGCCTCCAGCCAGGGGTTTACAAACTAAAGGAAAAAATTCAAACTAAGCGACTAAGACCTAAGGGCACCCCCTGTGGGGTTCGGACCTCGGCTTAGGGAGTCACTGGTGGGGGGGATCAGCAAGGGATAGGCTGGATCTGGGTGGTCGTTAACTAAGGGCTCAGCGACGCGGGCTGGCTCATGCAAGGGTCGGGGGGGACTATTAGCTAGTCGAGAGTGTCGCGACGACGGACCTCGGCGGCGAGGTCGGTATGACGGACGTTTCGGTTTAAGTAAGGTACTGGTGGCTCTATTGCTCTCCTGGAGGAGGGTAATGGGGTCATCAGGATCGGTTAGAATATGCCGCGGGCGGCGGGTCTTACTAATGCGGGAGGGGATGTAGTTGGCTGCCGCGACAACCAGAGGGTTGCGGTGGGTTGCGGCCCTATCAAAGAAACGCTTGGAGATGCGTTTCATGAATTGATGGATAGTCGGGAGTTTAAGATCGAGATGGAGATTAGCATTCCGAACGTACCAAGGCGAACCTGTGGCGTTGCGGAGAAAACGGTTTTGGAGGGTCTGCATCCTATGAACGTGGTGGGGTTTCGCGTGTGCAAAGACTGCACAAGCATAGGTCATAATTGGCCTTATGCACGCGGTATAAATGAGCTTTTTGCACCGAAGTGACATTTTGCTCTTTGGGTTGAGAACGGGGTGTAGCCTACCGAGAGCAAAAGCGGCCCGCGAGCGGACCTTCTTTATGTGCTCAGAAAAGGAGAGATGCTGATCTAAGATCACGCCTAGATATTTGGCTCGCTTCTCCCAAGGGATCTGCTTGCCGAACATAGATAGGGGTGTCGGGGGGCGGGGTTTGAGTCGCGGTTTCGTAAAGAAAACCGCCTGACTCTTGTCGGGGTTGACCTCGATTCGCCACTTCCTGAACCAGTCGGCGAGGTCGTCGACTGCGGCCTGGAGGTAGCGAATCAAGGCGTCTTGACTGCACCCCGTGAAGTAAATGGCCGTGTCATCTGCGAACAGAGCCAACTGAGCCTTTAAACTTCTGGGGATATCGCTAGTAAATAGCGTAAAAATGAGAGGGGACAAGACAGAGCCCTGAGGGACTCCTGCTCGGATAGGATGGGGGGAGGACAGTGCCCCTTCGATGCGATAGCGAAAGGTGCGGTTCGATAGAAAGTCTCGTAGGATGAGCACGAGACGGTCTGGCACTCCGAGTTGGTACAGCTTGTATAACAAGCCGTTGTGCCAGACCTTGTCGAACGCTTTCGCTATGTCGAAGAAAACTGCACCCGTGAACATACCGCGTTGAAAACCAACGCTTATATGTTCGACGATACGGTGCACTTGATGGACACACGAGTGTTGGGTTCGAAAACCAAACTGCTCGTTAGGGATGAGGCCCTTTGTCTCGGCATAATCTCTGAGACGCTTATAAATAAGCCTCTCATAGATTTTGCCGAGTACGTTGAGCAAACTGAGGGGGCGGTAGCTCGAGGGCTCCGCCTTCGGTTTGCCGGGCTTTGGGATGCCAATGACTGTGGCTTGCTTCCTTCCAAGCCTGTGGGAAAATGTTATTGCTCAGGGCACCATTGAAGATAGTACACATGAGCATGATCAAGTGCGCGGGGAACAGCTGGAACACCCTATTGGTGATACCGTCTGATCCGGGGGCCTTGCGGGGTTTGAGATCTTTGCTGAGCTCGTGCACCTCGTCAGGTGTGACGGGGGGCAAGGGCTCATCTGGGTCTTCAACGGGCGGGAGTGAAGCTCTGCGCTCGACCTCAGCATCGACCTCAGCGAGGTGATCTGGGTCTACTGGCAGTGAGCTAGGCGAGCATTGTGCCTCGAGGCTGTCGGCTAGGCACTCGGCCTTGTCGGCATCCTCGAATGCAAGTGTCGCATCGGGGCGGATCAGGGGGGGGGCATTGTGGTGACTTCTTCGGATTTGAGTTTCCTCTGAAGTTCCCAGAATGCCTGGTGGGTCGGTTCTAAATCGCCCAGCATCTTTTCCCAACCGGCGGAACGTAGCTCCTCAATGCGTGTCCTTACAGCACGCTGTAAGTGACGCAAGTGAGCCCTGTTCGCGTCGCAGGGAAAGTTGCTGTAGGCACGAACGGCCGCGTTCTTCTCATTCAGCAGAGCCCGTACATCGTCCGGAAGTTTCCAGCGTTGGTCTCCCAATTCTGGAACTTCCCTTGAACATTCGTTCAAGACCGATTGTACGTGCTCTGTGAACGAGTCGATCGCGGCCGTTGTGTCAGCGATCGAATCGAAGTGATCCGGGATGGAATCTAAGTGAGGGGACGTGGTGGCTTTCAGCTTTTCGCTGACTTTCCTCCAGTCCGTGATCATTTTAGTAGCGGGGGGTTGGGTGGGATCGTGGGAACCTAAGCGAAGGGCCAGGTGCATGACTACCGGCCTATGGTCGGAGTCGAGCTCGGGTATAGCTTCTATAGAATCCAGCCTAAGGCTGATATTCTTAAGAAGAGCTATATCGAGGACGTCTGCGACGTGGGTGGGATCATGGGGGAAATGGGTAGGGGTCATCGGGCGATGACGTCAAAGTGGAGGGTGGAACAGAGGTCGAACAGGTGTCGTCCTCTGGTCGATGTCCTGGAACTGTTCCAAGCTGGGTGTTTGGCGTTGAGATTGCCCGCTATTATAACGGACTCACTCAAGCCAAGAAGTAAATCGAGGTCGTCCGTGAGGAGTTGGTAGTTCTCCGTCGAGGACTGAGGGGGAAGATAGGCCGATACTAGAGTGATCGGCTGATGACCTGTCATTCCTAAATGACAGATCGAAACTTCTAAACGGGAGAGGGGGGGAGGGTCCATGGGGATGCAGTACAGGGACTTCCTATAATAAATGAGGGTGCCGCCTCTGTGGCAGCGCGTCCTGTCATTGCGAACTAAGCGATAGTTGGCAATTTTCGGGTCGCGATGATTCGGTTTAAGGAAGGACTCTTGAATGAGTAGAATGTCTAATTGATGGTCGCGGAGGAAAGTGGCGATCTCATCACGTTGGTTGAGTATGCCATTGGCATTGAAAAAACCTAACTTTAGGGATCGGGGTTTGGTTCTCGCTAATACTCGACTATCCATAATGGGGGGCTTGAGTAGAGAGGGAGACAAGGGCTTGCGTAATCTCCGGATACGCGTTGTAGATGGCCTGGATTTGGAGCAGGTTGCCGGCGCGTGCTGCGTCGACTAGCTCCTGGGCCATACGTTGGGCTCTGGGGGAAAAGAACGTTCTGAACGTACCCGAGATGATGTTGAAGGCATCAAGGGGGTTCACCGTTGTTCCTGAAATGGGTACTACGGGACGGGGAGCAGGAGGTGCGGTTTTGGCGGCGGGAGCGGCCATGGGCTTAGCGGGCTTTGCGGGGGGCGCAGGGGGGGGGGGGCTGGGGCGTTAGGACGCGGGTCCAGTAACGCGGGGATCCCAGCAGGGGAGGGCTTGGGAGGACCTAATGCAGGGAAAGCCTGCATGTGGTTCCCTTGGTTCCAATGATTCCAGGGGCTGGGTCTCTGGGGACTCAGCCTCTCTGGGAGTTTGGACGAGGGGGCTTCTCTTAACTGGCGAGCGTTGGCGCGCTTCGCCAGTTTCGAGGAGGAAGACTTAGGGGCTTTGGGGCAGCCCCGGTAGTTGGCGGGGTGGCCGGCCTCTCCACAGAGAACACAACTGGGTGGCTCTGTGCAGAGGGCTCGGTCTTTGGGACGGGGACAATCCGCTGTTCCGTGATTCCCCAAGCACTTGACGCACCTGGGGGTCGCGAAACAGTGGTGCTGAGAGTGCCCGTAAAGCTGGCACCTATGGCATTGGCCAATGTTGCCAGTTTTACGGGGCTTCCCGATACGGATGCCCGTGAGGCTGCAGATAGCCTTAATACGAAAGATAGGGTGGTGACCCTCGGTGGGAGGGCATACCACTAGGACCATGTCGAATGCCGGACCATGTCTGGCCCGGTGCATTCTATGGACCTCATCTACGGGCACTTTTTGTGCCTCGAGGTCGGCCTTGATTTCATCAGTGGTGATCTCCACGGGGATCCGTCGGATCACCACCCTGGTTTGATGCTCCTCAGGCAGGGCGTAAGTGTGATAGGACACATTACGTGCACTGAGGAGTTTGGTCAGGTCACGAAAGTCTCGTGACGTAGGGGTTTGGACTTTAATGCCCTGCTGGGTAGAGCGGGCATTAGTGAAATTGACCTTCTGGTCAACAAACCACTTGGAGATCTCCGTCCACTTCGCCTTGTCCTGTATAAATACAGGGGGCGGGGGAGGGATCTTTTTTGCGGTCTTGTTGACCGGAGGGGTGGGGGCAATGTCGCGGGGAGCGACAACCTTTGCGGAGGTTGACGCTTTCGGGGTGGGGATGGACGCGGCGTTAGCCTGCGGGGTGGGGGCACGCGAGGGAGGGGATGATTCCTCGATCGCTGCGAACTTAGCGGCTGGGGCGGCGCTAGAATTTGTCTTCTTACGCTTGTTTCCCTTGCCATGGGAAACTAGCGTGTATTGTTCCCCGTCTGACGAGGGGGAGGAGACCGAGTCTGCTGCTCGGTTTTCCTCCTCGCCAGAGGAGACCTCTTCGGTGTCCATCGAAATGGGCACCTGAGAGCTGGGCATGGGGGGAGACTCTAGTGCGTCGCTAAATGTAGCGACGCTAGTCTCGGGAGTCGAGGTAGCATCGGCGGCGATGGTTTGCGCTTGGGCAACCAGGGCGCGCTTCGATAGTCTCTTAAATAACCCCTTGAACTCGGGGTCGTCCATGAAGAGCTCACAAAGCGAGAAAAAACTTTCCCGCTCTGTTTTGCTCCACTCGGAGACCTTCGAGCCCAACATGGTTGGGAAAGGGGAACCCTACTTGCTCATCGGAGCGCCTAACAACCTAACAGCCCTAAACCCCGGGTGGGTGTGCCCGGGGGTGAGTAGCACTCCCTGTCGGGTGTAGACAGGGAGGTGTGACCTACTGCGTGAGCCCTAAGCTGTGTGTGCCGTCGCCAATCTTATTGTACGACGGAGCCCTAACCGGTCAGTGCGGATGGGTATAGAGATACCCTGACCAGTCTAGTGCGGGGGGTACAGAAATACCCGCGGCACTAGTACGCGGCTGTGGAAGGAAAACTGTCACCAGGACTGACGAGGGAAGCCCCCAAGGCCAGCGATCTGGGACCCGTCCAAACTTACGCCTAGCCCTGAAGGGGATAGGCGGGTGCGTTGGGTCAGCACCCACTCGGTTTCGTTGACACCGTGAGGTTTCAGCCGAGGACCACGAAACTGTGGATTTGCCCAGAAGGGGCCACTACGTTTTAGACGTATCCGATTAAAGAAACAATTGTCTTGAAAAAGACAGTTTTTGAAACAATTCACGATCGAAAATAAATTTTCGATCGCCAATTGGGTAGCCGGAGCGACTACGATGCGGAGCGTTGCGCAGTAGACACAACACTAACACTGGCACTTTCACAGCGGCGGAGTGGTGGGGGGCGCGGGCGGCGGAGCGGCGAGCGCGGTAACAAGACGTCCGTTCGCTGCGGAGGTCGAGCGTGGAATCGGCTGAGCCAAGTGTTGGGACTGTTGTTTTTAAATATAATTCGGGCTTACAAACAGAAGAACTTCATAAAGACTATTCTTTTCTGGTTTGGAATTAATAACAATACTTCAACTACATCTACTGACCGCTTTATTATTCGATATGAAATCAGAAGTCAAAGCCGTTGTTTTGCAATTATCCGTATTTTCGAAATTGAACGTCACGAACAATGTATAAAAGCGGCAGCACTCGATTGGACGCAAATCCATTTCCTCTCTCGGTCTGTTCACTGCATTTCGTTTACATAATTAAGTACTAGCTTTTGCCCGCAGCTTCGCCTACGTTTATGCAACTATGTTGGGGTCGGCTTCCAGTCTAACCAGATGCAGCTGAATACCAGTATTTTAGATGGAGCGACTGCCTATCTAACCTCCACTACCCAGTTACTGGGAAATAACCCTTTGGTAAGACTGTTTGTCAGACTTTCGGGCTTCATACGACTGTTAAAGATCCACAAATGACAGCCGGTGCAACCGTTTTAACGTGCTTTCCGAGGCACGGAGAGCTCTTGGTATGTGTCACCCATGTCACCCATTCACGAACCAACTGCAGCAAGCGTAGCTTAACCTGATCGATCGATCCGTGTGGTTGGTATTACTTAGCTACAAGCCCCTCCATCTAATATTCTTGTCAATGTTTTTTTCAGTGGTATAGGCATCAATAGACATACAGACAGAGCAACTGTCGAATTCATAACATTGGTATGAATTTATACTAAACAACTAAATTCGTTATAGTTTGAAATTAAATTTAAAAAATATGCACTTGTATCTGTCGCTCATCTGTCTATATTTCTGGAGACTAGTTTCTCTCCATCGCTTATTTTTACTCGAGAACTACGAGTAATATTGACATATAAATAAATTTATTATTTAGAATGAATATAGAACGCATACTGCAGTGAATTATGAATTTAATATTGAAAAACTCAAATCGTCTGTTACTCGTACTATAGCAAACCTTAAGTTACCACAATCAACCAATCAACTCCGCCTATCGAAGTCCACTGCTGGACATAGGCCTGGGCCCAGCCCAAGCCCAAATAGATCTTACTTCCAACATCTTTTTCAAAGTTGTGTATACCAAGCTGGATGAATTGCTTTAGATGGACATAATCCTTTACAACTTTGAAAAGTGTATACGTTGATAACCTGTCCAGTCTAGTCTAGCGTCTTAAGAACGGGTTCCAGCTTATTGGTGAACAGTTTCGGGGATATCACGTCACTCTGTCTTACTATTCTGAGCAGTTGGATGGGGTTGGTTTTCTTATCCTGGATCTGGATAGTTATCGTAGCAGCGTCATGCAAATAGAGTCAAAGGCTGTCTTATAACAAAGCCTTTTACTCCATCGAAATCCACTGCTCCATCGGAAGCAGCTGGTTATACTCTTCGGACTTCTGCACAATTTGTCGCATAGTTTGTATGGTCTAAGGTGCTGAAGCCTTTTCGAAAACCGTCTTGTTCTGGTAGCTGGTACTCGTCAATTCTCCTTCTCTTCTTATTTTTTAAATACCTGATGGAGCAGAATATTAATAAAATATTCTCAAATATTTTGATTTGACAACGTCAAACCGCGTCTAACAATAAAAGCGCGCGTTCGTAAATCGACATTTCAAAAACGAACATTTTGGGAACGTTCACGGACAAGATGACTAGATAACGTTACCCTTTTCTATGCATTTTACTTTTGACAGATATTTTAAACTGTTATATAAAATATAAAAAATATAGATTAATATATACCGTCGCCATTGCATAAAGCAAATATAAACACATAATTCATTTGAAGACTTTTTATAAACTTATTCATTACGCTCCCTTCATAATGGGAGCCTTAGTACAGAAGTTATCTATATCTATATCTTCTTCTATACTTATAATAAAACTGTAGAGAGGTCAATTCTGTACTTTGAAAATATATTCAAAATTAATATTGGAGGATCGATACTGATGCCAAAAATGCAATCAGTAAATTTTTCGTCTGTCTGTCTGTCTGTCTGTATGTGCACGCATGGGTCAAAAACTACTGAAGGGATTTTAACCAAACTTGGTACGATTGTAGTCCATACTCCTGGGCAGGTTATAGGTTATATAACATAACGCTAAGATAAATAGGAGCCGAGCAGTGACAATAAATTTGAAGCAAGTCGGATGAAAATGCGCTTTCGAGCTAAAGAAAATTAACTTGGATTAACACATAGGCTACTTTTTATCCCGGTAGTACATTCACGCGGGATATTTTCCGACCTCCACGCGGGCGAAGCCGCTGGCAAAAGCTAGTAAATTACTTATAATAAAACTGTTGAGAGGTCATTTCTGTACATTGAAAATATATTCTAAATTAATATTGGGGGATGAATGGTGAGCGATACTGATGCCAAAAATGCAATCAGTAAATTTTTTGTCTGTCTGTCTGTCTGTATGTGCACGCATGGGTCAAAAACTACTGAAGGGATTTTAACCAAACTTGGTACGATTGTAGTCCATACTCCTGGGCAGGTTATAGGCTATATAACATAACGCTAAGACACATAGGAGCCGAGCAGTGACGATAAATTTGAAGCCAAGCGAATGAAAATGCGCTTTCGAGCTCTTATCCTCGCATACATTGATCATACAACACATTGGCTACTTTTAATCCCGGTAGTACGTTCACGCGGGATATTTTCCGACCTCCACGCGAGCGAAGCCGCTGGCAAAAGCTAGTTAAAAATAAAATAATGAATGATGCTCGACCTATTTAAGTTTTATTTAAACAGGGCGGTAGTGACAACTATAAACTAAATAATAACATAATAAAAGCTGTAATAAAGTAAAAACAAACGCCATCAAACCAATCTTGCTGCACTGATGATTTCAACCCTGCTCTACTCTATGCTTTTCTTGGAGTGCTAATATAAATTCTTCTAACAAAGTAATAATATTAGCTTAGTATGGTGCCACTGCATAGTAAAATGCTTCCTTTGATACAGAAAAGATACCACGCTTGCTATATAAGAAAACAACATAGCCTTTCTGAAAATAAAATACGTGCAATTTCAATATCAATGTTCAGAAAAACGTTTACATTTAATGAGTCATGTAGATGCATGAGTCGTGCATACCTTCTTATCTTATTCTATTTAATGAAAATTCAATGTAATGCGAAACTGCAGATGTTACCGGTATCGATATCTAAACGCGATAAAATTTAAATAAAAAAGATTTATGATCGTTCTTTAGGGATCAACGATCGCTGGTAGTTTTGTTACTTGAAGTATGAGTTGCGAAAACATGTTTTATCGTCTTTCGATATCGATACCAATCAGGTATATGGATTTTACACAATGAACCGTGAAACGGGGTGAATAGAGACATAGGGATGAATCGGGACGAAATATTAAAACGGATTTTTACATTGACATAATAAAAGTAATATACAGTTATTTCTTTATCCAATTTTGCCTTATGCTAAAACCGTGGCGACAGCTGGAGTCTGAACTAGTTTCGGGACCTGTAAGGCAGATCTCCAGGCTCACACCACTTCAAACATAATCACATTTAATATCCTTAATTCAGATGAGATTATGTTAAAGGGGTTATATATAAAATGATATAGTCTGTTGCCAAGGAGGACTCATAATGTGCTAACTGTATCATAAATACCGATCAAGTGTCATTGTTGGCAATAGACGATATTATTTCAACGTTACAATATTTTTTTTAAGTTTCATCCCGATTCACCCTTTTTTTGTGGATGAGACCCCACAACAAAAAAGGGTAAAGTTGTGGGTGAGATATCATCAAATGACGTCTCCCGGACTGGGTGGAGAGGAAGGGCGTGTCAGATTTTTACTGACTTAAACCCACCCGTGTTCCTTCAGTTGCCTATATGCCAGGGCCACGGTAACTCTTTCGAATAAATCTCGCGACCCTGGCAGACCCGATTCACCCCTGCATATCTATTCATGCCAATTTACTGAAACTGATTTTTCAAGTGAATACAGTAACTGCGGTCGATGCCCCGACAAAAAATATCATTAAATTAATTTAATTTTTCTTTTATTATGTTAAGATATTTATATCAATGACATCTGCGGAGTTAAGGCTTATTCAGACCGGCGCGACGCGACAGCGCGACGCGATTCTTGTAGAACAATTTCCATGAAGTTCACATAAAAATTGTTCTACGAGTGTCGCGTCGCGTTGCCGCGTCGCGCCGGTTTGTAGGAGGCTTTATGCTGACTAATTTAATTTGTACCTACGAAATTATTCGTTCGGACATGCTTACTCTGAAGCTCTCATTATAAATAATTAATAAATCAAGTAGCGGATGTTGGATAAAAATAACAGCCAGGATGAAGTGGGAGTGAGCCGGAAACGTCTCATGAATGCACCCGAAGAGATGGGCAAAGATCGTCACTCACGCTTAATCCCAGGACAATACTGTCGATTTAGACCTTAGGCAAAAGGTAATGTAACGATCTGATAATGTTTGCAGGACCAACATGGCCAGATATCGCACCTGACAGGGAGGTTTGAAAGGTAAATTTTCCCATCAGTGGGACACAAAATTAGGTTGACAAAATTTTGTATTACATGTGTATTAATCAATTTCGTCATGTAAGGAGGATTCACTAAATCTTGGGCAGAACAGCAAATGTTACGGTTGCCTCCAATCTGCAAGCCGATTGACATCTGCAAAGCTGAGTTCTCATAGCTCTGACATTCGAGACATATAATCGATGTCTATGTCGCTTACATGTCATAACGAGTGATCCTCGATTTTGCAACGTTTTCGGTTTTGTCTTGGGATAAAAAAATATAGGCGTTTTATTGGGGCTCAATTATTGACGATTGAAATACGTACATATTTTTGTGTCATGGGAAGATATTATATTAAGAAATGGGGATGCTATTAAACAATTTGCGTAGCCTTCCCAGCGATAATAATGTTGGCTTCCAGTCTAACCGGATGCAGCTGAACACCAGTACTTTGCATGGAGCTACTGCCTGACCTCCACAACCCAGTAACTGAGTAAAACGATACTCCTTGGTAAGGTTGGTTGCCAAAATATCGAGCTTCTGTCTACCTGCAACGACTGTCAAAGATCCACGAATGACAGCCAGTACAAACGGCTTAACGTGCTTTCCGAGGCATAGAGGGTTTTTGGTATGTCACCACTGACGATAACGCATAGATTTATGTGAACTAGTGATCGCCCATTGGTCGAAATTCGACCGTACTTCATTTGAATAGAAATATATTATTAAATGAAAAAATATAGATAATAATAAATATAAAAAAATTATATGGTTATATTTGACATTCAGTAACACTATAGACAAATTGTTGACGCTGTACCTACTACTGTGGAGAGAGTTCGCTGGCGGGATGGTGATGGCCAGGACCAGGACGTAGGTGTAATGAGTAAAGAATACTTCTTCAGGACTCTCTTTTTTATTTTCTTAATACTTCTTAACTGCTGGATATGGAACAATATGGAATGAATTATCACAGTTTGTTCTGTTTTTATAGAATTTTCCCTATTATCTTTAATTAATTATGACGGTTCCAAATGTCATAATTATAACCAGCCTGTACAATCTATGACCAGCCTGTACAATCGTGAGGCATACAACCTCTACAGTTTGCACACGACACTAAGTTTTGTATGGGAAACATACTAATGCCATACTTGACACTCCCCATAAAACCACAAAAAATATTTCTAATAAATCTAAACTAAATTCCTATCGTCGCTAATACACATAATATTAAAGACAAATATTCTCGATATGATCATAGAAGTTAAAAATGAAATAGGTTATATGTATATCTATAAAATTAATTCATTACCTATGGTTATACTTGACATTCAGTAAGACTATACACAAAATCAGGCTTACCAACTTAGGGGTTTTCCCAAATTTAGGGGGTAAATAAGAGGATTGAGATTTTTTAGGGGCGTTCCATTTTTAGGTGTATTCTTAGGGATTTTTTGCCATCGTACATTTCTCATTTTGTTTTTGATTACAATAAAAGTATTAGCGACTTCTAGTACGGTTCCTCGATACTAAGAATGCAGAGTGAATGATTAACAAATGTCGCGTAATAAATATAGACAAATATTACTACTGTGTGCGGTCTATGATTACTGAACATTCGTTGGTTATTTTCATTATAATTTTTTAGCGGATTTTTTTAGTAATTGTGGCAATTTTAGGGGTTTTTAACTTAAGCTGTAGGGGTAAATATTACTGGGTGTTGGTAGCACTGCACAAAATAATAAAGACAGATTTGGGCCATAAACAAAAGAATATCTATGCATGTGTGTATTAGATACACGGTAATGAACAGTAGTGTGTGTAACGTGTTATTTATTGAAAATAATGTATTTTAAAGCATAATTTAAAAAAATATTAGCATTCGTCACTTCTTCTCTGTATAAACGATACGTGTGCGAAATTTCATACTCCTCCGTCCGCCCAGTTTTCGTATAAAGGGATCCAAAGTTTTCGCTTCACGTATTAATATATAGATTATACTTCGTTTTTCACGCACCTTCAAGCGGAACCCCGTTCTGTTACAAATGTGTACTTATCTAGATAACTATGTTCATTCGTACATATATCATGGTCTGTTTAACATTCAATCAAGCGGGAAAGCCCCGCGTGACGTGGCATGACGTGATGGGACGAGACGCGAGTTAACCCTCCGTACGCCGCGAGCCCGGTCTTTCCCAACTAAATTGTCCAACTGGGCATGAAGTGAAAGAAAATCATAATGTATCAGCAAACACTGTTTCCGCTACATTTGAAACTAATAGCAACATTAAATTATCTAGTTTTATGAACGCTCATGTTGTTAAAACTATTCAGAGATATATTTAAGTAAAATAGAAGAACATTTTCAGGGTGCAATGTGCAGCTTTAATTTTTCTAGAGCACTTTAGTTTGTTTGTTAACTCTTCTAAAGCTTCCACGCAGTCCGCAAACACAGCAACACACTTAAATGATTACATAAGCTATTCGGGAAAATATAGCGGTAGACGAGATTTGCGAAGTCGTGTCAAAAGAAGACATGAATTGTTACGCAGAAGTCAAGAACTCTTAACAGTCTTATGAAAGTTATTATTGCTTCGAACGCATTTGCCGTTGCTTTTTGCTATGTAGCGGTAGAATAACACGATTGTAATATTATATGTAGGATACGTCATCTTTGACTAAAGCAAAAATGGAAAGGTTGGGATTTATGCCAGTCCTTTATTGGTATCAATTGCCCTTTCAAAGAGTAACTGTGGAGTTTCTTGTCCATTATTCTCGGTACGAAACGACTACTAAACTAGAATTTTATGTTCTTGTGTATTTTAGACGTTCAAAAATGCCTTGAATGTGCCTATTTGAAATAAAAAGATACCGATTTCCGAAATTAAAGGTTTTTTTTTTCACTTTGTAGTGTTTTTTTTTTACTTTTTAGTTATGGTATCTATCACGCACTAATTCGTATACCATTTAGTTTAACTTTAAAGTTACCAATGTGGAAGTCTTTAAATAGACTCCAGTGCCAGGTTTGCTGAGGCAAAGAAAACCAGTTCAGGTGAAGGTTCATAGACGACTCCACATAGGAGTGTATGTGTGGTACTTTCCCACAATCTATGGGACACTTAATATCATGTGTGTATCCTGTCAACTGTACGTTACAGACATTGATTGACGCTAATGATTCAAAACTAAAATACAATACGAATCGTAGAAATAATAAAGGAATTAAAAAGCTTGATATTGGGGACACTTTTTTGGTTTATTCTGAATTTCGCTGTGACGGGTCAGGACTGTGGACCCGCCGCCTATCACTTTTCGGCCGCAGGGGATAGGGAGAGTGGCCAACGCTATATCAACACTCCTTCTCCCCTGCAGCCCCACCGCGTCCGCCATCGGACGGTGGCGACCTCGTTCAGGCCGCGGAAGGTAGGGAGAGTGGCACACCTCAATACCGGCACTCCTCTCCCACCGCGGCCTCCAACACTCAGTCGCGATGCCCCAGATACTAGGACATCGCGGCCCACCTCAGTTGCGATGTCGCCAAACGACACCGCGTTGTCCGCTACATCTTCGGCTTCGAGCGGAAAAGCCCTGATGAGCGGCCCCTCCTCGGGTTCCTCTTAGCTTTACCGTGGGGTTCTAAACCACGGCTACTGAGCCCCCCCGCCTCGTCAATGCGGGAACCCACTGGGGGGATATGATGCAGCCTGTTCCAACTTGCTGTCCTCCCCCCAAAGACGCCCTAAGCCGAGGTTCGTACAGTACAGGGGGTACCCTTAGCGGGCAGTGGCTTAGTAATGTAAGAAATAAGCCCCTGGCTGGAGGCCTCCAGTTCGCAGAAAGGTCCAGGTAAGTAGTTGCGACTTTTCAAAGTAAACTACGAGTTACCATACACACACAAAAAAAAACGTGCGTATGCCTTCCCGTTGACGCTACAACCCTCCTCCAGGAGAGTCGTCACCAGCTCTCTCAAATTTCGCCGTCATAGACCGCCGACTTTCCGTCCTTGCTACCGAGACCCAACGTGTCCCAATCGGTGTCGTCCCAATCCATGGCCGTCTCGACCCGTGCTTGACCCAGCCCGCCCACTGTACAGGGTCAGCATTAAAGTCATCTCTAAATGATAATCATTCCGATTAAGCCCGTGTCTTGTTGCTCACTTCTAGCGACGCCCTCAGCTGAGCCCTCGTCCGAACCCCACAGAGATGTCCTTAGCGTACAGTCGCTTTCGTTTTAAGCCCTGGCTGGAGCCCACCTCCTAGATTAACTTGCGAGATGTAATTCCAAAAAAAAAACGCGTATCCCTCATTCCGATCCAGTGCGACCTTTGCTCTTTCAGCGACACTCGAACCCGAGGTGCGTACCCAACAGGGGGTGCCCTTAACGTGTAGTCGCTTAGCTTTTAAGTCAAGCCTTGGCGGCCTTCATTTAATAAGGTACAGAAAAGTTCGGCTAAGCAGTCGACAACCTCATATGTTGATCTGCGATGTCATTCACATTAAATAAACGCTCGTACTCCTATATTTGACAGACTTTTGAAGCGAATGTTTATAACTATAAAGTTTTTGCAATTATGTTATGGCTATTTCCGACCTCCGTGTGGGGAAAGGCAAAGCTAGTTATAAAATATATTAGTTTATAAGAACAAAGTTTGCTTACATTGTTGTTTGTATTAGAACTGCAAAGGTATGATATAATCGTGTAAAGTACCTACTTACCTAATCATATTTTACTGCACAACAGTAAGTATCATAACACAACATCACGCCTTGTGTCCCCTATGGGTGGGGCAGAATGGGATACTATAGGAGTACAACCACATACCAGTAAGTAATAATATCTATAATATTATTGCGATGGTCCGAGCCTATAAATAGGTCACAACCTATCCTCGGCCAGGTTATGGCTTCCGGTGCGGAGAAAAGGATACTGTATCTAGGACCAATAATCCAATATAGGTCAAATCTACAACACAAGACAATAAACAATATCGACAACTTTTTTTTTACCAAAATGGGACAGTGTAAAATTCATACTGTTCGCTGCCAGACTAGACCTCACAATACGATTTCAAATGCGCAGTGGAAGTGTGATAATCGTGGGGCTCTAGAGACAAGAAGTGGCTAGCGAAACTAGTCCGCCGTACGCGGAGCAGACAATACAAGTACAATTCAAGTGAAGACGCAATACAATTAACAAATGACTCACCTACAATACAACAAAAGAACTTACCTGGTGGTTGAAGGACACTGCTTCTGGGGTTACCTGGAGTTATGTATGTAAGTGAGTGTATATGTATCGTGTTGTGACGTTACGAGTATTCTTCAGGTTACAATCCGCTGCAATAAGGCTGGAGGCAATCACAGCATGCGGTCTTCAAATCACTCGTTCCCAATAGCGTCACTTTGCTTAACCTTCAAACTATTTAAACAAGATATATCCAAAATCAACCCGTATTATTTCACCAAGATAGGGGTTATTAACACAAACAACTGGGTCATGACCTATTGCCCACCAAAACGACCGCGGTAAGGGATTACTTTACAAAAGATCGCGAGATACAACACGGCGACGTGTTCCCTTTTTCCCACCAAAAACCAAGAGAAAATGTCAAGTGTCAAAATCAAACTGTCAAGTCAGATGTCATTCCGTTCGGGCGGCGCGTTCCGAAGGCGCATAGAGTAACAAAGTGTTCGGTCCGAAACACATACCTTGTTAGTACATACTCATTTTATAAAACAGGATTTGAAAAGTTACAGTTTAGCCTAAAAAAAGGTTATATTAACATATTCCAACAATGTTGTCTTTAGATACAATCATATAATATTTCGGGTAGTATAAACATTCACTGGGATAGTATAAATTAGCGAAGAACTTTTATGAACTACTAGTTGTGCCCGCAATCTCGTTTGCATACTTCAACCGTCTACTTGCCATACTCGGGGGTGGAAATTCAAAAAATCTTTGTTTAATAGACTCTTCTGCACCTTTTAAGCAACGTTTTCTTCATAATTTGAACTTTTAATCTGCAGCAGTTGACTGTCCGTTGTTTAAGAGCCAGTTTAGTTGTCACGAATCTAAAAAGCCTGATTTACACTGTGCGACCACATTGCTGATGGCACATTAAGTTAAATTAACGATAAATACACAGTGTTTAGACAATGCAAGTCATTTGTTACAGACAAGATACTTGCGTCACGTCAATAGACTTTATTTTTTTCAGGTACGTATAAGTCGATTCGCGTTTGCGAATACTTACGGGGACTTGCCCCAAACCCTCCGCTTTTCCCAGACTGAAGATTTTTCAGGAAAAACTAAGGAAAATATAAAATAGTAGTTAGATAAAACAGACAACTGAGTTTAAAACTCTAGTGGGACATTGAAAGCTGTTATGAACTTTGTTAATAGCCGTAACTATCTCGTTGGTGTAGCGGCTGCTAGAGTGACTTTTTAGCGTATCTGTCCTGAGTTCAAGCTTCGTGTCAGACAAAGTGTTAATAGCACTTATTTGGTGCTCGGCTAATGGGCTGTAGGACAGTAGGCTGCTCTCCCACACATCTACAAGGGTAGCCGAGTTACTAATAACATGACGACTATATGCTTCAAAGCAAAGGCTTTGAAGAATATAGTCGTCATGTTATTAGTAACTTTAATTAAATTAGTAACTAACTAGTTTGTTCTTCGGATCCAATAGCGTCGTAGGTTCTATTATCTTCAGGATACAGTTGGAGCTGGTCCAAGCTCTCAGTTGAGCAATAATGCTGTTTTCTTTTAACAATGGCTTTAAAAGAAAGATGCCTGTCGGTATGGTCTGTGCAAAAATACCTGGTGTAAGTTTTTGGTGAATTAAAAAATGTGGAAAGGCTTGCAATGTGTATTAGGTAACGGTTTTAATAAGTAAACTTCATAAAAGATGCAAATGCGTTGCTGACCAAACTTGTAAATATTATATTCTTCTATTTTTCAAGTAGAAGAGCAGCAGCACTTGCGAGCATTCCGTGCATAAATCAATTACAGCTGGTTGTTGGATCTACTAGTATAACATCAATAAATGAGGAGACGTAGGTATAAATTAATTTACAGTTCTAATTGCAAATCTCCTCATTTAAACTGAGAGTAAAGTTAGCTTTGGCGTTGAGTATGTACTTACTTTAACTTATTAAATCCGTTATTTTAAGCTTCTATTTCAAAATGGATCCTATACTTACTCGTATTAAATAACAAAATTAACATTGGTAACGTTAACGAATCGTATACTGTCAAACAGAATATTTAGAATAATTTCGTACGTCTTGGATCTGTTTAAACAAATATTTGAGGGTGGCAACATAAATATGGAATTGAAACTGGCAACAAACAGTGAGCTGTATTACTACACAACACAGTAATAGTAATGTCGGATAAACCGCAGTCCGCAGTCCCCGTTGTTGAAGGCACGTCGACGTACTCGCGGAAGGCCACATCGCCAAAAGGGCGACACACTCATATATTAACATTCACATTCAGTTCAAAGAGTCCACATACAAGGTTGTTGCCTAGAGCTTTGAGCATCTCGTCTCGATGTTTTGGAATATTTCTACTTCAGAGTTTTCCTTTTACAATGACGTGGCTTTCAGGATCGGTGAAATAACAAAAAGATTAGAATACTATTTATATCGGCTGTCCCGCGAGACGAGAAATTTCAGCAGAAACGGCGTGATCCTAAAAGCTTTGTACTTAACTGTAATAACAAGTACCAAAGACATTTGTCGACATTTACGTAATTATTAAAGTAAATGCTTCTCAACTGTGTTTAGTTGTAATTTATGAATGTTTAAGTATTTGGTTGAGAGCTTTATTATACGAATTCGAAATGCGGCCAAAATTCGGCGAATTTCAAAATGTATTCATCATTTGTATAGGCTAGAATTTAAGACCAAAGCTAAACGACCACGCTGCAACTTTTATTTGTTTTCAGCAACGAGAGCGTTATAATGACTGTCGTTAATTTCGAGCTCGGTAATCCCAACGATTTTGTTAGATCTCAGTTTTTATTATATTTGCAGAAAGCGGAACCAATGAAAACAAAAATCTGTTATTGTCTTTTCTGCATTTTATGTTTCCTCGCGTTACATATTTCATATATTTTTATTACTGAAATCAAAACATTCCGCCATCATAGATTTCAATAAAATTGCATTAAAGTAGTTGTCGTCCGCTGACAATGTATTCGTATTATTTTTGTTCTCTTTCTTCCAAGATCTTCGAGCAGTCTTTGCAGACAGAGACTCTAATAATAATTATTATTGCCGGCAAAGCCTGGGCTTTTGTAGCAAGTGAAGCGCGGGTATTGTTTGTGTACCGTGGCGGTGGCCGCACAGCAAAACTCGGAACCCGGGATTAACGATTGCATTTGACAGAGAGCTCCGTAGACGGCAACTCCGTTTTATCTAGCGCAAACTAATGCCAAAAGCACTAGAAGTAGGTATATGGATCTTTTGAGCGAAACTGGAGTGGAAATTGCTAGCGTTAGTGGTTAAAAAAGAATGAGTTCTGTTCTAATTTATTTCCACAATGCGGTAAGACCTTCTCCTGTTTCACAAAATAAAACGATAATAACGTTCTGTATAGGGGTCCCATGTTTTTGTGAGTATTGGTAACAGCGGTTACACAAGTAGGCGAGATCGTGGTGCAAGCCAGACGGTTTATTGGGAACATCGGACTTGAACGAAATGGGCTAAATCCAATTACGGTTATGTCAGCCTTTCGGATAAGCCAACAAAAAATATTATTTTTGATAATGTGACCCGGGCACGCAATAGTGAATATTTGAAGAAAACATTGATGGCTTGCAAATGGTATAAAAACTAGGTAATCGTTATTATTCACCATCTTTTTATTGAGGTACTATAGTGGTTTACGGGGGTTATGTTCGATATTAAACTATTACGTTATTCCAAGCTTTCGTGTTTACATCCACGCGCCTATTTTTTCACTGTTTTAAACAAAAACCGAATACAAATAATTTGATAGCTCATTCCAAATTAGCTTGACTGTTCGAATGCAACCATTGCCTGCTTAAATAAGGTCGACTTTTGCAGACAACCTTTACAGTACCTACCTCAACGAAAAAACTGTTAATAATAAAAATAGCTACACAATTAAATAAATTAGGTACAATAAGACTTCTTTTAAAAACAAACCAGAGTTTAGTAAGGTGATATTTTTCTCAGATTAGGTATTCACGATAAAAATCACATATGCTAACTAAACTAATTACACGCAATCGCACTGAAAAATAATCACCGCGTGCGTTCTCCATATAAAAGTTAATTTGTGTGACATTATTTTGTTTGTTCACGAAACACATGATTAAATATCACAAAGCACCGCATCTCGAATAATAAACGCGATGTCATGACATATCCTGTGACGTCAATAAATACTCTTCATGTGAGGCGACGTCATTCTTGTCACGTCACGTCAAGTCGGGACGTCCGCGTCATGCCTCGTCATCCCCGACTGCTACACGCGTTGTTGACTTGCCAAAATTGCCTTGTTGTGATGAGGCCGTGACTTTTTAATGTAAGCCTATTTTCTCCTTTGGAATCTCTTTTATCCCTAAAGATAGGGCTTTGAAGTGGCCGCTTTGTACACGTCGCGGTGTAGTTGTGATGGAACTTTTTTGCTAACCCTACGCTTATTAGTTTGTCAGTTTGCATGAACTTGTGCAGTAACACAAAATGTGTTGAAGCTTAAAATTATGTCATCTAGAAAAAATACGTTACTCAATATATTTCTTTTTACAAATAATCGTGGATAAATTTGCTGTTTACTGTTATTAAAATCTGTATTCAATAAACATAAAAAAATATTATTTTCTCAAAATGATCTAACTGTTGTCTATTTTATTTATTTTTATTGCCTCATTGTGAATGCAAAAGAAAGAAGTCCAAAAGTCATTAGCTTATTTTTTGATGTGAGGAAGGTGTTTGTGCCTATTTGAAGGTTTATTAAAACTTTGAAATTCGTTTTAAATATGCATGAATGTCTTGGCAACTTTTTATTACTTTTTGTCACACCTGGTTGCGCCAACAGAGTTACGAGTTGTGATATAAAAACTGTTTTAATGTAACTCTGGATATTAACTATCAACTAAGTAGATAACAAAAAAACGAAACAGATAATTTAAATGAAACTTATCAGGAGGTGAAAACAGTTGTCAGTAAAATAAACACGACCATTTCTTTAACTTTTACTCCACCATTCATTTTGTGTGATGCTTTCCATTCTCAATGAAATTGCACTTGTATGGAATAGTTTTATAAAAATGAAATAAAGTGGTCACAAATAAATGACTTATTCACGCTGAAATGAATTGTGAAATGGTGGATTCATAATATCATTAGTTTGTATAATTTCAGATTGTGATTAATTAAAAAAAATGTTAGTAAAAGTGGAATTTTGAGATTCAAAATCTCCGTAAACAGAAGTTTCCCAGGCATAGTCCAGTAAAAAAATAATGATTATACGTATAGACGGGGAGTACAAGTAAGTCTCGGCTTTGTTAAGTGTATTTTTACACCCGATATATTAATTCTATAAATAATGTAATGTAATAAATAAATTGGCTTTAAAGTTTGTCACCTCTACTATAGTTACGATCATTTACACAGGCCAGTTGGTCTAGTGGTTAGTGACCCTGACTGCTATGCCGGAGGTCGTGGGTTCGATTCTCACCCAGGACAAATGTTTGTGTGATGAGCACGATCATTCGTTCTGTGTCTGGGTGTATTTATCTATAATATGTATGTATTTAGAAATATATAAGTATGTTTATCAGTTGTCTAGTACCCATAACACAAGCTCTGCATAGCTTGGGACTACTAGATGGCGTTGTGTGATAGTTGTGGAATATTATTATTTATGATGAGTACGACCAAGGGCTACGTTAGTGTTTCTGTTGCTATCGCGGGGTGTATTTTGATCGCAGCTTTTTTTTAGCGCACTGAATTTTCCACCCTCGGTATTAAGCAGAGCAATGAGAATCCAACAGAATGCATCGTAGTACTTCGAACAAGTGCATTGGGCTTTAAATTATTATCGACTCTAAGCTGAGAGTTCTATCTAGTGATCATAAAAAAAAATCCAAGACAAAAACAAGCCCGTGTGAACTTGGGGCAAAATGGATTTTAATTACTTACTGTTGCACTGTTAAGTAAAAATTAAAGGTTAAAAGTGATCAGTGGGTCTTATTGCCCAAAAATGTACGTGAATTTTTTAAATGTAAATACCAACTTTCATCTTGCTGCCATTACGCGTTCAAAGCCAAGTTCAAAGTTGTTTTTCAGCGGGGATTGATAAACGGGTAGGATTGAAATAAATAAAAGTTTATTTGTTTATTTAAATACTATCCGTTTAAATTAAATACTGCCGTATAATATTTCGCAAACGAGCTCTGTGTAACAACAAAGTGAGTGAAAATATGGAATTTGCATTGCAGGAGGAATAATCAATAGCAATTTACTCATGAAAGGTATACATTGTTTTAATAGTTTTTGTTTACATAAAATTGTATTAATAGCATCTGCCTGTGACTTCCTGACTTTGTTTTTTGCTCGGCTCTTAAAGGGCCTTCGAACAGTGATGTTACAAAGCCAATCGAATAAACTCATCGATATAAGTGAACTATCGAAGTCATTTTTTAAATTCGACTGGTAGTTTCAGAGATTAGCGCGTTTAAGCAAACAAAGAAACAAACAAATTCAGTTTTATTGCTAGTAAACCGAGATCTTTCTATGGAATGCGCTTCCTCTGAATATCAGGTTGGCAACCAGTCGGTTATCGTTTAAAGTGAAGGCACGTGAGCATATTCATAAGAAGTTGGCAGAATCATCCCAGCGCTGATTCGCTGGATTCGTTTTCTCCTCTACCTATAGTTATTTCTCCAGACAATGTAGATTTTCGTTATATATATATATATATATATATATATATATATATATATATATATATATATATAAGCCGATTATTTGGCGTCCAATTGCGACGTTGCCAAACCGACTGTATTTGAACGGTTCGAAATATTTTATAAATGAAAACAACAAATCAGTTATACACAGTTTGCCGAATTTGCCACATACGTATCGCTGCTTATTTGACGCTCGGTTGCAAAATAAGTATTGTGCCCTCACTTGTGAAAATCAGGTGTTGGCCATCCGTAAATTAAACAGCTATTTGAAGTCGATTATATGATTTTGATTATATTATACGTTCGGAATATGCTTAGCACACCTAATAACTATACAACAATCTAATATCTAATATTTTATTAAAATTAATTATGTTAGATCTGAAAGTCACAAAAGTAAATTGTCATTAATACGTTGAATAATACTAATTATTTTACGTAATTTTTAGGGATTGATTTTTAAAGTTTTATAAATACAGAAAACTATTTCAATTGTTTTCACCTGTCATACCTATAGGGTAACCCATCTGTCTATAATAAAATAGTAATCTTAAATTTATGTGTGTTTATTTCATTATTTTTCCTTGCGACTGTAGAAAAATACACGGATGTCGAATATGGTGCGGCATGAATAGTATGTACCGTCAACTGAAGTTCGTTTATGGCTTCAAAGCTGCGCGACACATATACGGATGTCAGTTTGACGCATACTTTTCATACTGTACGATATTTGACGTCCGTATACATGAATCTATGGCACTACGTTAGAAAAATAATCGGACGTAGAATATGGTGCGGCATGAATAGTATATACTGTCAACTGACGTCAGTATATAGCTTCAAACCTACGCGACACTTATACGGATGTCGGTTTGACGCATACTTTTCATACTGTACGATATTTGACGTCCGTATATATGAATCTGTGGCACTACGTTAGAAAAATAATCGGACGTCGAATATGGTGCGGCATGAATAGTATATACTGTCAACTGACGTCCGTATATAGCTTCAAAGCTACGCGACACTTATACGGATGTCGGTTTGATGCATACTTTTCATACTGTACGATATTTGACGTCCGTATACATGAATCTATGGCACTACGTTAGAAAAATAATCGGACGTAGAATATGGTGCGGCATGTATACTATATACTGTCAACTGACGTCCATATATAGCTTCAAAGCTACGCGACACATATACGGATGTCAGTTTGACGCATACTTTTCATACTGTACGATATTTGACGTCCGTATACATGAATCTATGGCACTACGTTACAAAAATAATCGGACGTCGAATATGGTGCGGCATGAATAGTATATACTGTCAACTGACGTCAGTATATAGCTTCAAACCTACGCGACACTTATACGGATGTCGGTTTGACGCATACTTTTCATACTGTACGATATTTGACGTCCGTATATATGAATCTGTGGCACTACGTTAGAAAAATAATCGGACGTCGAATATGGTGCGGCATGAATAGTATATACTGTCAACTGACGTCCGTATATAGCTTCAAAGCTACGCGACACTTATACGGATGTCGGTTTGATGCATACTTTTCATACTGTACGATATTTGACGTCCGTATACATGAATCCATGGCACAACGTTAGAAAAATAATTGGACGTTGAATATGGTGCGGCATGAATAGTATATACTGTCAACTGACGTCCGTATATAGCTTCAAAGTTACGCGACACTTATACGGATGTCGGTTTGATGCATACTTTTCATACTGTACGATATTTGACGTCTGTATATATGAATCTAATAGCACTTCTTCCTTTTCCTATAAATGCATAAGCTCCCATTATGAATGTATGACCCATCGCCGTCTCAGATAAATAAATCATAAATCATTTTATTTGCAGCCAAGTACTTAAGCCTAGCATACAAGGACACTTTTTTCTTTTTTTGGGTGGGAAATTATCAAATAACTTTTCCCGCTCGGGGCGAAGCAGGAGGGCGTGTCAGACTCTTACTGACTAAAACCCACCCGTGTTCCTTTTGTTACCATGTTGCCGGGGGCCACGATCTCCCTTTCGGACTTCTTCGCAACCTTGGCAGGCATCAGCTCTAGTGAACCCGGTCAATTCCACTGACATCTCTTTGAGGTGCACGTGGAACACAACGCACCGTCAACCCGGGTCTGGTCCCTATTGGATGGCGAGCTACCCATTGCTCACCGACCGCAAGCCCGCGCCTACGATGGCCGGAAATCGGCCTGCGATTCCCGATGCCCAGGGCGTCTCCTCCTGCGGTGATTAGGGGCGTGAGGGCGCGTTTGCCTCTCTCTCACGCGTTCTGCCTCCTCCTTCGCGAGCATTACTGCCGCCCAAGTCGGGCAGACCTCTACCATATGCTCCACCCTGTCCTCCGGGTGATCCACACAATGGTGACACCCGGGCGTTTCCTCCCGCCTTATCCTGAACAGGAACCTCCCGAAACAACCGTGACCCTGCCTCAGGTGGAAGGTGAGGACGCCGCGCCGTGGCGCCTCTCTAGCCACTCCTCAAAGAGGGGACTTATCGCCGTTATTGTGGCGTGCCCAGCGCTGGGTTGCGACGATCGTACTCTCCATGACGCCATGAGATCCCACCGGAGCTCTGTCCGCTGTACCGTGATTTCTCGCGGCAGTGGAGTTAAGCCCCGGCGTAAGATATAAGGACCGAAGGGTTTCGCAACGATCAGATAACTTATAATCAGGTACACTAGTGGCTCTGTGAGTTGTAGACCTCGCGAGACTGTCTTTTTTGCATAACTCAGACGACGGTGAACTTGAGCGACCTTCTTCAAGGTACCTATACAGCAAAAGAAGTAGAGAACGTATTGGTACATATGAAGCGCGGAAAATCCCCGGGACACGACGGACTCAGTGTGGAACACTTAAAGAACGCTGGTATCCATTTGCCCAGGGTACTGGCTTTGTTTTATAATTGTTGTGTGTCGCACGCTTATCTGCCAAAGGATATGATGAAAACTATTGAAGTTCCTAATGTAAAAAATAAGACTAGTGATATATCAGATAAACCGAACTGCAGACCAATCTCTCTCTCTTTTAAAGAATGATGTCAAACTCCATGATGCTCAACATGGGTTCAGAGAGGGCTTATCTACGGAAACTGCAATTTTATGTATAAAAAGACTGTAAAATATTATACAGGAAATCAGACTCCTGTTTTTGCCTGTTTCTTGGATGAACACCATGTCAAAGGCATTTGACATGGTGTTTTGTGACAAGTTATGGTCTAAATTGTGTGTGCACAGTGAATTGATGAGTGTTTTTAAAAACTGGTACACACATCAAATTAAATGTGTAAAATGGGCAAATGGACGGTCGGATGAGTACGTGATGGAATGTGGATTAAGCTGTTTAATTTATATATAAATGTGCTTATTCTCGAGCTCAGCAGTTTGCATGCTGGCTGCTACATAGATGGGCTAGCATTTAATAACATTAGCTACGCTAATGACATGGCGCTGCTGAGCCCGTCTATGGCAGGTCTCAGAAAATTTAATAAAGTTTGTGAGCGTTACGCTGAGGAGCATGGTTTTAGATATAACACGGACAAAAGTCAGTTGCTTATCGTTAAGGTGGCCAATAAAGGCGCAGAGAGATACCCTACTGTCACTTTAAATGGTGGTGTCATATGCGTATTGTAGCGGAGGATTTGAGGAACAATCTAGATCGGATCAATGAATACCGGGAGCGAAGAGCATTATCAGTGAGATGTATCTAATAGTTTTTTACTTGTGTAGCGTTTGGACTAGTTTCACTCAAAAAGCTATTAATGCTCTTCGTGTCCAGTGCAACAATGCATTCAGGATGCTGTTGGGGCTGCCACGCTTTTGTAGTACCCCGCACTAATCTAATCGCGTTATTCGTTCATTTGTCGCACAAATACTTAATGCAAATTTAAGACTTATATTATAGTTTTCACATGGACCCCACTGTCCGAGTATCCAAATTAAAATGTAACCATTCGGGAAACACCAGCTTTCAAATAAAAAAAGAATCATCAAAATTGGTTCACACAGTCAAAAGTTATGATTATGAGGTAACAAACATAAAAATATACGGTCGAATTGATAACCTCCTCCTTTTTTGAAGTCGGTTAAAAACACGATTAATAATTTTCAATACTGTGTCTCTGTATTTAGGCTTTCATTCCTTAAGTCAGGATAGAGAACTTTTATCTGACTACTAGCTTCTGCCCGCGACTTCGTCCGCGTCAAATTTTTGCTCCCCTGACCCTTCCCGTCGCATCGATTTGCCTGCTAGTTTTCGTCCATTTTTCGTTGCTGCTCGCTCCTTTTGAGTTATAGCGAGTCAACCTTAAAAGATAGACATATGCTCTCGCGGACTTTTTTCTAGAACTTTTTAAAAGGAACAATTCCGTCATACATGATTTTTGCGTTACTTTAACCGTTTACGCAGCGCACGCAACGGAAACTCTCAAAAGGAATAAATTTTCCCCGTTTTTGCAACATTTTTCATTACTGCTCCGCTCCTCTTAGTTGTAGCATGATGTTATATAGCCTATAGCCTCCCTCAGTAAATAGGCTACCCAACACAAAAATAATTTTTCAATTCGGACCAGTAGTTCCTGAGATTAGAGCGTTCAATCAAACAAACAAACAAACAAACAAACTCTTCAGCTTTATAATATTATATTAGTATATATAGATAGATTAAAATCAAAACCCATAAGGTGGATGTGTGTTTTTATTTTTAACTCTTTAGCTATGGTAGATACTCTGCACTAATCTAATCGCGTTATTCGTTCATTTGTCATTCAAAAAATAACCATCAAAATCGGTTCACCCAGTCAAAAGTTATGAGGTAACAGAAATAAAAAAAAATATAAAAAATACAGTCGAATTGATAACCTTCTCCTTTTTTTTAAGTCGGTTAAAAATGAGAATAGCCCAAATAAGTCAGCGGTCAATCGTGAAACTAAAAAAATATTTACTTAGAATAGACAATGCGTTTTGCGAGACTCCGTGAAAGAAAGAGATAAGTATAAATAAACGAATCATAATGCTGGCAACGTCGCACTTTGAAATCCCAACCGTCTGATTTGGACGTAAAAATATCCACGCAATAGATTAATAATATTGATATACGTAGGAGGTCAATAAAGCTTCACTATTGTGCGGGGTCCAAAAATGTTTGGGCCTAACTACAAGAAGAATATTGCCGCAAATAAATGAGCAAGAAAATTAAGTATAGGATGGAGTACGAAATCAAAAAACTAAGCAATATTCATCAACAGATGATAAAAAATGTTAGCAGAACTGGTGGACGTCGTAATGATGCGCAACATGCTTGACGCCAAATGAGTTCCTGGATGTAAATATATATATATATATATATATATATATATATATATATGTACGTATCTATGTATATATCTATGTATTTTTTTTTCCGAATTATCTTTCCCTATGTTGCACCTGCCATGTTTTGTCTCTGCATCACCCTAAGGTTGACTGGTAGAAAATGCCTCAGGCATTAAGTCCGCCTTTGTACAGTATTTTTTAACTTGTGCATAAAGTTTTAATAAATAAATAAATAAAATTTGGTAAATCTGTCTATAATGTTTCCACTGCTGGAAAATAGGTCTCGTCTCTATGAGAGCATAATCCAACACGCGGGCTTAGTTGTTGCCAGCCATTTCTTCGAATATTTAGCTCTCAGACATGTCGGTTTCTTCACCGTTTTGAGAGCTGTGAAATGAAATGAAAATAAATACACAAATGAAATACCTGCCTGGGTTCGAACTCACGTCCTGCAACTCGTAAGTCAGGGCCGATACCATTGGGCTACCACCACCGCTATATCAAAATAGATAAAGAGTAATAAAATGAGCTACATAGGTAGCCCTCAAATTCACTAAAATTCAAATAATATTATTAAATACTTTACAAAGTAAATATTCATGTCATCTATCTATCCACACTAATCCACACTTATAATATTATAAATGCGAAAGTAACTCTGTCTGTCTCCTGCCGGGGTCGCGTGATTGTTCGAAAGAGATACCGTGACCCTGGCACATGGGCAACTGATGGAACACGGGTGGGTTTTAGTCAGTAAAAGTCTGACACGCCCTCCCGCTCCGCCCAGAGCGGGAGAAGTCATTTAATGATTTCCAATCCTAAAAAAAAAAAACTCTGTCTGTCTGTCTGTCTATCTGTCTGTCTGTCTGTCTCGCTTTCCTGCTAAAACTACTGAACCGATTTAAATGAAATTTGGTACACAGATAGTTTAGAGCCTGAGAAAGGACATAGGCTACTTTTTATCCCGGTAGAATGTTCCCGCGGGATAATTTCCGACCTCCACGCGGGCGAAGCCGCTGGCAAAAGCTGGTACTAATATAAAGCTGAAGAGTTTGTTTGTTTGTTTGAACGCGCTAATCTCAGGAACTACTGGTCCGAATTGAAGAAATATTATTTTGTTGGGTAGCCTATTTACTGCGGAAGGCTATAGGTTATATAACATGCTACGATCAAAAGGAGCAAAGCAACAACGAAAAATGGAGGAAAACTAGCAGGCAATTCGATGCGACGGGAAGGGTCAGGGGAGTAAAAATTTATGTGGATGAAGTCGCGGGCAGAAGCTAGTTGTGTATATGTCAACGTGTATTATAAAATTTTTGCATAAAATAACATTTCAGCTCAATTCCAAGCCCAATTCTATGTCCTCAATATACTTAGTCTTTAACGGTTTGGAAGGCTTTCTAGCATAACTTACGTGTAATGAATTATTGGAATTTATTAAGGTTATCTGTAATCATGAACGTGGTTTGAAAGTTTATTATAAAACGTACGTATACATTAACATCTGATCGTGCCAGGTATTTTATAGAGTAAGTACTACAAAGTATCGTTCAACTGTCGAACATTTTGTACCCAAAAATTAAAGTGGCAGCGAAAATAAATACGGTTTTCATATGGGAAATAACACCCTTAACATTTTTTACTTCTACAGTGTCGGTACAGGTAAAAAAAAAACCATCCACTGATATTTAAATTTGGAAATATTTAAAAAAAGGCTTGGAAAAAACACGACTTTCTATTGACATAAATATCATGATTTTTTACTATTACAACACATTTAACCCCCTTTTTATGGGTGGGAAATCATCAAATGACGTCTCCCGGTCTGGGCGGAGTTAGAGGGCGTGTCAGACTGTTGCTGACTAAAACCTACACGTGTTCCTTCAGTTGCCTATATGCCAGGGCCACAGTAACTCTTTCAAACAAATCTCGCGACCCTGGCAAGGACATTTAACCCCTTGGTAATTGAATTAAAAATACAAAAATCATATTTTTGGCAATAATATTTGGGACATTCGTTTAAAGATGTTATCAGTTATTAATTCGCTGGACTGCTAGTTACTCGTAGGTACAACCTCACGCTAATGTCCATTTCTACCATGTGGTAAAAGGCTTAGAATTTAAATGCAATGAATCAATAACTGTTTACGTCTTTAATCGAATGTACAAAATATTATTGGCAAAAATGTTTCTTTTTGTACTGTCAAACTCAAATAGTAGTCAGAGGGTTTAATGTAGACTTTAGTTGCATTATTAAAAAATATTCAAGATATTATTTCTCACAAGAACACATTTTTTTACTGGCGGCCGCGGTGATCTCTATTTTGGGTACAATTTGATGTGTACGTCGTATATTTTTAAACAATATTATATTTTTATGGACAATAAAAGATTTTATAAATATATAGGTACTGAGAAAGCACCGCCATTACATTAATATCCTTTAGAGTGTCGCAGCTTTCATTTATAAATTGATCGAACAGCCCGTTTCTGTAAAATAAAGATAGTCTAAATGTCGGCGGCATTTCCCCACAACAGAGTACCGTACGACATTACACGATGAAAATAGCTAACGTCCACTAAATGGGTAGTTTCTATGTCAGTTAAATTACGAATTTTTCGAACAGCATTTGCTGCGGCGGAGCTATCTTTTTTGACAATTTATCTTATACTAGTGGTCGCCCGTTGGTCGACATTCGACCATAATAATAAATCCCATTAAAATATCCATTAAAACTAAATAAAAAAATAATATGTTTATATTTGACATTCACACTATAGACAAATAATATCAAAACAAATACAGACTCGATTTGACCATAGAATTCCAAATAAACAAAATATCTATGCATGTGTGTATTAAATACACCGTAATGAATAGTAGTGTGTGTAACGTGTTATTTATGGAAAATAATGTATTTTTACGCATAATTTAAAAAAAATATTATCATTTATCACTTCTTCTCTGTATAAACTATAAGTGTCCGAAATTTCATACTCCTCCGTCCGCCTAATTTTCGTAAAAAGGGATCCAAAGTTTTCGCTTCACGTATTAATATATAGATATGTGAGCACAACTTAAGTTTTTAATCCAATGTTAAGCCAAGAACATTAAGTTATCTTCAGGATTCATTTTTTCACGCTTTAACAGCACATTCATTTTCACTCGTTTAAAGTGAAGTAGCGTAAACTTACTGCATTTGTTTTTTAGGGTTCCGTACCCAGTGGGTAAAACGGGACTCCGCTGTCCGTCCGTCCGCCTGTCACCAGGCTGTCTCATGAACCGTGGTTGTTAAACAGTTGAAATTTTCACAGATGATATTTATTTCTGTTATATTTCTGTAACCGCTGTAACAAGAAATAAAAAACAGAATAAAACAAATATTTAAGGGGGCTCCCATACAACAAATGTATTTTTTTTGCTCTTATTTTGCTTGGTATTGATAACGGGAACAGAAGTGAATATGCTTGAAATATTCTCAGAAATTTAGTTTATAATCACATAAAACACAAATAAATAAATCAAAATAAAACAAATATTTAAGGTGAGCATACAACAAACGTGATTTTATTGCCGTTTTTATAGATAATCGTACGGAACCCTTCATGCACGAATCCGATGCGCACTTGCCCGGTTTTTTTATTAAGTAGTAAACAACAACATTGAACCAGTGAACTACTTTTGAGATCGCGCTATTTACATCGTCATCGCCAACTGCTGACATTTATGTTTCAACAGAAATAAAGTGTCATCTGCAAACAACACCATAAATCATGAATATGCTTTATGGGGTAAGGCAAGACATTAATATAAATAAGAAACTAGAACGGACCACGAATTGAGCCTTGTGGGATTCATTGGTACAACAGATCCAGGCGATCTTTTTCCATTAACGTCAATTCTCTGAATTCTACTACACTAGTATGCAATACAATATCAATAATAGACTTAGTATATCTATAGAATTACCCAGAGATATTCAACAGCAGTGGTGGCCCAGTGGTATCGGCGATCGTTCGATCCCACGCAGGCGCTTTATTTTGAATAAATAATTTCATCACTACTGCTATCAAAACGGTAAAGGAAAACATCGAGAGAAGGTCTGTCTCAGCAGTTACAACAAAATAGGATGATTATGATGGCATCATCACTCATCAGACTGCATAGTCATGCACACTTTTTAAAAAGAAATTCCCAATCGCAAAAATTAATATTTTCCATAAGCAAAGATATAGCGAGAGAAGGTTATGTTCAGGGAAACGGGAATATCTGAAAATATGTTTTTCTAAGTCCGCAGTTTCTTGGGAGTCTATTTTTATTAATAGATAGGCAGTAGTTAATAATTCGGTTACTAGGCCTTCCCGTTTCACTTAATAATAATATTTTGGTGTCTATTTTATACTATGAAATCCAGGTATTTATTTAAAACCATTCCTTTCCGTTAATAATACTATTGTACTACAAGTGCTAACTCTGAGATCTTCCCGAAGGAAATTTCAATTAGGTACACTATGGTCCGATCCGCGACTCGTTCGAGCTCATTCAGAGACATAAGAAGCAGTGAAGTAGTTCGATTGTTATCCGACAAGCTGTTGTTATGAATCTAGTATTACAAGAAGCTTTTATAATTGACTTATTTTGTCCGTAGCTTTCTTTCTCATTCATTTTTTATGAACCAGTTGAATATAATAGTAAAGATGTCCGTAGTCTGCCGGGGTCGCGTGATTGTTCGAAAGAGATACCGTGACCCTGGCACATGGGCAACTGATGGAACACGGGTGGGTTTTAGTCAGTAAAAGTCTGACATGCCCTCCCGCTCCGCCCAGAGCGGGAGAAGTCACTTGATGATTTCAAATCCTGCAAAAAAAAAAAAAAAGATGTCCGTAGTAAATTGAACCCCCGTTACACAGATTTTCTAAAATCTCTTCTTTGTTTCTCTACAATATACATGACTAGCTTCCGCCCGCGGCTTCGCCCACGTGGATATCGAAAAATTGATCATTTTAACTCCCTATTTCACCCTATTAGGAATGGAATATCAAAAAAAACCCTTTCTTAGTCCTACTCCTCTCAAAGTACACACCCTAGAAATTTCGTCTCTACGACCAGCGGTTTAGTCTGTGCGTTGATATATCAGTCAGTCCGTCAGTCAGTCACTCAGGACTTTGAATTTTATATATATAGATATTATGACGAACATTATCTTCTTTTTACGTTACAAGGCTGTGCGGTATCTCTCAACCAGTCAATAATATACAAGGCTGCATAATAGGGACGATGCCTAAATGGACGTCCGGTGCACCGTGCCCAGACTCATAACCACTTTGCATTGTAAATTAATAGAGTGAAGTTTTCCTTATAGATAAATTAAAGAACCAAACTTAAGTGGCAGCGGACAGGTCACATTGCTCGCAGAACAGATTGCTGTTGGGGCCGGAAAGTTCTAGAGTGGCGACTATGTACTGGAAGACGTAGCGTTGGAAGGGCTCCCACAAGATGGACCGATGACCTGGTGAAGGCCGCAGGCATCCGTTGGATGCGAGAAGCACAGAACAGGTCGAAGAGGCGGTGCTTGGGGGAGGCCTATGTCCAGCAGTGGACGTCTTTCGGCAGAAATGATGATGATGATTATGAAAGAAGCAAAACACAAAAAATATATCTTTATTGATACTTACTCAAATCATACAAGATGTTTAAAAATATCTTCATATATTTACATACCAAATCTGAAGTAAACATGAATATATCAAAACAAACAGAAAAGTATTTCTGTTATGCGAGTGCCGCGCAATATTTAAGATCGTTTCAGACTTATCAGTACCAATATTGGCCCAACTTTCGATTAGGAATATGAGAGTTTTCCGGGCCGTAAGATACTGCGGTTTCTTTTACGTGCACTCGATATATTCTTTGAAACAACGTGTAGCAGGATAAACCCAAATCCTAATATTCGTTTGTTTAAACTGGATTTTTGCCATGATTACAATCCTAATTTTTGAAAAACGATAAATTTGTCGTCGTACCAGTAAATTACAATGAACCTATTATGATAATCTATAGTAATATTTTATTAACAAATTTATAATATTATTCTAAAAGACATGACCCAACGAAGCAATAAGATAATTTAAAGCATTACCTACCTAATTTGCAGTATGAATACTATTTCATTATGATGAAAATGTACCGTGCGGTGTCGGACTAAAAGAATAGCACCACCCCATTTCTTCCCGTGGGTGTCGTAAGAGGCGACTAGGGGATATACTAGAGAATGGGCAGCAGCGTTCTCTATGCATTGCAGACCATCATACTGCGATCGCCAACCTAGGCCAAGCGTGGCGATTATGGCAACCCCCCCCCCCCCCCCCCCAAAATGACAAGCACCAAAAATAAATGGCCCCTAGTGCCCGGCGGCCCACCTAACCTTGGCTACGGTAGCGGTCAAGGCCACGGTGAGGCAAGGGGTGCAAAGAATCTCCGGAAGAGATCCGACTACCACAATCACAGACAATTGGACCTGGCAACATATAACACGCGTACACTTCGGACCGACGAGAAGATTGCCGAACTGGAGGAAGAATTGAGCAGGTTACGATGGGACATAGTATATATGGAGATGGCATATAGTATCTGAAGTCCGAAGAGAGGGAGAGGACTCGATAATCCTCAAATCCGGAAACCTGCTCTATTTCCGGGAGGGCGACCAGCAGTCCCAAGGTGGTGTCGGGTTTATCGTCCATAAGTCCCTTGTGAGGAACGTGGTGAAGATCGAGAATATCCGCAAGGTATTCGCTGAAGGTCATACAGGTTTACGCTCTGACCTCGACACACCCCGACGATGAGGTGGAGACCATGTTTGAGGATATTTTCAGAGTCATGCATGGTTACAACACTGACTTCACCGTAGTCATGGGGGACTTCAACGCGAAACTGGGCAAGCAAGGCGATGATGAGTTGAGAGTGGGGCAATTTGGAGTTGGACGTCGCAACCACCGGGGTCACCGACTAGCTAGTTTTGTGGAGAAGGAAGGCCATTTTATGAAGAATTCCTTCTTCAGAAAACGTGAGCACAGGAAGTGGACCTGGCAGAGCCCTGATGGTGCAACAAAAAACGAGATTGACTTCATTATGTCGACGAAGAGGCAAATATTCAATGATGTCTCAGTGATCAACGCGGTGAAAACCAAGAGTGATCACCACATGGTAAGAGGCACATTGAATATCAATATCAAGCTGGAAAGATCTCGGCTGATGAAGTCAACGCTCCGTCCAGCACCGATCCAGCTTCAAAACCCCGAGAGCTTTCAAATCGAACTCCAGAATCGTTTTGAGTGGCTAGGGAGCTCCGTGGACGATTTTAACGATGGGTTCGTGGAAACTGTCCATACGGTCGGGTCTAAGTTCTTCAAGACCCGCCGTACTAATATGAAAAAGAAACTCTCAGATCCAACATTACAGCTCATGGAACAGAGGCGCGGAATGATCTTGCAGTCTTCAGAAGCTGCGCTCGAGGACCGGCAGCTCAATAGACGGATCTCTAAGTCCTTGAAAAGCGACCTTCGCCGCTATATCACAGAGCGGATCATGGACGCAATAGAGCGGAATAAAGGCTCCAAGGTCTTTAGTAAGGATCTGTCTATTGGGCAGAGCCAGCTTACGAAACTGAAGACCGATGATGACAGGGTCGTATCTGCCAAACCTAAGCTGTTTAAGGAGATTGAGAGGTTCTATGGACAGTTATACACGTCAACAAGTAACCCCGTTAAAAATCTGGCAAATGACCCAAGAGCTAGGTTGACCCGACATTATACCGAATATATCCCGGACGTCAGCTTGTTCGAGGTTCAGATGGCTCTGAAGCAGCTCAAAAACAACAAGGCGCCGGGTGATGACGGAATTACGGCTGAGCTCCTGAAGGCCGGCGGGAAACCCGTTCTCAAGGCCCTTCAGAATTTGTTCGATTCCGTCATACTCGAGGGCAACGCCACAGGCATGGAACAGAGGTGTGGTGGTACTTTTCTTTAAGAAGGGTGACAATGCCCTACTTAAGAATTATAGGCCCATCTCACTTCTGAGCCATTTCTACAAGTTGTTTTCAAGAGTCATCACGAACCGTTTAGCGCGCAGGTTTGACGACTTCCAGCCTCCCGAACAAGCCGGATTCCGTAAAGGCTTTAGCATCGTAGACCACATACATACGCTGCGGCAGGTTATACAGAAGACCGAAGAGTATAACCTGCCTCTCTGCTTAGCGTTTGTGAACTACGAAAAAGCCTTCGATTCGATCGAGACAAAGGTCATGTCCAATGCTCATGTGATACCCACTCCAGTGAAGATCGGAGGCGCTACACTCGAAGTTGTGGACGAATATGTGTACCTAGGACAGACTGTCCAGTTAGGTAGGTCTTCGAGAAAGAGGTCAATCGTCGAATCCGACTCGGCTGGGCAGCGTTCGGGAAGCTACGCAATATCTTCTCGTCCCACATACCGCAGTGTCTCAAGACGAAAGTCTTTGACCAGTGTGTGTTGCCAGTGATGACTTATGGAACCGAAACGTGGTCGCTCACAATGGGCCTCATAAGAAGGCTCAAAGTCACCCAAAGAGCAATGGAGAGGGCTATGCTTGGAGTTTCCCTACGCGATCGAATCAAAAAATGAAGAGATCCGTAGGAGAACCAAGGTAACCGACATAGCCCGAAGAATTGCTAAACTGAAGTGGCAGTGGGCAGGGCACTTTGCTCGCAGAACAGATGGCCGATGGGCCGAAAGGTTCTGGAGTGGCGACCGCGTACCGGAAGACGTAGAGTTGGAAGGCCTCCAACAAGGTGGACCGATGACCTTGTGAAGGCCGCAGGAATCCGCTGGATGCGGGAAGCACAAAACCAGTCGAAGTGGCAGAGCTTGGGGGAGGCCTATGTCCAGCAGTGGACGTCTTTCGGCTGAAATGATGATTATGAAAACCTACACTTTTACAGACTTGTATATTGAACTAGCTTCTGCCCGCGACTTCGTCCGCGTCAAATTTTTGCTCCCCTTACCCTTCCCGTCGCATCGATTTGCCTGCTAGTTTTCGTCCATTTTCGCTCCTTGAGTTATAGTGAGTCAACCTTAAAAGATAGACATATGCTCTTGGGACTTTTTTTTTGAACTTTTTAAAAATAACAATCCCGTCATACATGATTTTTGCGTTACTTTAACCGTTTACGCAGCGCACGCAACGGAAACTCTCAGAAGGAATAAATTTTCCCCGTTTTTGCAACATTTTTCATTACTGTTCCGCTCCTCTGAGGTGTAGCGTGATGTTATATAGCCTATAGCCTCCCTCGATAAATAGGCTACCTAACACAAAAAGAATTTTTCAATTCGGACCGGATTCGATTCGGAGATTAGCGCGTTCAATCAAACAAACAAACTCTTCAGCTTTATAATATTAGTATAGATAATTAGTTGACCCAGCGAACTTCGTATCGCCTCAGATTCAATAAATGTTGTTATAAACGTACCAAGTTTGACAACCTGGTACGCGGTGGTGATCTGGTAAGCGTTTTCTAGCTGACACTCATATGTTAGGTTAGCTCCTACCCAGTTATGATGACCTGGTACTTCGAAGGCATAAAGCGTTTTCTAGCTGACACTCCTTTGTTTGGTAAGCTCCTGTCAAGTTATGATAACCTGGTACTTCGAAGGCAACGTTTTTGTCATAGTACCACGTTTTATAGTGACTTGTATTCTCTTTGACGTTTTATGTGACGTCTCACGGGAACGCGGTCGTAAAAAGGGGAAAAAAAAAAAAAAAAAAAAAAACGGGATAAAAAGTATCCTATGTCCTTCTCCTGGCTCTAAACTACCTCCCTGCCAATTTTCAGCTAAATCGGTTCAGCCGTTCTTGAGTTATAAGTGAAGTAACTAACACGACTTTCTTTTATATATATAGATTAACATTTATATACTGGTGCTGCTAACCAGTTTTGTTAATTACTTACACAAATCTGAAACTGATGACCAACGACAAGTTAGAGTAATACACGTAGAAAAGACTTGCGTAACACAATACAACCGAAAATAAACGTGGCTCATCACAGTCCTAGGTACCAATCAGTATTTCTATACAACAAGCTTCCCTTAGAATTTAAAAGCATAAATAACGCAAACTTATTTAAAAACAAATTGAAGACATATTATTGAGGAAGGGGTATTACAGCGTCGATGAAGGTGGTCAGATGATAAGCGACAACCGTATTATTATTATAGATTGGAATTTAAAAACAACTCTTTTTTTTTACTATTATATGACATCGGAACTGATGCCACTCTGATGCCGAATATGAAAACTTTTGACATTATTTAAAATCTAAAATCTTTTGAGATCATATTTAAAACTGTTTGACATTATATTTAAAACTGTTTGACATTAAATTTAAAACTGTTTGACATTACATTTAAAACTGTTTAGACATTGTATTTTAAAACTGTTTGACATTTTAATTATAGTGTTTTAATTTTTTTTTGAAATTGTACTTTAAAATTGTTTGACATCATAATTATATTATTTTAGAACTGTCTAGTAGCATTTTAAAACTGTTTCGACATTATATTTGAAACTGTTAGGCACTATATTTTGAATTTCTTGGAATTTTAATTAATAACTCATACGTCTTATAATTTTACTAGCTGACCCGACAAACGTTGTTTTGCCGGGTGGAAAAGTGTGAAAATTTAGATTTTTATGTATTTTTCAATGCTAAACCATAATAAAATAAAACTAGAAAAAAATGTTAACAAATAAAAATAAAATATTTTGGGGTAGGTACCTTACCCTTATCATTTAGGGGTATGAAAAATAGATGTTGGCCGATTCACAGACCTACCCGATATGCATACAAACTTTCATAAAAATCGGTCCAGCCGTTTCGGAGGAGTTTGGTAACAAACACTGCGACACGAGAATTTTATATATTAGATACATGTAAATTGCATGTAAATTCAACACAATGTAAATTGTTCAGGAAATGAACTGAAACTCTATTCAAATAGAAAATTAAACACCTTTTTGTTGGGCTCAGAGTCTGGATTTATGTCCTGCGGATGGCAGCTCACCCTCTTATATGGGAATTTATTTATTTATTTTCTTAGGATCTCCAAGAAAATGTGTACTTAATACATTGACACATAAATACCGGGTAACACCAGGTATTAAGTAGGTGTACTCCTTCACTTATAGACAACCAAAGCATGCACAATGGAGTTAACAACTAAGCTAACAAAGTTAGAATATTAATTATAGGTAAAATTTGGTAACAGTTTATTTTTAAAGGACTTAAACATAACTGAAATGTTGTGCAAGTATTATAGGTACACTTCTATCTAACCCTTATACGATTACAGACGTAATGTTATGTCATTATCTTATCTTGTTTCATTGAGGCAAGCATCATTTTAGTACCTAATATTTCAAACACAGATTTTGTATATGGTTTCACAGACCGTCCCAACCTCGCTACGAAAGCTAATTTGTAATTTACACTTGACACACCGCATCTCTGTAATTTGACTCGAGAGAAACATGTGTGGCACTCATTTGAATATTATCGTTGTCTTAATATACAAAGACATCGCAACAAATAACGGTCTGATGATATTAAGGGCATGTTTCACCACCTTTAAATATACGATCTCGCCAAGCTTCAGGCTTTATAATGACCTGACCGCGCATAAATTAAATACAAACCATTATTTTGGATACAATTACAGCAGCATGTTCAGCATAATTATTATTGTGTTGAAACAAAGTGCACACATTCGTTTAATTGCATTGTGAAGATAAATTATTACTATAAAGTAACATTGGGTTACACATCAGACAAACGTTGATAAAAATAAACTGACTTTATAAAGGACTTTATGGCAGTTACGCGAATGTACATTCAAGGATCATAAATGCGTAAAAAAATCATATAACTTGTCAAATTATCTATAATAGTAGTAAAACTAAAAGCGGGATTTCAATATACTCTTTCAATTTATTTGAATCATAGCACCAAACATTCTTTTATGTCGTTATGTCATTGTTCGTTTTCATACAAATAGTTTCGGATGTCCATGAGTCTAATTTTGACGTAACTACTGCATTTTGACCGCCGGCCGTGTTTACTACAAAATGATGCATGAATATCGTTAATATAATTAACGCTAATTTAATTCCATTCTGAAATGTGATTTTCCTCAGCTGGCTGCATACGGTTAATGCAATTTGCGGGCGTTTTCATTTTGTTTATCATTATTTTGACTGCTTCGTATTGGGTATTGGTTACAAGTGCTACTGCTGAGCAAGAAGTGCTGGAATCGATTCCCAGGTTGGGCAAATGTTATTGGGTTGTTTTGTATCTCTGTAGCAACTTGGAGTGTAGATTGGTGCCCAGTTGCTGGCAATAGACTAGCCCCCTATTACATGGACCTTAAACGTATCTATCAAAATGGGGTTTTACTATAATTACATTTCTGCCTACCCCTTCACGGATTACAGGCGTGATGTTATGTTATGATAATGTATTATTTTTTAGCAACAGAGATATATTTAACCATTCGAGCTGAAACTGAGACCAGATTGTTTATGGCTAACGAAAGAAATGTTCACCTGATGACCTCAGAATATTAAGATAGGCATCATTAGACGAGTCACTGATGTGTAACATAGTTACACTCTTTATTTAACCACGTCTTTACGCTTTGAAAAAAATACGTATTGATACACAAACGCTTTATCTGATAAATTTAATTCCTTGAAATGCACTTTTAAGATGAGGTTGTCTGGTCATCCGATTTGCGGTTGGAAAAAGAAAAGAAACAGAAAATTCCGCCGTTTCCTCGCAAAATCTCGACTTTTGTGACAAGCATTTTCATTCAAGACCTATCCCTGCTCCCTTTGAAACACCTTGGATTCTGTTTAAAGAATAAAACGTATGCATTAATGCTTCATACAGATGAAATGTAAATAAGTGCGCATATTTTTGCATTTTAGATCAATTCTCCACACGCAAATAATAGCTTTAATTTACATCCGCAAATCGCAGAACTGGGACAATCAGTTTTAATACGGCTTAATTATGATCTATTATTTACGTGTCGCGTCATCACCATTGACAGCCTTGTTCCCTCACCCCTGGGTCCTCTCCGGAGACCGCCTCCCTTTGTTTCATGATTCCCTGTTCCGTGCTAACCATAACGGAATTCATATTTTTATATTTTATTTTATATAGGAGGTAATGGCCTCTCTTTCCTCGTGCTGTCTCTTACTATACATTCTTTAAATAGGTACGCATATAAATATATATTCAGTTTAATTACCAGCAATTTTCGCAGAGTCATATCTACGTGTTAAAAAAAGATTTCATTTCACAGCTGCTTGATTTTATGTGTATTATGCTGTTTCAATAAGGCATCAAATTAGGTTTCATATACAGGTCCTAGTTTTTTTTCTACATGAACCGATTTATATAACGGGAACGATTCAGCCATTTTACTGACAACATAATTTTGTTCGATCTGCTACGTTCGCTCATTATATTTTATTATGTAGGTACCTTAAGCAAGTAGTTACGGTTCATTAAATTGAATATCATCGCATATAAAAATTTGGTATTTATATTTTTGGGTTAGCGTACCTTAGCAGGCACACATGGAATTATATTTTATTCTATCAATGCAAAACACGTAATAAAACATCTCGACTGTGCAAAACGGCGATGATTAATGCACTTTTTGTTGTTTTTTTTTTTCCAGTTGCTAACATATGTATGTATGTACATCTTCAAATTAGACAAATTGGTGAAAATTCATATAATTTTCATTAACGTTCATTTATTTTATTTTTATTTTTAAATGTTTTAAAAATACATGGATCAGGGTGGCCCTGGAAAAGGATGCCTGGAAGTATTTGGGGGAGGCCTTTGCTCAGCAGTGCGACACGAGAGCTATTAAAAAAAATTGCCTTATACGAAAAAATAAGATACAGAGTATAAAAATGCTGGTAAAACACAGTTATTAACGGGTAGCTGATCTGGTCGCATCAGCGGCAGTAGTTATGCAGCACAGAATTATCTGTAATTGAACTATGTAAATGATAAATGATTTTATTTCTGTAAGTAGGTTTGTATAAACACTTTTACATGTCAATTATATTTTTTTAAACTAGATGAGTTCGGCGTTTCCTAACTGACTACTCTGAGAAGAAAGGCCGAAACAAACTCAGAGGTCACAGTCTCTTTTAAAGTCCAGACATAATCTTGTTCACATCATGTAGATTGGTGACTGAAATGGTCTTTTGAAGAAAGAACCACACAGATTGAGTGGACCTGTCCAGTCAGTGCAAGCATTTATCACTAATCGTTTAGCTCAACTCGGAAAATAAGGAGCCCAACGCTTTGACGAACAGTACCAAAGAAAGGACATTTGGGTAGGCCACATAAATTACTCAAACTGCCAGATCATGATTACAGAAAACGAAAGAAAACAAAATTAAAAAAAGACCCACATAGTCTTCACATTCACAATCATTAAAACAATACGATACTTTACAAAGTAAATATTCATGTCAATGTATATATAAAAAAAATATCAATGTCAATGTGTATATAAAAAAAAGAAACAGATATAATTTTGTTGGTCAGATCATTTGATGACCATGTAGATTGGTGTCTGAAATGGTCTTTTGATGAAAGAACCACACAGATATTACCACTAACTACTCAAACTGCCAGACCATAATCAAAAGTGAAACAATGACCCACATAGTCCTCAAATTCTCAATAATCAAAGTAATATTCATACAATTAATATTCATGTCATGTGAAATAATAAAAAAAAAGAGTAAAAATAGCAAAATAATAATAATAATAATAAAAAAACAACATTCAGTGTAGATTTATTGGAGCAGCTCAATCCCAGGCCGTTTTATCCTCAATATAGTCTTTAACAGTATGTAATTTTCAATAGGTAATGGTCATAATCGATGATAATTTAGTAATAATGTAAAAGGAAACTCATTAACATTTATATTAAAAGAGTGACAAATGTTTATTATTTTAATTAAAGGCCCATAATTATGGTAACAGGGCAGTGCTGGCCCAGTGGTTTCGGCCCCTAGGAACCCGGGTAGGCGTTTACTTTGTGTAAATAGTTTCATCACCACTGCTCTCAAAACAGTGAAGGAAAACAGCGTGAGGAAAACAGCATGTCCTGGAACAAAAAATCATGAGTCAGAGCCGATACCATAGGGCGACCACAGAGCTCGATTATTACGTAGTCTACTATGGTCGTGGAGATTGCAACTAGAAAAGAGACGCTTATGCCCAACAGTGGATGAAGTCGGTAGTAAATTATGACACTATTATCGACTGCTACAGGTATACAAATTAGTTTTCCAGGTATTACGATAAAGGTGAACTTTGACCAGAAGTGGTTTTGAACACACAACTCGGTAGTAATTTATAATTTTATAATTAGTATCTTAAGAAGTATTTACAAACAACAACGAAGAAACAAAACGCCGATTAATAAATTGATACAAAGCGTACTACTCAATTACATTGAAAAACAACAAAATGCTTACACAAACAGATTTGATATCATAATTATTATTGTTGCTAACAAAAGGCTGGCAATAGTCGTCGGTGCCGAGACGTTCTCAGTTGCAAATTGTATTTGTTTCGAGCTCGAAAGGTTTGTTAATGGGAGTCATTAATTTAACGTCGCCAATCCGACGCTCCCGGCGGTTGGCGAAATTTCTTATTCGCGACCCTTCAAATGCAGGCATTTAAGAATTATATTATAAAATGCTTTATGGTTTACGTCTTTATGTCATTGAGGAAATCTCTGCTAATTTACGTATATACATACAGCTATACAGGTTGTAAGAGATATTGGCGTTCAATCTGTTTCCAAAAATTCAGAACATAATAATTAGTCAAGACCGGAAAGTCAATTTAAAAAAAAAATAGAAATTGGGAATTCATAATTGATTTAAAAGAAAATAGCTGTTTATTACATTTTGATATTGTACTTATTGCACTTTTGCGTGAAACAGCTGAAATTGATGCTGTTGTTTTACTGTTGCTCCTTACACCCTGTTTAAAGCTATATGTTATTGTTTCCACGAAGGCGCGATGCGACTCGCTCAAGTGTAACGTTTAGATGGGATTGCTTGCAGACAGATGAGATCACAGTATATAATCGGGTAAGCAGGATGGTTCCACTCTCAATGACTCAAAGCTCTTTTTTTCCGATTTGCTACATTTGTTATTCAAATGCAATATAAGGACGGATTTACGGATATTACTGATACCATAGTTATGCTTATCAAGAAATCGTGCCTCTGATTGCACGATTATTATTTAACGTCTTTACAAAACATCGGGATTATTATTATGAACAAGTCTATCGATTTATCGGTACAAACAAAAACCTTCTAGGGTCATCATTTGCGTGCATTTTCCATACTATTTTGAAGACGGCTTCCAGTATAAGCGGGTGCTACTTTATTTAAGCAATTTAAATGGGGCGGATGTTTATTTTTGAACCTTACAAGTCCTTCCACATTCTGTTACTAGATATGATACTCCTTGGTACTTTCGGCCTTCTGACGACCTGTAACGACTGTGAAATATACACGAAAGACAGCTGGGTCCAACGTCTCGATGCGTTTGCCACCGCACCTTTCCAAATAAATTGCATAATATATGGTTAAAAACTGTATCAAAAGCGATTTGTTTTGTAGAAGAAATAAGTCGTGAAACTCACAAACAGACATGAAAATTTACCTCGTATTTTATTACTAGCTTCTGCCCGCGACTTCATCTGCGTTTCTTGGTTGTAGCGTGATTTTATTCGCCTATAGCCTTTCTAGCGCGTTCAATCAAACAAACAAACAAACTCTTCAGCTTTATAATCTTAAATATAGATTTATAGATTCCGCGTCTAACCATCCTTGTTTATTTTGTTATAATCGTGAAACGAAGCAAATAACACACTCCCCCTCAGTTGCACAACCTCGAAATTTTCCTTCATGCGGTTAGCAACATTTCGCATTCGCAACCCTTCAAATGCAGACATTTCAAAATCATAAAATGAAATGTTAATACGAATAACAGGTAATCCCAGAGCCGATCTTTTTTTGCAAACGGTATTCAATTGCAATACTTCAATAGAAACAAATTCTATTCAATTTTGGCGTCAGTGATGAGTGAATTCGCGAGAACAATTCATGCCATTCACAGTGACGGGCTTATTACTGAGTCCTATGATTCACAACTCACGCCACATATGCACAACCACAAGTAATACAGATACAAATATTTGATGAGCCCAGAATTTCAGTTGGTTCAGATAAATTGAGGCGAAAAAGACTTTTTCCCGTATATTGTGCTTTGTTATAATCTATATTTTATATAATATTATAAAGCTGAAAAGTTTGTTTGTTTGTTTGATTGAACGCGCTAATCTCAGGAACTACTGGTCCGAATTGAAAAATTCTTTTTGTGTTGGGTAGCCTATTTATCGAGAAAGGCTATAGGCTATATAAAATTACGCTAAAACTAAGCGGAGCGGCGCAGTAATGAAAAATGCTGCAAAAACGGGGAAAATCGCACGGGCAGGCGATTCGACGCGACGGGAAGGGTCGGGGGAACAATAAATTTAATGCGGGCGAAGTCGCGGGCAGAAGCTAGTATAAATATAAGAAATAGCATGACTACAAGCTGTACAAATGGCGCGTTAAACGCTCGTAGCAAAAGCGTAGCAACTGGCGTAGCGCGTAGCGAAATGCTACGACATGAGTCTTTTACTTTTTGTCCACAGAGTATGTTTGTAAACGTTGATAACCGCAGAAACGCAATACTAACTTGTTGCAAATCCTGGTAGGGTGCAATTCGGATGTATTAGGTGCGCGTCAAGTCAATCTAGACGCGAGAAACTTTTACTCATTTACATACCTGCGAGTTTGAGTTACGTAGCTCTTGCAGTTGTCCTTATTTACTCGGAGTAGTTTTAATTGTCACTTAAATTGAATTTGTGTTTAATTTGTCAATTTTTCTCTATTTATTATAGTTTATTTACTCCCTTAGAATATAATTTCAATAACTTGGTAGAGTTTATTAAAATCTTGTAATAAAACATTATCTATAGAAATGTGAATATCACTAGAGACATTGCTTATTGTGATGTCATGTCGGCGATGACATTGGTGTTCGCGACTGTTAATCGAAATGCCACACTTAACTAGATTTGTTCTGGTTGTGGCATATATTCGTCACACATACTCGTACAAAATGCAAGCGCTGACGAATTAGACAGTGCAATTGGTTCTTCGGATGAATCATTACTGTTGCGCAAGTTATTAATTTATAGAGTCACATAGTTATGTTAAAACTAAAAGTAGTAATGGGTAGTAACTTGTCTTTAAACGCATAGTCTCCCTAACTGATTTTTTGTCGTTAGAAAATTTAGTTATAGAGAACTTAGTCAATTAAACTCACGCGTTCTTCCTTTGGGGATAGGTAGAACTCGCTGAACACCACCTGCTACAATCCTTACATACTCTTTTGTTTCCATTCACACGTCTGATATCTACATATACTTTCATCTTAAAACGTAGGACGAAAGTTAATGTTAGTTATTTATAGTTATTTTTCAGGTACTTAAAATAGGTTCTGTAATAACCCACTGCAAAAATAAAAAAGCCCACTATAAAGAATCAAAGAACGGAAATAAAAATAAAGTACACGCAATTTTTTTTTTTTAATAAACACAAGGCTATAGAAAATAAAAAAAAAACAAAGGAGGATCGTTCCAAAAAATTACTTATCATAAAGTATCGTAACAGCCAACGATCGAAATTCAAATTGCGCAAGTACGCCTGTCGTATTAGAATGTGCATGTATCTGAATATATTTAGCGGCCCGTCCGAGATAGGCGGGTAAATTGGCCGAGGGGACTCTCACCCCCTCGGCGAGACAGCCACGCACCCTACCTACCTGCGGGCAGCGGAGACAGCCGCTAATCAGCAACTTCCTGAGACAGCATTCTAAATAATACGAAGACACTCCGATATTATTTAATGAGAATTTATTACACGACCAGTACATTTTTATTCACACTTACGCACACTAGGACTGTGACGCGGAGCAAATAATGCACAGCGTTGAATGTTTATTATCTACCCATACATCTAGCGGTCAAGTATTCGCGTTCAGCTCGAGTCCAGAAATATTGAACGATTGAAGGAAAACTTGTAGTTTTAAAATGAATTTTGAAGAATAGTTGCTGCCTGCAACATACGTGTGACTGATTATTTCATGGATGAGATATTTTTATAAGTAAATTCCGTATCACGTAGGAAATATTTATATTCATCTTCTATATGTTTTTTTTCAACCGTAGCTGAAACAAGCTTGTTGTTATAATGACTAATTACAGGCGATTACCAACATGCCAGGATTATAATTAAATATGAGAAACCAATATTCGCAGCGTTCATTAAAAAAGTCATTGCTTCGCATGTCAAAATTTCAACAATATTGGTAAAAGTCGTGCGAAGCGCAGGTACAATTTTCAGAAAATTAGTCTTCTCTTTCAACGTTTGCCTTCGTCATCTAGAATTCACTAAACTGCACGCCTTACTAATACGGCAGATGATATTTTAGTCCGTAGCCCCGTAGCTGATTCCGGGGTATGTCAAAAATATACATAGATACAGTTTCCTAATCTGATAACAGCTCGCCACTACCGGGTCGCGGTGATGCCGCCCAACTCGACGCGACCTAGACAGTTTTCACTCCTAGATATAGTATATTTTTGTCTGTATTTATTCATGTTGAAGCGCTTCCCGTAAAACCTGGGTAGGGTTTTCGTTGTTCTGTTATGTCTGTGTGCTTTGATCATAGCCCCGAGAATGCATTAGGGTTTTATTTTTATACGTGTTGTGTATGGCACTGTACGTAATCATTACCAAAATCATTATCGTGAAAAACAGTACCGTGCTAGCAGACGCTACATAAATTGGAAAATAAAATTTCATGTTGCTATGGTATTTCAAAATATTCGTCAGGCTACAGCTTAGGCTAGTTGTCAAAAGTAGAGTCGTAAAGAGCAAACATTTTATGTACCTACCTAAGGCAATGTTCAGAGGCTACATTCACTTTTAGATAAAGTACTATTTCCTAAGACAAAGACACTCAGCACGGTTTAATGTAGTGATAAGAATCTACGGCTGCTCACGCAAATAAATTGAGAGCACATACAAGATTTATTAAAATAATTATTTGTGAAGCAATTCAGCTCGGTCACGGTCGCTTCATCATCGCGATAATCCCAGGACACTTATAAATTATTCACAGACAAGAAACGCCATTTTAAAATGCCATTCGAAGCTTAACCAGCGCATTCTGCACAATGGTGAAAAGAATTTAATGGATTTTGAAAGTCCGTGTTAAACCAATATGCAGAATCCTCGTTAAAACAACGTACATTATCATTCCCCCATATTTGCGGGAAGCGTGAGAAGCAAAAATTTTGATGCAGGTTAAGCCAAGGCAACAATTTCAGTTTTTGTGAATTCACACGTTTGCGGCGGCGATTTAGGAGCCTTCACGTTCTATACAACACTATATGTAATACGTGCCTTGCTGATACTCGTTCTTTCTCACGTAGAAGGGGTATACCTTTCGGTCAATAATTCTGAATGCGATACTAATCAGTATCAGACTATTCGATGCGCTGCTGGCTGCCACTCAGCCCGCATCTCGTCTTCCATAGGATGACTATTAGTTTTGGGAATACAGCAGTATAATTTAACATTTATTATACTCTCTTTTTATACAGATTACTGAATATATGACTTGGGATCCGAAGTTAAGTCTTCACTCAGGAAGTAGAATAAATATGGTCGCAATTAACCTGAATTTGGGTAGCTAGCATAAAACTGGCATAAACGAAATCATGTATAAAAATGGAACCTAATACTCGACTGCTCTAATAATAAAGCTGACGGCAAAACTGTTAGTAAACCCGTAAATCTTTAATAGTGAGGAGGCTATAGGTAGGAAATTACTGGTTTAACTCAGGTTCGCAAAATGGATTGCTATAATAAAGTTGGAATTTCGCAAGCGTCCATCAAAAGTGAAAACGAATGGCCACCATAAGAAGGCTGACCATTTATCAAGTTTATCTAGATTTCGCACCGGACCGCATCATTTACCGCACAGAAAATCTATAGCCGGCACATTTCAAACACGATTAATAGATAGGTGTTCTACAAGCATTTTGTTATTGCGACGTAAAGCTCACACCCGAAACTAAATCATTTCTAGGTCATGATATTTTATTACACCTCATGCTATTATTGATAAAGGACTGGCAAATTGTACCTACCTAACTATTAAATACTGTGTACCAAACTATGCAGTAACTCGCTGCAGTGTTGGTTATTCTCGGCCGGCGCTCTTAAAGTTCTGCCCACCCGCAACCGACTAAATTCGTGTGGGAAATGTTAATATGTATTTAACTCCACACAAAAAGTAGTCCCCATATAAAAACGCCTTAAAAGCCTTTATAAAAGGGTGATAAACTTTTATGAGCCTAAAGAAGTCTTTAAAATATTCAAATATGTTTTAACAACCAAAGGACTGCATGCATATTACGGATTTGGGTAAATATGCCTCTTGGTCGGTGGGATCTTAATTTACAGTAATGTTAGTAGCTTCGTAAATATTATTGAGAAAATTGTGAAGAATATCGAAGTGCAAACCCAGTCGGAATATTTGAAATATTAATCCTCCGTCAAAAAGTTGTAGATATTACAGTACAGCGGCGACCTTTGCGATAATGACTTACCTGAGATACGAAGCCAGTGTGGCCTACGGCGGCGGCCCGCCCGTCTTCCACGACGGTAACTAATTCCGAATTCAGCGTGCGTATACTTTTGATGTGTAGAAAAAGTGTTGGTCTAGCCACATAAACCTGGCAGCACTTTGGTTGAGTTTTCCGTGGCCGCACCACAATGAATTATAGCATAATTTGTTCTGGTTGGCTCCCACACAATAAGGATACAACACGAGGTGAGAACCGTGAGATGTGTACCGTATGTAGAATGGGAATTGATGAGGCGATATTTGTCGCGTTTCGGGTTCGTGTCACTTGTTGGATCGTACTACAATAAGTTACAGATACGAACATTAATAACTTTATAATGAGATTTTCGACGATTTTGAAAGCTGTATTTTATTTTCTCAATCTGAACCCAGTACTTGTATTACAGGAATAACTATGCCTACAGCTACAAATTCCTTTATTAAATAACTTGATTCTTGAATAATGTATATAAAATAACAGTGTACGAATTTGTTGTCTTACAGAGCTCGTTAATTCCTCTTTGTAAATATGATATAAACTTAATTGGGCATATATGTACCTAAAACATTTAGTATAAGTGTATAATGCCCTCCAAACTAAGACAACCGTAACTTTACAAAGTATAAATTCGAGATAATCGCGTCTAAAGACTTTTTTCTTCAAGTTTTAAGTGTCGCAGTTTAAAAAAATCATTATATTGAATGATAATAGAAAGTAGTGATCGTTCCCTCGAAACTCGTGTTTTGGTGATAATATTCGTATATAATAAACCTATAATTTTAAAAATCTAAAAATCTCCCTTCTGGGACACAGCCGTGAGGCACTTCCTACGTAACATTGTAGCAACTAGACGTAGAATATTAAAAGCAGTACGAAAAACTTTTAGAGACGTTTTGGCAAACAAGTAACTGGTAGGAGAAAGTAGGACGGCGAAGTAGCGAGGCTGGCGCATCTGAAGCCCCGATGCGCCGAGCACAGAACACAACCAACTATTGTGGCATTTAATTAGATATGCGCCATTTGTCTGTTGTTATAGCGTGTCTGTCGATTCGTTCACAGACTAGCGGTAATTGAATGTATCGCGCTCGAGCCCGTCATTTCTTTTTATTCTTAGTCGCCATAGTTTCATCGGGAATTGCATCAATGTCAATTTCCTTTTGCGTTGGAACATGAAAATGAAATTGACATTCCGACCGAGTCTTTTATGTTGTGATAATAAGATACACGTGTGTAAGTAGCCGATAACGTAAAGGTAGATGCAGTCTTTGAATTGAAAGATAAAACAAGGAAATGAAAGTAACTTAAAATAAATGATATTTATTACATTTCGCTTCCGGCGTTATCGGGACCATAGGTGAAATATTAATTGTTTTCCGTTTTCAACGTTGCTAGCAGTTTTTGTCGGAGAATTTATGGTACGTTGTAACAATGTTGTTAAGTGCAAAGGTATCAATTAATGACTCCACTTAGCCCGCCAGGTTCATTGATTCAAATCAGATCCAGCGAGGAGCTGCGGCGTGGAGACAGCGTGGTGTTTAATTACACTCCTATAAATTGGGCGACGACTACAGAAACGTTTCGCTGTTAATTAGAAGCTGCAAAACACTTCAAGAAACACAATAGCAACTCATTACAATGTAATTTCATTTCTACAATTTGATTATTCAACAAAACTATTAAATACGAAAACCACTGACTATTTTAGTAATGAAGCTAGAAATAAAAACACAACACGAGGTCCCAATCGATCGTGTAGGTAACTAACCACTTTCAGTTTGGACAGAAGCATGATAGTTAGCATTTTGGACAATCCAACGCAGAAAATTAAACAAACGTTTTAGGTAATATTGCTGTCGGTGGTTGTGTGAGAGCTCACTGGTTCGTATTCAAAAGTGCTCAAATAGTTTTAAAGCTGATATTTTGTGAAATTTACTCTAACAATATTTCAGTTTTAGATACATTCCTTCGGATAAAATCAGCCGTCTTGTTTATTTTCATTTCAAAACCCACTCATTCGGAAGTTCTAAGGTCGTCGAGCATTCCACCGAGTTCCTCCGTGACAAATCGGCCATAACAACTATACATATAATACAAGTCTTAAAACAAAACTCGCTCAGTACGTGGTGCCGGGGATGACTATAGTAATAAAATGTGGTGGCACAATGGGGCTTATTAGAAAACTATAAATCACCCAAGGTGACTTTTAGCTTTCTAATCACTTAGAAATTCTCTACGTGTTCGAATTAGCAATTAAGAGATACGCAGGAGAACCAAGGTAACCACCATAGCCCGAAGAAATACCAAAGTTAAGTGGTCCTGGGCAGGGCAAATTGCTCGCAGAACAGATAGCCGACGAGGCCGAAAGGTTCTGGTGTGGTGCCCGCGTACCGGAAAATGTAGAGTTGGAAGGCCTCCCATAACATGGACCGATGACCTTGTGAAGGCCGCAGGAATCCGCTGGATGCGGGAAGCACGGAATCAGTCTAAGAGGCGGAGCTAGGGGCAGGCCTATGTCTAGCAGTGGACGAGCCTCTTTCAACTGAAAAACGAATGATGAAAATGTGCTTTTGATAAATCTTTCAGCTCGCTAGAAATATCTTAAAAATATCGTGATTAATACGACATTGCGCGAAATACTGCGTTGTTTTAGCATGCTCGTATACAGGTTCTTTAAAAAGGTATTATTAAGTTTTAAAGGCTAGCCAACAGCGTCATTGCTTCCCTCATAATAATGTAACAAGCGCTGAATATAAAAGTAACTTTTCCAAACGGATTAACAGGATATTGAATATTTCAAGAGATTGTCAGATTGGGTGTACCCACGCGTGCAGGTAAGCGTAACATGGGAACCTACCATTATAAATATAACCGTGGTATTTGAATACATCCTGCCTGGAAAGGGTGAGTTATACCTACTGAAAGGTAGATAAAGTATTGATTTGGTATGTAATTTAGGGAACGACATAATCGGAGATTGTAAATGTTCTGTATATTTTCATTATTATTTGGAAAAGTGGCATAAAAAATTTCAAACAGTGTCAGGCTGTAGGTAAAGCAGGAGGTAAAATATTAGTGGAGAAGAAAGGGTATTCCTGACGTCAGCTTGAATAGTTGCAACATTGTTGCAGCGGTGACGCGCCAGGAAATTGATGTCTCCGTCTTGCCAGCCGCCAGCCACTGCGTCCCGGCTGTGTCTGCACAACTAAAAAAAATATTTGTGAAATTTCACCGTAATCCTTTTAAGATTTGCCGAGTGACTGGTTACGGTAATAGGCGTGCGAAAGCGTCGTAATCAATCATCGATGACTATCGACTAGAGGGGAGGCCAGAGTCGTTTTGCCATTACTGAAAAATGAGGAAAATACACGCCCTCAGGACGATAATGTTCACCGAAGTCAACAAGACGCAGCGATAGCTCAGTTAATAACCACGGGGTAACGATCTTGCAAATTGGAAGTGAATTAAATATTAATTAAGTATCAACTGTGGCTGGCTGAGCATGAAGTGTATTCGTTATCCAATCAGCAGTTTTACTTTTGTTATCAATATCAACGTCGGCGACGGCTCCGAGCCCTCAAATAAACGTACTTAGAGTTTTGGTTTCGCCTCTCTTATCTTTTGCTTAAATAAACCGTTCATTGACTCGCGGCTTTCAGATCTTCCTCGTGATAATTGTATTATCATTACGAATTTTCTTTGGCTGATTTAAGTAAACAGAATACTGAATGAATAATTCAAATGCTCGGCTGTAACACAATCATGTAGGGTGTCAGCGCATTCTAAATTATTACATTAGAATAAAGCGGTGAAATATATTTTTAAAATGACCCCGGTTTCACCGAGTGCATTCCGTGGCTCGGAAAAGCGGGGGCCGGGCTTCGCAGGAGATAAAAGCCTTCTCGCTTCACAGGTGCCGTTTATCAGTAAACCACATAAAGCAGCGCTCCTCGCTGTTAAACTTTTTTCACTCGGAAGACTACTTCTTAAACGTACTTTTTTTTAAAGACACTGTAAGAGAGAAACTTAAGTTTTAAAATTTCAATTAAGAATACAAAGAGATTTTATATAATAATAAAAGATTCATAACTTTAAAGGGTGTGCTACACCACCGTTTGCTCCCCGGAAATGCAGTAGTTCTGAGTAAATCACAAATTCAATTATTTTCGTAATAGGTTACCATTCTCATTGCACGTAAGGTGGGTTTATTATCGCACTATATTTTCATGATTTCCTGAATGTTTGAAATGAAATATGATTGTTACAATCATTTTATAACTTGATCTTCATTGTTCGTTATGGTTACTGAAGCGCAGCGACCGATTGGCTGGTTTTTTGTGGGTGGGAAATCATCGAATGCCATCTCCCGCTCTGGGTGGAGTAGAAGGGCATGTCAGACTTTTACTGATTAAAACCCACCCGTGTTCCTTCAGTTGCCCATATGCCAGGGCCACGGTATCTCTTGCCCAGGAAAGCTGGACTGAATGGCTGGGTTAGAAAGTCAAAACCGTAAACATGTCAAAACATAAGTTAATAAAAGATCTCATTGGCATATTATCATTATTTGAGACTTTTCGCTACTTTAGCACAAAGTTATTCGTATATTTCATTCACAATGCTGGCTGTGCATCCTTATGTCGCATAACTTTCCTTCCTAGTTTATTATTTTCCATAAAAACTAACAGAATAATGCATGGACACTTGTTACGAATCTGAATTTGAAAATCGCAGAATATATTCACAAAGAATGTCGTGTGCTAATGAAATGTTCTGTCCTCATGAAAAGGAAATTGTGAAACGTACGCATTATTTCATACTACATAATTTTGAAAAAAAAAATCTGTAGGAGTGCCACAAAAGATTTTCTTGACATACTACTCGGGACGTCTAACCTCAAATCGCTTACGGTTAAATGTAGTAACCGTTTATTTGTCATTTAAATTCATAATATTGTCAATACATTTTGTAACATCACTGTTATTTATTTAAGTATACCAGTGACCACCCTGTGGTAGAAATTCAACCCTAATTCGTTTAAAGAATAGGTATATTTCTAATGCATTATTAAACAAAGATATTTGCTATCTGCACTCTCTTCTCCACATATAGTTTCCTGTACCACATATTCCGCTGGCTGCGTAACTTTCTTAAAAAGGGGTAAAACGTTTTTTCTTCACGTATTAAGATTTTTAGATAGATCACAAATGTTTGCTGCATTTAAAGTTTTCACCAAAGCATGCTGCAACCCATAAATACCGATATTTTCCCTTGGTTACTAATCTTCGGTGCTGTCTGGTAATTGCTGACTGTGACTAAGGTGACTCTTGAGCCTCCGCCTGTAATCCGTACAAATCCCAGCGATTTGTAACGTTTTGTTCAGTAATTTCGTCAACGTTTTTTACAACTGTACCTTTGTAATGCGTCACAAAAATGTACCGTTCTTATAAAAGTTTTTGTTACGCCCGCCATTTGCACCTCCTCACTGGGCTCGTAATCCTATATTTCATTTTAATACTATTGCGACATTATTTTATGATGTCTTGTGGTATGAACGCGAGTCTTTTGACCTTCCTTTTATTCGACACTCTAAAGTACGAGGAAGCCTTAGTTTTAAACAAGGTGAGAGCTGATTTAATTTAATTAAAGAGTGCAGTCAGTCGTTCATCCCAAACTACGGAGTATTTGTCAAGTGCATATAGTGCCTGTCTTTAAATTTGGTTTCCAATTTAATTTTTTCATAATATTCTATGTATCTCATTATTATGCTCTCCAAAATAAAGTCTTTAAATGAGGCAGAGCTCATTTAAAGACTCTATTTTGCTGACGGCAGATGTGCTTTTATTAAAGTTTCTTTCCAGACAAAAAATAAATAAGCACGGAAATGATTGTGCCTCGTTTTCAGCTGGGGACGGCTCACTTTCAGTCATTTATTTAATACTAGAAACTGAGAATTCAGCTAGGTAAGAAAAAAGAGCATTGCTACAGGAACTTGGTAATAAGTTTGGGAAACATCTTTTCACTAAAGAAAGTTTGTCTAAAAGTACGCTTTCTTTATGTTGCAGTGGTTGTCTGAGAATTATTTAGGTGATGGGTAACTAGGACACCTAGCTGTTTGTCATTGCAGTAAAAAGGGTGATAGAAACTTGTGGTCCCCGGCAGATAGGTAATATTGTAGTCTTACCTCCCTGGAAAATAACTATTACCTCGTAGTGCGAACAAATTGTGAGGGGAAAAGGAAAATATTTGTGGTTCTAGTGGCGCTCATCTCGGAAGTGGATACGATCGGGTCCGACGAGATGTTTATATTCCTAGTTTGACTTACATAAGAAAAATAAACCTACAAATTGTGACAAGAGTCGTACATGAAACCTACGCCTCTGTAGCATAAATATTTTCTTTGTAACACAAACTGAACGTAGGTAGGATAGACTATATATTCTATAACTAGGAAAATGCACTCAGTATACCGTTCATAATATGATATCCTCAAATGTATGTGTTGAATAACAATTATAAATCGTTTTCTATTCAATGAAGAAATTAATATAGGTAATATTATATTCTGTAAGTTATTACAGTAAGTACATTTAAAACATTCTTATAAAACTGGGTATACATACACACAATTAAAAGAATAAATCAATCATTTCCTTAAGTCTAAGGCAGCCCTTACACCTACAAGAAGTTTGCGCAATTTGGTTATTTCAGCCCTTGCACACAAGCGATCCATTATTTTCACGCAAACATTGACGGCCCATCGACGATTCAATGTTTTCGCGAGAGCAAGTTCACTACTTATACTTCACGGGGCAATTAAAACATGGTGCTTCCAAAATGAAACTCACTCAAACTTGACTAAAAATACTAGGTAATTCGTGGTATTTTAAAATTAATTGATTGTTTAGGGCCTGCTTTACTATAATATACATTTTTTTTTTATTGCACCGTGTTATATAAGTTTTATGCAATATGTTTAAGCCTGGTTGGAAGCCATGGAATACTACACAAGTATTGCACGCGCCAATATATCGACGCTTATGACCCGTCAATGTTATTGCGTCGATATAATTGAACGTTTGAGCGAAAGGGGTGATTCAATATTATTGCACAATAAAAGTATTGCACAACGCTATGCTAGGAGAAAGGCCCGCCTTGGTGCCGTAAAAAATAACAAGAATTACCTACTAAATACTTGAACTTTTCTAACACTATATTTCGTAAGTTATTAGAAGCAATTAAAACGACTTACAAGTTAACTGAAGTTATATACGCCTTGTTATTACGCGGTATGACTCGCGGGCAAGCCTAGTGATAACAAATTGGCATCATTTGTAGCGCTCGAAGCATTGTTAGCCCTTATTAATTGGATCATACGATAGTTAGGCATGCTCCCAGATAAATACTAAACAGACGGGTAGATAGATACAAAGCGATTTGTTTGAATGGACTACAGCTCAATAAATTAATATACGTTATTCACTATATAATACACCTAGCTTTATTTATTACACCCATTATTTTATTGCTGTCTCTCCCTTTTCAGTTATTAAGTTATTCGCGTGTAGAAGTGTTAAGATTAGTAGTATATTGGGATATACGTATTGTTCATGATGACATCACGCTCGTTTCATCCAAAGGGTTAGGCAGAATTGTTCCTATAGTAGGTACATATCGCTATTAGTTATTATTAATTCCCGTGTATGTACGTTGTCTACATTATTTTTTTATTATGATGTTATTGATTTCAAATAAAAGCCGCACGGTGCATTCGATCAGGTTAAGCTATGCTTGTTGTCGATTTTCTGTAGATGACTTTCTTTACATACCAAAACTCGTGCCTCAGAAAGCACGTTATTGGTCTCAGTTGTTATTTGTGGATCTTTGACAATCATTACGAGTCATCAGAAGTTCGAAAATTTGACAACAAATCTTACCAAGGGGTATCATATTACCCAATAAATGGATTGTGCGGGTCAGATAGACAGCAGCTCCATGTAAAATACTAGAATATACTCAGCTGCATCCGGTTAGACTGGACCCGAAAAGGTTAGGTTAATTATGATATTATATTTCATAAATCAAAATGAAAAATAAAATCTTTGTGGAGAGAGAATTCTGCTCACAAGTTACATCAATGCCTATCAGAAAACGGCAGGTCTTAGCGCCTACCCCGTCGTCTACGAAACCTGTAATATAGTTTGTGGACAAGCGTGATGTCGTCGTGAGAAGCAATCGAGCTACAAATAAGATTATGGGCAAGTTTTGATGAGGCGTTGTTCCTACGTGCTATGTAGTTGGCTGGATCTATACCTACTTGGCTACCAGTTTACTGGAAACACCTCCACAAGCTTTCACGGCTCGTCACACTTTGTTAAAAAACCACATTGTTTACATGTAACGATTTCTCACAATGTTCAATCATTAATGGAAATGGAATTAAAAAAATTTGCTAACAGGAAAATATTTCCGATAACTGTTGTTATTTTTTTCGATTCGTTTATTTTTTCCGTACACGTTCGACAGGCTTATAGTTCATTTGCACCTGAATTTTCACATCAATTAAAATTGTTTGCAATCGAATCTATTACAGTGTTTTTTTTTTCTTTTCGTTTATCCTCATGTTATCTGTGTGCCAATGCAAATTTAGTAACGAGACATTTCTCTTTTATATTATTTGGTGTAATAAGTCTGGTGGTACCTACTTTTCTACTAGAAAATAATAAATTTCGATTACATACTTGGCACGATAGTAAAATGTCCCTTGAGTTTGAAGCCTTTCAAGGGCAAGGCTATAGTGGTGTCAAAAAAGTAGGTATTAAGTTTTTTTTTATAATCGGCAAGCGGACAGACGTTGTATAAAATTTATAATATTTTGTTTTTTTGGTGAGTAGTCATCAAATAACATTCCCGGGTGGATCGGAAGGGCGTGTCAGACTTTTACTGACTAAAACCCGCCCGTGTTGTTCAGTGGAACATAACGCGCCGTCGACTCGGTCTTGGTCCTTACCGGGCGTGCCAGCTACCCATTGCTCGCCGCCCGCAAGCCGGTGGTCGGAAGTGTATATCACTGAAATATTGAACCATTTCAGTGACATACATACAAACGAAATATATACATACAAGACGACAGTAAAAATCATAGTAAAATCATAACTGTACACTGAATATGAAAAAACCGGCCAAGTGCGAGTCGGACTCGCGCACCGAGGGTTCCGTAAAAATCTGTAGTTATTCACGGTTTATGCATAAGGTTTATGTTTATGAAATTAAATGTTTTTTTTAAATATTTGAGTTGATTGAATGAAAGGTAAATTGCGGCTTACGATTTATGACGTATTAAAAAAAAACTACTTACTAAATCTCGTTCAAACCTATTTTCGGTGGAAGTTTACATGGTAATGTACATCATATATTTTTTTAGTTTTATCATTCTCTTATTTTAGAAGTTACAGGGCGGGGGGACACATTTTACCACTTTGGAAGTGTCTCTCGCGCAAACTATTCAGTTTAGAAAAAAATGATATTAGAAACCTCAATACCATTTTTGAAGACCTATTCATAGATACCCTACATGTATGGGTTTGAAGAAAAAACATTTTTTGAGTTTCAGTTTTAAGTACGGGGAACCCCAAAATTTATTGTTTTTTTTTTCTATTTTTGTGTGAAAATCTTAATGCGGTTCACAGAATACATCTACTTACCAAGTTTCAACAGCATAGCTCTTATAGTTTCGGAAAAAAGTGGCTGTGACATACGGACGGACAGACAGACAGACAGACATGACGAATCTGTAAGGGTTCCGTTTTTGCCATTTGCCTACGAAACCCTAAAAAAGGAGTCAAAAATCTAAAATCCCTACTATGTAAAAAATAAAATATAAAAAAGTTGAAACCATTTTTCTTTTAAGAGGTTCACTATTAGAATTTTAATGCTCACAAATATCTTTATTGATAAAAATTAAGAGGATACCTTCGGAGGCATCTTTTTATAGTCGACTGCATGAGATTGTTCATCAATTAAATTTGATAGATTAAATTTGATACATTAGAAATACAACCTCTTTTAATAAATTTCCTTGTTCCATATTTTTAGAAACTAATTATTTTGTAATTTTTCAGGTTAAACTGAACTATTTTACGAACTTAAACTTTATTATACAATGAACGTGAGAATGGTTGAACGCTCGAACTATACATCGTTGTAAATCCTGCAGGAATGGTCATTCAAAATGAAAAATCATTTGACAAACCTATAGATGATTTTCTTTCGGACGTAAAGAATTGCAACATCCCCATTTCTTCCCGTGGTTGTCATAAGAGGCGACTACGGGACTTACTAGAGAATGGGCCGCAGTGTTCTCTATGCATTTTATCACCATACTGCGATCGCCAACCCGCCTGCCAAGCGTGGCGATTATAGCAAACCCCTCCAAATAAGGGAGGCCTATGTCCAGCAGTGGACGTCTTTTGGCTGAAATGATGACGATGATAAAAGATGATTTCTAAAATCTATTCTGATAGCTGTTCTTCATGACTAACCTGTATGAATGTATCAGTGTAGTGCCATTTGGTAGTAAATCAAAAAACGTAGCCACCTATTGGGCTTAAACTATATAAAAAATAAAGAAAGTGTACGAGTGACATCGACAAAAAAAGAAGAAAGAAGGTAGTTATTACTAGTAGCTAGTAGGCGTCCATTAATTCGTGACAAACGATAACTTCGCAAGCAATTGGAAATTGCTACGGAAGCTGTGGGTATCCACCTGCGGAGCTCACATGGAGAACTGTTCTTACGTCACTTGCTCCTGCATCAACAGTCCTGACTCTCTTCATATTTCGGATGCTGACACCAAAACCACAAACGTAGTAGGTATACGGGGAAGTTTTATAAAAATGTGGCTGTTATGTTAGTACATTGTTCTGTCTTACGACTTCCACGCATTAACTATACATTTCTATAAGATCTCGCTAGGTACTTGGTACAGTAGGTATAGCCTTACATAATTCCATTCAAAAACATTTTAAACGTAAACCCTAATGACCTCATAAAAAAGCGAGCTAAATCATCAAAAACGGGCACAGTTGTTAATATCGGCATAGCTATACGTACATACGTACTTACACAGTAACACACATTCGGCGATAACAACTGCGGTCTCGCAGCCGCGTCAGCATTCAATCCGGACAACCCAGTAATGGCCACATTTTGTTATATTTTTGGTCGCGTCTAGAAAAAAGACCCGTCCTTTGTACACTTGTAACACGTTTAAATTGAACCCGTCTGTATATGACAGTTATGAGGTCTACATTGAAAACTCAAATTAATCACCCATACATATGTACTTAAACTCACGCCCTTTTCCCATGGGGGTAGGCAGAAACTACAAAACACCACTTGCTACATCTTCACATATTCTTTATAATTCGTTTATGTTCATACACCTTTCTGAAGAACATCATCAATAAGGTCACCATTTGTTTTCAAGGCGTTCCCTTCCGGGGTGTCTAGTCACATCTGCCTTGTAAATACCTTTTGTTATCCACCCGTCACCCTCTCAATTTTACCCAACCATCTAAGCCTACTCTATTCAATTATAGTCACTACATCTTCTTTTAAACCGTACCGTTGTTTTATTGCATCATACCTCAGCTCATCATTCACAGTCACACTACACACCATCCTAGATTTAGATAACGATTTAAGGTTTCATGCAAGAGTCTAAATTTTAACTAGGCCAAGTCACAATAGAATAAGTATGGAACGGTCTGCAGTCTTGAATAAATTAGCAAAGAACCGAACAGAGGCCTAAATCGAACTAAGCTAACCTTTACGAATTCAAGTATGGCGGTCTCTACTTCAAGTCGGACTTCACGACTATTTTGTGAACAGCGAACGAAGCAAGTTAATAACAGACCGAAATGAATGTTCTGCTAGCCATTTGGCAACAATCTTAACGGAATATTAAATGCTAAAATAGAGAAGAACAAAAACGTTGATCAACAATTTGACACCACTTGTACTGTCCCTGATTTACGAACGTCGCTTACGATAACCCATGTTTTGTGGCTCCCCGCCCGCGCTCATTTGTAAAACAAAAGTAAAACTGTTTTATGGAAACCTTTCCTGGTGGCTCGCTCATAGATCGTTTGCACCGTTTGGCTCAATGGCAGGTTCGATGTCAGGCTGGCGACACGATCGTAACGCACCTAGAACCTCCATATTTATCAAAATGTAGGGAGTTAACAACATTCTGTCCGCTTACAACCCCGCTCGCCTATTCAATGAGTTCTGACTTTTCTCTCCTTCACCCCCGTTGCTTCTGTTCGTGATCTTTGATCAAAGATATAACATTTTCATGTTATGAAACTGCGCGTGTATGTAATATAGAACTCTTTTATTTGGTTTTTATAAGGATTCCGTTGATAAAAGTAATGTGGTTACTGGCTTATTTCCGGACTGAAATCATATTATATTAGGACCGTTACAAAAATTACTTCTATACAATGTTCCATTTTGTACCTATACCACCTTAATTTTTCCATAACTTTGTCGCTATTGTCCAGCAGCTATTACAAATGATTACCCAAAGTTTTATTTGAAAGTAAAATGTGTTTCCATTACAAACATAAAGTAAAATGCCAGCGAGTGGCAGGATTGTTACCGGGTTTGGAGTGGTACCTGCGGATGATATTAATAGCTAACATCGCATCGCTGTCCGCTGAAACGTGTCCCCATACATCACCGACCTAACACATTTCAATGACGACACTAGCAAAGTGCTTCGCCAGGAGCTCGCCACTAACAAATGTGTGTGTGACATATTATTACCAACTAGATATCCGGAACAGATTTATAATCTCCTTGTCATGAGACATTTGAAACGGGGGCGTCATATCCCACAGTGACTAGTACTTAGGCTATGTTTAGGACCCTACAAAGGTATATATGTAATACAAGTATGTTCTCGGATCTCATTTATCCGATTTGTATTTTAAACCGACATCACGTAGGACGGTTTCTTGAATATTGTTTCATTTAATTTTCTCAAACAGAATGATAAGAACAAATATTGTAGGTGGCCGACAACAAAAGGCTCATGTAGGCGCAGTTACGTAAAGAGGATTTCTAAGAGAACTTCTGTGCGGTGAGCATGAGTTTCCCAAAGAACTAGGTAAGATGTTATTTTCGAACGGGCCACCGTCGAGGCGGAAATGATTCGACCGCCTTAGAAACAAGTATCATTAAGTACTTTGTTTTGTATTGTATTATAGTATTCAGTAAATAAATACATGTTTTCACCCGTAGATTACACAGAGCTTTACACCGAATTGCTTTCGTTAAATCAACCGCGAGTTTTCGTTCAAAACCCGTTGACGCGTTAATGAAATCCAGCTCATATTATTGTTATTCGGCCGGCCAAGCGCAGACCATTAGAAATACGATCACTGATGTGCGAACTGACTAACGCGTCCGTAACTTTTTAATTAATAGGCGTGGCTGACGACACAATGGTAAAGCGTGTTTATCGTTAGCTGCATCATATCTAGACAGATAGGCGATGACAAAATTATTGACACAGTTATACCCGTATTGGCAGTCACTCCATATTTTATAAAGAATACTACACATATAATGCTCTCAGCCGGAAGTTTTAATCAACATTCGAAGAATTTCAACATTCGAGGAAGTTTTAAGCAAGAACGAATCGCAGTCTTTGCGGGAACTGTGCATTCTTATAGTATCAAAAAAATAGCGTTCTAATCGTATAAAAATAAGTAGAAGTCGAATAAAGCTATCCGCAACTATTGCTACGTACTCAATGGAAGACATTGATGGAGAGTGTGACCAGGCATTTGGCAACCGCCTAGTGTCGACGATATCCAGCAACTAACGCATTAGCCAGAAAACACTGGTAAAGTATCTCAGCTATTGGCAAGTAAATTTTCTTCAAAATGCGATTTTGTTTTCCGGTCCGTATAAGCTCGTGTGCAACTTACCTACAGTAGCAAGAACAATAAAACTTTTAATTAGGTAGGTCCGTAGGTATATTAAAAGTACCGCTTAAACACCGACAGTTTTTAATTTATTAAGTACAGTGTTTTCAGCGTCGTGAATTTTAAACATTCATCATGCAAATAAAGCTTTACTCATTTATTTACACTGTGTTGGAAATGCTAAATAGTTTATTGGAGTAGCCGCATTGTTATAATTTCCATGTTATTTCTCTCAAACATTTTGTAAAATAGTCTCAAAACTATTATTTTACCTAAGATTTGTTTACATGCTTGGTAAAAAAATAGTACAAAAACAAAAATACAAACAGAACTACTACGTAACCAAAGTAGCGTAGAAGTAGTTTGCGAAACTCAAAGACATGTATGTAACATTTTGCCGAAATGTCATAAGTTTTTAGCCAACAAAACAATATATTCCCGACGAAGCCATAGAGCGACAATAAAAATAACTTTATCTGATTTCAATATCGGGCATTCGGGAACTTTTCAATGCTGGCCCCTTAGTGGCCGAGTTGTAAGCTATAAGTATAGATATTGGCTTTTATTTAACGTTGTTCACTCAAAACCTATTCAACTTTAGTAAAACATGATATGTATTCAGCATTTTATTGAATATCACCATGCCTTTATGTTTTCTACAAATACTTACTATTGTGAAAATTAAACCTGGCTTCTGATTTTTCAGCTCAGCGTTTTTAGAAAAGCGCAACGGAATGTAGAAAGGAAAAATCATGTTGTGTGCACAAAAACCTTTTTGTCCGATGGAAATATTGAGAGATGAAAAGCGTACAAATGTCCGTTAGAGGTAGGCCGTGTGTGAGTGCATACTAAAAACAAAGGTATATGACAGCTGGCAAGCGCGACGCAAACTTCACAGGACAGTACTCAGACAAATGCTTGCATACAGGACAAAAGAGTTTAAGCATTATCTGAGACAGAAATTACGAGTTAAAAGTATACTTTATAGGTGTCGATACGTTTAACAACTTCCAATTATTTTAACAAAGTATCGGACACGGATACTGGACACAGGTTGGCGGTCGTTGGTTTATTGTGAAAAGTCCAAGGTAGAAGATTGAATTGAAAATTGCAGACGTAAATATGTAGTAGGTAGGTACATGCCTCTTTTCTTCTTGTATTCTAATTTCAATATGTTCGGCGTGGTTTTATGGATGTAAAGATTGAAACTTACGAAATTTTTTAAATTATTGTCTGGCTGATTGGCTTTACAACCAATTCAGCCACTGTCGTATTCTTCAAGCAGTTTTGAAACAGATAAAGAATGAACTGTTGTATTTATTTATCACAGCATTCTTACATAAACATAGTCCATAACCAAGTCGCCTACATGCGTCGATCGTGGGTCTAACTGAACCCTATTAGTTAAATTCGTGATTTTGCCAGTAATTTTGTTTGTGCGAAATTCCAAAACAAAACATGCGAGAATTGTTAGTTTGTTTTATTTTAAAGCCGTCACTAAAACTTAACTATTTCATCATACTACTCATAATAATAATAATACATACCCTAATCACAGCCTATGAAATTAATCAGTCTGCGAATGGACCTTTTGTCCTTTCAAAATTTTTTCTTTCGAGGTTCTATCTGGGCAATGTGGTTACAGGGGTACGACAAAGTTAAAAAGGAATTGGTCCAACTACTCCTAAGTCCGGGCTCCATCGTGCGACGAAGGATACTCCTGCAATTTTCGCATGCCGTACGACAAACCACGCTATCCCGCATAAAACGAGCATTCCCTCCCGATCTGCCTACTACCCGTCTACACTGATTCCACTAAAGTGCTCCTGCTATGCGGTTGACTTAAATAAGTCAACAGGGAACATATCGCATGCCACGATACTGTTACAGGCTTTCCATGATGTTTATACAAATTGAGGTTAATTTATACACTCGAGTGCAATATGGAAATAACAACACTAGTTCCATGTAGAGTTTTCATTTCATTGTTGAATTGCTATTTAATCCTATTGTAGTCTTCCACATATTCTCAGAGTACTTGCCTTCAGGCACTAAGTTCGGAGAAAACGAATGCACAATAGCACACGATTTCCATCATTATTCTGAGAGAAATGGTTTTTCCTGATGCATATTTTTCCTGAATTTGTTCAAATGCTTTCCTGTTCTTGTGTTATTGAAATATTTTATCAAACAGACGTCATGGAAACAGTTTTCCGTGATTAATTATTGCAGGAATATACAACGCGTTATTAAGATTTCGAAAAGTATTAAATTAATATATTTTTCAAATTGTTACTCAATGAAATCAAGGATAATATCTTATTTTTAATTAGCGTTTTAAACGTCTGCATTCTGATGAGGAGATTTTTACGACTTTTTAGGGTTCCATAGCCAAATGGCAAAAAACGGGACCCTTATAGATTCGTCATGTCTGTCTGTCTGTCCGTCCGTATGTCACAGCCACTTTTTTCCGAAACTATAAGAGCTATGCTGTTGAAACTTGGTAAGTAGATGTATTCTGTGAACCGCATTAAGATTTTCACATAAAAATAGAAAAAATAACAATAAATTTTGGGGTTTCAATTACTTAGAACCCATACGTGTAGGGTATCTATGGATAGGTCTTCAAAAATGATGTTGAAGTTTCTAAAATCATTTTTTTCTAAACTGAATAGTTTGCGCGAGAGACACTTCCAAAGTGGTAAAAATGTGTGTCCCCCAGAGAATGATAAAACTAAAAAAAAATATAAAATGTACATTACTGTGTAAACTTCCAGTGAAAATAGGTTTGAACGAGATTTAGTAAGTAGTTTTTTTAATACGTCATAAATCGTAAACCGCAATTTACCTTTCATTCAATCAAATCAAATATAAAAATAAAATAAAAACATTTAATTTCATAAACATAAACCTTATGCATAAACCGTGAATACCTTCAAGTTTGTACAGACCCCGGACCCTCGGTGCGCGAGTCTGACTCGCACTTGGCCGGTTTTTTTTTGATAATTACATCATGACTCGTTTGATACCAATGATGTCCCATGAATAGTAAACACACAGTCATAGGCTATTCAGTAGGGTGTAGCCAAAGCTTTTTATGTGTATCCCTAACAAACAAAACTTTCCTCATTATAAGTTTGGTTTGTAACGGTAACGTAGGTATTGTACAAATAATTGAATAATAAAAGGTTCAGAAGAGAAAATTATTACCACGAAAAGGTAATTAACTTAGGGTAATAAAATATTGATGGAATAACTTGAGAAATGTAACTTTTTAACATAAATTGTGTAAGTCTATGAGTGCGAACAGTGGCCCAGTGGTATTGGTCCTGACTTTACGACAAGTTTGTAGATCGTGGGTTTAATCCCAAGCAGGCTCTTTTATTTCTGTAATTTATTTCACCACTTTTCAAACGGTGAAGGAAAATCGTGAGGAAACCGGCATGTCCAAGAACCGAAAATTCGAAGACATGTGACATCCACCAACACACATTAGGCCCGCGTGGTGGATCACGGCCCACTCCCTCTTGCAGAGTGGAGGCCTCTATCACAGCAGTGGGAACATAATAGGCCGAATATGCTTATGCGATGTAAGTCTGTGTGTTCAAAAATGATGTCGATATTAGAAGCGTCAGAAACTACGTCAGTGTCTACCTTTTGCCCGACACGAGCGTGATATATGACTACATATTCATCAAAAAGGTAGAAGGGGAAAATGAAAAAATAAAACCAACATTCACGCATGGTCAGATACAGTCTCTAGAAAAAGTTGAAACTAACATTCCCGCATGGTTAAATACAGTTCTCGAAAAATTCTCTAGCTATCATGTATGCATGAAGTTTGACTGGCAGCCTTTCACGAATACCTCATACACAACTGCAGGCAGAAGTTAACCCTAGCCTCACCTTTTAAGTACATACGAACGAAAGATTTCTTAGAACGTGAACTGTTAAACGTGTAGTTAAAAGTTTAAGGAGGAAATATAGCAAACTTTAAATGTTCACAAACACGACTAAACGTTGTTGCAAGGAAGTTCAAACTTAGTACATAGTGTTATTTACTGTTCCTAATTTTGTTAAAAAAAAATACAAATATCTGATTGTATTTTGAGGTCCTCTCCTATGACTTGGACGTAAAGTAAATAGCGGTTTTAAAAATAAAATGGATAAATAGTTATAAACGTCTTGGTGCTTCAAATCTATTGCAAACTCACATAGCGTTGAAAATCAACAAATCTAATGGAATAATAACGCTTGTAAATATCGACTTTATCATGAATACTTACGGTCTGTTATTGAAAAAGTCTCTTAATGGTACATGGGAGGATGGAATCCATAAGGATAATCAAGTGTTCTTTTGGAACGCAGTGCTTTAAACGCAGCATGAGGTTGTAGAAATCGTCACAAAACGGAAAAAATGTTACGTGACGTTATACCGCCCCCTCCATACGACTTTTTATAATGTGAAATAGACATAGGCATAGAGGAGAGTGAAAAAAAATTTTTTTCGTGGGCAGGTGCAATGAAGCCAATAGTGAGTTCAAAATGAAAATCGAAGACGGCCGCTGCATAGCTTTCATCATGGGTGTTGTTTGCATGGCTTTCGAGGATGCAGCAGGGATAGAGTTATCAAAATAGAGTTTGAGTATTTTAAAGAAAGGGTAAATGACGTTTCATTCGGAGTTGGAAAAAAAGCCGAAGAAAATTCGTTCCTGACGGGAGGCCCCCACAAGTTTTTTTTTTACAAAAGCATGTTTATAGCCGTAATCTGCAAGTTAGGTACAGTGCATCAATTATAAAAAACCCGGATTAAGCTGGCCTCTTATTCTTTTGAAACGCCGACCAGCTCAAGGTCAAAGTGTTACTACAAAAGTACCTACAGCCTTCTGTACTATGGAATCAAAAATATCCACGAATAAACGTAACAGAATCGGAACAATAGGGTATTGTATAAGTGTATGGCGTGTGATGTAAGCGTATTCAAAGATAATTTGAAATGTGAGCCACTCAGCAGGCATTATTCGGAAAACAATTTTTATTTGTCGTAGAGAATTTAACCATTGTTTCTGCCGGAAAATAGATTCTTTATTGTGCTGAGAACTGGGAAGCCGTAGGTGGAAACAGTTACGTTTTCAAAATATGTTTTATTGCAAGTAACATAGTATAATTATACGAATCCAGCGTGACGTTCCGATGACGCCGCGTGGTGGAAACGCAGTCATAGTAAATTGTATCGCTACTTCGGCGGCGTCATCTCGTTCTCAATGACGTCCCGTAGACGAGGCGGTAGACAAACGGCCTTAGTCTGAGATTACACCTACCTCGTCACAATAGTATGCCTTGAGGGACCGATTCAGAAGAAGATGAAGAAAGTGCCTTTAATTATTTAGTAGGAGGTGAAAATACTCACACAGAAACAAGCAATAAAATGTTAGTAATAAACTACGTGGGTTTCCCAGGCAGAGGCCGCATAGCCAGAAAAATGCAGTTGAAAAGTAAACTCATATTCGTAGCACATTGGCAAATCCATTAAGAGCCGCTGAAACCCTGTTTTATATTAACTACATAAGGTATTTCAAATGTATTTTCTAAGTGTGTTTTCCCGTACATTTATCCCACGATTTAATTAAATAGATGTTAAGGGGTGAAGCAAAAAGAAATTCCTCATTTCTCTTGCGGTTCGTAGGTTAGTGTCTAACTACAATTTCATTTTCCGCAGAACATTTGCCGAGTATAATATGTGAAGTACAGTAATGCCATCAGAGAGTCCGAGCTCCGGAAGCCTGCATAATGCATATATGAAGCATACGAACACGTTAGGAGCACACGTACGTATACCACAATTACATTAACATTAAAGGGCTCGGAACATTAAAGTGGATCCACACCACTAAGCTAAATTTATATGTAACTAATGAATTAGTGAAACGTTCGCTAAGCCGATGAGTCTTAGTGGAAAGTCGCTGCTAATTTGTTACAATGTAGTCACGAGACATGAAATCATAATTAAGGTATATATACCTTCTAGATGTTTGCGTCTTACAACTAGTACACGTGTCTTGAAATATTTTAATACTTCATTCAAAGGCACTAATAACTTAGGAAAGTCCCTTCTAGTTGGCCTGGTCTCGCTACTGACTGATGTGAAGAAGCCTGAAAACGATTTTTTAGGGAGATAAGACCCTGGCGGGACGATTTGTCGTCCCTAAAAATCTAATCCGTTAAATGTCTAAAAACATAGGCAGGTCAGTTTTCACAAAACTAATAGGGTTAAAACCCATATACATTCATGATACATTAACTCTTTAAAAGCAAATTGAAATCCTTCAAGCAGCTGTTTATGTTTTCTTATCCTTGAAATATTGGAAAGACGAAATCTGAAGTTAATCGGACTCAAGATTAAGTCAATAGAAAGTCAGATTTGTGTTGACAGGATCTGTCCCTGAAATTGTGAAGTGTTCAAATGTAAATTGGCTCAGCTTCCCAAACTTAATTCAATTTAGGTATAATGAATGAAGATTAGACACGTTACTGTGCCTAAATGTGCATTATTTATAAATACAGGTAGATTGTCGGTCAGTCCGAAGTCTCGCGAAAGCCCCGGCATGAAATTTCCACCTTCGTTCAATCATTTACCTGATTCGGTAACGTGCCTTTCTGTAATACTCCTCAAGATAAACTGTGAACTTGTACTTACATACACGAATGTACGTTATTTATTTTCTGAGGCGGTTGGTTTACGAACTACGTGTCACGGGAAAGGGCAATAAAATCTATCTACAAAAACATTGATGAAATATTTCCATTTTTTGGAAGAGTGAAATAAAATTCATTATTTTTGTTCACACCAATGCGTTCGTTTACATATAAATTGTCAGGAGTAAATTGAATTTTGAGAAAATTTCTCTGTATTCATTAAATTATAGTTTCAAATGTCAATCGTCTTTGTTGCAATCGCAAATAACTTTATTAAGTTGTCATGAACGCGTTTATCCAGTAGTTCAGCCAAATATCAACCTACAAATTTTATTAAGTTGAACTGTTTTGGTCTCTCCAACTTTTAATAATCGGTCTAGGTAAGTACTGAATGACATTCTAAATTTTAACGGTATGAAACTCGTTTAGTGATTAAACACCATTTACGGCCTGTTGGTTCGATGAAAATTTAAAATCTATGGTCTTTGTGACCATGGATTTTAAATTTAACGTTGACAATGATATAACTAGAGATACACAATGTTATAACATGGCCGTTTTCTTCTTTAGATAAGTGGGCAAGGTTGCGTAAGGAAAGTAAAAATAATTATTTATTTACACAAAACACTTAGCGCAAAGAAAACCATACATGGAAAAGGAAAATGCTACTTTTGACAAAGTTATACTTTCGCTGAAAGTAAGTAACAGTAGCCCTCTGAAAAATTCTCAACTCATAGAAGCCAACAAAATTCTTATTGAAATGAGATACTATTTCCCGGCGTTTTATTTACAATATGGATATAAAATAGGTATATTTTCTTCGGCTTCGTTCGATATGCGGACAAAATAACATTTGTATGAACAGTCTGGGGTCAGAATACTCAGAAGACGCACTTCGTGAATACTGTGAATAGGTATTGTGTTTCCGGATTGCAAAATCTTTTGGTAACTTATTACTGACTTAAACAACTTTCAGGTTTCATATACCGAGCACATTGTTCGTACACGAGATTAATTCTAAATGCTTTAAAGTTTTAACATAAGACTGTTCCATGTAGAATCGTGGGCCGGGGAGAAGCCTGTAGGTATAAGTTAGGCTACTCTAAAAATCTCTGTTGAAATTTTAAATTTAAAACATGAGACATTATGAACAAAGCCACATACAGACGAAAGCGGAGAGTCGAAACTATAGCTGTCGCAACATTACACTTAATTTTTTTCCGTCCTCTGCAAAAACACTAGACTGGTAACGAAGCGAGGCGCTGCATTCCTCACTCAAGTCTACATTTTATGTGTTTCATATTATGTTCCAAAAACGTAAAAAAAGTCAAAATATGTATAATGAGAATTGTTTGTCTGGTACCTAATGAAGTTTTATGAAACAGATCAAAATGCGGACGCTTGTAAAACAATTCTACCGGAAAATTGTGGATCACGAAGGACATGATGATATGAGAGTTTGAATAACGTTTTTATGCATTCCGCTTTATTGTGCGTATTCATGTATGAACATGCCTCTTTTGGGTTTAGAGAAAAATTCCGGGACAGCGCCATCGGGATTTATTTTATTTTTTACATTACAGAATTCTTTTGTGTTTCAAGTGTCAAGTTTTCTATTTCCCCTCGCCATTACGTGAGGATAGATATGAGTGTGATATGTATACGTATCTCAAAGCTGAAATAAGTTTTCCATGTGGGCTTGTGTTCATGTCCTACATAAATGGAAAAAAGTTTTTCTTGTCGTTTCGTAATATTGTGTGGCGTGGGGTGGCCGCGCGCCGTGTCATCGTCGACAAAGCAGACGTTTATGTTACAACACCATTATCGGCAGCTGGTTTCTTGTTGCCTCAATTTCCTTGTGCTATACCTACATATCTTCGTAAAATAATAAATTACTGTTAGGGTCACGGACAATATCTCGCTAACTAAATTGAAAGTGTGTGATTTGCAATTAAATTTGCGTTGTTAAATGCATCGCATATTCTGTTATTTTCCGTATACAGGGGCTTAGATCCATCTGGGAAGCTAATTGGAAAGCTTTCCGGCCCCACAGGTACGGCAAGCATCACGTAAATTATAAAGCGGCCACCCTGTCCTGACAGACGAATCATACTCTTTATTGTTTATTTTACAAAGTTTTAATTTTAGAATACTTCATTTCAGTTGTTTTGTTTAGAAATCTCACTTCAACATGTTTTAAGCCGATGTAGATACTTATTCGCTTGCTTGTGAATAATCTGTATTAAGGATTTACGGCTTATGTAGAATCGACAGAGATTTTCTGTGAGAAAAGGAGGCAGTCTGGGAGAGACTTGAGTCGAGTGGGGGGGAGAGGGGTAGCTGTGAACGTACCTCAACCGTCGACAAACACAATCACGTTTAAACCATGATCTTGTCGTGCCACTTGAAAAGGGAAGCCTTTAATTGACAAATGTTTTGAAGAAGATCCAATTTTAATACCGTTGGAGTTGCTTTCGTACCTCAATAATTTCGTTCTTATCATAATGGTCCAGTTCGCAGGTTACTGACCCGTGTTCCACTGCACTGACCACAATTGACTCTAAGCAGTGAATTTCAGTCTGTCTCGGGGGAAATCAGGGATCAAGATGAACCCACAATAAGTTTCTTGGGCCAAAAGATATGCTTGCGGCAAGAAAATAAAGCAGCACTGTAGTTTTATGTACCTACACACATGCACACGTAGTAGAAACTGTGAATATGATTGTAGAGTATGATGTGTATATTTTTCATAACAGGAATATTTCGTTTGTTTTAACTTTTATTAACATTCATATTAAGATAGAAATGTGACCAATGCGGTGAATTGGTTATGTTCCATCGATATTATTATTCAGAGATATCATATTTTGTTTATTATTATCATAATCAGCCAATATTGGTTCCCCTGGTGAGACACTGGTCTCCTCTCGGTGAGAGGGAGTGGGCTATAATATATCACGCGGGCTTGTCTTCTTGGTTGTAGGACATGTCGGTTTCCTCACGATGTTTTCCTTCACCGTTTTGAGAGCAGTGGTGATGATATTATTTACACAAAGTAAAGCGCCTGCTTGGGTTTGAAACCACGACCTACAACTCGTGAGTCTGAGCCGATACCACTGGGCCACCACAGAGCTCGATTTAATAAGAAAAATGAAATTCCTGAGTAATAAAAATATAAGAAAATGTTAGTGCGCTTGCAGTTTGCGGAGAAGGCACTAGCCTTAATACTTTTCAATTACTCTCGGTAGAAAATAATTGGAAAAACTTTTATTTGACAGCAGACGCAAACATTAAAAGATTGTAGCAGTTTTTGTTACTACTAAGAACTTTTTGTTACTTCGAAGACCACTGGAGAGCAGTGGTGGCCCAGTGGTCTCGACCCTGACTTACAGGTCGTGAGTTTGAACCTAGGAAGGCTTTCACTTTATGTAATTGATTTCATCAATACTGCTCTAAAATTCAAAACACGTGATATCCATCAACCCGCATTGGACCCATGTGGTGGATACATGGTATCAGTGGTACACTCTTTCTCACAAAGGCGGCCTGTGTCCCAGTGGTGGGAAAAAAGTTATAGGATGATATATCTGTGTAGATCAGAAACGGATAATAATATATTGTATCGGTTACGGATATTTCATTTTTAAGGAAATGTATAAGTAAAATAAAAAATTGACTCTATTTGTATTTTATAATTTGGCACCACCATCAGTCTTATACGTAATTATTGTAGGTAATCATTTTTAATTATTACCTATCTATCTTATAATGAAAGCAAAAACCAACATTTTTTAAAACTAAAATTGAAATGTACATTTTTAATTTTAGTTTCTACTCTTTAATAATAAGAATTAAGAAGAAGAATTAAGAATTCTGATTGAAATGTTATAAATGCCCATAACGATATTGAAAAAATATCAAATAAAAAAAAAATGTTGTTTTTTTACATTACACAGTTACTGAAATAATCAATTCACTCGACGTGTTTCTTTTATATTCCTCCCATATCCGAAATTATTCGAAACTTTTATATCGGTTAGGGTTACGGACGTCCATAGCATCCCTCTAAGTATAGATCCTACAGTATAGATTCTCTGTTTATTTGGATTCTAATTTAATAATCTATAGCTTAAAATATTTAATGTCCAACGCAGCATTAGTTTTGGTCGCCAACGCTGGGTGGAGGTAAAATGGTTCCCCTTCCTAAGTCCCGGTCTTGTTGTGACGTCGGCTGCTAGCATAAAATATTAAATCAGCCTTATTAACAAAGCATCTATTTTACAGTCAACATGGCTAAAATCGTGTTCAAGAAAAACAAAGTGCTGCTTGCAATGTACTTAGAGGTATAAATCCTACCGTAAGTAACGAATGAACTCCTGAAATGTTCAATCTTACTTTGGGCTTTAAAGAGCTTTCAAATTATATTTGTAGAGTACCTGAATAATGATGAATAAAGTAATTACATTTTTTTCTCTTTCTGGTTAAAAGATTTACAAGATAAGCGTTGAGCGAATTGGGTCAGACGTTAGAAGGTCGTCAAAATGCGTGAGGAACTTATACAGTGGGGCTATTAGTTAGGTACTCGTAAGTATTTAGACAAATGTTCGAGTTGAGCGTATTAACGACCCTGATTTCGGTTTTACTTCTCCATTTGGGACAAAGCGATTGAGCGAATATCATCCGTTTGGGATCCCAGATTATGTGTCCCGAATAACGTGTGAGGTGCTTGGAGTCTTTAACGACTGTTGGTCCCTCAGTGAGATTAATAAGATTGATTGCCGAATAAACCATTTTGGAACCCATCACAGAATTGAATGGCTACACAATGCAGTAATTAATTTGCTTTGAAGTAGCGAAGCGTGTGTTGGTGGTACGGGAGCAATGCTATGTATTTGATGCGAAACGTATCTACTTGAGATTCGTAAAAAGTTACACACAAAGAGTGTTGGCTGAGACGTGCTGAAGTGGGGACAGGCTACACTGCACACATTGTCTCTGAAATGTGTTCAGAACAAGCCAGTCACAGAGTAGGAAAATGTAAAGAAAACAGGGTAGTGATCAGAGCAGCTGAAAGTATATTATGCCTTCTGTACACAACTGCCTCTTAGGTCACACTCGAGAGGTCATCGCTCAATTCGTGTACAAGAGGTCTGTCTAAGTACTGCTTTGAAGTGTAGCCAGGATCGGCCATTGTGTTCAGGTGGCGTTACTTTGGTACATGTGTCGGAGCGGAACACAAACACTAGAAACGTGATTTTTGCATGCTAAACAAGATAAAGACAAGCACATACGCGGCTCAGATAGAACTTTGAATTCAAGTATTTCTAACTGAAATAAGTACATTATAAAATATTTTGTGTTTGAAAACTGGCTATTTTCTTACGTTCTACGGTTAGTGATTACAATAATAACTTAATTAGGTACATATCAGAATACTTAGCATAATTATGTACTCATCTGATACGCTTAAGTTTATTCATACCGACATCCTTAAGAGCTACGTAATTGAATTTAATGAGAAAGCTTGTAAACAGATATGCCTACTCTTCTGCCTCAAAAACTTCATTAGCTTTCCTAAATAACTACCTATATGGAGATTTCTGCGGGCATTTCTTCTTAAGGAGTTGTAAAAGATATTTTAAATCATAAAACAGTTTAATTCCATATTTATAAAATTATTTACAAATAATACTTATATAATGCATATAACTGCAGTAAAACAAGTTGATACTTCCGAACTAAAACGAAACAGTTCAGAATTTAATTTCATGTCCGTTATTAAGGTCCCTTGTCAAGAGTACATACCTACCCTCCGCGGGAACCCTACTCGTAATTAATGCCAAAATATGACAGGTAACACAACAATTACAATCATTACAGTTTGGTGGGGATATCGATCGTAATGTAAGCTATTGTCCAATGAGCACGCCAATAAGCAATAACTAAGAAGACCGTCTAAGTGCACTGTGCAATTATTAATACCTAGTCTTAGAGCCAGACAGCGATTGAAAATAATCTCTACCGCTGCAACCGTTTTCTATCTAGGAAATAAAAAACCGGCCAAGTGCGAGTCGGACTCGCGCACCGAGGGTTCCGTACAAACCTGTAGGTATTCACGGTTTATGCATAAGGCTTGTGTTTATGAAATTAAATCCTATTTTTTTAATTTTTATATTTGAGTTGATTGAATGAAAGGTAAATTGCGGTTTACGATTTATGACGTATAAAAAAAAAAACTACTTACTAGATCTTGTTCAAACCAATTTTCGTTGGAAGTTTATATAGCAATGTACATCATATATTTTTTTTAGTTTTATCATTCTCTTATTTTAGAAGTTACAGGGGGGGGGGGACACACATTTTACCACTTTGGGAGTGTCTCTCGCGCAAACTATACAGTTTAGAAAAAAATGATATTAGAAACCTCAATATCATTTTTAAAGACCTATCCATAGATACCCCACACGTATGGGTACGATGAAAAAATTTTTTTTGAGTTTCAGTTCTATGTATGGGGAACCCCAAAATTTATTGTTTTTTTTCTATTTTTGTGTGAAAATCTTAATGCGGTTTACAGAATACATCTACATACCAAGTTTCAACAACATAGCTCTTATAGTTTCGGAAAAAAATGGCTGTAACATACACGGACAGACAGACAGACAGACATGACGAATCTATAAGGGTTCCGTTTTTTGCCATTTGGCAACGGAACCCTAAAAACCAATAAGTGTAGACTATAATATAATTTCAGAGGCCAGCATTCCTTCGTCTAGATTCGAGGCTTCCTCATAATACTAGTAGGATCATCATAATATGAACGACTTTACGAAATCACGCTTCCTTAAAAGGGTACGATTTGAACTCTCGAACGATTTTATGTCACGGAACTATTATGACTACAAAAAGCATTCAATATTCTTATCATACCTTTTATGCCGGGCCTACTACGGCAAAAATTAAATTGAAAATCATGCGTCTTCCCATCCTACCGATCTACTACAATATGACAACGTAGCTTTGTCCCTTAACACAGCTGTATGTTGTCGTTGAGAAACAAATATACATAGCTAGTTATTGTAAGGGTCAAATCAGATTTAGAAGTTGTGTACGTGTGGTTTGCTGCGGATTAGCGAGATTACCGGGGCCTTCAAACTCGGAATGTTTTGCGGAATAGCCCGTTACAATGGGATCTAGTCGGTAACCCTTGTGGAATTGCAGCCAGCTGAGACCTGCCAGCGGCGGCAAGGCTTCGGACACTGGATTACGAATAGGCGAGCCGTGAAAGATCACTAATATCTGGTGAACCGTGTACTGTGTATGCTGAGCAAATCCATGATGTTTTGACGCTTTTGTATAGAGTTATTTGTATCCAAGCACGCGACTATCGATTGATCACGTCTGTATGTATCAATTAATTTCGTCCAAGAAGCACATGGTTCTGCTGTTTTACATAGGTACCGGCTATAGTTGAAAATTGAACATTAATCTCAATGTTAGTCGGCACCGCATGAAGCTTAATACCGTGATTGCCAACCAATTTAATAGAAGTGCAGGTCAAATAGATGCATAAAGCCATCGGACCGACCACAAACGATTCCTGGCTCGTGTGAAATAAGACCATTATTACATGTAAGCTTTAAATGCAAAAGTCGACGGCATGCTCCAACGACTGCAACGCAAACTTTTTGTTAAACGCCAACTAATTGCGGTACTGCCTCTTATTTCCCGCAATAAAAATAAAATGTACGAATATAAGTACATTGTTTTTCTATGTATGAGTAAAAGTGTTTCGTTGCCTTTTCATTTTATTGTACAGCACGCGGTTGTTTAAGTGCATTTATGTCTTCTGTGTTATTTAGCTACTATACTTCACTTTGTATTACGTACTTTCGTATTACGTTGAGTTTCCGTTTTAAAATGTGAGACTGCATTTTATTACGTACTTTGAGCATATAATCTAATCTGGCATACATTTAAAATGACAACTGAAGTTACAGGATTGTAACTATATGGTACAGTTATAGTTTTTACCGAAATAGTATTAGAAGACCATTTCTGTAAAAACTATTGTTAAACTACAGATAATGTAGGGCACACTGGAATTCAACAGATTTGCACGTAACAATACCATTCCACAATGGTTCGCAAATCAATACGAGAACCGGTATTCAAGTGAACCTTTTCTTGAGGTTTCTTTTCAATTTGTTCGCCATCATAACCGCCGTTGATCATACAAAACCGTTTCTTTTGATGCTCAATGGAACGCTGATCTCTCGGAGCAGTTTAGCTAAAGGTGTAGTAACACCTTACAAAGAATAGATATGATTTTAGGTAACAGTACCGTGAACTCTTTACAAAAGTCAAGTGTGGTCCATCGTAGAATAATTTTTGTCAACGTCAAACAGTTTTTGGTTACTAACTTTCACGTCTTGACAGGCGCTAAATGTGGGATGAGATAAAAAGCACGTTTTATTTAGTACCAGCACTGAATTTGCATAGTGACGACGTTAGGGCTGGCACCGAGCGATTATGTGTTTCCTGCAAAAAGTTTCGTTTGTGTATCCCGCGTTGCTCATATACATTCTGCCAGAATATCACGCGCCGTCTCAAACCGCCGCATAGCACAACAGAGACCTATTTCTTAGAAAAAGTAAAACGAAAGACATTAATATTCAACTTATTAAAATAGTCTAAATTCCAATGTATGAAACGGCACCGTTGAAAACTTTTTAATACCTTTATGGCTCTACTTAATATTCGGTGTTAATTTAGCTCCAACAAGTTAAATGCAGACAGACCATTATGTCGACAACCGACCCATTATATGAGAAAACTTCGGCTAGACGAGAGCCTAGAACCAATTTATTACTCGATCGTTGATACCTATTCGAAATTTCAAACCTATCTAGCTATTGTATTCAGTTCTAACATACAAAAGTGCTCGTGCTTCACGTAGGAGCCTAACTTTATCAGAAATCAAATTGAGAACATAATGTTGATAAAGTGCTGCTAGATCACGTGATGTAAAGTTGAAATGAGCTTTTGCGAAATGCTAAATACAAAAGAATGTATGTAATGTACAGCGACATTCACACGTCGTATGTTAGAGATAATACGCTCACGTGGGAGACAAATGCTCTCAACGTGGACTTGACAAGAGGCTGTAAAAATAAATAAAGGGAGCCGGCGGTGGCATCTTAAGCCTTACACACACAAACACTTACACACACACATCATTGAATAGGATTACAGGCACGGTGGAAAGCAAACAACCTGACAATGCGCCAAGAGTGTCGGCACCCTTTCAGGACCGTTTGAGAGCAATTACAATCGTTCCGGATCCCAATACCGTCGCTAAGTTTTAAGTAGCTTACGTTTGACATCACCTCTGCAGTTCAAAGACTCGAGGTTACCTACCTTTTAGCAATACAAGCAAGTAATTGAACAAATTAAACATGCAGCCGAAGTTATTCGAGAAATGTTTATCAACATTCAAAGAAGGTTCCTAGAACGTAGTTCTATTTCAATGCGTTCAGTTTTGCATTCCAAATTTAGATTTAGTCTGTATCGTCTACAATTATCGTACGGTGTTCCTCTATGTTATTATTACTGAAACTTTGTGTGCTTTATGACACAGGCAAAGCCTGATAATGTTGCAAGCGATATTTTATGTGCTGAGAATAGAATATAAAAATGTGAGAGGACGAATTGTTGCAACTCAAATATTACCTTATCTCCTAACAGGGGATCTGAAAGAGAGCGAGAGTCATGTATAACTTGATAATCCTAATTTGTATTCCATACAAGTATAGGGAAAGGTAGCACTGCGAGGTCCCTATTACATAAAAGATCTGTCAGATTTATAAACAGATTTTTTTTTGTCATCGATTTCTGTGTGACCTATCTGACTCTGAATAACGAAGTAAAATAAACAGAAATTAACTCTGTAACCAAGCAGTTCTGGCAAACCGGAAGCTGATGTAGATCATCAATATTGACTTCAATTAAGCGTTGTGTACGATTATCGTTATGATTTTAATAGCTAGATACTATTTGGCATATTATTGAGAATAACTATAATTAAAGCTACGGGGAGAACACATTGCCGCCATTAAACTGTTCGTGCATGGTGCCACACGATCAATTTCGCTTTGATTACATCAATTTATGATGATCATATCAGTCTGGCCAAATGGCTTTTCGCCAATCCTGCCATGTTATATTTAGTGCGTCTGCCTACACTGTTGAGTTTAGTATTATTGTTTACTATACTACAAATAACAATATCACGTGAGACTCGGTGATTTAAATGAGCAATAAAGAAAAATGTACCCGGACCAAACCGGTTACCGTGGATTGTCAACACCAGGCTTGGGATTACTTCGTAAATAATTTAAAAAATTGCTTCTCCATACGTAGGTATTGCACTTCTCTATGAAACAGCAATAAGACAAATGTCTGCGCTAGTGGTCTAGAAGTATGTGCGAATTCCTGGCTTGAGTCTGCGTCTACCCTGCCACCCTGTATGTTACACTCTTCTCACCTTTCATTTTATCACTTCATTCACTTCATGCTTTGACAAAAAAAAAAAAAGTGAATTAACCAATGTCTATAAAATCTGATCATTCAGTTGCACGAGCCACCTGGAAAAAAGTTCGAACCCTTTTTTGATTCTATTACTTTTTCTATAGCACAGATCAAATGTCCTAAACAAGAAATAATAGAATATCTCTCATCTCCTTTTTAAGGAAATTTCTCGTAGACTGGTCGACACTTAATTTGACCAGAATTTGCATTGCCATTCAACGTGCCAATACTAAGTCTTCTAGACACGTTTCCGGATGACGGCGACGCGGATGAGTACTTCGACACCTAAGTGTCTTTTGTTTTTGTATTTATTTGTTTAGTTAGTCAGTAATTTAATTTAGTAAGTACCCAATCTAAATTGTTACTTGTGTTAAATATTGTAAAAATATGTAAGTAGGTAAACCTTTAAATATTTGTTTTTATCATGAGTAAATATAAGAATACAATTGAACGCTGTTAAAAACAATAAGAATTCACAAAATGGATCTACAATATTTCAAAGCATCCAAACGCAGAGAACCTCGTTTACGTTTGACCATAAACACATGTTGTTGACAAAGCTGTTTTATTATATAATGAAGGCAGGTAAGTGCTACGGCGAAAATCCCTTTGTAGGCGATAAACCGATTAGTCCTACTCATTACGAATATTTGATTGTTTTTCACGTTTTTGTAACTGTGGATGACAAAGATTTTGGAGTCACGTTATTCTGTAAATATTTTGAAAAGTTAATCAATTTGTACATAAGCCATTATCTAATAATTATTTCAAAGTGCGAATGTCACATATGTAATCTAGGAAGATTATTTTGAGTATTCAAAAAAAAAAGATTTTCCATTGATTTTACTTTTAATTCATTTGTGAAATCAAAAGAAAAGCAGATTTTATTGACCATCCTGATTCAAACAAAATATAAATAATGACATCATCATCTGCCTAACCTTCTCTTAACTATGTTGGGGTCGGATCCAGCTGAGTACCAGAATTTTACATACGACGGCTGGGGATCTACCGTCTACAACCTTGTTTTTGTTTAACACAATACCCCTTGGGAAGACTGGATATCAGATGTCCCAAGCGTTCCACTCGGGCTTCCAACTCAAAAAAATCTACAAAAACGTAGTAACTGCATCATAGTAGATTTATTGATTCGCTATTCGTAGTGACGAATAGCAAACTTTTTGGCCTACGCTCCAAATATATATTTGAAACCGCTCGAATGGACTAACAGGAGATCACAACCTACCCAAAGTCAAAGGTATGCAAAAGACCGAAAAATAAGTTAACATTTCAGAACACTCAATCAACTAGAAACTTTTGCCAAAGACATGATATTATAGCTATCTTTGTGCCTTGCTACTACGTGATTCTAAAAAGGTTTCAGGTGACTGCACTCATGTGAAGTTCTCTAAAGGGATCCATAGTTGGGATAAATTAACAAGAACAAATTAAGTGAAAAATCTTCTCTTATACATCCATAATATCTGGATGACCGAGCTTTGCTCGGTATTTTTTGGTAAATTGTGTTTAAAATAATAAGTTTATGTTCAAGTTGAATCGATAAAGTTGGTCATTGAAAACACGACTAAAACGACATTTCATAAAAATGAATCTTAGCTAGATCGATTTATCGCCCCCGAAACCCCTTGTACACAAAATTTCATGAAAATCGTTGGAGCCGTTTCCGAGATTCAGATTATATATATATATATATATATATACAAGAATTGTTCGTTTAAAGATATAAGATACGTCACGCACGGTCAACTCTCCAACTGCATTAATGTAAGTTTAATTGCATTTTAATAACATAACATCACGCCTTGTTTCCCCGAAGGGTTAGGCAGAGGTGTACCTATAGTACACCCAATTGCATTTTGTATGTGATAAAACGACAAATGAACGTTTTTTCTGAGTTGAGACCTTGTTTTTCGCCAAAGTTTTTGTGAAAAGAACCCTACATAGACATATTGATTGATTTGTGAGTTTCAAAATATTTCGCATAAATAGCCGTAATTTGAAGCTTATTTTTTTATATTCTGGACCTTAAAAATTCAAGCTTCTCAATAAACAGCAATCAAGGAAAAGAAGACCTATGTATTCGATATTAATCTCAATTTTATACCTCGACGCGTTCCTGTAAAAAAATACAGTCGAATTGATAACCTCCTCCTTTTTTTGAAGTCGGTTAAAAAGGCTTTTAACAGACAGACGTACGGACAACAAAGTAATCCTATAAAGGTTCTGTTTTTTTGAGGTACGAAACCCTAATAAATACAAAACTTTACATGTCACGTACATATCTGTCTAAGTTTAGAGTCTGAAAAAACTAATTACAGAAATATATATGATTGCAATATCATTTCATTTACTTCAGATTAAATAAAATGATAGCCTCCTCTTACAAAAATAGGGCAATAGTCGATAGTCATCTCCGGGCTCAGTTTCGGGACATCAAAATAGGACATTACTTTAAGAAGGGTATGGACATGTAATTTTTTATGCATAAGGTGCGATTTCTTTTCCTGTTCCTCTATAATTCTGCCCTCTTCTGTACTTTAATATACCTTATTTACCTACTTTAACAAGTCGTGGTTAAACTTTAAAAATAACTTGAAAATAGCATTATCTATAAGGGTTTAACATTGGTAACACCTTTGTAATTTTAATGAAAATAAAGCTTTATTTATTTTTATAAGTACGCACTGAGCTGTCCAATGTCACCACATGGTGCAGGGGAAAAAATTATTCTCCACAAAGTGAACCGGAATTCCCCGGGATGTTTACTTTACAAGGCACAGGCTGTCACGTCGATTCGCTCTGTGCCTTTGAAAGAAAACATATAAAAAAATATTTCAGTTCAATTATAGGTATAGAGTAATCAACGCATAAAGCATCGTGAAACAGAATTCATAATGATAGTTTGGATATTCAATTATCTTTCCAAATGGTAATTCAATAAAATTGGTGCCTGCCTCGTTGGTCTAGTGGTCGATAGCGCTACTGCTGAGGATCTGGGTTCGATTCCCAAGTCGAGCAAACTGTTATAGGGTTTTTTTATCTGGACTTCCTTAGTAGCAGCCCGAAGTCTAGAGTTATGACCGGTTGATGGAAATAGGCTCGCCACCTATTACATGGGACGTAAACATAACTGACGAAATTTGGGTGTACTATGCAGCTCTGCCCAATCCTTCGGGGACTCAAGGCGTGATGTTAAGTTCAATAAAATTCTTACAAATTATTCAAACCCCTTTTAGGGAAAAGGTGATTTTGGATCTGACACTAACATAACATAAAATATAAGTACCCGATCTCTGTTCTTTAAGGTAAAATCGTTAGGGGATACGGACCCAACACATTGTTGAACCTGAAGTATTTCAGGCCTATTTCTGTTATCTTAGTTTGTTGCAACACATGGTCAACGCACCCGTAGTAAATCGATGTCAATATCTCAGAACGAAAAGTAATCAAAAGGTCCATTTAAAAATTCAATGAAACTTTTAATTACATGGCAGTTGTTTCGCAGAACGAAACAAGGGAATCGTCGTCAAAAACACACTCTCACAGAAATCTTGCTCTGTTTATTTTCAGTATCTGACGATATTTATACCGTGAAATCATTTTGTCACTCCCGTAATGCTGTGAACTATTAAAAGTACAATTAATCCGGATCACAGCGCAGTTTATTGCCAGCGCTTTTTGTCACAGTATTTAAAATGTCTGTGTGACAACTGATGTAAATGCCGCTCAATACTCAGTGCAAGTTAAATTACTCATTAATTATTAATTGTGGGCTTTATTATTTGTTTTCGAATGAAAGAACATCAAAGGTACGGTACCTAAACGAGGACGTGGCTGTTAAATTATTGCCGACGTCACGGAATCACGACATGACTCCGAATGCTCGACTGCCACGAGGAAAACGATTGAATGAAACAGGATGCAAGTAAATTCGAACGTCTTTTATTAAAATAATGATGTGAGCCCGTAAATACCATTAGGTGAGAAATGGCGGAAACACATTAATTCTACCTTATTCCGATAATGTATTTGTAAACCTTGGAACCTACTGATGAATGTTGATGTCGATTCTGAATTATACACCATTCTTGAGGTGTTGGTTTATGCGTAAATAATTGAATGTGGGTGGAATTTGGAGCTTAGAAAGACGTAGCGTTAGAAGGGCTCCCAAAAGACGGACCGAATGACCTGGTGAAAGTCGCAGGATTCCCGTTGGATGCTAGAAACATAAAACCGATCGAAGTGGCGATGCTTGGGAGAGGCCTTTGTCCAGCAATGGATGTTTTTAGTCAGAAGTGATGATAATATGGTAGAATTCAAATAATTGACTTTCATAAAACCTCTACCACTAAAACGAACTACTTACTAACTGTTTTAACTAACACAAATTTTACAGTTTCCAATACATTTAACTAATAAAAACTCATTCGGTGCAATCACGTCACGGAAACCGACTGGTGTAAACTAATTAAAACAATTACGTCAGTGATTGCGTAAGCTGCAACCGATCACGGATCAACTTTTAGCTCTCGGAACAAGTAAAACTAAACTCCTAAGCAAATGTTCTTAGCTTGTGGTGCAGTTTCAGGTTCCGTATTAAATATGATTACTGAACTGAAGTTTCATTTTATTAAGTTGATTAAAAGTCTGTGCCAGTGACTTGATGCTGGCTGGTCGCCGGTCGCCGCAAAGATGGTGAACACAGTTTTAATATTTTCTATAATGTGCGTTTAATAAGCCGTGAAAGTGAGTTTTCGACCCCGTATTAAAATGAATAAATAGACTATAGGGAAATGGCAAGTCCGTAGGAAAAATATGTTTATGCTCTGGTATTGTTTTATGAAATCACTGCCATATTACTCCGAGAATAAATAATACATTACAAACAGTATCTTAATTAAAATACAGCATGTTACTACGAATAATAGGGTTTATGAATGGACATTTTAATCATTATAGGTCATCATCATCATCTGCGTAGCTTATTCCCAACTATGTCGGGGTCGGCTTCCAGTCTAACCGAATGCAACTGAAAAACAGTATTTTACATGAAGCAACTGCTTATCGGACGTCCACAACCCAGTTACTGGGTAATATGATCCCCCTTGGTAAAACTGGTTGCCAGACTTTCGAAGACTCGTGACGACTACCACAGATCCAATGACAGCCGGCACCAACGGTTTCGAGTCACGGAATATACATTATAGGTACCAAGAAATAAGGATAACTTTTGTGAATCATTAACAGACCGACTGAAATTGCGTGTTATTTGTGTTAGCTTGATTAAAATCCTTGCACAATAATTAATGGAAGGGAACACGCCGAATTCAAATTTTCTTACGTTCTTTTGTTATTTGGCGGTTATAATATCAGGTAGTATGTTGATCAAAACCATTTAGGAACGTAAGAAATTATTTGTATATTTACCTATAGAATTTTAATCCATAGAAGTTTTCGAATTGACCTCAAATTTTGACATTTAATGCCAAAATTTCATGAAATAGTCAATCATTACAGTAATTCGAATTCAGAAAGTAGTATTGATGATTTTAATGATTATTAAGAATAACATATGTATTTACAAATAATTCAATTTTTTTATGGTTCGAAACCAACTATGCAAATTGACGAAAAAAAACGCAAGTAAATTTGAATTAGGCAAGTTGATCTTGGACTATCGCCTTATACTTTGGTAGGAAAATCTCAAGGACGTACATAATTTTCATTCTATACCTTCATAATAATTGATAAACTTTATAAACGATTTGCGTTAGGTGCGCTTCGCTAACCGTCAGTAAAGTAATATCTTTAGTTTAAGAGCGGGCCTAGGAAAAGATGTCGTGAACTGTGCGTTATATTATATACGTCGTACATCATTGTTCATGGGAACCTCGCTTTCAAGTCTAACAATGCGGTGACAAAGTAAATAATAGTAGCGGGAGGAAGGACGCTCAGTTGCCGCGCCGCCGCCCGCTCCGCCTGACAACATGTCACACCCCTTACAAATTGTACTTCACAATAAATACGGATCATACGTGATAAGAAAACTACGACACGTAGGAATATTTATACCCACGACTGTTATTGGATTTTCTATAAGGCGACAGTGCTTACTATTCTACGACAGGCAAAGAGGTTAACTCAAAGGTGAACACATCCACCCTCCCGTGTCTGAGATCAGGCGGAAACCATAAAACAGTTTCATGAGCTCTACTAAACAAATGAAAGTTAGATGTAGGAGACATAAAAATCAAATCGGACGTTAATCAAGTCTCGACAAAGCCCAACAGGTAATAAAAAATGCAAAGTAATTGAAACAAGAACTGTTTTGTGGCTTCTGGTCAGCCCAGCACACTTACAGTAATAAAGTGTAGCCTTCATGCTGTATTTCTTTGGGGAGAGTGAATGGAAGTAGGTGCGTGGATTGGTACATAGAGCTTTTTGAAAATGAATTTTTGCTTGCTCAGAAATCTCAAGGTGCCTTGTTACCAGCAGCAGCAAGTAATGAAACACGTTTGTTTACAAAAAATAACAATGAAACAAGATTTTTTCTCTTGGTTGATTAAGTTTTGATTTTATTTGTTGGTACAATGGCATGGCTAGTTGATAATTGACATATATGATTAAATTTAATGTTCTATGTCTCGAAACATTTAATACTTTAGGTACCTACTATTGTATAGAATCAACTTTTGCCGGGCGTTTTGAGGGACTGTCTCATGTAATTTTTACAATTAATGAATTTTGGTTTTGATTTGATTTTAATTAATATTAGGTACCTACTACTTAGTTAGAAATTTTACCCTTACCAACTAAACCAGGACATTTTCAAAAACATAACTTACTAAGACAACAACTCGATGATATGTTAATGAGGTGAAATTAACTTCTATAAATTTGTTTGTTTCTGTACTTAAACAAAATTTAATAACATAACATCTTATTAACAAGCTATTATATACAGATGTTTAAGATGTTTTAGAAACATGTTTATAACAACATTTATCGCGGAAAACGGCACCTTTGTAAGCATTAAAACTGTTCCCTGTACAATCTTCTCGGAAAATCAGTTTAGGAAGAGGACGAAAATCTCGGGGCACTGTTTGGGGCTGTCAGTATGCAACAACAATTATTTATTGCGGGCTGCCGAGAATGTCCCACGACGCTATATTTCCGCTTAACTTTCCAAATGATTTATTTTCACATGTCGGAATAACGGAACTTTAAAAGTTTTAACGGCTTCACGTGCATTATTAATCAGTCTATCTATAGACTGTTCGTTGCATACAACATCCATCAATATGCTTTTTAGATCCGTCAGTTACGTAAACTGACAGTAGGTACCAATTTTTAGTGTTTTTAATGGTACAGGCAACATAGCATGCAAATTGAAAACTGACAGCACTAACGTGCATCGGTATTCAGGAAAATACTATGGAAATCAATATCTGTGGAGGCTTGTTATTAGCAACTTAATTATATATTTTTGTTACCTATTATTCTGTTATTAGTCTGTAAGCCTTCTTAAAAGGAATAAAATAAAAAATAAATAAATTATCACGGGTGGTATGATATTTTAGCATGACGTCCGGTTATTTTCTCGTTACTTTTATTCAAAAATTCAAATTCCGTGCAATACGTATACTGCGATGACAGCTAAGAGTAGCATGAATGCCTCATCTTGTTTCTTCTTTTTCTCGTATAAAAAATATTAGGTAATAAGCAGCAAAGTCCTGTTCTTATTTATGTAGATATTTATTTCCATTAAGTACTGCCAGACAACCCTGTCTCGAGTAGGTACAATCTTATTTCACACTTTTATTACCCATTAGAATCTCTTCCATCCTCATTTCATATTCCCTTTGAATCGTCTCCCATTGCTTCACATTATAGGATAATACCGTTTTAATGCAGCTTTAGTAGATGCGGCCTGTGTTTCTAACTATGTTTCATTAAAATTGGTTTTACTTACTGTTGGGTGTACGTTGCAACTATGTTTGTGCACAAGGGTGGCTGCCGGCGGCAGTGGTTACTTATTACTTACAAACTCCATTTATTACATACTAGCTGGGCACCGGCTATATTAGCGCGAACGAATGTTTCATGATGTTTACAAAGCATATGTATAATTTTCCTACGACATTATTATATTTATTACACATGAGGTTTTAAGATACGGACAGAGGATGTACTCACGGTCATGAAACTGAAATATAAAATTTATTTTATATTGACGTACTATAATTGAAGATACGATTATGAGTCAATTAAATTATTGCTTTTTTTTTGCATTTTTTGGTTACAGAGAAAGTACCTTACCTATGAATGGGTATAAAAACCTAACTTATTAGGTAAAGAAACTATATAAACTGATCAATTTAACAAAAAAATACCTTTTCGAGGTAGTCGAGTAATAGATGACTAATCGATCACGAGGTTCGAAGCAGTGAATTTCTTATTTCAACTCCGTCATCATTTTCAATTTACATTTTGCTATCTATCGTGGTCCGTGCCAGATGAAAGACTATGCCATTTCTGCCCTTGGGTGTCGTAAACAGCGACTAAAGGAGTTACTAAAGAATAAGCAGCAGCGTTCTCTATGCCTTTTGTCACCTTACTGCGATCACCAACCCGCGTGCCAAGCGTGGCGATTATGGCAAATCCCAAAATATGAACTGGTGAAAGTGGCGGTTCTTGGAGGAGACCTATGTCCAGTAGTGGACGTCAATCGGCTGAAATGATCGTGAATATATGATGGGCTAGTTGTTACGCCCGCTTCTCATGCACGAGGTGGTGGGTTCAAATCCAAACAAGTATTTTTCAATTCAAAATATGTAGGTAGGTACCTACTTTCTGACTTAATCTTAGTCGTTACTTCTACGTTGAAGCTGGTTATCATTATTATAGGCTGGTATATTATTACATTATGAAGTTTACTTTCCGAAGTCATGATAATTAGTGTTTTTGGTTTCGTTCGATATTTAGAATGTACAGTTAGTAACAGGAGTCTCGCGTCTTACACCAAATAGCGTATGATTAATTCAGTAATTATAGTCCGTGTACGTGCGTATCAGAATTATAGTAGAAGCAGCTACAAAGTCGATTGGTTACTTAAGTTTCCAAATATTTAATAACTGAGCAAAATATGTAATTAAACTCGGAACCGAAGTAAAATTTAATAAATATTAACCCTTAATACGAAAGCTAAAAAACAATTTATTTGGTGTCAATTTTGATGATAAGTAAAAGTGAAGGTTTTAAGTTAATTTTATTTGCTGACCATGATTGTATAAATTGGTACGTCATGACCTATTCTGTCCGAAGCGACTGATATTAACTACAGTCGTAATATAAGATATAATCATCAAAATAATCGACTGAACATTAAATGTAAGAAAAAAGTTGTCATAACTACGTTTTTGTATCTGTTGTGTTTTTGACAGACTATAGTGAAAAATTTCATCGGAAAAATTAAAATTGTTTTTTTTTTTTTCATTGTTTTGCGATGGTAATAGCAATGAAAATTAGTAGCTCCAATGATTGGAGTACACAGGAAAGATACTTATCTCATATATATCTACACTAGCTTTTGCCCGCGGCTTCGCCCGCGTGGTTGTCGGAAATTATGGCAAGAGGACGTACTACCGCGGTAAGAATGTATTAATCCATGTTATACATACATAAAATTACGCGTTTTTCCCATGGGGGTAGGCAGAAACTACGGAACGCCACCTGTTACGATCCTTACATATCATGTGTGTTTGATGTACTTAAAATAAAACTAATAGTATTCAGAGTAAGAAGACTGCGACATAGGGTTGGATTGAATTGAATATTAGTCTTCCTGGTTTTTCTTAACGCTCCTATTCTACCTATACAAACACTCAATTATTTACCAGACACCAAATTAAACATAGTTATAAGAATAGTACTTTGGCCAGTGGCTTCGCTCGTATAGCTGTCGGAAAATATCTCCCGGGAACGTATATGGTAAGTATCCAGGATAACCAAAAAACCAAATCCATCCAAAAATCTAAACATCTAAGCCATATTTGGTGGTCCATTACTTGGAATAATACAATTGGGTTTATTTTGAGTACTTCGAACACACATGATATTCGCATTTACTATGAAGCCAAAGTAATATGAATTACAATATTACAATCCTACTAATCCTGCAGTACCCGACCGCTACCAAGCGAGATGGCCGGACGCGGGACGGCCCGCTAGCCGTTCTGCGGCAATTTTATTATAATCTCTGATATCTTCTAAAATATTCATTTTAATGATATGCTGTAAAGGGCAATTTTGATCTACATAAAATGCACAATTTATTTAAGGTACCTAATTGGATAAGGATTAATGCTGTATTGCTTAAAATCGCATTCATAAATAAGCCATTATTTCTCGTAAAAAGTAAAGGATAAAAGTGGTTATTGTGGGTTATCCCTAAGAGTTAGACATATACCATCGCGGACTTTTTTGTAGAACTTTTTAAGGTGTACAATACTGTAGTACATTATTTTGATCTAATTCGTAGAGTTCAGCCAGCGTTCGCAATGTAAGCGCAAAAAAATGAGTTAATTTATGACATCACATTAGAAACCTCTAAAATTATAAGCGTTTCTTTACTATATTATACATGTTATATACATATAAACCTTACTGTTGAATCACTCTATCTATTAAAAAAACCCGCAACTAAATCCGTTGCGTAGTTTTAAAGATATAAGTATACATAGGGACAGACAGACAGCGAAGTGACTTTATTTTATAATATGTAAAGATAAAGATACTAATTATAAACTGACCAATTTAATGTCAAAGCAGTAGCCGATATTAGATACGTATTTGCACGTCCTTTAACATGAATGAACTCTCCTAGAAACGTATGTAGGTAGGGTCTGTGATAGCTGTACTTGTGTCTATTCTATATATCTTCCTCTTGCTTTTACACTGGAGTTTCAGTATTTTTCTATTCCAATTATTGTACTTATTTCCAGTTACAAGTTTGACTGCTGCTACGAAAGCCAGTACGTAGCTCCAATACCATTCAACCTAGCAAAGACGGTGAGGAAGGACACCATACTTCGTGAAAAAGATGAGGAAAAAGAACATGTGCCTCTCATTACTAACGCCAATTCTAAGGCTCACAACTAAATAACAGCCAAGTGGTCGCAGTCACACAAATAACAAGAGATATTGTATAGAAAACATTTTATTTCAAAGCGGAATAAAGCTACATTGTTGTAACAGGTAATTATTTTTAAATGTCCAATATTGTTTTTTCTCATTCCCCATCTTTTTTTCGTAGCGTTTGGCGTATCTGTACCGAACGTATAATTTCAACTCTTTTTGTTTCACTACGCTGTTTTATATATAAAGAAAAGTGTTATTGGTGAGCTAAACAGAGTCAGAGATTAGCAAGATTTTTATAAATAAGGCTGAGGCTTTAGCCGGGCAATAATATTATACTGAATTTCATTTTTTACTCTAAAAACATATACGGTAGAAATAAGAAAATCCTCCGTTTAAAAAAAATCGGTTACTAAAGTACAGCTAGACCAAAGAGCTCTACCTAAGTTTATAGTTTTTAATTACCGTTGACGGACAAAATAGATTAATTACGCAACTTTAATATAGTGATTTTAGTGGTATAATAAGTAAAATTAATGTTTATTAATTAAAATGATCAAACAAAATAATAAATAAAAAACAATTGCTTCCTGCGAAAGTCCTAAATTACTGAATGACTAGGTACATTTTACCCGCGGCTGCGTCAACGTGGAGTTGGAAATTGTTCCACGGGAACGTACTCCTGGGATAAACAAATCCTTTGCTAACACGTAGGATATTTTTACTCACATCAGGGTCATAAGCTTTGTGCCGAATTACATCCAAATCCGTTAAACCGTTTTGGCGTGATTGAGTAACAAATATCCAAACATACAAAAAGGAGGAGGGTAAAGATTAGAACATTTTTCGCCTATCATAGTCATGAAAATTCAAAGTATTTATTGAAGTCATGTTATTGTGTTTATGTGTAGTTTAGGTATCGACCTTTACATCTATTCTAAAATAGTAAGAAAAAAAATTAGCAAATCATATTTAAAAAGATCATCAAACTTGGTAAATACTTCAAATTGTTATTTTAAGCACTTTTTCTAACATTCATTAAAAGTAAACTGTTAAGCGCTTTATGCACCACTATATTTTTAGTGTCTCAAATACTACAGTAAATAGGGTTCGTAACTAGCATTCATAAAGCGCTTAGCAGTTTATTTTTTAATGTTTTTGTTTATTTTTGAACGAAAAATGTTCTAATCTTTACCCTCCTCCTTTACATTTTTATTATCCGTAGGATATATTTATAATAGACTCACCACTGTTTTTATACCATCTGTGGTAGTAATGGCGACATATCATTGCAACAGCTGATTGGTTGCTGTGGCGCGTACCTCATGTTAGAATATTTAATTTTGGGCGAAACATTTTTGATGAAATCACATGAGTTTAAACGAAATAGTGTATGAAATTACACACAATTAAGTCTTCCCCGGTCATATAACAGTTTCTTAAACGTATATATCACCGCAGTAGGTGCGAAAAGAGGATTATCTCCTCACCGATAAAGGTGTTTTGTCTTGGGCGAGTTGGAATCCCTTCTATGCTCGCTACGCTTGGGACCCCTAGCAACCTCCTTTGCGCTCGTGATTATATATAGTGCCCTTGATCTACGAGAATGCTTTATCCCCTTATTGAATAATCTACCATTATCTATCCTTCTTTGAGGATTGACCTCTCCTACAGACTGGTGCATTGTTTGCTTAGATTTCAGCCCTGTCTAGATTTTGTATTTCAGGCCTAGATAATACTGTAGACTAGGTGTTGTTGATTTCCAAACAAACGTTACCAGTCCGGGAAAAATAAAGAGTTAACTATATTTTTAAGCATCTTATTTCGATCTATTATACTTTTATCTCGATTTTTCTGGAACTTACTACTTTCATTTGTTAAGCTCAATTATCTTCATTGCTTCATATTTTTTTTCTACGAATTAGCTCGTGTCTTAAAATAAATCTTGGTTTTACTAAAAAAAAAAAAAAAATACAAGAAGCATGTATTGTATTAATGGGCTGTGTGTTTAAACAAGTACTTACTTACAGGTCCTCATTATATCTCCATCTCTAACCAAAGGTATAACAGGTACAGTCAAGGCACAATACGAAGAGACGACATTCATAACACGAAAATAAAATAAAAACTCTAACAGATTTCTTATCCCCATATTGGACGCATATCACCTTTTCGAACTATAATTTTCATTGAAAATGTTGGCACTTTACATCAATGCAATTAAGGAAAAAAAATGAACCTATTTTAAAGCATTTTGCTAAGAGCTGGGACTTAACTTTCCTGCGAGGAAAGGCTGAAACACAGTTACTATTATAACGCAACTGACATGTACCCCTAGGATACGAACGACCTCATGTTAGTGAAACGAAGGGTTAAAAGATATAAAAAGCACACCAGTAAATAACGAACAATGAAGGTTAAAATGGATAGCTTAAGTACACAAAAAAATCCTTAGATCCAACATCTCTACCATTGTTATTATTTTCAGACAGAGGTCAAACCCTTTGGCGCCATTACCTTTGCTATTTTTTCTTTTTCCACTTTGTTTCATCCCGGGTAACGCTTCATTGGTTGCTAGCTACTAATATCAACATATTAACAACATAACTATTAATGTTAGTCCAACTTTATCTCATAAAATTGTCTCACTGCGAAAAGTAGGGAACTTTAGAAAGTTCTTCTCTGGCTGGATATGAGTCGCAATTTATGGCCTACACTTTATCTATTAGCGTTTAAGTTTCTCCGTGTGGAGGTTAAGAGTTTAAGATATCGTATTTGGCAATCACTACAAAGTTTTACTTCTTCAATTACTGTAGAACAACAATATGGTAGTTTTAAACTACCTGCGTCCTCATTCTTCTTTTGTTGTATTTTGCTGCCGTGGAAAACATCTTTAGTGAAGTTCGTTCGTCTGTAAGTCATTATCAATTCTAATATTACGTATAAAGTGGTAACATTCGTCAAAGTGGTACCGTGTGGTGCCGGACGTAAAGAATAACACCACCCCATTTCTTCCCGTGGGTGTCGTAAAAGGCGACTAAGGGACTTACTAGAGAATGGGCAGCAGCGTTCTCTATGCATTTTACCACCATACTGCGATCGCCAACCCGCCTGCCAAGCGTGGCGATTATAGCAAATCCCCCCAAATTGGGGGAGGCCTAAGTCCAGCAGTGGACGTCTTACGGCTGAAATGATGATGATGATGATTCGTGAAATTGTATGCAAAGGGTAGATTTTGGAACAACTGTTACGATTCCGAAAATTCTTCAGTAATTGGAAGCTACAGTATTGCCAAATGCCAAAGGATATAATTAATATTGAAACAAGAAATTTTGCGAATACCAAGTCACGGGCAAAAGCTAGTCTACGGTAATACCGATAGCCAGTCCCTCATATCTTGAAATAACCAATCACGCAAAGGTATGTGCCGTTCTGATTACAATTTTCTTTTCAAACGAATTAGAATATAAACTGTCTAAATATTTAACTTCAATAATGTTAAATGAGACAATTTGCAAAACTCTCAGAGACTCAAATTGTTTTGCGATTTTCTGCAAATTGATTATTAATCACTAAGTTTTAAAGCAGGTAATTGATTAAAGGGATTTATGCTGTTTTCTTTGTTCTAAGTGCTATTTGATAAGGCACTTTGGGTGAGTATAGTCTTAAAGCTTGTGCAGTTGTAATTGTATATCTTGAAATAAGTAAACGTGGGCACACCTCTACTTTATTTCCTTTCCGTATATTAGAGGGTGGTCATTTTTTAATCCGTCAATTTTTCAGGCTTTCAGTCGAACCGAATGGAACTTAAAATAATATAGGGTGACTGCCTATCTGATCTCCACACCCCAGTTACTGGGTATCCGTTGGTAAGACTGGTTATCCGTTGGTAAGACTACCCATAACACAAATAGAAGACATCAATTTAGTTAATATGTGGATTATTTCGTTAATCTACGCAGTAACGGTATCCTCACTAAAATAGTAGTGCGTATGTAAAGTTATCAATTTGAATTGTAACAGAAGAGATTAGTAGTTACGGTATTATATTATATGTCTACATCTACATACGAGTATATATACGTTTAACTTCAAAAGGATTAAACTTTATGTTAGACTGTGCACACATTAGAAACTTTACAGTTTGATTAAATTCACTCTTGATTAGTGGCGTGGCTTTTGGAGAACACATATATGTGTCATGAGAGCATTAGTGGCCCAGTGGTATCGGCCCCGGCTTTAGGTCGTCAGTTCGAATCCAGGCGCTGTACCTTGTGTAAATAATTTCAGCACCACTGCTCTCAAAAGTGAAGGGAAACATAGTGAGCATACCGGCACAGCCTAGAACCAAAAATTCGATGACATGTGACATCTACCAACCCGCACCCGGCACGCGTGGTAGAATACGACCCACTGCACACCAAGACGAAGCCAGTGTCCCAGCAGTGGGAACAAAATAGGCTGATTATTAATTATGAATATGTATCATACCTCAACTGCACAACTTTGAATTGTATCAATAATTTTACATAACCACGATTTTGGCGTGTACGCCGTCATTGATTTTATAAAGTCACTGCACCCCGCAGTTTCACCCGCCAAATTCTTGATCCCATGGGCATATCAGGATAAGGAGTCCTAATTCAAGTCGTGATCTACATAAGTGCCAAAATTCAACTAAACCTGTACAACCGGTGCAGCGTGAAAGCGTAACAAAGAAACGTACAATAATACAAATTTGTACTCTTTATATTATTAGTTTAGCTAACAGATACCTCGCCTGCACAGAGCCTGCAGGTACATACCATTACCTAAAGAAACGTTAATCCGGTACAAAAAAAAAATGATTTCCATTCCGATGTTTTTGATAAAATTCACATCAATTTTTTTGTTCAATTTTAAACTTCGTTTCTAAAAAAACTGGTTTTCGCTCACTGCAGATTTGGAAGCCACCTATGAAGGAAGAATTTTATTTTGATCTAACTACACTTAAATATGATTTGTGCGTCTATGCGTCTCGTGATCTCATTAGAATTCTGTTAATATTTCCCAGCTATAGAAAACTATCCTAGCTAACTATAAAACCATAAAACTATAGAATTACTGTTTTTGTGAAATTGCTAGGTACATATCCACTTTGTTTATCGTGATGATGTTCTAATACATCCTGTCACTACTATTTACCTGGCCAGAAGTGGTATACGAATTAGTGCGAGGGAGATATCATAACGAAAAGGTGGAAATAAAATCATTATTACTAAAAATATATTTTTTGAACGTCGATTGCTTTTTTAGCAAAAAAGTTTTTAGCTTTTTATGTGATTCGACTGCTGATTCTCGCTCGCTCTAATAAAGATTCTGCTTGTATGTTAGGTCTCAACCGTCTGTTTATTTGTCCATACACGTCGACCGTTTAATTCAAGCCGAATTTCGGCTTCTCCGACGAGCCAGATACAACGTGGTAAGCCTGAGACCTGCACTGAAGCGGTTTTGCTGCGGTCAGTTAGAATCATTTTATCCTATATTTAAGACTAGCTTCTGCCCGCGACTTCGTTCGCGTTATATTTATTGCTCTCCCAACGCGTCCCGTCGCATCGAATAACCTGCCCATGCATGGACCTCGTTTTTGCAACATTTTTAATTGCTGCTCCGCTCCTATTGATGGTAGTGTGATGTTATATAGCCTATAACCTTCCTCAATAAATGGGCTACCCAACACCAAAAGATTTTCAATTCGAACCAGTACTTCCTGAGATTAGCGCGTTCAACCAAACAAACAAACAAACTCTTCATTTTTATAATATTAGTATAAATAAATAAACTTTAGTAAATAACATTTTATTGAACTACGGTTTTATTTAGTGTTCTTTACCGTAAAGGGCGAGTTTTTTTTTGTGCATAGGCCTATATTCAATTGATTGAAATGTAGAATAGTGATCGAATAGATTGCAATGGCTTGAGTAAGGTCATGTACCTTAATAATTTACGTAAAACCTGATTACTCACAAAGATTAACTCGTTTTAAATATGTACTTTCAAATTCAAATCTGCAGAAATTAATTGATATACACCCTATTTAGTTTTATATCTTTGGTATTTATTTTACAAATTATACGTTTTCGTGTGACAAAAATGCGATTTTTTTTTTTCACTATGTTTGCACTATGAATGTACCGCCATAGTTAGCTCGCCAGTTATATTATGCCTGTAGAGCCTACAGACATTCAGGCATATTGTATGATTGGCGAGCAGAAGATAGCGGGTTCGATACATGCCTTTGCATTATTGATGTTAACTCAGTCTCAATGTATTTTGCTTTGTTAGCGAGATTACTTATTTGCAACCGATGGATTCAAGCATGGCCTTCTGATGAAACAAAAACATTTGGGCGGAACTAAGTTGTTTAATTTGAATTCTAATGAATACACAGAAATGAACATAATATTGTTTGTTGCTGTTGTTCTATTCTGTATCTAAGTCAAATGTAATTTCTTGTAAAATCCCTAAAGTCTCCCATTGGTGACTCTTAATCTCAAGATTTCCGAGGCCAAGAGATCGACCTCGGCTCTCTAGACTGCATTCTTTAGCAGTCTTACAAAATGTACTTCAACAAAAGTCTTTGTTTGGCTCTGAGTAAAGCTAAGCTACCTATAATGACCAGCTCTACTGTAATGACGGTTTTTATATGTAATATCGGTAACTTTTTTATTTACGTCATACGAGGCTACTAATGGTACTCATTCATCGTGAAATGAACGATAATATGAAACATATACAAAAGTCTATCAATATTAATCTAAGTATTACCGTCGTTTGTTAATCTGGTCAAAGTTTCAGTATAACTTAACAATAAATTGATAGTGTCCACCCTCCATTTTGCAGATAAGTTATACCATTTTCAAGAATCAAACCGTTCTGAACAGAAACTTCTTTCTCTGAAAAGTGAACAGCAAGTATATAGGTAAAAATGTCTAAATACTTTCAATGAAAAATGACCGAATGTGCCCCAGTCTGTAACATCAAATCATAATTTAAGATTGAGCTGGAAGCTGGAACCAATCCACAATCAAATCACACCCTCATCAAACTAAAACATAAATCACATTTAAAGCGTGCCTCGTTTAGCTGAACGCTTCGCAAATTACCGAGACGTTTTTTCCTTTCGTACAAACTGCACTTGGGTTATAAGGGACGGTGGTAACTGGCACATCGCCATACTTGTCAGGCGGTTGCTCGCTACCCACGCATCACTAGTCCAGGCACGTACACTAAATCTATATTTCTCGCGGAGCATGAATGTAAGCAAGTTTTAAGAACATCTGCTTGCGATGTCTGCCTCTGGAAAATTGAAATGATATTAAATCTATATATGTAGTTACATGAGCACGAGGCACACGCATAAAACATAACCACGTTAGAACGTTACAACGCAATCTTATTGAACAAATGTAGCATTTTTATTCAGTAAACATTCCCAGCTTCGCACAAATACGATCAATTTTACTCAACATATGAGGAAATTGTTTAAAGTTTTTTGCTCGTTTTGTTCTCCGACCACTTTTTAGTCCCGAGTGAGATTGCAAGCTCGCATTTCAGTATAATTTTCAATCGAACGAAGATTTACTGCGACTTGTTTTACTAACACTTTCCATATTCCGTTACATACCTGCAATTTTCGTTTTATCAAAGACTTTATTTTATCGATTTGTTACGATTTTGTTCCATATTCATACGGATTTGTTGCATACTGCCGAACGATTATGGACCAAATAGTTTAATTCCTCGGATTTTATAACTAGTTACAGTAGCCAAAAGGGGAATCGGTCGTGTTTGCAAATGGATTGGGAACTAATAACAGGTGAAGATTATAAATCCCAACATGTGAAAAAAAACTCGTAGTAAAATTAAAGCAGTTCTTCGTTAGTGAGATCAGCAGGCAGATATTACTTCGCAAAAGTTTGTCCTTGCAGCAGATCTGTCCCGAAGTAAAAAATTAACTTGGCCGATAGTAGACAATACTTATCTTTCTTTTTCTCTCGTCAAGATCGGTAGTGTGCGGGGAGAACTTTACTTTCCAGGTTTAAAAAGCTTTATTTTGTTTTCTCATACTCATTATAATGAATATACCAAATTTCTTGTGTAAAGTGATAATGAGTAAATATATATAATTCTCATAACAGAAACAAATTAAAACAAAATGTTTTAAATAAAGTTACAATAACTTCTAAACCTTTAAAAGTCCCAGTTTCGATACAATATATTTAATGCACATATTCATTTTCATAAATGTAATTCACAGAACTGAATGAAAAACTCATGGCTATCGGGAATCGAACACGTTTTGGGTTTAGAAAAATAAAGTAGGGGAGCGAGGGGCTTGTTGTAACAGTTTTCATTAAAACTAATATATCTTGAGATCTATTGATTAAATTTCTACTAAATAAAGATAAATGGATACTGTAACTCTTCTTCTACCAAATCAAGTAAAAACAATACCATAACGAATGGTCATTATTTTACAATCAATTAGTTTCTAGAAGAAGTGCGGTGTTACAACTTACCTCGTGCTTGGGGCAAGTTGTAACGTCTACCGGGGCAAGTAGTAACGACAAAAAAAAAACGACAATAATACCTCTAATCATTTATTCTTTGTTTATTTTTAACAAAATTTACATCTTTCTAAAGTAAGTATTATGTAATTCTTATCAAAAATCAACTCAAATACACTTTTTTAGTAATCAACACTTAAAAATTAAGTAATTAACAGTTTTATTTAGTTAAACACTACTTATAATCATCATGGCACTTTTAAATCACAATAAGTAATTAAATTATTTATATCTAAGGTATGCTTCGTAATTATCTCTTCTTAATAGCTATGTAACAAAGTATTATACTTATGTAAGAATCAACATTTGGTGGGTTTTATTATAATTAAATTCAGTCTTCATCTGAGCTACAATTAATACAAATAAAAGATCTCTGTGTCTCCTGTAAGACATCCAACATGTGCCCACATCTTACAAATGATACACTCTATCCAATCTTCTTTCTTTGTATCTGTGTAAGCTTCACCACATACCAGAAAATACTGGGAATGTTTACTGAGGAATGTTTTTAGCACTAAGCTGCACACCGCATTGGCGAGCTAGTTTCCTTACTTCTATAGGAAGTAGTCCAAAATATATATTGGCGCACTTGAGTAGTAGGCTTGAGGGTAGGAAGCTATTTTACCTTCCTCTTCTGCAGTAAATACTTGTCTAGGCTTAACATAACCAACTCTTAATCTTGCATTATTCTTATTTTTCTTTATGTATCTATAAAGAGAGACGTGACATAATCCGAAAGTCTGACTAACTTTCCGAACACTGTATTTTTTTTCTAAAACTTCAGCTGCCGCTAACTTATACACTTCTTGGCTTTGTGTTGCCCGCTCTGATTTTCTTTTATACACCCTCATTCTAAAACAAAGGAAAGAAGTAGGTATCTACATCATAACTTGGGGCATGTTGTAACACGTTACAACAAGCCCCGGGATTTTGTTACAACTAAACCAATGGTATGATTTTTAACATTTATTAAGAGAACTATTTAAACAATTTAGCAATCATAAAAACTGTTACAAGTTATCAGAGATAGATAAATTTGAATGGAAATAAGATATAGAAAATTTGAAATTAGTGGATATTAAAAACGCAAACCGAAATTTTACGACAGTACAATTTTATATTACCTGGCAGAAATGAAGCGCGTGCACACTTCAGTCACTGCGTCGGCCGGCGGGACACTGGCTATGGCATTTTTTTTTTTTTGTAGGACATCTCGTAGTTAATCTGAAAAGATTCTTACTACCTACTTAAACGGATTGTGGCCCGGCGAGTTCTAAAAAGTTACCTTTTTAGGCCTCCAGCCGGGGCTTATTATACTTAAAAACTAAAGCGAAAGCTCTAAGGGTTACCCCGAGGGGGGTACGAACCTCGGCTTAGGCAATCACTGGTAGGGGGACAGCAAGGGACTGGCTGGATCTGGGTTAAATTATTTAGGGACTAATTTAAAGCTAACGGCGCAGCATTGCGGGCTGGCTCTTGCAAGGGTCGGGAGGGACTGTTAAGTCGGGGTCGCGACGGCGGACCTCGGCGGCAAGGTCGGTACGATTTGTGTTTGTGTGCTGGTCTAGCTGTACTGGTCTCTTTTCGACTCTCCTGGAGGAGAGTAGTGGGATCATCAGGATCGGTAAGAACGTGCCGCGAGCGGCGGACTTTACTGATACGGGAGGGGGTGTAAGTAGCTGCCGCCACAACCAGAGGGTTGCGGTGGGCTACGGCCCTATCGAAGAAACGCTTGGAAGCGCGTTTCATGAATTGATGGATAGTCGGGAGTTTCATATCTAAATGAAGATTGATATTCCGAACAAACCAAGGCGAGCCTGTGGCTTGACGGAAAACGGTTCTGGAGAGTCTGCATCCTATGGATGAATCGGGGTTTAGCATGTGCCCAGACTGGGCTTGCGTATGTCATAATCGGCCTGATACAAGCGGTGTAAAGCCGCTTCTTACAAAGAAGAGACATTTTATTCCGCTTGTTCAGGACGCAATGGAGCCTACCGAGAGCGACAGCGGCCGGCCCGCGAGCGAGCCTGCTTTATGTGCTCAGAAAAGGTGAGGTGTTCGTCGAGGATGACACCTAGATATTTGGCTTGCTTCGCCCAAGTGATCTGCTTGCCGAACATTGAGATGGGTCGGGGAGGGGGGTGATTACGTCGCGGTCGGGTGTAAAAGACCGCCTGACTTTTATCGGGATTGACCTCGATTCGCCACTTCCTGAACCATTCGCCGAGCTCGTCGACTGCGGTTTGGAGGTAGCGAACCAGCGCTGTGTCACTAAATCCCGAGAAGAAGATGGCAGTGTCGTCTGCGAACAGAGCTAACCTTGCCTTCTTGCTTCTGGGGATATCGCTAGTGAACAGCGTGAAAATGAGGGGGGCTAGTACAGAGCCTTGAGGGACTCCTGCACGGATCGGGTGAGGGGAGGAAAGTGCCCCTTCGATGCGATAGCGAAAGGTACGGTTCGCAAGAAAGTCTCGTAAGATGAGCACGAGACGGTCTGGCACTCCGAGTTGGTACAGCTTATAATAAGCCGCTGTGCCAGACTTTGTCGAACGCTTTCGCAATATCGAAGTATACAGCGCCCGTGAACATACCACGCTGAAAACCAGCATTGATATGTTCGACGATACGGTGTACCTTATGGACACACGAGTGTTGGGTTCGAAAACCAAACTGCTCGTTGGGGATGAGGCCCTTGGTTTCGGCATAATCTCTGAGTCGCATATAAATAAGTCTCTAATAGATTTTGCCGAGAACTTTGAGCAAACTAATGGGGCGGTAACTCGTGGGCTCGGTTTTGGGCTTACCGGGCTTAGGGATGCCAATGCCGGTGGCTTCCTTCCACGCTGGGGGGAAAATGTTATTACTCAAGGCACCATTGAAGATGGTACACATGAGCATAATCAGGTGGGCAGGGAACAGCTTGATCACTCTGTTGGTGATGCCGTCTGATCCGGGGGCTTTACGAGATTTCAGACCCTTGATGATCTCGTGCACCTCGTCAGGTGTGACAGGGGGCAGGGGATCATCAGGGTCTTCAACGGGTGGGAGTGAGGCTTTGCGTTCGACTTCCGCGTTTACCTTATCGACAAACGCTTGGTCTACTGGCTGCAAAGTGGGTGTGCATTGGGCTTCGAGGCTATCGGATAGGCATTCAGCCCTGTCGATATCCTCGAATGCAATGGTCGCATCGGGGCGGGTCACGGGGGGCATAGTGGAAAACTCAGAGGATTTAAGTTTCCTCTGAAGTTCCCAGAATGCGAGATGAGTCGGCTCTAGTTCGCCCACCATCTTGTCCCAGTTAGCGTCACGCAGCTCAGTCACACGTGTCCTTACAGCACGCTGTAAGTAGCGCATGTGAGCTTTGTTAGCGTCACAGGGAAAGTTGCTGTAGGCACGAACGGCCGCGTTCTTCTCTGTCAGCAGATCACGTACATCGTCGGGGAGTCTCCATTTACGGTCATCCGTATCTGGAACCTCCCGTGAACTTTCGTTCACGATCGATTGTACGTGCTCTGTGAGAGAGTCGATCGCGGCCGTTGTGTCGGCGACAGAGTCGAACTGATCTGGGATAGAGTCTAAGTGATGTGATGTGTTAGATTGTAAGCGTTCTTACTTTCTTCCAGTCAGTGATCACTTTAGTGGCGGGGGGTTGAGAGGGGTCGCGAATACCTAATCGGGGGGCCAGGTTCATGACTACTGGTCGATGATCAGAGTCGAGTTCGTGAATAGCCTCTATAGAATCCAACCTTAAGTTGATATTCTTAAGGAGTGCTATATCAAGAATGTCGGGTAACTGATCGGTATCGAAGGGGAAGTGAGTGGGAGTCATCGGGGCGATGACATCAAAGTTCATGGTAGAACAGAGGTTGAAAAGTTGCCTACCTCTAGTCGAGGTCCTGGTGCTATTCCAGGCGGGATGTTTGGCGTTGAGATCGCCCGCTATGATAACGGAGTCACTCATGCCGAAGAGTTCGGAAAGGTCATTAGCGAGGAGTTGGGGGTCCTCTGACTCATGTTGGGAAGGAAGGTAAACCGACACAATAGTGATCGGCTGGTGACCTGTCAGTGCTAACCGACAGGCCGAAACTTATAATCGGGAGAGTTGAGGGGGATCCATAGGTATGCAGTACAGGGACTTCCTATAGTATATGAGGGTGCCGCCTCTGTGACAACGTGACCTGTCGTTGCGAACTAAACGATAGTTTGCAATTTTCGGTTCGCGTTGGTGAGGCTTTAGGAACGACTCTTGTATGAGTAAAATGTCTACGTGATGGTCGTGGAGGAATGTGGCGATCTCACCACGTTGGCCATGAATGCCATTGGCATTGAAGAAGCCTAACTTTAGGGAACGGGGTTTTAGTTTAGATACTATTCCACGACTATCCATAATGGGGGCGTTGGGAGTTCATGACGTGGATTGCTTGCGTGATCTCGGGATACGCAGCATAGATCGATTGAATGCGGAACAAGTTACCGCCGGCGGCAACTAGTTCCTGGGCCATCTGTTGGGCACGCGGGGTGAGGAACGTGCTGTAGGTGTTATAGGTCCCGGTGATTACGTTAAACGCATCAAGGGGAGCCTGACCTTTCCTCAGTACTAGGGTTGGTCCTGCCATAGGGGCAGTGGGGGGGGGGGCCGCGGCGCGGGCGGGGGGTGCGGTCACGGGAATACCGGGGGGCGTAAGGGGCGCGGGGGCGCGGGTACGCGGGTCCATTAAAGGAGGGATGGGAGCGGGCTTAGGCCTGGAAGAGGCCAGTGCGGGCAATTCCTTCTGGGAACTCAAGAGAGGCCATTGGGAGGGACGATGTGGGGCCAATCTCACGGGGAGTTTGGCCGAGGGGGATTCCCTAGTCTGGCGAGCTTCGAAACGTTGTGCCAATTTAGGGGAAGGATGACTTGGGGGCTTTCGGGCAGCCCCGGTAATTTGCCGGATGACCGGACTCTTTGCAGAGCACACAACTGGGTGGCTCGGTGCTAAGGGTGCGGTCTTTAGGCCGGGTACAGTCGGCTGTACCGTGATCTCCCAGGCACTTGACGCACCTGGGAGTAGCGTAGCAGTTGTACGCTGAGTGCCCGTACAGTTGGCATGTATGGCACTGGCCAATGATGCCCGACTTACGGGGCTTTTCAATGATGAGTCCAGACAGATTACAGACTGCCTTGACTTTGAAAATGGGGTGGTGACCCTCCGTGGGAGGGCACACCACCAGGACCATATCAAAGGCAATGCCTTGTCTTGATCTGTGCATCCTATGGACCTCTAAGACAGGCACGTTCTGCCTTTCGAGGTCTGCCTTTATATCGCTGGTGGCGATTTCGCAGGGGATCCTGCGAATCACCACCCTGGTCAGTCGCTCCTTGGGCAAGGAATACGTGTGGAAGGACACGTTCCTTGCTGAGAGGAACCTGGTCAGCTCGCGATAATCGGACGAGGTCGGGACCGATACCTTAATCCCTGCTGGGTGGCACGGGCACTGGTATAGTTGACCCTCTGGTCAACACACCATTTGGACACCTCCGTCCACTTGGCCTTGTCCTGTATAAATACAGGGGGTGGTGGAGGGAGTTTCCTGGCGGTAGTTGAGCCAGAGGGTACGGACGGGGCGCTACCGTTAGCGCGGGGCGCGGCAACCTTCGCGGAGGTTGAGGGCGAGGGACGGGAGGGGGACGCGGTGGCGGCGGTCGCCGGTGGCGTGGGGGGGATGGACGCGGTCGCGGTGGCGGGGGTCGCCTGCGTATCGGGGTGGGGGTTGGACGCATTGGCGGAGGTCGCCTGCGGGGTGGGTGCGCGGGACGGGGGAGCAGAGTCCTCAGCCGCTATGATTTTAGCGGCTGGGGCTGAGCTACTGTCCTTGCTCTTTTTCCGCTTGCTCCCTTTGCCCTTTGAGCGGGAGACTAACTCATACACCTCCGCGTCCGAGGACGAGGAGGGGTTTGAGTCAGCCTGGGGAGCGGCTGGAGCGGAATCGGTGAGATCTTCCGTGTCCATGGACACCGGAAGATCGTCTACTGGGGCGATAGAGGAGGGGACAGTCGGAGACTCAAGTGCATCGCTGAAAACAGCGATTAACTTGTTGGCTCTGGCTTTCCTCTCCCTGTTCGCCTTCCATCGCTTTTTGAAAGGGACGATGAACTCCCGGTCATCGTCAACAAGTTCAAAGAAGGCCTCAGAGAGGGCTTGTCTTTCCTCAGGAGACATGGGGGTGTCCATGTTTCCCGGGGAGGTAAAAACGAAGGGGTGGGGGGGACCTAATCACTCATGAGAGTGATCCTGACCAAAAACCCTACTCCTAAGTAGCCTAATCCCCGGTGGGTTGCCGGGGGTGAGTGTTACACTCCCTGTCGGGTATAGACAGAGAGGTGTGCCTAGGTGAGCCCTAAGAGTGAATCCCGTCGCCAATCTTATTGTGCGAACGGGTTCCTAACCGGTCATGCGATGGGTACTGAGGGTACCCGACCAGTCTAGTGCGGGGGGTATAGAGATACCCGCGGCACTAGTACGCGGCTGTGAAGGGAAGACTGTCACCAGGGCTGACGAGGGAAGCCCCCAAGGCCAGCGATCTGGGACCCGTCCAACTTTCGCCTAGCCCCGAAGGGGATAGACGGGTGCGTTGGGTCTGCACCCACTCGGCTTCGTTGGCACCGTTAAGGTATCCACCGAGTGACCACGAAACTGTGGATTTGCCCTGAAGGGGCCACAACACAACACACGTTTTTGACGATTCTGACGAATCAGAAATACCACTGTCTTGCGAACAAGACAGTACGTTTTAGACTGAATCTGAAGAAACAAGAAGTCCGAATTTTGCGATTTAAATAAATTTAAATCGCAAAATAGCGGAGAGTAGTCAGGGCGACTACGCAGCGTGGCGCACGGAGCACAAGTGACGGGCGATCGAGCGGCGGGCGGTGGAGGGGATACACGCAGCGGAGCAGCAGCGTAACGACCTTCCAAGGCGAGCGGCTATGGCAACATGATGCGGCGCGGTTTATAGGTTAAATCGAGTCAAAGAAATAGGTTAATGGCGTTTAAGATCCTAGTGAAAAGAGCCTGTTACTACTTACCCCTGTTACAACAAGCCCCTCGCTCCCCTACCTGTATCTAGCGGTGTACAAAATACGCAAAAAAAAAGGAATTGCAGTTTTATAGGTGTTTGGTGTTTGTGTATATGTGACTGGCGATAAACATATCGAAATAATATTCGTTTTGTGAACAAAACTTACACAATTTTTTGCCGTTGTTAAAACTTCACTACAGCGTTCATTTATTACAATAAAAAACTGATAAGAACAAATAACTTTTATCTCAATTTTAATATCGTTTCTTTATAAATATAACCAAGTAACTTGTATTAAGCCTAGTCCTTAATTACTTTTCTTTATCAATGTTGGCGGGTACATCAAAAGTATGTAACATGCAATGTGTTTAGTACTACGTCTAGTTCTTCTTTAATTTGGTGGTTTTAATTTTGATCAGGACGGGCAAGAAGTTAGGAATATCTCAGTATCGGCAAATCTGCAGTAGTGCGCGGTTACGACTTTTATTACAAGTGACTTCAGTATACCTAGTGACATGTAGGTGTAGGAAGGTAGGTCTTGTATATGCTTCTGTTTACCACTTAGGGAATAATGGGGTTTAACTTATGTTTTGTTTGTCAACTAACGCAACAACCAAAATTAAAGTTTATTATTCGTTACATAACCTCTGTTATAAATATATCTATCATAAAAAGACAGATATTTAACGCTCAGAGTGAGCTTCATGGTGACTGTTTGCCAACTTCTCTTTTCTTCTTACTGCATCACCTCGCTCTCAATACACTTCCGTGACATACAATCTGGCCGTTAGCAAGCAATGTAAAGTGCTTAAGCTGTTGAACCACTATCCATCGGGTTGGGATTAAAGATCAATAATACCGGCCAGACCGACGATTGTTCAGTTCCATAGGCGTTCCTTAAACCAGCAGCTACAGGTTAGCTCATAGCGGAGTTCTATGAAACTAATACAATATTCAATCTACATACCGCTCTTATTCTCAATCTGAATAGAATATTAGTTCTTGGCATGTGTGCTTCATTTTTAGAGCCACTTATTTTGCTTTTATGTTATCATTTCTAGAAGGTTAGTGATCAGATCAGGCTATTCTATCTAAATTGTTTCTGATAAAGTTTATTGAGTGGAAAAGATAATGTTTCTTTGAGCCACCATCTTTTTTTTATGTCGGTCTCGCTTGGTAGAGAAGTGCTTGCGTTTCGCTTAGGAACTTAATAAAACGCAAGCGCTTGTGCCCACAATAAGCACACGGTGCCGTAAATCGAAACAAGTAATTTTCAAAAGTCTTGTTGCTTTTTCTTGTCTCGACTGACAGATTATTTATCGGCCGTATAAAATTCAGATCATTTTAAAGGCTTTTTGTGATTAAGGATGTTAATCGAATAATAAAACAAAACGTCGATCACATATTATTTAACCACGCTGTTTATATTTTTTATTTCACAGGCGGGGCTGTTTTCCAGAACAGCAGGCAACTTGTATCAGATATAAATGTGTAAAGATCCCCCATAGCAGACAATTTTTTTACATAAAATTATTGCAGAAACAGGGGTTGCGGTTTTTCGGAACAGAACCCTTAAAACTTCACACACGCCTTCCGAATGTTAAGCGTTAGCAGCTGAGAAAGAATATAGTATGCAGATCGGACAGGATGACACTTTCAATTCATTCCTCATGGGAAATAACACTAACACGACTTTAGGAAATTATCTTGGACTCACAACGGGTTAAGGCGTTATGGTAACAGTACTCATAGGACAGTATATTAATAATATTACAAAAGTGGTCCACCAAGGTATGCATATCTTTAAAACTATAACTAAAGTTTCAGGTCATCCTAATTGACCGTTCAGGTTCATAAAAACAATAAAAACATTATTCTGTCTTGAATCCCAGCTGGATTCAAACATGTTTTTTCGCATAATTTCCAAATTGTGGCGTAATCCTATGCGATCCCACTTTTTGATTTTGTTTTTGTATGTACTAACAATAGTTTTAAAAGTTTTTTGTGTTACTAACAACAATATGGACAATGTCTGAAATAAACATCTTAAATTAAATTAAAATTATTTGTCATATATTATAATAAACTGAAATATTTACTAGCTTACTACTAGTACGACTTGCTCAATACCGGTAGTTCGGAAGCGCCTTGCGGTCAGCTTGCCGCAATCACGTAGGTGTTAACACAATACACTCGCCGCAAGTGTCTGCCGAGCTATAGGGAAACTACTCAAGCTACAGCTAGTTTGCAAGCTTGCAGCTCAAGGAGGATACTTTGCACTTTAAGTTGTCGGACAAAGTGTTTTAGAGTTAAAAAACTGATGTTTCTTTTTTTTTAAATGCGGAAGTGATTGCTTTTTTGGTTTTCGATGTATTTCGAATTGAAAAAGAGCTATTTATATTCTACTGTACAGAACATATTGAAGAACATAAATAAAAATACGTTTGACTGGATCGGCGAAGTGAATTCTTGCTGTAGAGGTAAAGTTTAATCTTCTATACATATAATAAAACTGTAGAGAGGTCAATTCTGTACATTGAATATACATTCAAAATTGATATTGGTGTATGGATGGTTATCGATACTGATGCCAAAAATACAATCAGTAATTTTTTTGTCTGTCTGTCTGTCTGTATGTGCACGCACGGATCAAAAACTACTGAAGGGATTTTAACCAAACTTGGTACGATTGTAGTTCATACTCCTAGGCAGGCTATAGGCTATATAACATAACGCTAAGAGACATAGGAGCTAAGCAGTGACGATAAATTTGAAGCAATTCGGATGAAAATGCGCTTTCGAGCTCTTACCCTCGCATACGTTAATCATACACCAAAAGTATGTATTACAAAGATTATGGTCTTCAAAAGATCTACAAAAAAGTCCTCAATAGTATATATCTATCCTACTTAATTCGGAACACAGTTTATAACCTGGATTAACACACAGGGTACTTTTTATCCCGGTAGTATGTTCCCGCGGGATATTTTCCGACCGCCACGCGGGCGAAGCCGCTGGCAAAAGCTAGTTATAAGTATAACCTCTTACCGGACTGTTTAAAAAATACCCAACGGTAAATTTTGTAAGGAATTTAATTAAAAAATATTAAAAATCTCCCCGAACCGATCGACCTCAAACACTTATTCACTTAATTAAACGAAAGGCGCAGAAAAAATACAAACGTTTAATGAGAAATTCAGAGTTGTAAAGCGGGAAAGCTTATTATTTAGGAAGGCGTCGATTCCTCGTAGTAACTCAATTATGAGTTGCTAAAAGCTTGTTCAAGCTGTACTCAGTAGCACTTCAGGTGGCCTGGACAGGTGGACAAGACATTTTGAGAATTTACTTTCACAACGATTCAAGTACCACTTCAGCGTGACGTAAATTTTATAGAGTCATTGTACACCAGCTCATTGAAACCTCGGGCCGTGCCCGAGGTTTCAATGAGCTGGAAAAAAATACCCTAGTACGGCATTTTTAAAGGTGGTTATAGATTGTTTAATTTGTGTAACGTCTTCACGACACTAGGTAGGTATTTACTGAGCCCGCTACTAATTAGAATAAAGCTTTATTGGACGATTGCCAAATTTTTGAAGTAGAAGGGAAGAATAAGATGGTGAAATTACTATTTTTACCGACACACTGAAAATTTATGTCCGTCGCCAAGATATCTCGAGTATCTTACAAACTCGATTTAGAGACGTAACAAAGAATATCTGCTGAAATTTCTAGGATATATTTTCAGTAGGTACAGCTAACAAAACAATAGGAAGTCCATCGATCACTTTCACAAGTTCTCTTTGAATTAGTAGTAATTGACTAGTCTCTATAGCTGGCAGCGAGGAATAGTTGCTGCCTAACCAGGCGCCTTGCTGATTACTATTGATCGTGGGTAGTGTCTCAACATATAAAGAAGCAATCGAGAAAAATTTAAAATCCGTTCAGTAAGTTTTTTTTTCGACACAACCGCAACGCAAGTTACAGGCATTCTAAAACGTCTTTTTAAATAAAATTCGAAGGAACGTTGTTATCTAAAGAGGCATTGTAATATAGACTTAGTATACACAAATAAAAACCCTTTTGCTCTACTCTGTTATTTTTATAGAGAGCCTTGAAATACAAAAAAAAGTTACCTTTAATATTTCGCAGAAGAACATTTAATATTTTGTAACCCTCCATTACGTAATAGGAAATCTTAAATAAATTGGGCGTTATTATTTTTATACTTACCTACTATTATGCCTTATTTTTCATTTCCAGGAAACAGCTTTTTTATTAAACCTACTAGCATCATTTGTAAAGACTAATTGCTTAATCGATTTCCAAACATTTCAACTCTGCTAACCAAGTAACAAAAAATAAGCGCAAATACACCTACATACTTACCCGCCTACCTACCCACCTGCAAGAGAAGTTATAAAAACGTTTACTTCGTTACTGAACTGAAAAGGTGATATGGGAACACATGTAGCTTGAATTTTTGAAGTTATGACTGACGCCGCCGCCCCTCGCTTCATTAGCATGTACGTGAATGATTTCGGTATAAACGTTTTAGAGGTACCATTGAACGCCCCATGGCTCTTTGTGTAAGTTAAAAAACGGGCATCGGGAGTAATTTGTGTATCGATTTTGACTTAAAAAGATTTATATTTCAATTGACTACTCGTACATAAGACCAAAGAGTGTAATTTCATCGGGAAATTGTTTTTCATCTCAAAGTCTAGATCCTCTAAACGTCTAGTTCAACAGTACCTACCTATATATTTCCAAGTAATAACGTAATAATCTTTGACTGTGTACTGAGCAGTATATATCTCATATTATTTAAAAAAAACTCATCTGGTTCCATCGTCCATGATGGAAAATAAAGTTTTCCGGAATTGAGTCGCAGGATCCAATCAGTCGGCACGGCCGCAGCGGTACGCAAGTATCAAGTTGTAGGCTGTAGGCAGGCAGGTACCGAGCTCGTTCAGTACGCTACAATCATACACCTATAAATTATGCCGCAAACTTAGTTTTCCGCTTGCTGCTTCCACATCACAATATTCGACGTATTTTGTTCAATAACTTGTGTGACAACAACGTTCTCGACTCAACGTTTATCGGCTTACAGAAATAAAAATAAAAGACATTCGATCTAAAGCTCAGGAAATTTGAAACCAATATTTTCTTTGATAGTATTCTTAGAATAAATATATATTATTATGTCATATTGTATACATTCTACGTTTTCACATGGCCAATCAGCACATGCTCAATAGGTATGATATTAGATATTAGTGGCTAATACTTGGGGAATTCTGCAGGGAATGAAAATGTTTACAACATTCAACGCGGCAGTTATGTGTGGATAGTTCATAACGTAAACATTATCTAATAAATAGTTAAATGCATGTTACAATAATCCGATATGACACTATATAGTTGACATAGTTGCTCATGCTCAGTTATGAGATGCCTGCAAAGATTATAAGTTCTAATACCGTGAATATTTAGCCTTACACGTTGTGACAATTGGTGCCGATTCTGTTGTACACGAACTAAACTAACTAAACTATCTCTAAAATTCCTTACTTTTGGGTATGAGAATTGTAACGCTATTCTGCAAGGAAAAATCTCTAAATTAAAAAACTATTTTGACACGACTATCGAATTGTCAATTGAAAATCGAATTTGACAATCGCGACTCAGCGTGGTATTTTTTTTTTCTTTTGTTTTCGCAACGTTTACTTGTGTGTGCATTGCGTAGAATGAATTTTTTGAGAGACGAAGGCGCGTGCTAGTGTGCAGCCTGGACGTGTTTTATATGGAATTTTTCACTTTTGTTTGAAAAATATAAAAAAAATGTTACCCACGTGTTGATATTTAAATGTTCCGGGGTATACTAAGGGGGTCGAAAATTTCATTATTTTTGCGATAGGACACGCCCTTTTCGAGATATAAGCAAAAAGAAAATAAAAAATACAGAACTGTTTTTGCACGTGAAGGCAAGGCGTTGTTGAGAATTTTAGTTCATGACCACTAGTTTTATTCCACACCTTTTTAATCGCGCTTAAAAATAGTCAGATTTAGTTAAAATAAATTATTATAGTCAAAATTTTTGGTGAAAACCGGCAAACTCAGAATAGCAAAATTGACATTTTCACTAAACTAATAACTCAGTGCAATCTTAGTGCTGTCAAACTAAAATATAGTTAAGTTGTGTCACTTTAGTCTATTTCAGAATAGGAAATCGTCGTTTGACAGGAATAAACCAAATTTTAGTGATTTTTAGTTTAGTTTAGAGAATTTTGTGACAACAGAATCGGCACCAATATCTGGTTAAACTTAGCTCCACACACTAAAACCGGAGTTAGTTATGATTACGTATACTGATAAGGAATTGCGACAGCTATTTAATATTAAATGGTATATTCTCGACTGAGCTCTAAGATGAACAATTTGGAGCAACAGTAGCTTCTAATTGCTTCGTCTAGCATTCTGAGTGGCAATTTCTTGCATAATTAAGGTTTGTTAGTACATCGTTTTTTATTGTATTGGAATTGTTCGTGAAAAGTTAGTTAGGTACTTGAATTATTATGGCCATCGAACAAACGCCTATTGGTATAGGCGTGTTATTTCCGAAGTTTGCATATCGCCAAATGTATCTATACTATGTTGAACCTCAGAGTAGGTGGGGTGACATTCTCCGCAAGTCAGCAAACAGTCCAGTGGTTTATATAAGGTGTATCTATTCATACACTAAATACTTTAAGGGGTACATCTGTAGGTGGTAAAGAAGCTATAGAAGCAAAAAGAATTTTTTTATCTGAGCGTTTTTGAATTTTCGTAATTATTATAATTTTAAAACTACTTGAGACGTTTTGCATGAAACCTTTACTCCAAATTCTATGAATGGCCCGCCTGACGCTGCGAAGGCAACGACCGGACGGCACGAGCATGGCCGCGGTGTCTCGGGCTGTAAAAAATATGAAGCAGCCAGTATTTCTTATGTGCGTCAAATAATTTATAAATATTAAATTAAAAAAAAAACCCTTAAAAATTTTTTTTTCGTGGCTATGGCTTTTTTACCACCTGCAGGTGTACCTCTTAAAATATTTCGTGTATGAATAGATACACCTTATATAGCATATTTTTGGTATATCCGCACAAGGAGTACGCAGATAGTAGTAGATAGTAGGTAAATAGCTGTGATGTGTCTCTAACAGACTGATTAACAAAACCGTTTTCCCATCTAACAGGACAAAGCCGCATACGCGTGTCCAAACGAATGTTAATAACCGAATAAATTACAGATTGGGATCGTGGATGTCGATATATCATTGCCTTGCAATGGACTTTGTATATCGCAGTTCTTAATTACAGATAATGTCACCCCGGGTTTTCATTAAAACGAATACGAGGGCAACGGATGCAATATGTCAGCGAGGGTCGCTTGAATTTAATATATACCCTGGTCATCCCTATTCAGTGAAAACATTCAACAGTTTACGCCGCTTCGCTGGTCGCCGCTCTTGACATCTCAGTCTAAATGGGAACAAAGTCTTTCTCAATATTATTGGAATTTATTTAATATGTTTTAAGATGCTGCGTTCCTTCGCCACTTTTCTTGTTTACATGATCAACTATAGACATCGTATGATTTTTTTTCTGGATGGGAAATCATCAAATGACTTCTCCCACTCTGGGTGGAGCGGGAGGGCGTGTCAGACTTTTACTGACTAAAACCCACCCGTGTTCCTTCAATTGCCCATGTGCCACGGTCACGGTATATCTTTGGAACAAAGACGCGACCCCGGCGGGCATCGGTCTTAGCAGACACCTTCACGACGCGAGAGGTCGCCGCCGCCGATCGCCTCCACGGGGAAGACATCGTATGCTTAAGATTGTATTTGAAATCTATTTTCTTTTCGCTTTCTCGCATGCCTATTTGTACCAATCGATTTTTATAGATTTGTTGTTAGGTCTGTATTGACCTTACGAAACCATACGTATAAATAAAACCTAGGTCGAAATATATACAAACCTCATCGGGATGTTGACACAGGAAGAAGACGACGTCGCTCTAGTCCAGGCCCGGACTGGCCATACGGGCAAATCGGGCAAATGCCCGATGGGCGGGAGGCCCAGTGGGCCGGTCGGGCTGCTGGCTTAACCAATAGTATTATTAAAATGATTTTCCAAGTTCCCTTTAATATAATTAAATTTTATAAACAACACATGACGTAAACTAAACCCTTACATTAGTGCAATAAAAGTTCAGTTTCTAATCAAAAGTTCTAACTTCACTCTCTTTCTAATCATAAGGGGCAAATGCTTGGCAACTTCCTTGAGAAAGAGGGGCTTTTCTTAATGAATTCCTTTAACAAACGCCCCAAAGGAAATAGACGTAACGAAGCCCCGACATTATGACAAAAAATGAGATAGACTTCATCATAACGGATAGGAAGCATACATTCAGAGATGTCTCGGTGATCAACAGGTTCAATACTGGCAGTGATCACAGAATTGTTCGAAGCTCTGAATATCAATTTCAACCTCGAGCGAACTCGTTTGATGAAGTCTAGGCTCCGTCCAAGTATGCTACAAACTATGTTATGCTCTGAAGCGTTCCAGTTAGACCTGAGAACCGATTCGCTGCCGTGGAAAACACAGATGACGTCAGCCAGGCCCTCGACCAAATGCTGGGAATCCTCAGGGAAGAAGGTGTAAGGTTTTGCAAAATGAGGCGTACGGGCAAGAAGTCCAAACTTTCGAAAGAGACTGTAGAGCCTATGATGGAACGACGTGAAAACCACCTGTCACTACGTCAGAACATCGGACACTCAACAATAAGATTAGATCATTGGTACGACGCGACCTCCGACGCTCTATTACACGCTTCATAGAGGAAGCGATTGAGCAAAATCGGGGGTCGAAAGTGTTGGTCCAATCACCTGGGAGGAGCCACCTAATGAAGTTGACTAAATCTAGTAGGGATATCGTCGTTTCATCCTTTCGGAAGTCGAAAACTTCTACGGCCAGTTGTAGGCATCGCAAGCATCTCGACCTGATCTCGAAAATGAGGATTTTAGAGCCACTTTAACCCGGCATTTCACAGAAGACATGCCAAAAGTCAGCCAAGACAAAAAAAAAGGGTTAAAAAATGGTGAGGACGGGATTACGACCGATCTTCTGAAAGCGAGAGGAATTCCTGTACTGAAAGAGCTTCGGGGCTTCCTCAACTCTGTCCAGTCTCTGGGAGAACTCCAGAAGCGTGGCGAAGGAGCGTGATTGTACTTTTCTTTAAAAAGGGATATAAACCCCTTTTAAAGTACTAGACCCATTTCGCTCCTAAGCCACGTATATAAGCTGTTTTCAAGAGTCGACACGAATCGTCTATCGTGAAGACTCGACGAGTTTCAGCCACCGGAGCAGGCCGGGTTTCGAGGAGGGTACAGTACCATAGACCACATCCACACAGTGCGGCAGATTATGCAGAAGTCCAAGGAGTATAGTCGGCAACTGTGTCTTGAGTTTATGGACTATGAGAAAGCTTTTGACTCTATAGAGACCTGGTCTGTTTTGGAGTCTTTGCAGCGATGCCAAATCGACTGGCGACACATCCCAGTGCCGAGATGTTTTTATGAAAACGCCTCAATAATCGTCCAAACTCAGGACCGGCAAACTGAACACATCGCCTTGCGTCGAGAAGTGAAAGAAGGGGACGTAATCTCCCCAAAACTGTTCACTAACGCACTGGAGGATGTGTTCAAGACGCTGAGCTGGAGTGGACGCGGTATTAAAATCAACGGCGAGTACATCTCACACTTGAGATTTGCAGACGATATCATCATACTGGCTGAATTGCTGCAGGACTTGCAGCAGATACTGGATGGCCTAGTTGATTCTTCTGTAGGCATTGGTCTCCGGATGAACTTGGACAAAACAAAGGTTATGTTCACGCAACTCTGGTACCGATCACAGTCAATGGCGGTGCCTTCAAGGTTGTTCGAGAATACATTTACTTCAGACATTTTGGTAAGAACAACCTTGAGAAGGAGGGTAACAGGAGAATTCAGCTGGTCTGGGCAGCATTTGGGAAGCTTAGTCGAGTCTTATCGTCGCGTATTCCGCAGAGCCTAAAGACTAAAGTCTTCAACCAGTGCGTTCTGCCTGTTATGACCTACGGAGACTTTGCTTCTCTGCCGATAAACCTCATTCCGTATCCATAAATTTAAAGTTGCTCAGCGAGCTATGGAACGAGCTTTACTTAGAGTATCTCTGAGGGTTAGTATCCGGAATGAGGTGAATCGGCAGAGAACCAAAGTAGTCGACATAGCTCATAGGATTAGTAAGCTGAAGTGGCAAGGTCCCGGTCGCATTAGCCGTAGAATCGATGATCGTTGGGGTAGACGTGTTCTTGAGTAGAGACCGCGAATTGGCAAACGTAAGGTAGGACGCCCTCAGGCTAGGTGAAGTGACGATCTTCGCAGGGTGGCTTGTAATAGCTGGATGAGAGTTGCCGAGAATCCAGCTCAATGGCGTGCAATTGGAGAGGCCTATGTCCAGCAGTGTACTGCTATAGGCTGATGATTTAATTCAATACATTAAAATCTTTATCGAGGTTTCTCTTATAACAGAAAAATAAAGTTCAGTTAAGTAAATTTGAAGACGTTCGATATAAAAGTTCAAACAAAGTTCCCCGAAAAAAGACTAAGAAAAAAGAAGTTAATACCAGGAGAGATCGCACAGGATGAACTTATTTCTGATGCAGTTAATGCATATATAGTAAACTAGCTTCTGCCCGCGACTTCGTCCGCGTCAAATTTTTGCTCCCCTTACCCTTCCCGTCGCATCGATTTGCCTGCTAGTTTTCGTCCATTTTCGCTCCTTGAGTTATAGTGAGTCAACCTTAAAAGATAGACATATGCTCTTGGGACTTTTTTTTTGAACTTTTTAAAAATAACAATCCCGTCATACATGATTTTTGCGTTACTTTAACCGTTTACGCAGCGCACGCAACGGAAACTCTCAGAAGGAATAAATTTTCCCCGTTTTTGCAACATTTTTCATTACTGTTCCGCTCCTCTGAGGTGTAGCGTGATGTTATATAGCCTATAGCCTCCCTCGATAAATAGGCTACCTAACACAAAAAGAATTTTTCAATTCGGACCGGATTCGATTCGGAGATTAGCGCGTTCAATCAAACAAACAAACTCTTCAGCTTTATAATATTAGTATAGATAATTAGTTGACCCAGCGAACTTCGTATCGCCTCAGATTCAATAAATGTTGTTATAAACGTACCAAGTTTGACAACCTGGTACGCGGTGGTGATCTGGTAAGCGTTTTCTAGCTGACACTCATATGTTAGGTTAGCTCCTACCCAGTTATGATGACCTGGTACTTCGAAGGCATAAAGCGTTTTCTAGCTGACACTCCTTTGTTTGGTAAGCTCCTGTCAAGTTATGATAACCTGGTACTTCGAAGGCAACGTTTTTGTCATAGTACCACGTTTTATAGTGACTTGTATTCTCTTTGACGTTTTATGTGACGTCTCACGGGAACGCGGTCGTAAAAAGGGGAAAAAAAAAAAAAAAAAAAAAACGGGATAAAAAGTATCCTATGTCCTTCTCCTGGCTCTAAACTACCTCCCTGCCAATTTTCAGCTAAATCGGTTCAGCCGTTCTTGAGTTATAAGTGAAGTAACTAACACGACTTTCTTTTATATATATAGATGTTTATAACATTATCTTTGACACAGTTACTCAAAGCATGGATCACCTTTTTCTCGCCAATGGACAATTGTGCGCTGATTTTCCATGTCAAGACCCAAAAAAAAAACTCAATCGTTTGTGACAAAAAATTTAAAGGAGGAAAATTCGATGAATTAAGCAAACATTTACTGAAGTTTAATAAAACCGTTACTGGTGAAAAATTACGAACTGAACTGAAAAATTTAGCTTTACACTGGGATAGCATTAAATCTACTGACTTGGAACCATATAAAACATCAAAAAACATCGTGAATGACGAAAGAAAAGAACACAATGAAATTATTTTAGGACACGAAGAAGAAAGATTCATTGTATGTGAGACTTTCCATCAATACAAAAATTGCGCAGTTTGCTGCTTCAAGATTTTGTATAAATATTATTTATTTATTAAAGTGTATGCAACTTTACTTGCACTAGCTTATAAGTTTCTGATTACTTTTTTTCAATGAGTCAAGTAGCACGTGAAAGAACTTTTTCAACCTTAAAAATCGCATGAGGAGAACTAAGTCCTAGAGGACTGGAGGATTTTTTTTACTCTTTCATGTTAATTGCAGTGGAAAACGATCTCTTAATGAAATTAGATTCTAACGACATTATAGATGAATTAGCCAAAAGTAGTGAACTGCTTCGAAAATCATTCATACAATAAATACCTGAAATTTGCGTTGGTAAGTTTTCTATTACGAATGGCAGAGGGCCGGCTGTCTGTGAAATGCCCGGACCGATTTAAAGCCCCAGTCCGGCCCTGCTCTAGTCTATACAATAAAGTTGTTTTTGTATTTCCTACATACTCTACATGGGACAATCTGACCACTCATTAGTGACCCTTGATCAGATTACCGCCATATGTCGCTACATTCAAGATTCATTTGTTGTTCTCACTAGAATATTCACTAAGGAAATAATATCGGAGATATAGTAAATTCAAAAACATTTTACACAAATGGTCAATTCATAACATTAGTAAAGTATGATATAGGACCGTTAACGTATCAAAATCCAGATAAAGATCATTTGTGGAGGTACCCACCGATAGATTACTCAATCGCCGTCATCTACCGACCATCAGCGAGAAACTTCCACACGCTATGAATTATCGGCCGAGCTACTAATGAGAGAAGTGACGGCATTACAAGTAGCTATCGGGCCAACTCTAATAGATTACCGATAGATCAACGCCCAGGGAACGACACCGTGACTTAATACAGAGATACATACTTCCACAGAGATACATCTCAAAGCTACAGTAGCATAATGAGGGCTGAACTCATTCTCAGATGAAGTCTAAGAACACGACTACTCGGCAACAATTCAAATTTCCCGTTTGCATGTGCATTTTGTTTCGTGAAGTTTGGTAAAACTTTAGGCATAATGTTATCAGGATTACTGTCTCACATTTATGTTTGGAAGTTCTATGACGACGGCGATCATTAATTTGCGGTTCTGTTATTAGTTTTGCAAATAAACACGTAGAAGTGTGTGCACGAGATAATCTTCAAGAGTATTATTATTCGCAAAACAAAATGAGATACCATATTTTTTTATCGGTTTAAGCTTCTAAGCTTCATTCGATTACGTTTGCATCAGGCAAAATATTGGAAGTATAAACTTGTTAAAACATTTATCTAGTAAATTATCCCGTTTTGTGTGCAAATAACCAATTAAGGTACTAAGTAAGTTCAGAAGTTTAATCTACTCCAATGTGCAAGGTGAAACTAGTGGGTGAGAAATTCACGAACTCGAACTCAATGTAGCACAAAAATGCACAAACCGTAGCACAAGCGTAATAATATTATTTAGGTTTGAATAAGGTGTTACCAGGAACATAAGTAGTTTGCAAACCTCGAAGATGTAATTTGCAGTATTTTGCATATTCAGTATCGTCGGATATTCGAACCGCTTACTGTAAACGGGTCTTTTTTCTGCAACATTTGTCGCAATGTTGGTTTACGACATTAACACAAAGCATTTTTTTTTTTAACTATAAAACCGTCTTCACACGGGTTGTTTGTACGCGTAGAAGCAACATAAGCCTACACTTACCTGCGTAGCAGTCGCGTTGGCCGCGTAGACGCTGAGTAGCAGTTGCATCAGCCTGCGTAGACGCTGTGTAGAAGTGGCGTTAGCCTGTGTAGCAGTGACGTAGCCATACGTAAAAGCTGTGTAGCACTGACGTAGGCACGCGTAGAAGTTGCGTAGCAGTCACGTGGGACTGCTTTGGAGATTCGTAGGTTTGCGTTCGACTCGACTGGGTAATATAAGCTGCTTTCTAGTCTGCTAGGCCTGCGAAGTCATGGCATGGAAATTTCGTAGCTCTGCATAGACATCGCCTTAAACGCCACGATTATATTAGTTTTGTTAGCATAGTCTATTTCCAGCAAAGAAGTACTTTGGAGACTACAGAAAATATTTAAAACGATCAATATTGTAAAATTTGCTTCAAGTAGTTGCAAAAGAGGAAATTCTGCCTTTAAACGTCAGACTGTGCAGCATGTCTTTTCGTAATGGATGCACATAGTCGATGCACAATGCAGTAACGAATTCCGTGTACATTTTTCAAACGTTCACATGAATAAAATAATTTCGTAAGAACTTTTTTAACATCCTTGCTCGTAAAGCTGATGTAATTCCACCGGTTTTAAATATGTAAAGCGGGTCATAAAAAACGCGTGTGTTACCAAAGCAAATAGTTAAGTTATAGTTCCATAACAGTATTATTTGCCATTTCAAATATGGAACTGATCGCCACCGCACGACTCCAGCTAGTGAGCGGCGCGCTGTTGCTATTCAAATTTCGAACTAATCGCCGCGCGGCGTCAGTCAGTAGGCAGCGCTAGCGCGCTGTTAAAATGGCGGGAAAGCAACAGTGTGCATTCACAGATTGAGTTTATTTAAAATAATGTTATTTTTCTGTTTCCTCGCAAATGTGTTAAAAAACGTCGTACGATATACGTGCGTATTGGTTATAACATGCTCGGCTCAATTACGCCCCGCCTTCGGCTCGGGCTGAAATTCCGCCTCGCATGTTATAACCATCATAACGCACTAATATCGTAATGTACTATTAAGGAAACATGCTAATAAATTTGGAGAATGTTGCTGAAGTCTCACTCGGTGGAATTTTGACATCACCTCGTCTCCTCGCGTTCGCCATCATGAGATAGAACGATACTTAAGACTTCATTACTTATGGATTGAACTGTTTTCTTTAAGCATTTATTATTAAACAATGAATAGTAAGAATTCTGCCTGAGTCCTCACCTATATACATGTTTGCAGTAAACTTACGCATCACCCAACGAGACACTTAAAAGTTTGGCGGTTCCAAATCGCGTTGCATTTAATTGCAAAAAAATATGAAACGCGTATATTTAAGTGCTAATATGTGACAGCATTTTTTTGGGTTGGATATCATCCTATTTGATCTCCCGCTCTGATGGGGCGGAAGGGCGTGTCAAACTTTTACTGACTAAAATCCACCCGTGTTACTTCATTTGCCTGTGCCAGGGCCACGGTAACTCTTTCGAACAAATCCGCAACCGTGGTAGGCATCGGTCGGTTATTTATGTATAATAAAATGATTAACATTCGTTAATAAAAGAGTAAACATAACATGCAAAGAAAATCTATGGTTCCCTAAATTTGTGAGACGAAGTAGCATCTAAACCCCTTAGTCACCACAGTGTGATGACTAAATGGGGTTTCCTCCGGTTAACCCATTTAGCCACTTACCAGGAAACCCCAGCTTACTACAGCCGAGTATTTTCAAGCAAACAAACCTGATTATACATATGGATTGACACTAACTAATACAATTTGCGCACCGGACTAAGACCGGAGATCCGAACAAAAAAGTGCTAGATTAGTCCCGTTTCCTGGAATCCAAAAGTCAATAACAATTGTATCTATTGCCAAATCTCAGTTTATGTGATTAGCTACGTATACCAAAAAAAAACTCAATTTTCTAGGAGACCGGTTTGAAGATTCTAAAGTATATTTTTTTTAAAGATATAGTTTATGAACGAGTTTCTTGTCTTGTACAGACAGTGTCATGAACCTGGGTCAAAATTGTGAAAAGCAGTTGTGAGTACAATTGGAAATTCTTGAATTACATGCTCATGGATGGCTTAGAAAAGTTGAAATCTTCTAAGACGATCTAATGGGACAAGTGTGCTCAAGCAGTCTTCCTTCACGTTGTTATAATTCTTCGTAGACTGTAAGCTATGACAATGCACTACGTATTTTTTGCTTATTTATTGCTGTACGGGCCTGTTCTTGCCCTAGGTCACATTTGATGGAAAGCGATGGATGACGTCTATGATGGAACGAGCGTGCCCAGAAGATGTTCTTCTTGCTTTGCGAGCAGGTGGGTGAAATGTGAAAGTGAACAAAGACGTTACAAACAACAATGCGCAAACAATACTTCTAAACAACCAAGCACCTTAAAAATAATACTTCGTAAATATCTCCAATACGTTGTTGCCATTGCTGTCAATACATTATAAGTATTAAGAAAATGAAAACCGGGATGCAAAGAATTTTTATTTTTATTTTTGAAGGTCGATTTTCTTTTAAAAGTTTTTGTGTTTACCTGTACAAAAGAATATGCACATGTATCAGGAAAACGTATTTTACCTACTGTCGTAAATTCCGAAGTGGTTTGAAAAAAACTACTGTTGTGTAATTTTATATCGCACCTGAATAAGAAAAAAAGTCAACTAAATTGAAGACACTTACTACTGCTGCTACTACCTACCAAGATATTTCTTGAAATAAATCTCAAATCATATTAAACTTATCATTGATATAAAAGTAGACACGGAATAAGAAATGTTCTTCGATTATTTTAAAATAAAAATATATCCTTTTCAGACGATCTTGTATCTACCAAACGATATGGTACCACCACACTTTAAACTCGCTCACTTTTGTTTAAAAAATATTTTGTAGTGATGCTTCACTTAGCTAGCTGTCATGTCAACAGGATCTGCAATCCGAGCTACACAGAACGGCTTTTAGCTAAAAACAAAGTCAATCCCATCATTTCATAGGTGTTTCGTTCGGCTCGTTATTATTTTTCCGATATTGTTTTTACGGGAAATTGATATATTAAATCGTTACCTAGAAACTTTTATTTGTTCATGCGCTAATTTACGTTTGATACCTGGTCGTTTTTACAACTTATGACGTGTCCCACTTACCCGTAGATGTCTTAAGTAAATTAACCACTGCACGACATGAAATTATCCAGAGCAGCAAGGATTTAAATGCAACTATTAAATTTAATATCAACGAAGTAAAGAAGATAATGTAAGGATCACAGCAGGTACAGGCGTTCTCCAGGTTCTGCGTAGGCAGTAGATCCATGAGAACTACGCGTGAGTTTTTGCACGTATTCAAATGATTAGTTTTTAAAGAATAACATTTTATCGCTAGCATAATTTGTGCAGTTATAGTCTAATATATTTCATTTATGTCTACCAAATATCTCGGTGTTACTAGCAACAGAATGTGCGCAAATATCAAATTCCGACTTCATTTCCAACCCATTAAGGGCATCTACCTAGCTAACCTGCTCTTTAAAAAAATAACATTAAAATCTCATTTACGTTACCCTCCCCGAACTACGAAAACTGCGCGGTAAAATATCCCGGGTTTAACTATTTAAGTGTGTATTATTTCTAGCTTAAAATGGAGCTCCTCCCGGTTTTCATATGGGTGCTTCAAATAGGTAGTATATAGTACTATTACCAACTTTATAATGTTCATGGTCATCTAATCTATAATTTTTTTCGCCATTACCTAACATTCTCTTCGCCCATTTCTCCTTTTGATGGGTAAAGGTCAAAATTATTGTTTGGGATTTTAAGAAGCCACGCCCCAATCAAGGTGTGCCGTGTCCAACACTAGTACCTTCTGTAACAAGCTCTCGCCTTCCTGTTCATCAATAGCTCCTCTTTCATGACACTTTAATATATAAGGATTAGCTTTGTCATTTTTGCTAAATTACGTATGAGTTTCCCATTATCCATAGTCAATAATGTTGTTAATGTCTTTATAATAAACCGTTTATAAAAATTAATCTACCTCATATCTAGCTCGACTATAATAATAAAGTTTAAATTCAAAACTACGAGAAGGTTTATACCCATCATATCGTTTGCAGTCGCTTAATTCTATTTTACACCTTAGAATTTTATTGGTCGTCAAGTTAAACCTGAAGCTCCTAGCTAGACTTGCAGTGGTATAAACTCCATTTCTCTATCGAACTACACATGTCTTATTAATCTATTTAATAAAAATAAAAGGCACTTTCAGTACATCTGGGAACCGATAAACTCTTTGAATTTATTTGAATTGCAAACACAAATGGTTTGTCCAGATGTGTATATCTACGTCATGTCCATTTCGCAGTTTGTCCAACAGTCAAAGGCAGTCTCGATAAATTGGATTATCTGGTGCCGATGACATGATGGGTGGAGGCGACGACTGGGGCAGACAATGGCAAAGTTATCTTATAGCTAGACACATTTGTACAGTCGCCACAGACGGCACCGTCGTCTGCAAAGCGTGCTCCACTATACGGCTTGAGCAGGTATGATACATATCAGTAACTTTCGACAGCCGCCTCGCTTACTGTTTTATTGTTCTGTTGATGCAATCATCCGTGTTTATAGCTTTGTCAGATTCTAATAAGTATTTTAGATGGATATATTTTAGTTAGTCACATTAGTATATCCTGTAGACCAGTGAAATTAGTAACTGATAATAATTCAGGTAGGCACATTCAGAAAGAATGGTTCCTTTGAAAACCATAATAGTAAGAATTTGAGAAGTCAAGCACGTGGCGTTAGTAATTTTCTAAGGAAAAAGAATGTAATTGAAGTTTTTGTAAAGCCGCCGATTTAATTTTCAGAGAAATCCTACTTCCTAAGAAAGTTTTATTAACTACGTTTGTTAGAAACTTTGAAAGCAGAAATTGCACCTAATTTTGACACAATTATGTTTGAGATTAGCGTTTTTATTAAAATATATACAGTTGCCAGACCGCAGGACTTCTTCTTTGAATTTAAAATTCACTTCATTGTTATTTTGATGTTGGGCCAAAGTCGAGCTTAGACAACAAAGATTTATCCGGGTAAAGTTGAGAGGTCGCGGCGTCCACATTCTCGTCTCATCTATATTGAGTCGGGCGTTCACTGTCGGCTCGGCTACCAACTATCTCTGTCAGGCAGTAGCCATATTCACTGCACTTTAGAATTCAATTGAGCTGACTTCGTGAGTTTTCTCTTTAATTCGCTTCGACCATCTTGTTACACCGTTGCGAGCACGCAAACTTCTGCCACATTTCCAATAAAAAAGATCTGACTACCTTCTGTTTTAAAATTTCCTTTAACTTCGGTGACTAACTACTGTGAGTAGAGACGAAAAGTAAAATAAATGAAAGCTTTTGAAGTTTAAACGTAAGCACAAATGAAAGTAATATGAAAAAGCTCTTTACGTAGCTTCAGTACATTGTTTAAAAAAACTAAACAAGTGTTTCATAATTTAATTCGGAAGAACGTAATTGAGGTTTAACTCTGTTAATCGAGCCCATTAACTGGCGGTATCACGGCACTGGTGCCACTGCCCCTAATGGCCTTTTACCAACGCATTTACCTAACGAATGACCTAGGACGGCGCGTCCTGCCGCCTGCCGCCTGGCGTCAGCACGTTGCCATGATTTAAAACCCAATATACGAGTCCCGAGAGCACCTCCACCACACAAATACAACCTGCTCATAATAATTTGGACATCGAAATTGAACGGCCCCTACACTATTGCACCCAACACGACTCGCTGCAAAATATTCATGCAAAAAGGCTGAATTATATTAGTGAGTCATTTTATAAGCCGCTTGACAAATACGGATAACAGCATTCTGACAAATACATTTGTTTAAAATTAATGACTGGCAAAATATTAGTGGTATGAAACAAAGCACGCAATTAATCCATGAATGCTAGTGAAGTCACGCGATGGGCCGCTGGCGAACATTCATCTGAACGATTTATATACACACGGGCACATAAAACAACTAAACTCACTGTTCACTAAAAGCCGGTTGGAACTAATAATAGGAACCATAATATTATGTACGATTGCCAAGTGGTTTATTACCAAACTGAATGAGTTCAGTTTTTAAAATAAATCACCAACTTGCGGTTGCGAAAACTGCTTTAGTTTGACTAAATTATGTGGTAATTGGTGGTCGTAGAAATTGGTTTCTCGGAACTTGGGCGTTATGAATCAGAATGCACGGTAGCAAACAATAGCATAGCACAAGTTCCATGATTCCAAGTAAGTCCGAACATAAAGGAGCGAGTATCAGGAACTAAATTGACTTCAACATTCTTGAGTTCCGAAACTTCAAATCAACTTTTGGGATAAAGTTTGTGTGAAAATACTTTTAGGCTAATTAATATTGCAGTTGTTTAACTTTGCCGCTCAACTCAAACCTTAATTATGTTTTATTGGGAAAGAGATACTTTAATTTTGGCGTTTAACATTTCGGATTGATGAAATTGTATTTACTTTGTGGGTAGGTAATACCTGCCACAAATATTGGTCCGTGGGATAATTTTGTTTCGCGGTTGTTTTGTGTGATGGAGATCATCAAATAAAGTGACCATTTATTGGAACAAAATTCCTTAACGCGATTTGCGGTAGAATCGTTTGGTACAAATCGTCACACTGAAAAAACGTTATGGAGAGGTCCATGGGACTTTCTTTCTTTCTTTCACCTTCTCTTTTATTATTATACGAGTGTGCGTGCTCTGTGTGGTGACGGACGTAAAAAATAATATCATCCCATTCCTTACCGTGGGTGTCATAAAAGGCGACTAAGGGTCATACTAGAGAATGGGAAGCATACAGTACAGACGGCATACAGATGCATTTTACCATCATACTGAGATCACCAACCCGCCTGCCAAGCGTGGCGATTGTGGCAAATCCCGGCTTTGGAGGAGGCTAATGTCCGGCAGTAGACGTCACGAATTTTCGCAGCCGCCATCTTAGACTTTCATTGAAATCTGCTAAAATAAAACATAAATAATTGTATCAGTAAATAATCAGTAAATAATTGTATAACACGTGACTGTGGGCTATTTAGTTGTTATTAGCAGATCTATTTAAGAAGGCAAATTAGATTCAAAGAAATAAAATAGTTAAAGATACACAGTTTATAGAAATATCGATAGAAAATCAGAAAGATTCAGTAAATTAAGTCAAGCCGCGTAATATGTAGAAACATCACAAAGGGAATTTCCAATCAACTTAAAATATTTTTTAGTAGAAAACCATACTAAAAAGTACAAAATAAAGGAAAAAAGGTGTGGGGTGTTTTTTGAGGTATTTTTTTTAAATGCAAACCTGTTTTTTATTTTTTTATACTGTTATTTATTTTCTATTTTTTAGGGTGTTTCGAATTTTGTGACGTATGCCAGCGTAGTTTTCGAAGACAGTTATTTTTCTATCCTGGTAAGCCTGGCAAGGATAATGGCACAAATATATAAAATTGTTGTATTGTCATCGGTCCTTAATAAGTATGCCAAACGAGTTAATTCGACGTTTTATAGGGGGTCAAAATAATGTTCAAAGTTAACGTTACATAGGCACATGCTAACATACGTATGAAGCTAATAAAAGCGTGTTAAAAAGGTGAGCTCGTACCGAGATATGACCACCTGGTACTTCGAAGACATAAAGCGTTTTCTAGCTGACACTCCTATGTTTGGAAGGTCCTACTAAGTAATGACCACCTGGTACATCGAACGCATACATCGCTTTCTAACTGACACATACCTCCCATGTAAGGTGAGCCCCTACCGAGTTATGACCACCTGGTACTTCCAACGCTTAAAGCGATTTCTATGACATACAAAATGATATTCCTGTTAATATTCCTGTTTTAATAGTTATTCTGCTATTCGGAGCGGCGACAAATCCAACAAATCAAAAACCATGCAAATCGGTCCAGCATTTCTTGAGTTATAAGTGTTGTAAAAAATTCTACTTTGTTTTATATATATAATATATAGTTTGTATGACCAGATGATATCGGGGTAACACGATTCCTCTTTCCTGATTTAGAACACAGAAGAGAACTCGGAACAAAATATTATTTTAATACGCTACTGTAGACGGTATTATATGTCTTTCCATTTGGGGATAGAATGTAAAGATTCTGGGAATTGGACACACACAAACATGCTACATACAATTGTCCATGGGAAAAGCACGGCTTCTCTAAGTTCACCCCAGCCACATAAAAAGAAAGAAAAAAAATGTAGCCTTTGTCACTCTCCATCCCTTCAACTATCTCCACATAAAAAATCAGGTCAATTCGTCGCTCCGTTTTGCCGTGAAAGACGGACAAACAGACGCACACACTTTCTCTTTATAATATTAGTATGGATAGTTTTAACTTATTTAAGTTCCTGTAAAACGTAAATTCTAATTTTTTTAAATCACAAAACCAAAACATTAAATAAAATGGATGCAATACTATTCTGTGATCCAAACGTAAAGTAAATGAAACGTATAAGTTTTCAATTACTTTTTAAGAAGCATGGAGTTATACATGCAAAGTTTTCTAAGGTTATTGCTTTTACGTGCGAGTAGGCTAGTGCTTTGAGTACCTCTATTACGTCTATCTCTGCAATCCTTTTAACATGTAAGTAATAAGCCTGAGTAGTAGGTACATACCTGGAGTCATCGTAAATTTGCTTATAGCTTATTGGAAATATAGACGTGAACTAGATGTGCACCTTGTTTAATATAATCCTAGTTTTAGAAAATATTGTAATAGTACCTGTATTTTGACTCTGTGACTTGGATAGGCGAAGACACTGGTCCCTATAATACAGTTAACACCAGTTTAGGGACCAGGGGATTCACATTTGTGTTAACATTCATGTCAATAAACTTATTACTTACTTACTACCTTGCTTTTTACAGGCAAAAAATAATTGTGAAATTGACTCTGACTAAATCTGATACCTGTCAATTCATACAACTGGCAAATAATGACAGTAGTGATTTGAATATGCAGATAATTTCAGTTGGCCGTCAGATTGCTTAGCAATTTATTTCTCTGCCTTTTTTTATTTATTTTTTTATTTAACAAGCGGAGTAGGAAGACTTAAAGCCAAATTTCATTAGATTCTTTATCAACAGATAAATAATGTAATGAAAGTGTAAACCCTGGTTAGGTTAAATTCTGATACAAAATAGGATCCACTTTCGTGCACTTAGATGGGTTAGTCACACATTCATCCATATTAAAATGTATTTATTTTATTTTATTTTAACACTCTCACCCCCATACGGTCCGCCGGTGGGGCGAATCTTTTCGAGTAAGGTACCCCACCTACATGTTGCACTAAACGAGATCAGCAGGCCGTATGGGCCGCCGGCGCACCGTATCTTGCGCGCCAAAATCGAACAAAATTTCTGTTATTACTTAAAATCATAACCGAGCCTGTCACGCCACACATAATAAACGATCATTAGCCGCCGCTGGCGGCCCGTACGGCCTGTTTAACTCTTTACAGATTTTTCATCGCGGCCTGCACGGGTAGGCAAAGTTGCGGCCGCCGGCAGACCGCATGGCCTACTGCACTGAAAAATTCTAAATATGGGTGGCGGTGAGACTGTCAAATTACATCAGTGGGAACAGGCTGCGACACAGGCGTCATCTCGGTGAGAGGGAATGGGCCACGTGGGCCGAGTATGGGTTGGTAGAAGTCACATGTCTTCGTATTTTTGGTTCTACGATGTTTTTTTCATCGTTTTGAGAGCAGAGGTTCAAACCTACAACTCGCAAGTCTGGGCTGATATAGGCCACTACAGCACTCGATTATTTACATAACTTTTGAATTATTTATCACAACTAAATATTTACACTAGCTACGAAATTAAATTCCTTACTAACTAACTACACAAATACTCGAAGTACTCGACCGCATCGCTGTCATCCGGACGTGCCCAGAAGACTAGGAGCCTTGCTGTTGAATGGCAATGCTAATTGATCTGATCTGAATCTGTCTAAAGAACGGCCCAGCACTCGGATCACGTTACGTGTGGTCCAGTCGGCGAGAAATATTGTAATAAGTAGATTTCAACTTTATAACTCACCACTTTTTCTAACAAATGCTGTTTGACTTTCATTTGCAAACTGAAAAATATTTTAGGGTCATTTGAAATTAGGATTTTAGGTAAGTAATCAAACAATCAAATTACTACATTCAATTTTATAGTGGCACCACAAATTGGCACCCACAGGTACAATTTCTGACCCAATAGCTAACATGTTCATCAATGATGTCCGACCCAATATTTAGTTCACATGTTCATCGGTGAAGCAAACCGTGGAATATGTTTAGGTCCTTCTCCCAAACGCGTTGTGTCATAATAGCAACTTCATAATCTACTCATGCTACCTAGTCTTTTTAACTTCTTCTCCGAATGTTTCTGTGTATAATTTGGATGTCTATATCTACATATTTAATCAAGCTTTAAGGCAGTATAATTATGAGTACTGCAATTAACTTTGCGTCACGTTACATTTAAGCTCCAGACTACACACAGAATAGAATTTCTATGCTGCGCTAACGTTCCATGAAAAATCCTGCGGGGCATGAGTTAAAACTCTAATTTCCATCAACAAAATTAGAGTTTTACCATTTTTATCAACTAAAGGAACAGTGCCTTTTGAAAAGCACCTATGTGTGCCTTATTTTACTTATTGCACTTTATCTGTTTCAAAACTACAGGAATAACTTCAAGTGTGACACTCATACATTTTCACCTTAAAAATGGTTACTGTGACTTTCCTATGACTTAACATTAAAAAAATTTGGTGTTTCTGATTCCTTTGTGTTCTTACCTATCAACTTTTGTCACCACCTATGATAGTTATGTCTCGCCTTTATTAAGAAACTAGCTTCTGCCCGCGACTTCGTCCGGGTCAAAGTTTTGCTTCCCTGAATCTTCCCGTCACATCGAATTGCCTGCCAATTTTTGTCCACTTTTCGTTGCTGCTCCACTCTTTTTAATCGTAGCGTGATGTTATATACCATATGCTTCTCAACACAAAAAGATTTATTCAATTCGGACCAGAAGTTCCTGAGATTACCGCGTTCAACCAAACAAACAAACAAACTCTTCAGTTTTATTTTCTTATGAGATAAAAAGTATCCTATGTCCGTTTCCTAGTTCTAAGCTATCTCCCCACCAATTTTCAGCCAAATCAGTTTAGCCGTTCTTGAATTATAAATAGTGTAACTAACACGACTTTCTTTTATATATATAGACTAGCTTTTGCCAGCGGCTTCGCCCGCGTGGAGGTCGGAAAACATCCCGCGTGAACATACTACCGGGATAAAAGTAGCCTATGTTAACACACCATGTTAACACCATGTTAACACACAATAAAAATTAACCTGGATTAACATCCAGGTTAATTTTTTTAGCTCGAAAGCTTATTTTCATCCGACTTGCTTCAAATTGATCGTCACTGCTCGGCTCCAATGGGTCTTAGCATTATGTTATATAGCCTATAACCTGCCCAGGAGTATGAACTACAATCGTACCAAGTTTGGTTAAAATCCCTTCAGTAGTTTTTGACCCATGCGTGCACATACAGACAGACAGACAGACAAAAAATTTACTGATTGCATTTTTGGCATCAGTATCGATCACCATTCATCCTCCAATATTAATTTTGAATATATTTTCAATGTACAGAATTGACCTCTCTACAGTTTTATTATAAGTATAGATATAGATAAGTTAAAGAGTAAAGAGAAGAGATAGAAACTTTAAAATTCTGCCTCGTTGGTCTTTCGGTGGTCGCAAGTTCTTTGGCTGAGCATGAGGTTCTGGGTTCAATTTTCAGTTGTTATATAGCTATTCTAGCAAGACTTTCTCAGTAGCAGCCCGGTGGCTGGATTTGTGACCGGTCATTGACAATAAGCTCGCCCCCTATTTTATACGTAATATAAAATATCTGGCAAAATGTCTGTGGGCTATTGGTACACTGGTGCCTAATACTTTGGGGATCACAGGCGTGGTGTGTGATGTAACGTTCTAATATATATGTATATATTATAGTTTGTTGTAATTATGATAAGTACCTGGATGACCGGTATTTTTTTTTGGTCAATTGTGTGTTTTAGTGATTATATTTAAACTAGCTTCTGCCCGCGACTTCGTCCGCGTTTTTCTTGTCCCCCGACCCTTTCCGTCGCGTCGAATCGCCTACCCGTGCGATTTTCCCCATTTTTACAACATTTTTCATTACTGCTCCGCCCTTCTTGGTTGCAGCGTGATGTTATATAGCCTATAACCTTCCTCGATAAATAGACTACCCAACACAAAAGATTTTTTTTTCAATTCGGACCAATAGTTCCTGAGATTAGCGCGTTCAATCAAACAAACAAACAAACTCTTCAGCTTTATAATATTAGTATAGATACAAATTACATACGGATGAAATGATGAAATATGAATAATATTTTTCCATCTTACCGACATAATAATAAAAAAAAATATGAACTGGTTATTTAAATGAAAAATCACGAGTGCAATTAGTTTTAAAGTTGATTATTGAAAACACGAATAAAACGACATTTTCTAAAAATGAATCCTAGCTAGATCGATTTATCGCCCCCAAAGCCTGTTTACTAAATTTCATAAAAATCGTTAAAGCTGTTTCTGAGATTCAGATTATATATATATTTATACGTATACAAGAATTGCTCGTTTATCATAGTTTGTTGTGATTATAATAATTTGAGAAGAACTATAAATAAATCTCACACACATATGCCTAGCATTTCCTCTTAGGCCGAGGCTACAGATGGTCATCATCCTCACTCGATTGTTCGACTACCTTCTACATATCTGACCTTTTTGAGGATAAAAACTACTAAAGACTTACTGCCATGTAAATAATATATGACGTTCTGCCCATAGTGCTCGTTATTAACCTTGGAGTCAGTAAATAGCTGCTTAGTTAAAAAATAAAAATACTAGAAGCTAAGTAGAAATTAATTACAATTTATTTAACGGTTGATAAATCATTTCATGGCGTTACTTGTATGTATAAAATGTATATTATTAGGTCTCAACCAGTTTCAAGGTTTTCGTCCAATGATTGCTTTTAGACATGCTTTAATGATTTTCCAGTGCCTACTAATGTGTTATGTAGGTAAATAAAATAATATGTTCGAAATGAGCGAAAAACATGTAATTCAAAACGTTATTATACATATTAATGTCCTCTAGCACATGATAGTCAGATTAATTCAATCAAATTCTAATAAAATATATCTAACGATATAAGTGGTTGTCTCTAATGTTGCTGCCTATCTCAGGTTCCCAGCGGTCGCCGTTCGTGAGTAGTTTTTCTTTGTTATAAATGAGTTCCTCACGAGATTCTGTGCTGTACTCGAAGTTCGGTCCTTCAACGATGGCGTCGACAGGACAGGCTTCTTGACAGTAGCCGCAGAAGATGCACTTGGAGAGATCGATGTCGTAGCGAGTGGCGCGGCGGGAGCCGTCGCAACGCTCCTCGGACTCGATGGTGATCGCCTGCGCCGGGCACATGGCCTCGCACAGCTTACAAGCGATACAGCGCTCCTCGCCCGACGGGTACCGCCGCAGCGCGTGTTCCCCCCTGAACCGTGGAGACAGGGGACCTTTCTCGAAAGGATAGTTTATCGTAGCAGGCTCTTTGAAAATATGCGCTAGTGTTACCGCAAAACCTGAAAGATATGTCATGTTTCATTTTCAGCCAGTGTCACAAGTCTCTTAGTTGAGTTTGGGTATCTATATTTAAGGAGACAAAGCAAAATGAAATGCTGGCTCGGAAACTGCTCTTTATCAGCTCGTTACCGTCATATTTCTTGGAAGAAAATAAAATGAAATTAATTATTATTAGTGGTAACTGAACCATGTTTTGGTTCAGTTACCACTAATAACACAGCCCCACAAAAAAAAATGTACTTGATATTAAACCACATGGTCCTTACGTATTTTGAGCTGCCGGATCCGAATCTGGACACAGAATTACCCCTACACCCACCAGTTTTTCTTCAGCAGCAAAAAAACTCTTGAATTTTGTAGTAATGATAATATTAAAGAGAAAATTTGAATAATCATAGTAACTTGACGTTTACATTACCTTATAACATATAATATGATACAAAAAACCCTAAAAAGTACAAGAAGTCTGATAAAAAACCTGAAAAAAAATCATTTATTTTCTTTTTAATATCACCATTACGGTAGAGTTTAAGCGTTTTCTGCTCTTGGAGAAAAACTGGAGGGTGTAGGGTTAATTCTGTGTCCAGATTCGGATTCAGCAGCTCAAAATACGTAAAGACCATGTAGTTTAATAACAAGTACAATTTTTTGTTGTTTTTTTTTTGTGGGGCTGATCATTACTGCTAAATTCTAGAGTTTTTTTGCTCCTCGAGAAAAACTGGACGGTGTAGGGTTAATTCTGTGTCCAGATTCGGATTCAGCAGCTCAAAATACGTAAAGACCATGTGGTTTAATAACAAGTACAATTTTTTGTTGTTTTTTTTTTGTGGGGCTGATCATTACTGCTAAATTCTAGAGTTTTTTTGCTCCTCGAGAAAAACTGGACGGTGTAGGGTTAATTCTGTGTCCAGATTCGGATTCGGCAGCTCCAAAATACGTAAAGACCATGTGGTTTAATAACAAGTACATTTTTTTTTTTGTTGGCTGTGTAATTATTTAAAAGAATATAAAAATAATTATTTTAAAGAAATCTACACTTTTAGCAAAGTATACTAGCCACAATCACATTTTTCTAAAGATAGTTTGCTATTACAAGAGTACATTGCGATTGCTTCTACCCAATTCAAAGGAGAATGCTCAAAAGTGGTACCAAAAAGTCTCACGCATCAAGACCAAAATTTTGGAGTAATTAGTTCCATATTTTTTTACGACGTTACACGTCGGGGATTTAGTTTTTGAACAGGGAATTTGTTTTTAAGTTTAAAAGTATGGATATTGTTTTACTTCCTATAAATGACGTTCCGTTTCACTTCACGTGTTAAATGATTAACATAACCTTGATTTTTGAAAGTGCCATGTTCACTGTAAAAATAATACTCTGCTGATTCTACATTAATTTAAAAAAAAAACTAGAATAGAATATCTATTTAAAAGATTATCATTATTTTATCTGGTTTTGTTATGGTTAATTAGCCGTTCCCAACTAGTAAAAAAGATGTAGAATGCAACAGAATGGATTTGTTATCTGTGCATCTGACATTTTGCGCATGTACTCTGTAGTCTGTGGTTTGCGCTAGCGAGTAGCGAGTACCGTCTGTGTTTTTAAGAGATTGAATAATTATTGAATTGTTTTGAAAAGTAGAACTTGTTTGTATTTTGTGAACTTTTTTGTGAGTATTTCATTGTGCAAATATGTCGAGTTGGTCGACCGATTGACATCGTCAGTCACCCGGCAAAACCGGCGATGTATCAATAGTTCATTTTTGATACCCAGAAACCTACACACATTTAGAACAAGCGTCTACTCCAATGATTAACTTGTTACAGTCTTGGATAACTTCTACTCAGGTAAGCAGATCTTATTTTACTCTTTGAATATATAGGTACTTATGAATGTCAGGCACCTATTTCCTGACTAATCTTTTTATGAATGTACCAGCTTACAAAACATTATTTTTATAGAATGAATGAAAACATTTTTGGACTCGCACAGGAAATATCCAAAAAATTAATTAACAAAAAAAAAAACAACCTGTTTGAGGCCAAAAAACGCTTTACTCTTGATTACTTGTAGATGTAATTTCTTTGAATATGTTACAGAAGATAGATAACGTCATAAAGGGTAGAAGCACACTTTTTCACTCATGGTTTTAATTGCAGATGTCTTCAGAATGTGTGCTTTGTACAGAGTGTTTGAGACTGCTTCAAGATCGAGCAAACACAATCAGTGAAGGAAGTTTATCTTTGCCTGCTTTTGGTCATGGAAAATTATGTTGTTCTTGTGGCAATTCTATTCTACGTGCAACTAGACCATATCCTGTAAGACAAGAACGACAAGAGAGAAACATTTTAGTTAGAAATATTCCGCTCCATTTGGTAAATATTTTTATTTATGTTGCAACATAAAAATGAAACCTAATTATTATCTATTTTGACACAATTACTGCCTGATCATTATCATGTATTCCTAGTTACATCACATTACAGTAATACTTTTATCAAGTCTATAACCCATTGTGAAATGTTTTGTATTACATGTATAATCATGTTATTTTTATAGATATCAAGATTGGAAAGAGTATGTGCTGCTTGCTGGAGGTCAGCTACAAGAGATGTTCAACGTCGTGATGTGTACAACTGCAATCGCCCAGGTCTGCCAGATGCTGGACCATGTGGAGATCTCAATATTCCTAAGCCATAATTGACGTTAAGATGGCTTACTATGTTAGCTCTTGAGACCTACCAACTCAAGCAGGCTAGATCTTATTATAGGGAACACATCCGTCGGACTGGTATTTATTCAGTTGAGGTGAATAATTCTATTGATGATGATGTACCTTTGATTTTAGGGCTTAATAATTACCTCTTAAGAGGTATGATTAATTCGAGACATGTCAACAGTCGTACTTATCACATGTATTTATTGATTAGCAGAGATGATGCTGTGGCCAACACATTAGAAACCATAGTAGGTTATTGCTGCAGTCGCCTCGTCGGTAAGCGAACAGTGGGCTGCTGTGCTCATGTAATGACGATAGTATAGTATTTGAGCTGGGGACGGTATAATGACATAACTTCGCCAGCAACGGATTTAGATGATTTTTTTCAGGAGTATGATGAATGATTTATGTAACAGTTTTGTTAAATAAATATTTTTGACTTTGATCCCTATTAAAAACCCAAATGAACTTGTTTGTTTCATTTTTCTATCACTTACCTATCAGTCTGACTGATCACCCTTATTTATGATAATGTATTATTGGTATTGGTGAGTAGTTGTGGCCCAGTGGTAGCGGCGGCCCAGTGGTAGCGGCCGCGACTTACGAGTAGTACGTCGTGAGTTAAAACTCAAATAGGCGATGTACTTTGTGTAAATTATGTCATCACCACAGCTCGCAAAACGGTGAACGAAAACATCATGAGTAAACCGGCACGTCTTAGAACCAAAAAATTGAAGCCATGTCACATCTACCAAACCGCTCTGGGCCCGCGTGGTGGATTACGGCTCCCTCTCACTAAGAGGCCTGTGTCCCAACAGTGGGAACATTATAGGCTGCTGTTTTTTTAATTAGATTTACGACTTCGCAGCCATTGTAGCCAACTTTAGGGCGGCCAAGAAGTTTGGCAAGAATTATACCCACGTTATCGGTTCACACTGTTGATAATATAAGGGTCGGTCAAATCACTGAGTGTCACATGTGCCTGGCTGGAGGCTATAGTTTAGTCTCCACCGGGAAGACTGCTTAAGCAGATAGTGACTTGTATCCAGCAGGTAACTGTGAGACTCAACGTATTAAAGAAAAACGAGTTTCAGTCACGAACCCTGTGGTGGGGCTAGACGTTGCTATAACTCGTAAATCTTCCTAACTTATATACGTGTATTACGCTGTTTTTAGAACAATAATATTCGTCCGTGTATAACGTGTCTAAGTAGATATAAAACAAGTCGCTGGCAGCGTCGGCCAAAACAGACCTAGTTTTTAGGTTATTTTGATTTTACTAAATAACTCTGAAACCCGGGTTTATTTTTCAAAAATAACTTTTGTAGGAGTTAATATGATCAATGTAGTATATAAAAAACAAAGTTTGATTTTGATGCAACATGGTACGGGATTCCATACATCCTTGAGCATTGTCCTTTATCGGTAATACAAGTAAATCCCTGATTTCTATTACTGATGATACCATCTCGGGCACGAAAAAGGGTGGACTGTTGAAGCGTGTCGCGAATTAGTTAAAGCTGCGTGTTCCTAACAAAGACTCATCATAGCCATCTAATAATAATATAAATAGTTTAATATAAAGAGGTTATAGAATAGCTGTTTCATACATTTAGAAACAAGCTCCAAGAAAGCAATGTATCTTTGTAAGTATGACTGCAAACTGGTGATTCATTCAAAAAGAAATATATATATACAACGTGTAACCAAAAAAAAAACGCAAGTGCTGAAAGTACATTGTTCATACTGTTTACTGAATTGATTTAAGTAATTATTCAGTGTATTAAAAAAATGTATTTTGGCATACCTACCGCCGCTTGAGCCAAAGAATCAATCTTATTTCAAGGCAATGATAGTCGGTTTAAATACATGCAATAATGTAGGGTTAATACGTTTTTATTGTCAATATATTAGGTTAATATTGTTAGTAACTCAATACTCTAATTAAAGTGTATTTTACTTAATCTTGTTACATGTTGTGTAACGATTACAGACTACGATTATACATTCAGTACAAGATTATGAAACCGATGCATTGAAATTTGTAGTTAATTGTTAAAAAACCAGTATTAACATACATTTTCACGACCGTGTAGGTATTTACATTTTCTATGAAACAGCAGATTTCTTTTTAAATATTCGACAAGTAATTTCTATGCGAGTTTTTCTAGAATCATGTGCTGAAGTCATGGTTTCAGTAAGCGCGGTGATGTCCCCACTACCCTTTATATTAAAGAGTATCTACTATCACCCCTTTACATATTCTGCACTAAGGTTGGACTTTTAATCCTATTCCATAGAGCAACACGGACCCGGTGGTCCGTGTTGCTCTATGTCCTATTCACTAACTTGACAATTGGAGGGATACCAGGTTTTGACAAAAAAAAGATAGTGAGGTGGTGCAAGAATGAATGAAATTGAATGAACTTGAAATAATGTACTTACATGCAAACTTTGTAATTTAAATTTAATAACTTGTCTTAAAACAAGATATGTACTATATCGATATATATTTAGTCTATGGCTGTCAGACGAAATAAAATGACTATAGTAAAAAAATAAGCAAAATGACATGATTTTTATATTTAGTTTTGTTTCTATCAGAAGAAAATAAAAAAGAAAATAACTGTTATTAAAAATTATTAATTATTCTTATAATCCACACCTAAAAACTATTTTTTAAACTTTTAGTTAATTTAAACCATTTTTATCATTCATTCTTTATGCGAAATCGTTCACTACCCCGACACTATTAATTTTAGAATGGTATCATTATTTTGCATTGAACTGTCAAGTTAGTGAATAGGATTAAAAGTTCAACCTTAGGTATCGTTGTATATTGGAATGATTTGTATATAATATCGTATCCATCCTTACCTTATATTATTATAAATGCGAAGAGCGGGTGGTCAGAGGGTCATCTTCGACGCGAGGCAAAAGCAAATACTGTTATAGAAAGCTAAAGTATACTCACCTCGCAGTATCTCCGTCCAAAACACTGTTTGTGCTATTCGCTCAACGTAGGCTGTGAATCCGGTTTTTGGTGGAACGTCATTGACGTATACCCAGGTCGTCTGGTATTTGGTTCTTGGACAGCAGAAGAAGGGAGGATAGATCACGGGTGGTGGGCATGGTTTGTAAACATGAGTGGGTGGCGGGCACATCGGCGTGAACTGCTCGGGACAGTTTCCCTGGTCTTGCTGCTGCCAGCGAACATGCTCACATACCACTTTAGCACTCACGCAATTTTGAGGTCGCAAAACACCACGTTTAACTAAAAGCATTTTCTTCTAAATTATAATACTATACTGACGTTAGACATTGACGTTATTTATGGATTGAAGTTCGATTGCCAAAGTTTCATAAAGCCTCCTTTTAGAAATATTTCAATAGATTTAAAAAAAGTTGTCACTTCACAGTTTCGCTATCTTTAAAACATGGTAATGGGGGAGGCTGGGAACATGGAGTATACTGGGAGTTACATTGAAGTCTATTTAAAGTATATCAATTTCCTTTTAACTTGACTGTCGCAAATAAGTTCACGAGTCTAAAATGTCTGTTTCGTGAACGGAATGGCAACGGCACACGCCTTATATTAGGTATCTACTATTATATAAAACTTTATATGTAAAACTTTGATGGAAATACTTTGTTTACGCTACGTCTGACTACAAGGTTGTTTTCTGTCTGGCATATTTAATGCTTGGCGAGTGAACAAGGGGCCTGTGTAAAAGAGTAACAATTTTCGTTCCTATATTAAATGAGCCTGATAAAAGCAGCTTTTTATCATCCATAACACGTGGCTTTAAAATGTGAATAACATTATAGAATCTATCCATTGTTTATGAAAACAAAAGAGTATATGCGTTTATCATCCCAGGCAGAAATACGCATTACCAACATCAATTACAACGATGCATTAGGAGATTTATAATCCAGAATCTGGAATAAAATAGAACCCCTATCCCGCAGATAGCCTACATTATCTGTACCAACGAACTTCATCGGATCATCGGATTACTGATCACTCAAGTACATTAGTGCAGAACATTCCGTTAACCAAATTAGTAAAGTAAGTGGAGGGAAATTCAGAGGATTGCATTATGCAGTGGCACGTCGCTTCAGGCATTCGAAAGTTAAGGCCAGTTAGTTCCCCTGAAGCATTGGCCCAATTGTCTTGAGTACTTGGCGTGCAATCGTTTGGCTGTTCATTACTCACGACATGGAACCGCATTCTGGGACCGAATACGACTACTAAATGCGACTGAAAAATCCCGCGAAAAGTTTTCTTTCTCCTTCAACTTTATTATTCCTAACTTTTGCTGACGCCCGAGTTACTTCTAAGTTAGGTCGGTTTGTATTGTGTCCCTTTGAACCAACATCTTGATGTTATGTTATGTGTAGTTGCTGTAGCTGCAAACTGTCAGTTGCCGGTGCCGGTGCTAACTACCCTGCGGTTAGTAGTTCTGTGTTTGATTGACGTAATACTAGGCGGTGTATTTGCCGTCTTCGAGCTGTGCTTGAATTTCTTGTTTCATGACCTATGTTTTATATCAAAGAGGACGGACGGCAATGGTGGGCCAGTGGTATCGGCCCCGACTTACGAGTTGTGTAAGTCGCGGATTCGAACCCAGGTAGGCGCTTTAATTTGTGCAAATAATTTCACCACCACTGCTCTCAAAACGGTGAAGAAAAACATCGTGAAGAAACCGGCATGTCTTAGAATCAAAAATTCGTTGACATGTGATATCTACCAAATGCTGCACTGGGCTCGCGTGGTAGATTATGGCCCACTTCCCCTCACAGAGAGGAGGCCTGTTTTCCAGCAGTGGAAACAATATAGGCTGGTTATGATGAAGGACATGAAGGAATGAGTCATCGAGTAAATCGTCAAAGCAATAAAACTTTCTACCTAAAAATAAAATCGACGAAAATAGAAAGCGAAAAATGAAAATAAATCTTTAAGTCTAACTTATAAACTCCCAAATTAATAATGTAAGTAGGTAACTAATTTTGAGGCAGACAAACAATCAATGAAGATCAATCAAGCTGGCATAATTTTACGCTTTAAGTTAGTAATTAATTTGCTTAATAAATGGGACAACATCGGACTTTTTTTTTTTTTTTTTTCAAGATGGGAAATCATCAAATGACTTCTCCCGCTCTGGGCGGAGCGGGAGGGCGTGTCAGACTTTTACTGACTAAAACCCACCCGTGTTCCATCAGTTGCCCATGTGCCAGGGTCACGGTATCTCTTTCGAACAATCACGCGACCCCGGCAGGCATAGGTCCTAGTAGACCCCTTCAACAACATCGGACTTCGGATTCTATTAGTAGTTATGTGTGGTCATGGAACCTCCTCCTTCTTTTCGTTGGTAAAAATTGTTAGTATTGTGAACTATGAAAAGAAATAAGCACTGAGATGATGAATGCTAGAGACTAAAGAAAAGAATGCACGTCATCGATATGGGATACGCACTTTTTTAATCAAGCACGAAGCGCCCATCAAACTGATAGGCTTTTAAACAAAAGCAAACTACCTACCTAATTAGTTTTTTGGGAAAAAAACAAAATACCACTAACCTATTACCGTCCCACTAACTACAGTGGAGCGAGCAAGCAAGGCTTACTGTTATACGCTTGAGTCACACATTTTTTATAACAATTTGGGAGCAAAAACAGTAATAAAATGCGTGACTCAAACCGTGACATGACAGAAGCCGTGCTCCCCTCGCAGGTCACAGGCCTCAGGCTTATACTGACTATAATTCCTCACGATGTTCTCAGTCACCGAGTTAGTTTATCTTGTAAAGTGTACATAGAAATTGAAAAGCACACATTGAAACCTGCCCGGAAATGAACCCTTGTGCATGAGAGGCGAGACTTTAACCACTGCAGTCTAGACATTCTCAAAATGTTCTCAGTGCATTTAACCCATAGAATTCATAAATACACAATGTTAAAACTCATACCATATTTACCTGAAACTGGGAATATTTAAGTAATGGAGGTTTTCACAAAAGTTGAAAACATGTTATCTTTATTCACATGAATTTTGTGAGTTTGGCGTTAGTTACTAGGCTCATATTACCAATCTAATCTCTGCTTGTGTGTAGTTTAGTTCTAATATTTGAGTCTAGCTATTTGACAAGCATGTACGGCTAAACACTGATAATATATTTTTTTACACTAATTTTATTTCTTCTCAATTATACTGGAAATATCGAGACGAAACCAGCATGTCTTAGAACCAGTCATTCGAAGATATGTGATATCTACCAACCCGCACTGGACCCGCGTGGTCGATTATGGCCCGCTTCCTCTCACCGAGAGGAGGCCTGTGTCCCAGCAGTTGGAACACTATAGGCTGCTGATGATAGTAGAAATTGGCTGGGGCAGACTGAATGCGGAAAGTGGAGGTTAGGGTGTTGTGGCGCAACATGGGCGAGGCGTATGTCCAGCAGTGGACTGCGATAGGCTGAGTTGATTGATACTTACAAACATCACTTAGGCCCTGGCTCTTTTACTCGGAGTTCCTGTATCACAAGAGCCAAAGACTTATGGTCAAAAATATGGGAAATCATGGTTTTAAGCGTAAACTTCCGACCGGAATCCGGTATGCTAGTTACATCAGAAGTTTCAAACTGATTCAAGTTAATGTATTTACTTGCAAAAGCAAATCGGACATATTGGTTTCAAACTGTTTATGCTCCTAAATACATCTCTGTGTATTTAACGCGGATATATAACAAAACTCAAAATGAATACAAACAATCTCGTACTCACTAAACACTCACGTCACAACGTTCTCTTGTTATGTAGGCAGAGGGTTAAACAAGTTTAAAAATTAAAGGATAAGTTTTTTTTAAGATTAATGGGGCAAATTTACGAGCCAGTGGGTCCCGCTAAATAGCAAACAACATCGTGACAAGCCTAGGCTTGTAGGTAACGGGATGAGCTGGACTCTTTCAACAAAGATTGATCCTTGGCAGCTCTGGATAGAGAGACAGCGAAATAGAGTAGGGTCTTCATCAAGCAGGTGAATAAAAAATACGATATTTTTTTTTAAAACAGTTACTCCCACAATAAATTGTATTGTCTATTAATGAAACGTATTACGATTACGTAGTTCGATTTGTTCCTTAGAATCTCTTAATTACAGAAGTAGTAATAATAATACGTCGTGTATAGAAAATACTTAGAAATACGATCATAACCTAACAATTCACAAAAAGAAAACATTATTTAGTGCGGTAGGTGGCTTCATTGGAACTTTTTTCGCAGAGCCAATATGCACATTATACGTTTGTTGTACTGATCGATATGGATCGGAAATATTTCTGTATCAAAATCTCCATATTAATAAACAGTTTAAATGTATGTATGTGTTTTTATATTTTTATATAGTTAGGTATACAAACATGTTGGTTGGTTATTATGTTTATGATTTAAATAGGTTATACGCTTATATTTGAATATCTTCAAATTCATTGCACCTACCACTCTTTGTCTCTGCATCACCCAAAGGTTGACTGGAAGAAAATGCCTATGGCATTAAGTCCGCCTCTGTACATTTATGTGCTTAAAGTGTTAAATAAATAAATACATATTTGCGTTATCAATACGCACGTCCCTGAAACTGGATCTATTCTAGATGGTTGACTGAACTGAAACCATCGGGAAAACCATACATTCACAATTTACTGCACTTCTACAGCAGTCTCGAACAATGTGTACGCACATGGCGGCGGCTTTCTCTCACGTCCGGCCCTGGTGCAGGCCATGGTACGGGGCGAGAGAGCATGGGAACTGGGGCGCGTGAGGGAGAGGCAGTCTCTGCGCCCTCACGCCCCTAGCCGCCGCAGGAAGAAACGCCCCGGGCGTCGGGAGTCCACTGCAGACTCCCGGCCAGCGTAGGCGCGAGTTTGCTAGTGGCGAGCGATGGATAGCTCGCCACCCGGTAAGGACCAGGCTCAGATCGACGGCGCGTTGTGTTCCACGCGCGCCTCAAAGAGATGTGAGCAAAACTGAAGGGGTTCACTAGAACCAATTTAGCCAGGGTCGCGAGATTTGTTCGAAAGAGTTACCGTTGCCCTGGCATATAGTCAACTGAAGAAACACGGGTGGGTTTTAGTCAGTAAAAGTTTGATACATCTGTCTGATGATTTCTCACCCACAAAAAAAAAAAATGGCCACGTACATTTCATTTTTGTGAGATCGTTATGGGCCTTGAAAATTTGTAGACCATTTTTGTGTTTTATTAAGTACCTGGTACTTGTTGATAGACCTGCGCTGTCCTCCCATATTTATTAACACTGTAATTTAATGTCTTTACCATGGAGTTCCTTGCCAGCTTTTCTTCATGGGATCAGGAGGACCACCTAACTTCTGACGTTTGATAATTGCCCATCGACTGAGTAACATTACTAGAGGCAAACTAATAACCAACTAAAAACTTCGACCCATTTAATGTTGGTTTGTAATCGAAAGTAAACAAAAATGTTTCAATTAATTCGATTAAAAATCTGCATTGGCGCCTTCATAATATCGCTAAAAACACTTTAATCAACATTGACGATTATATGTGGAATAGAATCGATTGAGTACATTTTCAATACATGCTCTTTTTATTACAATTTCGTGATTACGATCAGAATTTATTTAAAAAAAATCATTTTAAATGACAAATTGGTGGCATTTTTAGTTACAATACCCTTAATAGACGTAACATAAACAACTTATATTCATAAATAAAAAAACCGGTCATGTGCGATTCGGACTCACCCACCGAGGGTTCCGTACGAATTTGTAGGTACTATATTTTTCATTCTTCGTCATAAATCGAAAATTATCATCATCATCATCATAATTTCAGCCGTAAGTCGTCCACTGCTGGACTTAGGCCTCCCCCAATTTGGGGGGGCTTTGCCATAATCGCCACGCTTGGCAGGCGGGTTGGCGATCGCAGTACGGTGGTAAAATGTATAGAGAACGCTGCTGCCCATTCTCTAGTAAGTCCCTCAGTCGCCTTTTACGACACCCACGGGAAGAAATGGGGTAGTGTTATTCTTTACGTCCGGCACCACATGACCGGGTAACTCATTTCAAAATTTGGCACCCCGTTCCTTGCATAACGACTCTGTTTTTTTTTAAATAATTTAATTACAAATGTATAGTTTTCAGACTTTTCCCTATATTTGTAGTATATGACGGTATTACTTGCCGAATTTCATAGTTCTAGGTCAACGGAATATACCCTATAAATTTTGATTCCCTTGAGAGTGTCGAAATGAGGTTTCTTGCTGCTTATACAGCCGTATCGTTTTTTTACGTTAACTAAGAAGTTTGATTGATGCTGGCGGAGCCACAGATACTGTTGGTCACCTAAGGAACAAAATAATGAGCAAACTATAAAAAGTCTGGGAAATCAACGGCTAAGGAAGTTGGCACCCTACGTCAATTAACAATTTCATGCAACTGTCAAATAATGACAGTTGTGCTTTGAATATACGTTGACGGTGGAGCTATAGCACAAGTTATGTCACTTATCTTATCCTGCCCTCTGTGTCTCAAAAATGCAGCTATTTTAACCTCTGCGCTGCCACCATACGTAGTCATAGTGGTAAAGTTTTGGGCCAACAAAATACTTATAATTCACTGTCGAGCCAACGACACGTCGTAGAAGAAGATTTTGGTCAATCATAGCAATTAATTCCCCTGACATTACCTCTAGACAACGTATCAAAATCTCAGCCAAGTATAACATCACTAATACTTGAGTAATCGCAAACGATATCAATATTAGCGTGCATAACGAGCATATTACGATCGCGACACTATTCCATCGAAGAAAGTTTTAATCACGTGTTCGCTTCGCCTTCGCCTCGCATTCGCGTCGCTTTCGTCGTTAGTTGGTCGTTATGGTAATAGCCTTGAGCCTGTGACGCGCCTGCTCGTCACAGGTTCATCGGATTACAGATATCATTATACCTACGGCTGCAGAGGCAACTGGGAACAGGAACGGCCTCTTTATCTTAATAAGTTTACTGCAACTACTGCTACGAATATAGAAGAACCTATATTTTAATCATAAATATGTATGTAGGTATCGGCGTAATTACTTCAGGGAAAAGGTTATTTCCCTTACTGATCGTACTAGCTTTGACTGGGTCCCCTATGCGTGACGGCTATTACCGTAAAAAAAAAAGGTGGATTTGCTAGCTACTAGACTTGAAAGTAGATTTGGAAGCTTTGAAATAAATTTATTACAATTTATTTCAAAGCTTTCAAATTCTAATACAATCTCTACAACGAAGCGCTTAAAAGCAAATCTACGGAAATCCGGCCGTTTTTTAATTTCAATTCCATTATTCATATTCTATGCAACATACACGCGACAATCTATTCATATTTGAATATTTATATGAATATTTCATAATCCACAGTTCAATATAAAACCTTTGATACCTAATACAGACAAAATATTTTGCCAATAATATCTAATGGAAAGTATAAATTTACAACACCCACGCTAAAATTAGGCCAGTAGGACCTATCGAGAATTAATTTAACATAACCTTGTTGTCATTGAAATATGAAATAATTACCAAAATCGGATAATGTAGAATAAATTTAAATCTACCTAATCTGTCGCAATACAAAGGTCATGTCAATTATTCAGTGCCTGGCAACGGATTAACATACGTAACAACGTAGGTGCTTTTGATATTACACTTGAGCTCTCACGACGACCCACTAAACGACTCGCTTAATATAATTAGCACTAAACGTAATTAAAACGTCATTTTGGCTCTTAAAACTTCGAACGGTTCAGAGAATACAATAATGTTGTTATGCTTAGGGCTGATTGTCCATAATTGGTTGGTTAAATTGTCGTGAAATTAACTTGAGTGACTGTTCATTTCAATAATTTCAAACTAGTATCGGATGATCAGCCACAGCTTGGGAGGCCTATGTTCAGAAGTAACGATAGGCAGTTGACACACAATTTATCTTATTCTTCATTTGAGGGTCAGAATTCGAGCTTCGTTGCTAAGCGACGCTGCCAAGATAAAGCCCATGAAACACGGACGGTTCGTGCTTCCTTCTACTATGTTGTCATGAGAACATTTATTACAATCGTTTCAAGAAGTTTAAATGCTGAAAATACTTAAACTGTCCTATGTTCCAAGTATAAGGATATCAACTACGTTTAACACCGATACTCTAAGTCTGTTCGAACTAGTTTAAGGGAATTTCCTAGACTCAGGTCTCCATGAGAGAGGTTTATTGCTGGCTACGAGTAAGCTACGCATGTGTGCTTTGGCCCGCTTTGTATGAAAATGTAGGCGGGAATATGTCCAATGCAACTCGTGGCCACGCTATTATAGAATGCATGGCTGGCTAACAAATGAACAGCGGAACACTAGCGTGGGTAGGTCCTCGTTGTTCTTGGAGTCGGAAGCGCCATTGCTGAGCGTGAGGTCCCAGGTTCGACTGCCAGGTCGTGCAAAGTCTCATTGGGTTATTCCATCTGGAATTTCTCAGCCACAGCCCGCACTCTGGATTTGTGACCGGTTGATGGCAGTAGGCTTGCCCCCCCCCCCCCCTATTACGTGGGACTTTAACATAACTGGCGAAAAGAGGGTGTATACCTCTGTGAACGTGGGTATACTATAGATCTGCTCTGCCTAACACACTAAACGAGGCGTAATGTCATGCAATATAGACACGACCAATTGTTAGATAAATTAGCCAATAAAAATAGGGAATGCAATGTCGATTTCACGAGAACTCAAGCCATTTTTCGAGATTCAATCTCGTGAGAAGATTATCTCGACCAATACGGACGAACTCGAATGAGATTCCGAGACGCTATTCCTTCCTGAGTAGCCATTTTTAAAATAATCACTTACAGATTTATAGACTGCGTATTGTATGTGACCTGATTTTTGTGTTATGTATAAGTTGTGATGATGATTTACAAATGATTATTTACGAAGTTACGTCTTTCTTTTAAGTGGTTGTCACATCTATTAATTCTATTGAATATGAGTTTGATACGATTGTAAAGAAATTGAATTAAATTTTGGAAAATTTATATTCTTTAAGTTCCACGCCAGATCGCGAGATCTCAAGTTCCCAATCGTGACTAGAAATTGCATTCCCTAAATAAAAGAAAATACCTCACATTCGTAATGTTGCACAAAAGTAAATCGTCTAGTATCTATTAATTGGCGTCCTCTGCCGACACTCACCACAGTCGTCAGTGGTGCCAACCAAGTGCCAAAACGTCCCACAACTTTCACGATATCACATAAATCGGACTGTTTGCGAGTGGCTGTATTGTTTCCCTAATGAGAATAATATTTGCGTGATATTAAATGTGCTAATTTTGCCAACTTACTGAATTCATGAACTTACGATCTCTTTATGGGGTAATTATATAGCGTCTGTTAGGGCTGAATAACTTTTGAATCTACAAGCATTTTCCTCAAGACCCTCAAGCGGCGCAAATACTGTAACCTTATAGGTAACTACAGTTTTGGGCCGTTTGGGGTTGAAACGCTCGGGTCATGGGGCCCGAGTGCGCACCTCCTTTTTAAGGAAATTTCTCATCGGCTGGTCGACACTTCACGTGACCAGAGGGCTGGGTCATTCTTTGGCCAAAGAATTAGCATTGCCATTCAACGTGGCAATGCTGCCAGTCTTCTGGGCACGTTTCCAGATGACAGTGATGCGGACGAGTACTTCGACGCCTAAGTGTCCTTTGTTTTTGTATTTATTTGTATAGTTAGTTATTTATTTTACAATAGTATGTCTGTAACTTAGTAATTATAAAAGCCAATGCTTCACGTAATATCCAAAGGATCCTGCTGCACGTCAAACAATAATTTTACTCCAGCATTTTCATAATTAGCAACAATGGATGAACTTTCGAGATTCATTTGTGAGATCATCACTCACCACAATCACTACGCCTTACAAATAGAGGGATAGTTATACAATATAATAATAATAAAGCCATGCATACTGATAGTGATCAGTACGCCTGGCTTTCATTGTGACAGTTCAACAACATTCATTGCGTTTTTTACGTGGTCGAGCAGACAAAGTTTTCGAACATGAAGCAATACCGATCGTTCAAAATGAACGATGGTCTGGTGGATGGTGTGTTAGACAATTAAGGTGCAGATTGGTGTATATTGTTATTAGCGGAAATATAAGTGCCATTTTATTTTCTCATACAATTGATGTAAGAAATGCAACGAGTTTTTTTTTACTTTTTTTTAAGTATGTTTCCGAGAACTCTTACACTTTGTTACAAACACATAATATAGTTTGTAATTCAACATCATAAAACTTACAATGTACTGCTGAATTGCCAAGCCCTCGTGTGCCTATGTTTTTGCACAATAAACGGTAAAGGGTGCATATAAAGAGCCTTTAGAGCCTCTACTAGTGACTAGTGAGGTGACTCAAGTATGACCGGTGCACCCAAGACTGTCAGGTTTGCCTACATGATGGTTGACACATCTTTCAACTATCTTGTCCGGTCGGTTTTAGACACCAAAGTACGGAAGTACCAAAGTCCATACTAAGCTACAGCAGTTGAATTCTTCGACCAATATTATTAGTTGGGCCCCATTTCTTAGACCAATGAACACTACACACATACATAGATACACACCATATCCGTTACATATTCCCTTCTAGTTTCAACGATTTGCGACGGTGGCAGGATAACGTTCGGTCTAAGTACGTGCTCAGTAATATGTGCTTATTGACCTTTCACGCTTTGACTTTAGTTTACTGAGTAAAGGAAGCATCGCATAGATAGACATATGAACGTTATTTGTACCATTAATGTTAGTAGTCGTAATAAACGCTAGCTTACGTTAGCAAGCGTTTTAGTTAGCAAAGTAAACTCGAGGTGCGTTTTGTGGATTATGTTCACTTAAACCTTTGGGAATTTCTACATAGGTCTCATATGACTTCATCTCTAAGTTAACTCAGAACTGAACTTAATACATTCAAAGATACGACTATTTGTAACTGTCACCAATATATTTACTCAGTTCTGTACGGTGCTGTGTGTGGACTGCTCGTATTATGAGCGTTCGTGTAAATGTGCTACATAAACTGACCCGGGGACTTAATTATTTGTTTTGTGACTCAATAAAACCAGTAATACGAAGAAAAAATCTTTATTAATTCATAAATAGGAGATTACATTCAGCAGGACATTTAGTTCAGTGCATGCGAAGATATAAACATAATTTCTTAGGTTTACAACACGTATATTTTAAAATCAGGCTGACAGAAGCTGAGAAAAATCTGCTTTGTATTAAAATACCTGCCTACGCTGTGCATCAGATTTACCCTTAAATCCACCTCATCACTTAAAATCTCTCCCTTTTTTTAATGGAAATATCCTCAATACCTCATGGATACAGTTCTCCCTAGACGGATCTTCTACGATGAGTTTTCCACTATAACTCAAGAGCCCAAAACGTTCGCACCCCACAGTGGGACCTAATAAATGCTTCAGTGGACCCCACAAGCCTGTGATATGATATTTCGACGTTTTATGTCTGTCCTTATCGGTCATGCCCTTCAACGCCCGGCTACTTTTCTATTGCTGGTGGAGTAAAGAGGTTATGCTCTCACTCTTGCTGTCCACCAACTCTTTTTCATGCATCACCTCTTCTCATAAAGAGGCGATGGTACCCCACGTTCTCGCTCCCAAACATGGATTGAACCGCTGTTGGAAGCGAGAGATCAATGCCTGAAGATGACTTGGAACAAATTGTTCCTATTCCTATCTTTCTATTTTTGTCTTCTCGTGTATGGTAGGCGTTTAGATCTTGTAAACTAAGTTCTGTGAGCAAGTCTGGTCAAAAATGTTATGGCTATTTGCGATGTAGGTGTGGGTGGAGACACAATGTGGAGACGATAATACGACACTAAATGAAACACGGACTATATTTATTGTTGAAACAATCATCTTATTAAAAGATTAATGCTAGAAGAAGTATTGAATTGTATTGTAAAGAACAGAGTCGGTTATTTTTTGTTAATCGGTACACACTTAATAAGTATGTAACACTAATGCCTAGGAGTATTTTGAAAGTATAGAAAAACATGGCATCGTGTTTAGAAAAAGGTTTTTTTTTTCAAACAATCTATTGGTGATGGAGCTGACTATGGATTTTGCCAATCTTTTATTATCTGTAGTGACTAAACTGTTGAATTTTGATTAAATTTTTGTATATAAACTGAGAACTTCGTTTGTTCTCCACAGTTTAATTTGCTGTCGTTTTGTCATCTCCGACTTTTATAAACTTTGTTTAAGTCTGTGTTAGAAGACAAACTTTGCTTAAGTTGTATCTGATGTGCTAATTTAGGGTGGTTACTGGGTCTTTCGATTGGATTTTAGGAATTTTCATATCTAAGATTAAATAAATGTTCATTTATAATGAATGAATTTAGATGATTTATTTTCTGCACACGATTAACAAGTTAACTGCCATGTCGGACTATGTGTCCGACACATTTTGTTCCCTTCAGGCCTTGTCGGACTATATGACCGACAACACATACCAAATCTGAACGTGTCGTTGCTGCCTGGCGGCCATGTTTATTGCTCTTTAAGCTATATGTAGTAACGCGCGTGGCACAAAAATCACTGTGTCAATATAACTTTTGTTTCCCATTAGGTACTCTCATACTTTTTGTGGAAAGTATGAAGTCAAAATAGAAGTAAGGAATTAAATAATAAACATAGGCTGTGTATAATGTATATATATATATATATATATATATATATTAATGGTAAGTGCTTAAATTTGATAGTTACTGTTTTAAAACATATTATATAACGCTCTCAGACACGTTATTTTTCAGCTTTTGCCAGCCCTACTGCAATTCGGATTACATGGAACATCTAACATGTAGATTGGTTACATTTAAAAATCGATTATATCAGACATTAATACAAATGAGAAGGTATCTTATATGATTGATACCTATCTACTTAGATTATAATTAATACATTATCATATAACTAGAGATATTTAATGCTACTTCCGTCTAAGGATGGACACTTAGTGGTTATAGCTATCGGATATTATTTTATGGATTTTTTCAGTTTTTTTTGTTGATAATTGGGTATACATTGATAAAAATAAGTAGCTGGGACTGTGGAACGCCCAGTTTGGTACGTAAGTAAAGCTACAGAAACATCTTACTAATCTTCCACCCAGCAATTTTTATTGAGAAAAGAATACGACTTAGTCGAAAGTAAGGGTCCTTGGGAAATCTCAAAGGTCATCATTATAATACGGTGGCGCTATTTTGCTCGATCCGTTCGTTTTCCTACACTTTTATATATCATTGTTATTTTCCTGTTATGTGGCGGTCATCATCATTGATTCAGATCATTATCCATAATCTTTTTAATAAAATAAAATTGTATCGTTCTCTCGTCGTCTCGTCGTCCTAATAAAGCGCCCCCACAAAAAGAAAATATTTTATCTGGACTCGCACAGGCAAAACCAACAAAAGGAGAACATTAAATCTACTAAAATTATGGAAACAATAAATCAAAGACATTACTTAAACCTAACAAAATCATAAAAACAATAAAAAAGAACATGAATTAAAACTAAGAAAATCATGAAAACAATTTAAAAAAAACATCAAAACTTTTAAGTTAAAGTAAGTATAATTTAACCTAACAAAATAGTGAAAACAAAAAATAAGAAGATCTGTGCGAGGCCTCAAAGGCTCCTATATAACGTCATGATGCTGCGATATTAAAAAAAACAGAGCGGTGGCTACCTAAAAGGGCCCTCTGTGGTGCCACAGATACACCAACAGATATAATATTAATCCCACTAAAGGAATATAAAAGAAAATACAATACTTTCCTCCCCCCTCTACTCAACGATATTTCTTATCAACAAATTTTTGGCTTTATTGCTTCTTTGTCCCGCTCCTAGATAACAAGTTTAGTCGCACTCATGTGAGGCCCTTGTCGCAAAAAACCGGGTAAAGCCCGGACATATCTATCAATAACTATCTATGCCTTAATCGTACACCTTCATCCACTTTACTTGGTATTTATCAGGCATTCTTACCAAAGTACCCGTAAAGTTACGTGTATTAAAAATAACTTAATAATAATTTTCAAAGAAATTTCATAACATCTGACTACTTAGGTTAACCTTTATATAAAGCTGCGCTCACACGGCCGTAACGAGCAATGTAACATAAAATGTTAAGTGAATCGAATCGTTTATATGACGAACGAGCTCATGCCGAATACTGAAAGAATGCTCTATTTTGGTAACTTTCTCTGTTTTCTTTCGATTTCTTACGGATAAACCAATAAATTTTCACTCCTTTGTTGCTATTACCAGTGGTGCTATATCCGTTTTTACGATAGTTTTGTCGATACGATTTCAAATAAACGGCTTATTTATATACTTGTTTTTATGTTTTCTACTTCCCGTTATTGCCCTCTACCTGATGGCATACCCTAAACAATTTAATAAGTGAGTGGTATCACGGCAATGACATAAAGTGTTTGTGAAAAGATTGACGAAACTATTGCGCACATAAAACTAGTTTTCGGAATTCAGCGCAGTACAGTTCACCTTTTTATGTTTTTTTTTTTTTATAGATAAACTAATAGATATTACTGATAACTTATTGAAAATCTGTTAAGAAAACAAATGACGCTGAAACCCCTGGAATGTGCAAAAACCCGTTTAATCTTTGATGATAATAATTTGGTTACCGCGATAAATTGTTGAGTGTGGCGGTGACATAGCTCCACACGAAGGCAGCGGAATGCCGCGAGCGCCTGCGGGTGCGCCGCAAAAACCCGACGAATGGATCAGAGCAAGCTACGCCCTATCAATAAATTATGTGGCGCTCCCAACTCCGTGCACTCCAAGGATTTACATACACGGTTTCACCTTACCTCTCTCAACACTTCTAAAGCTTCCTTTTTTGCTTCGCTGTTTCTAAGTTCACATTTCCTACTGAAATATCACAGATATCTTACTTTCCTGAAGAGTTTACAACAGATAGGTACTACATTACCGTTTAATAAGACGGAAATTAACTGATTACCGTTTTAAAGCACCTTGTTAAAGTCAAAATGGTGCTTCAAACTGATACTTCTTATCTCAACAGCCTATAAAGAACTTTCAATTAGTGGCAGTAATTAATAGTCTACCGAATTAAATGTCAAGGTGAACAATTAGTATGTTTTTTTATTAACTTTGAAGAGTTAGTCAAACCTATTAGCCACTTTTCTAATTAAATTATGTACCAGATTTTTCGTACAACTAAGAAGTAGATAATTGGAAGTTTTTCAAGACCACAATAATTTGCCGTGTGGAAGATTTGTAGATGAGAGTGGCCAGAGTGTGACAATATGTATGATATACGGCTATTACACATATAGGTTCATATACTTAATTAAACACCAAAGTGGTTAAAATGTATTATTCAAAGTAGAAGGTCAATTAACGCGTCACAGGGATTGTTTATTGACAGTTAGTTGGGGTAAGTATGTTATACTTGCTTCTGACTGTCCCCAACCGCGTTGGAGACTGTTCCGTCTCATAGCAATCTTGTCTTCAGTCTTAGCTTCAGAGTTTTGAGCCAAAGCTACAAAGCCCCCGTGAACTGTAAATCAACCTTTCATGTTACATTCTATTGATACCTACATTGATTGGTATATTATGAGTATTGGTATATTATTATTATGATAATTTGGTATTATATGAATTTATATAATGTTATTCTTACATACTAAGTTCCTAATGACTAATTCTTATTCTAAGACAATGCATTTTGTCATACTGTTAATTAAATTCGGATGAAATACTAGTTACCATAAGTTAAATACCAGCTTAGTGTTCGATCCATCTTTCTATTGACACGATTACGTACATCAGGATCTAGATATTCCAATAGCCAAACGGATATGTAATTTTATCACAAGATAGACCCATTTTAGTAGGTTCAACTCATTATAAATAAAACTTAGATAAATTTGCAAAGCAAAATTATCGATAATCTTAAAGCCCAAATTAATTATACCGCCTGTATTCCCCGTAGGGTTAGGCAGATTAATTACATACGTCGTAAATTACTAATGTATGTGTAAATATGTACCATTTAATAAACACAGTTTGATAATTAGAAGATTACATGTGATTATTATGACACAGTTAGACAGTTATGACGTTAAACTTTCTTTTCAACATTCTTGTATGTACAGCCATCTCGAAATAAATACAGTTTCTAACACTCCGACAAGTTTATAAAGTTCCAATAAATAAGTATTTAAAGACTAGGGGGCTTTCTAACCCCGTTTAAAATTAATTGGTGTCTGCTACCTTACAGGGATTATTTTTATGTACACCTAAATAATTCGAAATCTTACATATATCATAATCTTACAGACTTTGCTGATAACAGAAGTTACCGGCATTTCGACTGCTCCTAACTCTTTATTGAAAATATTATGACTAGGCCTCGCCCCTGCGTGGTTAGTGGTTACGTCCCCTTCACACCGCTTTCGAAGTCCATTTCAAAACGCTTAATTTGTGGTACATCACTACCCTTTCATCGACGTACGTAAATAAACCTAAACCAGATACTCCAAGTATACCACAAATAAGGTGTACGCAGCTGGTGTTTTCAGTTGTAATTGCAAGGGAACAATGAATAACTTTATCGCTAACTTTGATAGTCACTTTTTTTGTTGTGGCTCTAGATCATAAGATTCTCAAAGGTTTCTTCTGCCGATATTAACAATCCATTATCTTCCCATTTCGATCTTTCCTATAATTACCTGTGTTTAGGAGTAGTCGTACTTCCTCCTGCAATACCTAAGTACTGCTGTAAGGAACCCTCTAGATGTTTAGTGATGACTGACGACCGAGCAAGTGGTTAGTGGTAACGTCATTTCAAAACACTGCTACTCTACACATTGCAACACTGCTGCCATTCATGGAGACTAATCTGATATGTCTCATGTGCCCGTTATAATTTCATCGGCACCCATCCCTTTCAGTATGGAATGCAGCCATGCTGTTTGTCGGCAGAAATGGGTATGGTGGTAGTACTTCCCCGGTGGAGCCCTTTCACATGGAGCTCTACTACTGCTAGATTGGTGTAAGACTTGGATGTCTTTTCTACTGAGTGCTGGAAATTATATCATTGACTTCCAAAGCATGTTCCATAGAATGATAAGCAGTGTTGCAGCTATTTTTATACAAACACACAGATGTGGAAATATAGGGTCGATCATATTGAATAACTGGGCTCTAGTTTTCTTCACTAGTTTTGATATTTTTCAGATTTTCTTTAAACTTGTTCGATCTAAGTGATACTGCTACTGACTATTCCCCGTGATTCTCTTCACTCTCTGCTCCCTGAGTATGTCGATCTCTGGTATTACAAAATCTCTATGATTATGACTGAATTATGTAATTTCATGAAAATGATACGAATATGATTAAGTACTATGAAAGCGAATTTTATGAAAACCATTCCTCTATCATATTTACAACCAAACTTGTTCCCTTGTGTCTTTCAGATACACTCATACGTGAAATGGAAACTATAGCAAACTCGTAATGTGACACTTGGCATGGTTCAACTGGTGAATAAAGATCGACTTCCGAAGTGGTAAACATACAGCCTGACACGAGACCGGTGTAGTGACTCATGTAGGTAAGGCCTGCCCAAGCTATTAACATAAGGAACGACCAAATATTAAATAACATTCCTGTATTCAATCTGCAGATTCAAAATAATCGTTATAATTAGGTATGTACACTGATTTATCATTAACGGCCACTTTTATAATTTTCTTTTTGTTTCGTAGTGTTTTTCAGAAAATATATCTCTGTCTATTATAGTTTGATATTTACAATTACTTGTTATTTGGTGTTTAATACCTTACATGGTAGCGGCTTGTTTGTGCACGCTACCCAGAACGGAACTAAAACGTATACTAGGTAGATATCCTTTGAACTCAAAATAACTTATAATGCTACGATTGTTTTAATTTTTGATTTTAATTGTTTTTGTAACAACTTCTTAAAATTTCGTAGGTTGTAGTTAGGAATTATGATAAGACAAGTACCAAATAATCACTCCTTTCTCTTTAAAAACATACCAACTTAGAAAATAAATTTAATGCAACTTATTTATTACGGCAAAATTTATTTCGTCTTATCTTTAGCAACGTCGCCTTAGTAGTCGACTTGCTAGCTTCTCTGATATAACCAAATCTATGACAGAATTATTTAAACTTCATGAATATGATACGATTATGACTATTATGATAGTGAATACTATGAATATCATTCTTGTATAATATTTACAACCAATCTTGTTCCTTTGTCAACTCATCCATGTACATTCATTCATGATTTCGAAACTACAGCAAACTCGTAATGTGACACTTGGCATGGTTCAACTGGTGAATAAAGATCGACTTTCGAAGTGGTAAACATACAGCCTGACACGAGATCGATGTAGTGACTCATGTAGGTAAGGCCTGCCCAAACTATTAACATAAGGAACGACCAAATATTAAATAACATTCCTGTATTCAATCTGCAGATTCAAAATAATCGTTATAATTAGGTATGTACATTGATTTATCATTAACGGCTACTTTTTATAATTTTATTTTTGTTTCGTAGTGTTTTTCAGAAAATATATCTCTGTGTATTATAATTTGATATTTACAATTACTAGTTATTTGGTGTCATACCTTATATGGCAGCGGCTTGTTTATGAACGCTACCTAAACAGAACTTAAACTAAGACTAGGTAGATATCCACTGAACTCGAAATAACTTATAATCCTATGATTGTTTTTTGTTCGTTTTTGTTATTTTTTTTGTAACAACGTCTTTAAACTTCGTAAGTTGTAGTTATTATTTATGATTTCACAAGCATGTACCTAATATTCACTACTTTTGCTTTTGAAACATACCAGCTTGAGAAAATTAATTGAATGCAACATATTTGGTATCGTAAAAGTAATGTCGCTTTATCTTTAGAAGCATCGCCTTGGAAGCTTTTACTTAATTCCTGTAGTACTGCATAAAAATCTGTAAATATGTGTGTGTCAATCGACGAAACCGAAAGAGATTGAATGATTAAGTATACTGCTAATGAGACACATCCCAGATAAGAAAGATCTAAAAATATAACTAAAGCTATGTTTAAAAACTATATTCATGAATATAAAATTAACTAAACTAGAATCCTTATGACGATAAATATTTTCACTTGTTTGGGACAACTCTACGACGAGCACCCATCCTACTAATATCGAATGTTACCCGTGATTCTACACACTCTCTCCTCTCGCTAGCATCTCTTTTATATCAAAATCTGTGACTGAATAATACAAACTTCATGAACCTAATAGATACGAATTTGAGTATTATGAAAGTGATTATTATGAATATCCTTCCTGGATCATATTTACAACCAATCTTGTTCCTTTGTCAACTCAGCCATATACATTCATACGTGAAGTCGAAATTATAGCGAACTCGTAATGTGGCACTTGGCATGGCTCAACTGGTGAATAAAGATCGACTTCCGAAGTGGTAAACATACAGCCTGACACGAGACCGGTGTAGTGACTCATGTAGGTAAGGCCTGCCCAAACTATTAACATAAGGAACGGCCAAATATTAAATCACATTCCTGTATCCAAACTGCAGATTCAAAATAATCGTTATAATTAGGTATGTACATTGATTTATCATCAACGGCCACTGTTTATAATTTTCTTTTTATTTTCATAGTGTTTTTCAGAAAATATATCTCTGTCTGTTATAGTTTGATATTTACAGTTACTTGTTATTTGGTGTTAATACCTTACATGGTAGCGGCTTGCTTGTGCACGCTGCCCAGAACAGAACTAAAACTTATACTAGGTAGATATCCTTTGAACTCAAAATAACTTATAATCCTATGATTGTTTTGATTTTTGATTTTAATTGTTTTTTTTTTTTTTTGTAACAACTTCTTAAAATTTCGTAGGTTATAGTTAGGAATTATGATTTAACAAGTGATTTACTATGATTTAACAAATAAATTTAATGCAACATATTTATTACAGCAAAACTTATTTCGTCTTATCTTTAGCAGCGTCGCCTCAGTAGTCGACTTGCTAGCTTCTCTGATATAGCTAAATCTATGACTGAATTATTTAAACTTCATGAACATGATACAATTATAAATATTATGATAGTGAATACTATGAATAACATTCCTGTATCATATTTACAACCAATCTTGTTCCTTTGTCAACACATCCATATACATTCATACGTGAAGTCGAAACTATAGCGAACTCTTAATGTGACACTTAACATGGTTCAACTGGTGAATGAAGATCGACTTCCGAAGTGGTAAACATACAGCCTGACACGAGACCGGTGTAGTGACTTATGTAGGTAAGGCCTGCACAAACTATTAACATAAGGAACGACCAAATATTAAATCACATTCCTGTATCCAAACTGCAGATTCAAAATAATCGTTATAATAATAATATTCCACAACTATCACACAACGCCGTCTAGTCCCAAGCTAAGCAGAGCTTGTGATATGGGTACTAGACAACTGATAAACATACTTATATATTTCTAAATACATACATATTATAGATAAGTTACACCCAGACACAGAACAAATGATCGTGCTCATCACACAAACATTTGTCCTGGGTGGGAATCGAACCCACGACCTCCGGCATAGCAGTCAGGGTCACTAACCACTAGACCAACAGGCCTGTCAAATGTTATAATGAGGTATGTACATTGATTTATCATCAACGGCCACTGTTTATAATTTTCTTTTTATTTTCATAGTGTTTTTCAGAAAATATATCTCTGTCTATTATAGTTTGATATATACAATTACTTGTTATTTGGTGTTAATACCTTACATGGTAGCGGCTTGCTTGTGCACGCTGCCCAGAACAGAACTAAAACTTATACTACGTAGATATCCATTGAACCCAAAATAGCTTATAATCCTATGATTGTTTTTTGTTTGTTTTTGTTATTTTTTGTAACATCGTCTGAAAATTTCGTAGGTTGTAGTTATGAATTATGATTTAACAAGTATCTACCTAATATTAACTAATTTTGCTTTTGAAACATACCAGCTTGAGAAAATTAATTGAATGCAACATATTTGGTATAGTAAAAGTAATGTCGCTTTATCTTTAGAAGCATCGCCTTGGAAGCTTTTACTTAGTTCCTGTAGTACTGCATAAAAATCTGTAAATATGTGTGTGTCAATCGACGAGACCGAAAGAGATTGAATGATTAAGTATACTGCTAATGAGACACATCCATCCATATATAATCAGATAAGAAAGATCTAAAAATATAACTAAAGCTATGTTTAAAAACTATATTCATGAATATAAAATTAACTAAACTAGAATCCTTATGGCGATAAATATTTTCACTTGTTTGGGACAACTCTACGACGAGCACCCACCCTACTAATATCAGATATCAGATTCAAAATAATCGTTATAATTAGGTATTTACATTGATTATAATTTTCATAGTATTTTTCAGAAAATATATCTCCGACTGCCTCGTTGGTCTAGTGGTAGCAAGCGCTACTGCTGAGCATGAGGTGCTGGGTTCGATTCCCTGGTCGGGCAAACTGTTTATTGGGTTTTTCCATCTGGAATTTCTCATTAGCAGCCTGGAGTCTGGATTTGTGCCCGGTTGATGGCAATAGGCTCGCCCCCTATTACATGGAACTTAAACATAACAGGCGAAATGTGGGTGTACTGTAGGTACACCTCTGCCTAACCCTTCCGGGAAACAAGGCGTGATGTTATGTTAAGTTATATCTCCGTCTATTATAGTTTGATATTTATAATTACTTGTTATTTGGTGATAATACTTTATATGGTAGCGGCTTGTTTATGCACGCTACCCAGAACAAAACTAAAACTTATACTAGGTAGATTTCCATTGAACTCAATATAACTTATAACTATGGTTATATTCTGTTCGTTTTTAATCGAGTTTGTTTTTTTTTTTCTGTAATGTCATAAAATTTCCTAGGACCTGGTTATGATTTAAAAAGTACCTAATAATCGCGTCTTTTACGTTTCAGACATACCTACTTGAGTAAATAAATTGAATGCAACATATTTGTTGCAGCAAAACTAAGGCTGTTTTGTCTTTAGAAGCATCATCGCCTTGGGAGCTTTTACTTGATTACTGTACTGCATGCCAATCTGTAAGTACGTGTTTGTCAACCGAACGACGGCCCGAAAGAGGTTGGATGATTAAGTATACTAATGAGACTCACATACATACACACCCGGAAAAAACAAATCTATGAACATAACTATGGCTATCCAAAACAAAAAATATTATTATAAAATTAATTAAATTAAAATCCCTAAAACTTTGACTAAGACTAACTATTTTCACTTGGTTAACCAAAGTGAATGTCATAAGAAATACGCAGAGCAAGAATTTAGTTACATTCAATAAAAATCGATATTTCTTAAAGTAACATGCACAACACAACACTATTTATAACAAATAATACGAACCTAATAGGAGTTAATTTCAGTGCCTTAATTAAATATAAACTTTAAACAGTTAAATAAGTAAACTAAGTTTGTAGTTGTACAGATACAAGCGACCAATTATGTATATTATCATCATATCGGAACCCTAGAATGGGATGAAAATCATTTTATTTCTGTAAGGAGGTTTGTAAAAACACTTTTACAAGTCAATCATATTTTGAAAAGTAGATGAGGTTGACGTTTCCTCTCTGACTTTTTTGAGAAGAAGGTCGAAACAAACTCAGAGGTAGTGCTCTCTTTTAAAGCCCTAAGATATAGTGTCTCAAATGGTCTGCTGTGGATAAAACCACAGATTGAGAACTCAACTCAGCACTTAAGGTTGTGCTACTTCCACTGCCCAATTAACTTAGAAATTAGGCGTTTAGATAGAAGATTATTTATTTTTAAAAAGAACAGGCTTAATTTAGCTGAAACCGTACCATAATGTATTCCAGTACGTCTCACAAATTGAAGGGCAACTGTACTTAAATAGGAACGATTAATTTGGCGGATTGATGGATCTTATTTTTTTAATGCAGACTCAGTGGAACCGAAAATTATACTATAGGTATTATGTATTATAGGACAAAAGTTCTTGATAGTAATTGAAAATGGAACCCCAATATGATAATACTCTGCCAGAAGTAACCTAAGATTAAGAAAAATAAAAACTCGTCGGAGTGTTAGCATAAACTATTTTGTATAATCATATAATAAGTAATAATATTGTACTAATACTAATAATATGTTAGTAAAAACAGCTTTCGTGACTGTGGTGTTTTAAATATCTATTTAGATGACCATTAGACGTTCTTTTATAGTGTGTGAACACGGCAGGGTTAGGGGTAAGTTGTGCTTATTTACCAAGCCCAGCCCCCGGCCGCTGGTTTGGCTAATAGATAACCTTAATCATTATTATGTACATCTAAAAAAAAACACAATAATATTCGTTTCAGCAGGTATTTACAACAAAATATGTTTATTGTTATTATTATAATGTATGGTAAATATGTATGTATGTACAAAAATAATACTCAAAGCTCAAATATACACATTCCAAAATCCTTTTTGATTAAATAACCAAGGGCTATACATAAAGTTTTAACAAAATTTCAGGTGCTCACGTTTATGGACGGCGACAGTTTTCTGTACCTAGAGGTGGTCAATAGTTATCAACATTTTGTAGAATCATTAGAATTGTTTAGTTACGGTTCTGAACAGTTAACTTACCTACTTAGATTTGTAGCTGTGACTGGACCAAAAATTGTGCCTGAAATAACTGAAGATTATAATGCCGCTGTGATTTTGATGACATATTGAAATGAAAAATATAACAATGGATATCTATAACGTTTTAAAAACAATACTTGTAATTATGAATACACCATAGAGTCTGCAAACACATATTATTTAGCAGTAGTCAAACACTGTCGCCGCTCATTAAATCAACAATAAGTAATCATTTTGAAATTTAAAATTTGATATAGATTCTTTTTGGCACTATGCCATTATTTTAAACAAATCTGTACACTTTATTATTAACATCACATAGATTTGTACAGACTAACTAAATGCATTTATATTAATAAGCGCAACTAAAATGTAGGTGTCCGGTTCGAGACTGAGTATTTGATAATTTAGTTATCCAATATTTGTAAAACGGTGCGTCACAATGTGTATTAGTTACAAAAATTTGGTTTATAAACAGTTTTTATATTGTGGCGCCCCGTGTTCCAAACTGCTGTAATATTTATGTGTGTTCCATTACTTTCGTTATCGCCCAATGAAATAATTATGTCACAGCCGAATTGCTCGTTTACCGGCTCAACAAAAAGTAAACCTTTTAAAAAACGTGGGTGTATTGTTTTGTTGTGTCACATTCACAATTAAAAGACATTTTCCAGTTTTGTTTGAGGCTGACTGGACATAAACTTTTTCCTTTGAAGAGATGCAGGACACCTCCTTTATGAATTTAGTTCCTACTTCCAGCGAACGCTATCACCCAACGTACGGAAATAGGTCAAAAATTCGTGGAACGCCAGTGAAGGGAAGTATTAGAAAAAGTAAAATGCCTACCCCTATTTTCTTTTAATGGCAGAAATAGCTTCACTTCTTATACGTCAATACCGATGCTTGGTGGTAAACCCTACATTTTCAATCAAAGATCCGCTAGCCACAGTAGAGATGAGAGATCTTTTGAAAATTCTTGCAAAAAAAAAAAATGTCTAGAAACTTTTGTCTGACTTGTGAGAAGTCCTAAGAGTGTTCGCTGGAAATTATGAAAGGCGACCAAGCCAACAGTGTAATCGAATTTGATGCAGAATTTCAAGCTACTTGCACTGGAACCTGCGACACACATTGTGATTGGAAACGTGACAATTCGGCTGCAGTTTTGCATAAATAAAAAATACAATGAAAACCTATTCGTATGAACCCATATAATAATTTAGCTTTGCCTATGTTATTTATAGCTACGCTAATATTTAGTCCTGTTTCAGGTTAAGTTTTTATAACTATATGTACAGTAAAATTTTCATTTGTAGAAAAATATTTTTTTGGTAATTTTGTAGACGAGATCTAACTATTCAAAATACAAATCATGCAATATACTTCAGAAGTAATAGATAGAAAGACTACGTAAATCCTTCAAAGTTCAGTTTCTTTGGCTTTACACAAGGTCGTCTTCGTACTCGTATCACATGTCATTTGAGACGCCCTCCTCGGGTCGCTTCGGCGGGAGTACGGCAGGTCGGAAATACTGACGGCGGGCGGCGTCGTAGCGGTGGGCAGACAGGGAAGTCAGAGGCAGCGGCAGGTCGCACGCGCAGTGCGCGGCGTGGGACGCGTGGCGGGGCGCCGGTGCCGGCGGCGAGCGGGCTCGGCGTTAGCTGCCTTTGGCCACCAGGTGGTAAGGCGCGTGGATGGTGGCCACGCTACCCAGCTCCGTGTGGCCCAACAGCTCTTCGGGGTGCTCGTGCTCGTGCTCGCGCCGCTTCTCCTCGTTGGTGTAGTAATGGGCGGCGCGCCGGCGCGTGCAGCACAGTGCGCCCGCCACGGCCGCCAGCACGGCCACGCACAGCAGCATCAGACCCGCGATCACACTCATCTGCGCCTCGTGCGTCGTTGGGCACGGATCCAGTCGGTCGAATGACATATCAGAGAAGCTCACCCCTCGCAGACGTAACGGAGAGTAACACTTCAGATAACGCAGAGTTCCATTGAGCACAGTCGTTGTCATATACACGAGCATAGTCCCAGCCGAGCACTGATCGCAGCGCCACGTGTTTTTTGCCAAATTCACTTGAGCTATCGCTTCTAGTCTTTGTAAATCCAGCTCAGTTAGCGTTTGTAACTTGTTATGCGATATATCTAATCTCTGTAAAAACTTTGTCTTTGTTAGAAGTTTGTATGGAAAGTTAGTTAATTTATTCCAAGATATATCTAACGCCACAAGGTGTTCGTTGTAAGTAAAGAAATTTGGTGGTATATCTGGGAGCGACAGATTCGCAAGACCAACGCCATGAATTTCTGGTAATATCTGAAGTAATATGGCAATTTCATTAAGAACTAAGTTGTTTCCGCTGAAGTTGATCGTTTTCAGGCAATCCACGACTGGTGCGAAAGTTTGTAAATGAAATCTGTCTATTTTGTTGTGGCTGATGTCTAGGTGCGTGAGGTTGGTGAGGTTGGCGAGCGCGGCAGGTGCCAACAACGCCAGGCGGTTGCGCGCCAGTGACAGCACGCGCAACTCGCGGTTACGCCCAAACATGTGGTCCACGATTACAGACAGTTGATTCCCATCCAGTTTTAACTTCTTAAGCCTTTTTAAGCTTATAAACTCGTCTGAAGTCAGATATTTGAATTGATTCTCTCCCAGGTCCAACTCCTCTAAGTTAGGAACCAAATGATATATTTGAGTGTTAATCCGTCTCAGGAGGCATCCCCTACACTTAAAGACTCGCAGGTGTTGAATGTCTTTAAATACTTCTGGGTTCAATTCTGTAAGAGGGTTATCACTCAGGTCCAAAGTTATTAATTTCGCCAACATCCTGAATAGTCTCGGAACCAATGTAGTAATTTCATTATTTGACAGTGTTAATGTCCGCAGCGAAGTTAAATGTCTGAAGGTTTCGCTCGGCATTTGTTCTATGTTATTATGATCAAGGTACAAGTCCGTGAGATTTATGAGACCTCGAAAATTGTCCGCTCCGATGCTAGTGAGGTTATTGTAAGTGAGGTTTATTAATCTGAGGTTTTGGAGGCCCCAAAAAGAGTACTGACCGATAGATGGGACGTTGGAGTTAACGATGTGAAGTTCTCGTAGATTGACGAATGGCATGGGTTGAGTGAAGATGGGGCCGATAGTGAGTTCATTCTGTTTGTCAGGTGGTGCAGCGATGATAATGATGTGCGCGTTGCGGTCGATGTAGTCGACGGGCACGGTGCGCATGAAACCGCGCGTGCACGCCACGCGCACGGCCGCGCCACCTTCGGCGTCAAAGGTGCTGCGGCACGTGCATTCATCGGGACACGTCACCTCCACGCCGCTGCAGCTCATCATCACGGCAGTTGATGACCACAGCAGGAACAGCAACTGGCCGCTTGTATTTCTGGAACAAAATAAAATAAATGTAAAACCAGTTGGGGGATTTCTGTAACAACGCAGTACAAAATTGCACGCTGAAACTTTCCTATTGACAACAACTCTAACGCAAGCTTTAAATACAATGACAATTGTGTGGGTGTGTGAAGTTACATTACAAAATATACAAAACAAAGAAAAAGTTAGACTATATTCCTACATTTTGTTTAGAAATAATTTAACTAAAATCCAGATACATTTCATTTTCAAACAAAGGTAAGTATTTCGAGACATGCAGCTATTAAAATCATGTTGGCGTCGTTTGATGACTTACTGTTGTTTTTCTAAATGAAGCCACGACTAGAAACATTTATTTGAGAACAAACTTTTGCCCGCGGCTTTGTTCGCGTTAAATTCGGGGTAACACGGTTCCCCTTCCCTGATTTAGAACGTAGAAGAAAACTCGGAACAGAATGTTATTTTAATACGCTACTGTTGACGATATTATATGTCTTTCCATTTCAGGACAGAATGTAAGGATTCTGGGCATTGGACAGTTTATTTAATTTGTTTATTTTATTATTCATTTGTATCATAGAACCTGTACTAATTTTGCAGAGAGTCTCACACAAATTTCCATCCTCTACACATTTTTTTTTGCTCCATACTAACTTCCACCCTCCATTTTTGGGTTAGAAAGGGACAAAAAGTAGCCTTTGTCACTCTCCATCCCTTCAACTATCTCCACTTAAAAAATCACGTCAATTCGTCGCTCCGTTTTGCCGTGGAAGACGGACAAACAGGCACACACACTTTCCCATTTATAATATTAGTATGGATAATGCTGCGTGATTTGTTTTTATGTCCAAAATTGTAAGCTGACTTTCTTGTTGCTCTAATGGTTGCAAAAGCTACATAGCAAAGCAAAGCTAACATAAGATTCTGGATTCGATTCTCGGATCAGGAAATATGTTATAGAGTTTTTCCGTCTGGTTTTATTTCTATTATAAATTGTGGGTATACTATACTATACACACATCCTGGCGGATACAGGCGTAATTTTGTGTTACATTATATTTTCATATATTTAAATCAACATTTCATAATTAAGTCCTTAATCCAAAGACAGGTACTTCCTTCATTAATCTAAGATAAACTAAGTTTACATAAGGCTTAGTTAACAGCGATAACTTATGGTTTCCGTCTAAAGGGGAGAGAGCTTGTTGAGCGATCCAAGGCTTGGAATGTGCCCTTAATTACCCTCCATAATTTATCGGCAATAAAACTATGTTAAGGTCGTAACAGGTAAAAATATTGTTAATCCGCCCATTAACACGGTAAGTGTAAAAAATGCTCGAGTCCTGTGAACTTGGCACGAGATTACAGTCTTGTGAAATATGTGCTTCGCTTTGTCCGCGGAATCAAAACCCCTGAAAAATAACGGCCAGATAACAAAAGGCTTTTTGACGCGCCGACTAAGCGGCATCCATTACGCGAATTCCGAAATATTTATTCGCACCTTAATGAAAAAAAGAAATTCTTTTGTTAGTTCCATCACGACCGTAAAGCTTATTTTAATTTTAATTTACATTACAAAGATATTATCTGAACTAAGAAGGGTTCATGGTGACTTTGGACAAGGAAGATAGATGTAGACAGGATTTAGTATAATATTTTCTTGCGGAAATTTCTTCAGTAAGGAAGGGTATTTTATGTACTTACTTTAATAAAGAATCATTTTGTAAAGTTCTACAAGGAATATTATTCAATTAGCTGTTTAGAACAAAAAATCTGAGTTTAATTATTACTTTCGAATATTCCCTTGAACGATTTAGTAGTTTATTACAAACACTTAGCATTTTATTGAAGTTTTGGTGATAGTGAATAGTTTCCCTTTAATTATTCAAATTTACCGCAATGAGGTCCGCGGTATTTTAGGCTTATGAGGGACATAGGTTCAAAACACAAAGACCATTCAGAGAAATTTAATTTAAAATTTAACTGGCCATAACTTTAGAAAATATCGTTAAAATAACTCAGCATCTGCCCAGCCTTTTCCCAATGATGTTGGGGTTGGCTTCCAGTCTAACCAGATGTAACTGAATACCAGTATTTTACATTAAACAACTGTCTATCTCCAAACTCCAGTAACTGGGTAGCACGATACCGCTTGTTCAGATTGTTAGAGTTGCAGGCTTCTGACGAACCGCTACGACTGACAAAGATTCACGAACGACCAATAAAACCAACTGGTTAACATGCTTTCCCAGGTACGGAGAGGTTTTTATAAAGGACTATCCACGGACCAACCGCGTGCGACTTTTTAGTACTTAGCTACAAACCACAAAATAACATGTTTATTCCTTTACTGCAAAAACAAACAAAACACCTGCTAAATGATCATTATGACGAATATATTAATTGATCGCTCACATCCAATAGAAATTCACCTCTTGAGTGTAGATTGAGGAGCCATACTAAAAGTATTGTATTTTCTTTCATTTTAGCGCTACAGAAGCTAAATTTTTAGACAGTAATATGCACAATTGCTGCTAAATTATACAGAATTTTCAAAAAAAATCATCTATTACTTAACGAGTTCCAGGTGGCTCCTCAATTCAGACGTTTAGATTGAGGAGCCACTTTTGCATTAAATATAACTAGTGATATATTTTACTGCTAAATCTAGAATTCGTGCTGCAAAATCAGCTACATTGCTGCTAAATAATGGTGAGATCAGATTTTAAAAATCTGATGTGGCTCCTCAATCCTTACGGACATCAAAATAACTAGGGTAATAATTCTGTTTCTAAATTCTTCAAAGTATAGTTACTTCTTCAGTTCATTGAATAACAAGCAGGTGATTCGTGCCGTAATAAAATCTATTATTCTCTGTATGAACCGCCTCAGGCAGCAGAACTTTGTTATTTCGCTGTTAAACAAAGTTTTAAAGTGAAGCTCAGTTGTTTTATCAACTGTTTAGAAACAGTAGCAAACAAACAAGTCGTGTACTACATTCATGGCACACAACATTTCATATCTTCTCGTAAACTGGCTAACTTATGGCCGCCACAGTAATATTAAAGGAAGGTATACTGGATCGTCCAGCAAAGGGTTATTATTTATTCAGCAGCTCCTAGAATTAATAAATTGTATATTTGTAATGTTTTATGTAGATAGGGATTAACAAAAACGAACAATTAATTAAGCTCCTAGTTGGTACGTAACAGAGTTGCTCCATTTAAAAAAGAAAACATGACTAGATTATATTAATTCTAACAAAATAACAGACAATTTGTGGCTGGCCGACTAGCGACAAGCGACTAGCGCCAGTAATGCGCCAGTAGACAGCCTCGTCCGGGGACGTCTCGTGAATATGGATCAGGTATTTAGAAGAGCAGGACATTGCCACTATGTTGTCGAACAATTGAATAAATCCAACCTCCGCAGACGGGTTACTGGGTTGGCAGGCACGCCAGCTTTGAATTTCGTAACAGGCTTATTGTTATTACAATGTCGTTTTTTGAATTTCAAATTCAATATAACCCTCCCTTTTATGTAAGAACATTCTTCCATAACTCATCTTATTCAATCCATAATGTTGTCCTGATAACTTATGCTATTTTATGCTAATCGTGAAGTGAAAGCAAAAACAGAATGTGGCCTGATTAATATGCTGCGCAGGATTCGGCTGACGCAAACAGGATACGTCAGAAACGATGCCGAATGGGCGATTCAGCCTCGTTATCTTGAGACTCGCACGTTACCTATTACCATCTCTGAATCCACATTACTGTGTGGTATTGCGGTGCCAACATTCATCATATTTATAGCCGTGAAGTTACTTCATACTTTGTCTGAAAAAAACACCGCGATTTTTCGAATAAGTCTATTTTTCTTAGTATAAAGTAAGAAAAATAGACTTATTCGCTACCCTTGTTATTATAAGCTTACAGGGCCAACTACAACTTACCCCGTGGAAAACCCTGACCTTGACCTTCTATTTTCTTTTTAACATATTTGCTGGCATTTAGTTAGAGTCGTAAACATTTCGTACCAAAACAAACAGCACTTACACAAGCATAGTCCGATATTACTGTATGATTTCAAACAGAAATCTCAACATTTTGAACAGACCATTTAAATTTATGTTGAAATCCCAACTTTTCAAGCGGATTTGACAAGCAAATCTAACTCGAAAAACGATGCTCGGTAAGTTTGTGAAAAAAACAAAATCTACCTTTTCAATTTGCTCGTTTTAATATAGAATTTACTCGCATTCAAATAAATAGGTACCTGCGTTTTATGTGAGTACAAACGTTTCATTTCACTGGTATTTATATACAAATCCTATGGATCACGTTATGAAAATTTGCGGCCTGTTTTATAACGTTACATAATCATAGTAATCCATTTATAACAATCAACAAAACAATATTAAATTACCTCTCAAAGCCTACTGCTTATAACAAATGTGTTGCTATGTAATAGATCCATTAAATACTAAAGCGAGGATAAACTCCTCCAAACACTGATGCTGGTCCAATATTGACACTGCATTTAAACCCGAAACACTATCACTAGAACTATCTAGTAGTAAGTACCGACATCTGAAAGGGTAAACCAATGGCATGCCTACCGCTTTCCTAGAAAACTATTTTTCTCTATTCAATGTGTGTTCCGTGTGTTTTCTTTTTCTGTTTTTCAACTCAGTCATGCGGATCGGTGACATGGCAAGGGCAATGTTTTAAAGTTATTTATGCACGCATATGCGATAGGTTTCCTCATCATAGGCGTACATTAACGCCACATTTACTAGCAACTGCATTTCCGACGGTGTCAGTGAGTAATTAATTACCTGGACATGTGTGTACCTGGCATAGGTACGTAAGACATATATAGATATCAAAGCAACCTAAACCAAATTTTCTAGTGAAGGGACCACCGAAAGCTTTCCTAGTTTTGAATTTCGGTTATAGGAAACTTTGTTTCGGAACACTAGAACTCGAAAATAACAATGTACTCGTTGGTGGTAGCTATACGGGTATGTACGAGTATCTATACCGTTATACTGGAGCAAGTTCCTTGATAATGCGTGCATCAAAATTAATAAAGTGCTTGTCTACAGAAGCTTTTAAGGCTGACACCTCCTCGACATGATAGGTTTACTAAACATTTTAAAAGGAGTACTGTCAGATAGAAACTTTCTTATTTATTCATAGGTAGCAACCATTTACATAGATATCTTTTAAATTATGCTTGGACCTGCCTAGTCTGTGAACCTCTCATACTACTTTGGCTTTAATATCTAGCTGATGTCAATTAGGTCACAGTATCTTCTATCAACAACTTATTTAACTCATGAAATTCATATTAAACAGGTTCATCGGCCGGTGGAACCCTGAAAACTTCGTCTAATTTATTAATTCCAAGACCAAACTTTTCTCATTACAGAATTCTCACAGGTCTTGTTATTATAATATTTTTATTAACTATTTGACCACAGACTCCTTCGAACTCTATGATTACTTAGTAGGTACTTCTTTGAACTTCATGATAAGCATACATTTCTTAGTAGAAGTTCGAAAAGTGACTTCGAATCACATGATAGATAAACAATAGTTTAACGTTCATCTGTGTCTTTCAAATGATTGCCTACACATTTTATCGCACACATTTTCATAAAACCACTGGTATAAAACTTCATGATTCAACTAAAAGCGAGCTAATAAAAGCTATTCATTATGGAGCACATCTAACATTTGGCGTAGCGACTGATTTCATCAAGCCTGAATTTAAAACTATTTTATCTGTCCGTATGTAGAGTTAATTTATCGCATTTCGTATTTATGTGTGTATTTTTTCGTGGTGACGGGTCACGTAGCCACGCAGGCGTGCCACGCGGCCCACTGTCACGTACTAACTCAGTGCCATCGACCATAAAGTCGGGAAATCGCTGGCCGGGCCACGACCACTGTCGACCATTGTCGTCACTTTTATGGATAACGGGAACAGGATACGTAATTATATACGTAGATTTATTTTATTGACAATTGGTGAACAAATCTAATTTCGCTTTATTTGGTCGGTGACGTGAGTTGGCTTAATTAAACAGTCGTCCACCGCGCCGCACAGAGACATAAAGCATCTGAATGATTGTGAACCGCGCACTTCATGGGGAAGTTACAAATGAAAACGCAAATGAGATTTATCAAGTGCGTTCAAACGTTGATAAAGGAAACACAAAAGCATTTTAATTTATTGGAATTCATTTGTGTGACTGAATACCTACATACGTGAACCAACCCAAAAATCTAGGAGCTTATGTGAGGGACAGCTGAACAGACCATTACTCCTCGTACTATCAGACGCGCCAACAAAGGATACAACGACACTGACAATGGCTGAAACTCGTTCAACTTCTATTCGCATTTGCTTTGAATTTCGTTCCACTTTAAAGATAATATATAAAATGTGAGCCCCTGTCTCAGATAGGTAAATATGCACTTATGTGGGAAATCCGCGCCGATTTTAGTTCTTTGGAAACGATTTTACATGAAGGAAACAGCTAAAGTGAAAATAAGGCTTGTACCGATTCCTAAATAAATGAATATCAATGATGCCACACAGTTTTTGCTAAGTAATAAACGAGCACATAAAATATAATTCGGTCGGGAGCTTTGTCTCTACTGTGGCCCGAGTGCGGCTCAGATTATACGGGCAGAGCGTTACGATGCATACTTATATCGTAAACTTTACTAATTAAATATTCCGTATTCCTTATATTGTCTTCAACGCTAGAGGAATAATAAAAAGACAGTTTATGGTGAACTCTCTAAAAGGATAGAAAACCTGCCATTATTAAAATTGTATGATTAAAATTCATCAGGTAGTTGAGAATTAAATTTAAAAAAATAACCGGTAACTACTCTCGTCTTTTCCTACACGTATTAATAAAATAATGAAAGTTATGGACACCGAAGTTTGTACTTAGGTCATCGTTTTACGAGCTAGACCAAGCATGAAAAATGCATTTCAAGATTTACGAGCCTTTTATGCTCAGATTCCGGGACACCCGAACAAAAATGTAATTTGCCAGGCAGCCCGCCCTTGAAAAACGATATATGAAATGGATAGAACTACGAAATATATGCTCCCGTCGTGAGTGTATTATGCGGAATATTTTAAACGTTACAAGAGGAAAGTAAAATTGTAAGAATGGAACAATTCACGTTCTCGTGAGTGCCACCTTATCCCAGGAGATCAAGCGTGAGCGAAGTGGACACGGTACCAGTTTTAGATACCTTTGCACGATTTCTATTCACTCGTATAAATATTTTCAAGTGAATGCACATAGCTCCCTGTTGCTTGCTACGAAACGCATTTGTCGACTCATGGACTGGCCACTAACATTGACTTCCACAATCACTGGCCAGTCCATGAGACCACAAAAGCGTTTTTATTAGCACTGATAGCGATGGAGCATCATTTATCGACGTTACCTTATTATTAAATCGGTACCGACTTAATAAAAACACTGCCATCCCTCGTTCGAAAATGTTTATGACATGTTCAATTTTATCAGGGTCTTCCTCAATTTTCTATTTTCTTACATCTTTATCGTGATCATTTATATTTCTGTAAATATTCTTGCTAATACAAATAGAATTCATACGATGGGGTTGGACAAGGTTGGTACCAAATATTGAGTGCTTCGGGTAGGCAAAAGGTATTACAGGATTAAATGAGATTGTTATTTATGTAGGTACCTATCATCGGGACTCATCGTACAAGTTCGATTCCACGAATAACAAAGGCTAGCAATGGTCTTTTTTGTGTGCGGCTCGAGTACAATGAGATAAGGCGTTATATAAAGAATCTTCTCCGTGGGTCAAATCGAGGGACTTTATCGTTATTATTTATCTCCGAAACACATTTGTAGGAGCTTCTCTTTATATCCCTTTATTTTACATGACGACGAACGCGGCACAAATTGATTTCTCTGTAGTCCCTCTGGATACGGGTTCAATGTAAAAACTCATAGTCATGGCCTAATGATATTTTACTAACATCTTATGGAGTCCTTCGATATTATTGAATTACTTGTGACTTGACCGCTCAATTTCAAAATACACTTTACTGAGTTAGGATGCCTAGCAGTCACGTAGCGATATAATATCGCCCTCGAATACCAACTACTTTAAAACGTCAATTTCATTTAATGTCTCTAAAAATGTGGGAACATTAATGTCGAATTGAATTCTATACTTGAGTTGTACTGAACAACGAGTACCTACAAGAGGTATGAAGATATCAATGCCAAAATTAAATTTAGACTCAATAAATTGGTAATACATTCGAGCAATGTAAAACCAATCGTCTCGAAATGAGTTTCAAGAATCAATTAAGTTTTTATTAAAATAGAGTTAAGCTCTGTAGTAATGGCTTATTGAAACTCACCTTAACAAGTGTATTTAGCCAGTTCTTTGGCAGTCATGCTGCAACTTTTATTTAACAAAAGTTGGTTAGTCTTTTCGTTAGGTTTAAACAGGACGTGATACAGTAGTTACCGCTTTTGAAACAGTCGTAAGTAGGACACGTTGGAAAAAACTTCACGTGAACATTTTTGTGAAATCTATTCAAAAATTCTTTTGTGAAGTACTAAAAAGAAAAAACTGAATATTTGTAGGTACTCGGATTCAGGACAGGCTGACGTCATTTAATGCGTCTTTAACATTTTTTATTAAACAAAATGCGACATTGCGACGTTGAATACTCACTATATGTAGCTATTTCTTTTGTGTACGACGCACCCCAAGAAAGATATTCAGTTGGCCTCAATGGCGTCAAAAGCAACAATCTGTACAGCACAGCTGCCCCGAGGGTCCCGAATCACACTGCAAATTGCGTCGTATTATAATACGAATACATCTTACTGTTATTAGAGAACAGACGAAATACTGCGTCGCAATTCTACTACGTTTTTATCATCGTACATTATATTAATCCGGTTTGAGAATACATTTTACACCAACTTTAGGGGACAACAAACGATAATTCAATAGAATGGTGGATTGAACGAGAGCAATAGGATTCCTTTCGCACCCATTCAAGTATGGGATCATATTATAAAGGGTGACATACACGTGTAAACGTTACTAGGTAATATTTTTCTTTTGTCGTAAAGAGTTATAGCCATTAAAAAGGCTTTCGTCCTCGACCGCAATATATACCTAAAGCTGCAAGTATATTTTGGTAGAATACCTAACTTACAGGTAGGTACCATTAACCATTAACCGACGACACGTGTGTGGTAACAAAAGTGTGATAAAGTACGATGGCACAACCTCGTTCATAGGCATAGGAAACTTAAGACGGCCGCCGCATTTATTCGACCAGCCATTGATATTCAAAGCGAGATTTTAAATAGAATCAAGTTCTTATTATGTGTGTGTGCCAGTTGGGAGGGGGGGGGGGGGGGGGGCAGGCCGCGACGGGCAAGCGGTTGAGCGAAGCTCCCCCTAATAAGAATACCGTTAAGGGTAATAGGGTAGGATTTGGTACATGTAGAAAAGATTACGCACCCGCCACAGACCTTTTCACTAACCACTGCCTTGTTTGTGAGCCGCCACTGCTTTCTGACAATTCGCTTAAAATACAATTCTAACCAAACAAATAAGATACAAAACCCAACGAATTAAATAAATGTTTATTTACTTTAAATAATGAAGAGCCTGACATCAAAAGACTTTTCTATGAGGATAGTATCCAATTCACTAATATTGGGTAGGTATTCGTCAATAAAGCAAAAGCTATTGTTTTAAACAATTTCAGTGCCGACATGTCGGCTCGCAATGAGAATGAACGCTTTCATTTATATCGTCGAGGGGTTTCAATTAATATTGAACCTTACACAGTATAAAACAGTAAATTACCAGTTTATTCCATTCGGACCTATGTATAATTCTTTCATGCAATCAATTGTTTATTTCACATTATTGTGTGTTCATGATATTGGATTCTAGAAATTGTGCAATCGGAGCCTATGATAAATACGAGTGTCATAAATAATCTTCGAAAGCTATTAACAATATTCACCGACGATTAGTATCATCGGTACAATCAGTTATTTTTCTTACATTGTTCGAACATCTCATGCTATCGATATTTTAGTGATTGTGAACGTGAAAGTATTATATTCGACTTCTGCGCTGCAGATTATTCTGTATATTTTTTTAAATTCCTAACTGTTAAGCCCTGCGCCATGGAGGTCTCAATTAAAGAAGTTTTAATAACCACAACAGAAAGTTTTTTCAAACTTTTGGCGGATTATAAAACTGTGTACGTTCAAAACCTGTTTAACTTAGACCATACTTTTCATATGAAAAATCAATGGTACGTTTTATTCGTGTATTGAATTTGTATATTCAAATTATATTTTTTTTTAAATAACAGGTACAATGGTAAGTGCAGTTTACTAGTTCTTACAAAGAAGTTATTTGTAAAAAGTTAATTGTAAGATCAATTCGTCTTCGTAGTATTGAATAATACCAAAGCCCTTTACCAGAAATTGTATTGTTAGATACTAAGTTACAGGATCTGCTAGGCAATCTATAATAGATGCTAGCGTGAAGGTAATCAACGCCTATTATACCTCACCCCTGTGGTCGCCTCTACACACAGTTCAACTCATGAGACTATCACTAATTAATGGTTCGGCGCCAACAGACGTCTATTATTACAAAGGAGCGCGATTCCTCTAAAGTGATACCTCAACATTGATAGATATTATCTAATAATGACGTAAGAGGCTCAGTAATACGACCCCGATTACAGCCTCAAGGGTTAATATAATGCTTTGATATACCTACCAATCTACTGTTGCCATTTCAAAGTATATTTTGCAGACATCAGTTTAATTAGGGTTTGTATCAAAAGGGTGTCAAGGGGAGTCTATCAAGTAAGGTCTGTTCGTCTGTCACAGTGTGAGCTTTATCGAGGTCTAGAAAGACAGAACGTCTATACAAAAAGCCTAGGAAAATGCATCTTCAACGTTTTTGGTTCCCGATCCAGCTAACTTACTAGGAAGTACAAAACCCGTGGTACTCGAATCCGGCTCACACTTAGCCGGTGTTCTAAAACATCAATTACTTATTCCAATATTAACTTGTCAAATGACGAAACGCTTTCATCGTTCAAACATGTTTAGGCTGTGAAGCTATTTATTTACGAAATTGAAATGTCCACAAAACTTTAAAGGAACTTATTAGTCTGTTTACTGGCTCCAGATTTACTTATACGAATCAAATGTTGTTTGATCATCTACGAGCGAACATATGAGTTGAACAGGATCAATTTTTCGTATTAAACTATGTTTTTTTTTTACGAAAAGTAGTTAAGTTCTATAATTTACATTATTGGTATTGGACATTAAATTGTCTCAAATCTAAACTTGTGTCTTCATCTGTACCTGGGGAGATACTCTTAACTAGATTGAGAGGAATTTATACGAAATGGATAACCGAAGAGCCTCGGCCTTTGATCATGTAAATAAATATAATAATGTATTGATGTGTTTCAAGTGCCAGCTCAATGGCTTAAACACAGATGTCAAGGCATAGTTGAACAGAAATAGAGGAGTTGCGTGCGCTTGGATCGAGTTGCTCAAGTGCGCTGCGGTTGCGGTGCGGCTACACGTATGATTCCGTCCTCAAAGGATTTTAATATGTGTTTGTTCATTTATTTGCTGATATATTTTGACCTCTGAGTTGTTATACATTGGTAGGTATTTGGTCCTAGTCTTTTGTCTGCCTAATTTTCATGACAATCCAAATCTTTTGTTTTTAATCATTTTAGCATTTCCCGGTCATTATTTACTAAAGACGTTGCGGCTAACACCCAGAAGCAACCTAAATCTGTTTTTTATTGAAGATTACAAATTCGTTACACAAAAACTGCGTGTGGCAGCTGTTACTTATCTTTTCATAATTTTTAAAACGGAATACTGATTTGTATGTAAGTAGGTACTTGAATACCTTTGTTATTTACCTCTCCCCACCTGAATATTAAATAAGTAATTAGGGTGGGTTTTAAAAAGAGTTCCGAAACGTGTTTTAATGACCCTACAATATTGAAGTCGTACTTTTTGAATACAGTCTTTTATCCGGCCCTTTTGAGTGGAAGCAAAAACCAGTATAGAGATTATTTGATACGCCTTTGTTGAATTCACGCGTGGCGGCATGACGTGTCTTTTTAGGTTTTTTTGTAGCGGTCTCTGAAAAGGGCCGCCCAGCTGCCCAGGTGTCGGAGCTAATAAACGAGAAGGGTTGTCTCAGTGTGCAGATGCAGCAGTATTCATGTCTAAAGCTGACGACGTAACGCAGACACCATTCATAAAACTGGTCTGACAGGAACTCAGCTTTAAATTTAAAGTCACGTTCAGCAACAGCAGTTAAAGTTGGCGTAGAGTATCTTAGTGCATAAACAGTGGTCGCGGGTACCCGTCCTCGTAATAACTGGTTTCCTTCAATTTAACGACTAGCACGAAACTCACGACTGCCTGAAGTCCTGAAACTTCCAATCTCGCTACATAAACATGGCTTTTGTAATTATGTTAGGTATGTTATTGTTGGTAGACATTGTTTAAAACCGTAATTTACTTTTAATAGGACGTAATTAAGTAATGTACCCAGGTTTTGTGAATTCTAATCTCCTAAATAAATAACATCTGCGCAATTATCGTGTGAAAAATATGCTTCGTATGTATTATCTATGTTGTTTTCCTTAACTTTAAAAACCTAAAAGCCCAGGGTCAAGCGGTCCTGGTCCCTCTGTTCAACAGAATGAGAAAATAATTATTTCAAACATAAAACTTCATCAAGAACTTGTAGAATTCTGTAAATGGTTGTGAAAATCGCGTTAAAATCTGTCAATTGGTGAAAATTAAGCTCTAATTGAATGCTCAGACAACCGACTTTGTTTTATCGTATTTAGCGGTTCGAAATATAAACCGAGAACAGCTCATCGCAATACTTCCTTTGTATTAAAACAGGTTGTGTATTTAATCCTTTAAGCCATTAATAAACTCGGTGGAAGGAATTTGTCAAGACGGACTAAGAGCCTCGGCCCGATAACTAACAAAGAGCTCTAAATCTATTATAGGCCAAATGAATAGATCTCCGGTGAAGAATCTCAGCATTCAACTTAATACCACCGGAGTAGGGACAGGCTCACCACAACCACCGACGATTTAACCTGCGATTCTGAAAACGGCACGCTTCCCTGTTAATTTGTTATGGAAATGAGGTCCTTAATAAGCTATATGTCTGAAATCTTACGACCTCATTAAACTACATAACTTATCTAGAAAAACTCTATCACTCAACTCAGAGCATACCTAACTATACATACGATAAGTTAATGCGTTTATTGCATTGCGAGTCTGTACGTTTCCCTTGGGATTAGTTGTATAACCGTCTCATACGTGATACCTATATGAGTACGGTAATACAGTGCAGACTCAATTTAGCGTTGGTAAGGAAACTACTGACGTTGGAGCGTACTTTCCTGTGACGGTGTGAAGACGATGCGAGCGAGCGAACACTATCATCAGGTGGATAGCAATTTACTGTACCATTAGACTAGTAAGGCCCCTTTCACACAGCGACAGTACGATGTTTTACTGTATGATTTTGGGGATCACATGACACTGCATTGGTTTTTACTTACCGTTAAATAGCACACAGTTACAACACCGTGTGCACGGCCGCTTACAAGTACAGAATATTTACACAATACGATAGTTATACACCTTCTGTATACATCAACTTAGTAAATCGGCGGGTCTCTATTAGCGAGACGTAGGTACATACTTAGCCTCTCTCTGAGCGCTGTCTGTCTATGAGCTTATTATTTTGCTCGTTTATTTTTCGGTCTCCTTACCCACGTTGGTTCTCATTGGAATTGGAACTGTTTAATGAATGAATGAATTAACGGAAGCGGTGCTGAGTGCGCACTTTGTTTTAAATGAAACCGACAAAATGAAAAATCCTAAATGACCTTGAACCCTTTACCTAACCAATCTAAATGTGACCGCCAATTGAAAGTGATTTTAACACTTCGAAAGTGAATAGTGAGCAGTGAATAGTGAACGAGACACAGACAGTCGCGTAATCGTGCGGACTCATGCGGTCTCGTGCAGACTCGTGCGGCCGCGACTTCCCGTGACCCACATTAGCACCGCACGGGATACGAAACGGTTGTTTTATTCTCCTTTTTCTTTACAAATGGGAAATCGGACCCACATTATTACATGTCTGTGGAGGCGTAGATACACCGAGAACTTCTTACGATCCACACTTGCTTAAGATTTATGTTAGTGCAGAAAACTCTTTTAGATAGATACACTAGACTGAAATTTGAAATTGCCACTGTAAAATGGTGTAGATTTTAAGAGGCTCTACGCGAATTTTTGCAGACGTAATTTTACAGTTAAAATACTGTATTCACATATAAGTTTTAATGCACAACGGAAGATCGTTTCAGTTATTATCTAATTAATTAGCCCCTTTTTATTTTTGTCGAAAATTAAATTCGAGATTTAGGTTATTTTGAAAGGTTAGTTACTGCTATACAATTTTTTCCCGGAAATAGATTGATCATGAACTGAAGTTTATTTCTGTTATTTTAATTTTATGAACGAAAGTCCTGAGTAGCCGAAATCAAAACCAATTCATTACCCATTTTCTCTAAAATTTGACTAAGTTAAATATATTTACTATGTTTTTAATATGATAGCAGTAAAAACGGATTAATGAAAATGAAAGTTTAGTGACTATAGTCACAAAACTTTCATTAAATCTCTGGCATTCGTTTTGTTTTTTACTTAAAATTGTATTTACAATCTAAAGACACTTACAAGTAGAATACTATCCGGAGTTTCATTACCGAACGTATTAATTTCAGACTATGGACACTAATTCGAATAGTTACTGCAAGCCACGTTCTGTAGAAAACTTGAAAAGGAGAAGTACGAGCATTTAAATGCTCTTTAACAGCGAAGTGGAAACTATTTACCTTTCTTCGTAAAGCGGAGCAGGGTCATCCATTTCATAATTAAGGCTATTCCGTACCCTCTTTTCCCCTATTTAGCTATACAGTACCTACCTGAGAACAAACTCCTGAGGCATGCGGTTAAATGTTTAAGCACTTTTTTCTTTTACTCGGAAACGGAGTGGCAATATACTACCCCAGAACCGCAAGAAAATATTAAGCAAAAACTTTTAACGTTAATAAGCCAAGCGGTTTTGCAACAAACATAACTGCTCGCCAAATGTAATCAAAGTTATAAACATGGCCCGAACGAGTACGACAAGAACTCTCGATTTGTACGAAAATGAAAATCGTTAATAAATGAGAATAGTTTGCGACAGTTGGTTAAGCCGCAGATCACCAAATTGTGCCTACTTCAGAACTAAGCCGGGCTTGTACCGAGTCCGCTGTAAAAGTGTTCTGCTATTGACCTACATCCACTTCAGAGGAGAGACAGGGTTAATTTGTTACCCTTGTCCAATTGTCCAACCGCTCCGCTTACAGAGAGGTTAGTCAAAGATGTTTTCACGTAATATCTAAACATTATAGCTAGATGGACGCGTCAGAGCGCCAGGGGGCATATCAAGAAACATTAGTAGTAACTGCCATTATAAGGTGCTCGACTCAACATTTTAGTGAACTTTAGTAGCGCCGAGTGAACTCGCTTGTAAAACTAACTCATCTTGAAATACTAGCGAGCGTTATTAAACGTCACCAGCTCGCGACTTCGACTTCTTCATTAAACAATTTGTACTTAGATACAACTTGTTATAATATATGTGAAGTTCAGAATATAATTATAGTTTTTCGAAATGTAATATATGCTAAAGATTTGAAAAGAAAAATATATAAAATCTCGTAAAATTAAAAGTACCTCTTATTAGTCTGCATAAAATTGTATGTCGTAGCCAATAAAGCAAGTAAACATGGCTTCCCTGGTGTTACAAATTTCCAATGGGGCGTTGCGAGAATTCATTTTAACGTTCAGTTTATTTACAAAGTTAAACGTGTTAATTAAGTTATGGATATATGATACCTGAGAGGTACTCCTGACGTCAGACGTCAAGTTATGCACGTCAATCTATTTAACAGGTTGGTTCTACATGAGAGTCAATGTTCGATTTACATTCAGTATTCAAATACGTATTTGACATATAATTCAGCAACTGTGAATGAATTTATGTTTTTTTCTGTATTCGTAATAGCATTTTACTTAGGAAATAAAGCGCAGAAATAGTGATGCACTCTCAGGAGCACTCAGTGCGATAAGAGCGTCGAAGACAGTGACCGGTCAAGCGGTCTTCGACATAACTTTATCCTATATTTGAAATGTTTGCAACAAAATAGTCCGCCGTCACTGTTGTAAAAATACTAAGAACTTGAGTGCCTTTGTCCGCAAGAGATTATTAAGTGCATAACTGGCAAGCCGACAGCCTGCTGGCAAAGCCTTCGACACGTCAAATAGTCTTTCAATTAACTCTATATATTTATGGTTAAAACTGTTTGTTTTGTTTTATAATACAAAATCTTTCCAAATTATTTATTAACCGAAAAAAGAAATTGAAAGTTGGTTTTAGTAGTCGCACATTATAAGATAATTTCATATCATCTATTGCATTATAAGTGAGCGAGAGTGCTAAGTGATTCTGTCACATTTCAACGAGATATCTTACTTCAAAGTTAGAGAAATTTGCTTCAAGAAAGCAATTTATTTTGACATTCTTTGGCGCTAATGTGAGTTTTTATAATCGAGCATTAACCTGGCGTTCTTTCGACTTATGATTCTAGTTCGAGACGCAACTTTATTTGGAGTGATTAAGTTAGTATCTTAACAAACTTATTTCAATAAAATGCTAACTAACGTATTTAAACACTATACTTTGTCTGATGATAACTGGCCCTACTTTCTTGCGCCATCTGTAATTTTTAACCCTAAATTACAACCCATGGTGAACAGATACTAACAAACTATGTCTCTAGCTACACAGTGCCTTTCGCATAACGTCTTCCAACATTGCAGTCATGGGAATAATAAACAAACATATCGTCTACGTAGGTATATCATGTCCATAATATCACATTCGATTAGCCGAATGCATATTTCATCAGAACCCGACGTTACAGGCTCTCTCTCCCGAGAATAGCAAATATGTAGATACTCTAAACCTTGGGGAGTTAAACTGGCTGGTAAATGTAAATAGCTTTATTCTCTAAAAATCTCAGACAACTAGCCATTTCTGCCGGCTGTATCTTGTGTTATTCACGAAACTCCAAGACGTAAGCGGTGTTTCGGAACAAAGTTCGGTCGTCCCACCATTAAGGTAGCTACACTATGCTATTTAGACAAGTTTCTTTTCAGTGAGTTGATACGAGTAGCGGCCGAGGGCATCATTATATCCAGATCTTTAGCTTCGGGACCTACTTCCCCCCAAAATAAGAAGAGTTCAAACTCCTTACAATGGCCTGTATTTTTTCGCTGCCTTTGTTTAATTTCACCTTCAGATAAGTTGGCTTCTTGCTGTTTTTAAACAGTTCCATAGATTTAAGAGCTCATAAAGTTTTTAAGAGCATTTGAATAATTTGATTAGCGTTTGAGCTCGTATCGGTACGGAGAATCTTAAATACCGATTCGGCTCGACTTACTTACAACTTATTTAAGCAATCTTTAAAACCTTTTTTAAAAGTTTTTCAATTTAGCTATTTAGAACCGACTTCAAAAAGGAGGGGTACTCAATTGGTCTGTATACGGGGTGATACAGATGATTAAGATGAATATAAAAGGTGCAAAACCTGTTCATAGGGACAACGTCGTTGATTTCAGAGTTCATCTTGAAAATATAATTTTTATGTTGAAGTTGCTATCATGGCAGCCTACCTATATTAACTACACTTACATAAAATTAAAGGTAGATACAACACCATACAATATAGAAAAAAAAAATATCCATAATAATACCATGTTTAATACAATAACGCAATCTAATCGTACAAAAGCAAATATCAACAAAACAATTTTTTTTATTTCGAAAAAATTTAACGCACAAAGTTGTATGAATCGTAGCGTAGTGCGTATAAAACGTTCATTGATCACCCTTCTTATGCGAACGCAATGTCTGGTGCCCCGCGACCATGGGGTGTGACTGTAAGGGTGACTGGCAGGGGTCTTTTAATCCCCCTCTATGATTCGACACGAATGATACTAATCAATATTTTTCGACAGATTCGCGCGTTCGAAATTCAAGGTTAATGTTTATATTTTTATCGAATCGCAAACAGTTTTAGAACTTTGTAACTTTATCCGTAGTTATACTTAGTACCCTCAAAGGTACAGTCTGTTCAGTAACTTTATGCGCTTGCATAAACTTTGCTAGCTGTATTAAAAGATTGCAAACAATCTCAGAATTTTTTTGTAACGAAATCTTTGAATCTCTTAAAGATTCTCACTCACGTAAATCCTTAAAGTCGTCTCAGAAGACGCCCTCTGATAGAAGGGTACCTATCTCACTATAGTTGAAGTGTCGGGACTCACAACTTTCCGACAAGCACGGAGTTATCGCGGATGCAATAAGCTCTATCAGGATTTAACCTTTTTCAGTTTTATATTTTGGGTAACTTACAAAATATGGACTCGTTGATATTGAATAGCATGTTACATTGCCTGATTTTTTTACTATTCTCGAGACCCTGGGGTCCTCCGGTCTTTTGGATTGCGTACAAGGGGCCAACTCCCGTTAGACGTTTTTAATGGAACAAGGTATTAGCCGACGATTATCTCTGTTCACCCTATGCAAGTGCACTCAAAGACAACCCCGGGTTGGTATAGGACTATTGCATAAAAATATTACTTTCATTACTGATGTTTATAAAAAGTACTCATTACGTTACTAACCGCTAATAGATTCTAAGAATGTTACTTTTTAATTCTTATTATTAGGTCGGTACTTTCATACTGAATACTTAGAACTTTCAGAGTCAATATAAGTACCTACTAAATAGAAATCTTAAATTCATTCATTCACTGACAGACAACATATCGTAAATCACTAGGTCTCAAAGTTGACACAACCGTTCCTCATATAACGAGAGTGAGCATTAAGGCATACATATACATACAACACAATTTTTCAAAAATCTAATACAGCTGGTGTTACAAAGAGGTTATAGTTTTGTGTGAAAAATCCAATTCCTTCGGTTTAAACTTAAAGTTTAAACCGAAGGAATTGGACTTGGCGCATTTTTATGTAGGTAAATAAAATAAAGGTAATCATGATTATTAATCATTTCCTAAAACTATCCTTTAAAGGGTCAGAGAGAAATTACGTACTTTTTAACAACGAACTTGAACACCATGTTCAAGTTCGTTGTTAAAAAGTACGTAATTCACGCAGACGAAGTCGCGGGCACGGAGGCAGCAAAATATTCGGGATAAAATCAATTGGATTCCGTAAACTCAGTGTCGGCTGTTAGGTTAACAAGATATTTTTAGGTAGAAGTAATATTAGATAGATTAACGGTATCTATCTAAAAATAGTTCTAGAAATATTATCTTATATTCAAATGCAGATCGCTTCCTGCTCCTAGCCTGCCATAAAGGCAAACGCTGCCGGCATTCACTTATTTAATTTTTACGATTGCATATAAATTCTTCTTTTAAGTACCTAATAAGATTAAGAGTTGAGTTGTGGAAAATAAAGACATGAAACCATAAAGAAAACCAATGTCAATAATATATAATCTTCCAGACCATATTTCGGCCATGGCAGCCAACTGAGACTAGCCATCGGCGCGGGAGATACTAAAGTGCACAAGTGTGTGCGTTGACACAGGGGCACTTGCGCTTCCCTCGTTCTCATAGTCCGAAGGGTCGGCAATCCGACACGACCGGAGAAAGATCAGGCACAAGACCAGCGGCTTAACGTGCTTTCCGAGGCATGGGTCAATAATATATGGTTGAATGGTATAGTCCAAAACAATATTTATTATAACAAAATATCACGCCTTTAATCCTGAAGGGCCAGTCAGAGGTGTTTCAGCCACATTTCACCAGTTAGGTGTAAGTCCCACGTGATAGGACACGGGCCAATAACTATCAACCGGGCACAAATCCAGACAATAGTGTTTAGATAATGGTAAAACCCGATTCAGGCAGTCCCACCTCTGAATTAGTGATCGGACAACGTTCCACTTCGGATACTGTCAGCCCGATTGCAGAAACAGCTAAATGGATTACAAATTGCTGTTAAAAAATGCATGGTGTTCCATCGCAGCCTGCGACACAGCCTGGTCATCAATAACGTTTCGCCGCCGTCAAATCCTAGCATGCACATTGAAACTGAGTGTGAGGTGGAATGCCAAAATGTATGCATGAAGGTCGATTGGCACTTACGGCCCGGGTGGTAAACTGTAGAGTGTCGAAACGATAAAGACAATTCAGAAAGGACGGAGGTAGACAAGTGGTATAATAATGGTTGTGCAACTTGTGACAGCCGAGCCCAGAATAAACTTTATGGTTTGCGCGTACAGTTTTAAAGTTTTCTATTCAAACATGACGCCTAATAGACGATTTTATTTGGAGGTTATTGCCGTTAAAGTTTGACGTGAAATGTGGAAAATTAAACGGAAAAATACTGCCTGTACTGAAATTTGGACGTCACGAAAAAGTTTGTTTCTCTTTCTGTGTTTAGTTTTCATTTCGATCTCACAAAGCAAATTATCAACGGTCATACCGATTTCTTCAAGTATCAATATCAGGTTGTTTCCTTTTGGCAAGTGTGGCTACTGGAATGCAATAGTTTATAAATGTAGAGCATCGCCATCGCGATTTGAGTTTCAATCTAACTGAAGCAGACGTATTGGCTGTCACGTTATTTTTGCCTATATTTCATACTAGAATATCGCAATCAACACTTGAATATTTAGAGGGCCTAGCCGACGCGTAATCGATCGACACCAGACAGCTAGCGCCCCTCATGTCTCGTTTCTATATCTTAGCTTTAAACATCACTACTTAAGTTAACAAAACTTTCAAACAGGCACTACTTTTCCGTTTATTAAACCAAAATATCGACATTTTGGAGCCATTTAAAAAATTTTAAGTTCTTGAGTTGTTCGCGGTAATTTGGGTAGGTAGGTTTCAAAGGATTTTTGCTTACCAAGTGTTAGTAGATAAATTCATTCTATAACCATATGGTGACATTTTGTTATTATTATATTTTATTAGAATAAGGAATAAAATTCAGAACATTATAATGAGTTGCATAATTCTTTTGTCCTCGTAATAAATTGTTTCAAAATTGTGTAAATTGTTGGTAAGTTAAACTTTGTTGCGATAAAGACCCAGTATCTAGCGATGGCGCGTCGTAAGACGTGTCTTTGTTATTCCTGTTGTGTGGTAACAGTGTTTGGTGGATCGCGCTGGGTGGCAACACTGGCAACATATTCCACAATGTAGTAATGCGTTTACGTGCTCCGACTGTCCCCCGGCACAGACGTGGGCAGTGGTAAACACCGTGGGAATATACTGGTACAATGTTTCACTCCTGTGTACCTGCACACGAAACGCGCCGCCTCGCCGATGTGAACCATCGCCCCGACTGTTCATTGCCGCATATTAAAATCTGTCCAGCTGCTTTTTGAACAGGATATTAAAAGTTAGACCATTGCTGAAATATTCGAATATTTTGTCAGCTTTCCTGCTCTACTATAAACCAGCATGAATATTTATTACTTACGTACTTACCAAATATTTGTAGCTTGTAAATTCCGAAACAGTCGTGAAAATGAACATTAACTGTTACAATATTTGGAAATTCTATTTTCGATACGACGCCTTTTCTCATGGGTGTCGTAAAAGCTAGGTAGCAAGGAACGTACCTCAGACAAGCATTGAGCCTTCACCACGGCTTATAAATTTATTACCAACTAGACAGGACCGAATTACGCACATGTACAATTGATTGTACAAAAACCTTACTATGACTCTCGTGGCTATATTCTGCTAATTCTTCAGCAAATCCAAAATGAGCTGCTAAAAAATTTCGAGCTTGCTTCTCTTGCTCTTACATGCTATTTTCTATTCATTCGAAAACGTTCCTGATTGTATAAGCAACTTCAGAAAAATTACGTATATATCTACATGACTTTTTTTTTTGCATAGTTAGATGCGAAAAATATGTCATGTAGGTTTTCACAAAAGTACCAAATATAATTAGTTTGAAGAAGGTAATTCTGTCCAAGTCCTTGACTGTAAACAAACAGGAAAAAAATACACATTTGCTTAGAAACAGTGATTTGAATAGTGTTATACTGAGGAAAACTAAGTATTTAGCCATACATTTAAAAACTCGAATAAAACAAAAACTTTCTGCATGCCTTGCGCTGGTTTAATTCGGCCCTGCAACTAGATCGAGTGATATAGATGTTATATCAAGTATTTTTTTTAAATAATATCAATTTTAATTATAAAACCAAAGATCTCATGACAGTTTGCGCACTTCCTACCCTTGATGGTAAAGTGTCGGTCTTTGAGCTATCTGTGACAGACAGGGCTCTGTTACCGTGCCAACTGAGACATGTCCACTCAGAGAAGTCCTGCACTTAAAGCTCTTAGGCTACCTTTGACTGAACCTGTAAAGCCTCAAAAGGTATTTGAGTCTGGCAATGAGGGACGCAAAGTGTGCATCCAAGCGGGTGGATGAACGATCACCGTCATAAACTCCTAATAGACAATCCACGGTTGTGAAGGATATTACCATAATCTCTTGTACTACCTTGACGGATAAGCTAAGCAAAAGAGGGTCCGTACCGACTGCTAAAGCTCTTGAATTAATCGCTACAAGGTGATAGGCCTCCAATATTTAATTCCAATTGGTATAAGTACGGTCATCCTCAAAAAGAGGTAAACATACATTTACAAGAGTTTATTTGTGTACATTTGTGTTCCGTAATATTTTGTTAATATGTATAGCATGATCAGTCTACAATGTTCCCACTGCTGGGACACAGGCCTCCTATCGGTGAGCGAGAGTGGGCCGTAATCCACCATGTGGGCCCGGTGCGGGTTGGTAGATGTCAAATATCCCCGAATTGTTGGTTCTAGGTCTCTAAGGCATCCCGGGTTCCTCACGATGAAAAATGAGTACGGTCATACGACATACAACTGGAAAATCACTACCGTTACCACTGGACCAACACTACTCCAACTAATCATTTTATGTATTCCTAGTTACAATTAAGTACCCAATGTGTAGTATGTTTTGTGGCTACACACTGATATTCAATATTATAGAACAAGGATCCTAGACTCCAGAAAGGTCATGTGACGTGTGTGCCTCCACATGTATGAACGTAAACGAAGCAAAAGGAGCATGTAAGAATCATAGTACACCATCATGTTACGTTCGGCACACGTAAAGAATAGCACCGTATCATTTCTTCCCGTGGGTGTGGTAAGAGGCGACTAAGGGACTACCTAGAAAATGGGCTGTAACGATCTCTATACATTTATTTATTTATTTATTTATTTATTAGGAAACTCAACAGCTTATTTTAAAATTACATGCAATTATGATGAAAGTTCAGCTCACTATCAATGAACAGCCTAATGCAGTTGCGTCAAAGTTACTAGCATCCACTGCACATTGATAGTGAGATGATTACAATTACCTCTTAAACCAATTACAGAGTTTCACGGCATTATTTTACCAGCATACTGCGATCGTCAACCCGCCTGCCAAGCATGCCGATTATGGCAAATCTCTCCCCAAATTGGGAGAGGCCTGTGTCCAGCAGTGGACGTCTTTCGGCTGAAATGATGATGATGATGAAGAATCATAGCACATTACACACCGTAATTTCTGCCTAACCCCATGGGAAAAGGTGTGAATTTATGTATGTTATGGAAGATTCTAGACATTTAAATAAATTCTTGTCGTTTTATAGGTACATGTTTTTAAAGCTAACTGTACTATAGGTATTAACAGTATCAACGCAATTCTAAAGAGCTGTCGATTATTCCGAAAATTCTAATCCGTAAATTCCTGATTTTGTTAATAGGTAGGTACCATTTCTGGTAAAGTTCTAAGGATTATGACTCTTTTCTAGGAACTTAATTTCATTGAATTATAGAATCCCTAATTCCAATTCTTGCAACCTAATCATATAATGGTTCTTAAATTAATAGCTAGGAAGCTATTAATTTATTATATATTTGGATATACTAAATTCGGATAAAGTAGTATTTCATAAAAAGGAAAATCGTGTATAAGTACCTAATGAACGGGTTTTGCATTTAATTTGGTGGTGCCTGAAACTCGTTATAAAATCGTACCTACAAAATAAATTCCTGTGACACACGGACAAACAGATGTACATGGTCAAACTAAAAATAATTCCTTGTTTCACGGAACCCTAAATCCGCGACACGCAAAAACCTAACAAAATGATGTCTACATTTCTAAAACATTTGTTTTATATGTTACCTTATTCCACGAACCAATTGTATATGAGATATTGAGTGTAACCCTTTGCAAACCTTATCCTGAATGTAATAAGCGGATGGAATAAGGATAATATTGCTCTTTAATCCTACCAGCAAGCATAACTCTCAGAATTGGAAGATAAGTACAAGAAATGAAACCTTTTTGTCTTTTCTAAGGCGCTGCCCAAACGTTCGACACCTTGAAAGGCTCAGTTATTTGTTGCACAGTTAAGGGACTTGGTACATATTGAAAATCAGGAAAAAAACCATTGCCATTGCCTTAGATCAAAACAAAATCTTGTATTATTCTCTACATTTTGAGCGGAAACTATAATATATTTTATGTAATGATAATCAGAAACGATTACAGCCAACTACTGATATTAAAAAAAACCGACTTTCTTAAAAGCACTACAAAGTGAAAAGTAATTTTAATTTCAGAAGTCGGTGTCCTAGGATCTGTATTTAAGCTTTTTGCCATCGACTTTCGAAATTAAAGTTATTTTTCGCTTTGTAGTGTTTTTAAGGAAGTCGGTTTTTTTCCTATACCACTACTGGCCAGGTGAAATTTAAGACTTATATGGTTTTCTCATGGATGTCATTGTCAGAACTGGACGAAAATGAAATGGGACCACACGGGAGGCACCAGTTCTCGTCGCCAGCGTTGGTAGAATTGCGAACCTCCTCCTTTTTTTGAAGTCGGTTAAAACCAGTCAAGAAGGACGTAAGTTACCCATTAGTTACTGAAGCAACGTCCGACTTTAGGTACTCTTATCTTTCTCTTGACTTCCTGTCTGTGTTTCTAGGACGATGTCTGAATATTTAACGTTACTATAAATATTAATGAAGTAGGTAGATTGGTACCTATGTAGGTACCTAAAACTAAATTGTATTTACATAAAAAACCTAAGCTTTTCTAGCTTTTCTTTTGCCCGCGGCTTCGCCGGGTGGATGTCGGAAATTAACATTGCAACATCACTTTATTTTTCTAAAATAAAAGTAGCCTAAGTTACTTCTTATTACATCAGCTACCTGCCAATAAAAGTCCCGTCAAAATCGGTCCAGCCATTTCAGAGATTAGCCGGAACAAACAGACAGACAAAAGTTTTAAAAATTGATTTTTTGGTGTAACTACCGTATTTACTTTCATATGCATTTAGTAAAAAGCTGTTAGTTTGAAATTACAAACAGAAACTTCTGTTTTATTTATTTGTGTATGGATTAAGTAGGTATTATAATCATCAAACTACAGACGACTTCCCTTTTTATTGTGTATAGTAAAATTCGCTCAAGTAGTTCCTGGAAAATAAAATCGTCATCATAATTATACTTTTCACGCACTTGTCATGCTTTTGATCGTCATTTATTTAGGCTTACAAGAAACTTTCAGAACAACTCTATAAGTGGCGTGTCGATTCAGAAGTTCACTGGACTGAATTTCCTTGTAAGATGTTTCAAACGATGGCTCTGTAGTCTCATTATGTCCTTAAGTTCAGTTGAAATACGTTCAACATATAACATTGGAGCTGTATGTAATATACAATGGATTCTTATAAGCCGGAACAAAGCTGGAAATAAGGAGAAAGCATCAAAAGCACCAGATGCCGTCAAGTGGTCCCCGGTGCAAAACCTCGCTGAGCCCCAAAAAAGCGCTGACTGGAAACAATCAGACGTTGCTTGTCTATTGAAAATGTTCAAGATCCGGCTGAGCGGAGAAGATTTAACAAAAGTAGAGATTAACTCAGAACTAAAGGAACATTCTAGGTATCAACGAATACAACGTTGCAATTCTTCTTTATACAATAAATACATAAATTATTTCTTTTATTGCTGGCTCCATAGTTAGGAAGAGTACTTGTATTTCAGGAGCCAATAGACATATATTATATCATTTTATTTTAAAGATTCATTTGAAATAAAATAGTGAAATCCGGAAGCTGAGTTCGTATTGATCATAAGAATACCGTTGTCATAAAACAAATATCTCTCCGCTCCGTAATGGAAAATTTTGAGCATCAGACATTCCCACAATCGGGAAAAATACGTGACGAATAGAGCTTCACAAAAAGGCTGTAGTAACTAATCAATCACTTTCCTATCAGAAAATATGAAGCGACCGCCTTATTCTTTCAATAAAAGTCCGATTACATACTTGATTAACGAATCATAACTCAGAAATATAGTAAGTTCTATTTTTGTTTCTTTCGAAGATACTTTCTCTCTCTCGGAACATTTTTTCCAATAATTACGTCGTCTAACTATTAGACAAACAATTTAAACTAAAGTTGTAGTAAACCGCTCCTAAATCATTTTAAATCTGCTTCTAGACCCGTTTATTACTGGGACTAGCCGCTGTTTAAATTTCATATCTAAAAGACTTTCTGTTATGATTGCAGCATCTTGATAAATAGCTCATGGCCGGCGGCCAGCGTCTCCAGAAATGCTACCTAGTTCATCCGACATACCTCGAGTTTCTCCTCAATAAATCCTTTCCAACTTTCTTCATGACTCCTCAATTTTCCCATTTATTCCTCTCATGAGTATCTAAATTTATTTGAGCTACGTGAAATTATTTACTTGATCTGGAATCAAAATACTTATATTTAGTACAGAATACGTACTCACATGTGCTCATTTAAACCCTTACTTCATGGGACCCAATCATTTCCATCAAATGAGTTAGCAATTCAGAATTCAAACTGCGTACGTCTTGTAATTAATTTCTCTTTGACGTTTGGTTGTTTCATTGTGTGCGGTCCCAAAGTAATTATCATTTGTAGCAAAACATTAAATAATCATTTCCTGTTGCCGAGGAAAGGAACGAAGCTGTTATATAGTCGGAAAACGCGGATAACGTATCCAAAAATATTAAATAAATAATACTAATTTAAATATTCATAATAAATTATTTATTTATTACATCCGACGGATTCGTATGATTGGATTGTTCCGCGTCCAGGCAACTGATTTATTTTCCAATTATTTTTCTTGTTCTTCGTTCTAAGTTCTAAGCGCCCTTGAACCGGAAACGATTGACAAAGATTTAGGAACATAAAAACAAAACTGCGGAAAAACAGAAGTACGAAAATATATCGCGTCTTCAACCCCTCATACCTACATTCTACCCGCCGTTATACATTATCCTGGCTTCGAAAACCACAATAAAAATAAGTAGAATAAAGCGTAAGCCGTAAAAAAGTTTTGTTATTCCTATTACTAGCCCCTCCATTTATTTTATTCAGTTTCCTGAATCACTTTTGTCGTCTTTAACTTACTTCCCCAAAAGTTATGATATTTCTTCCTATTGCAAATAAAAATGTTTTAATAAAAAAAATCGCAAACAAAATATGAAGTTAATACAAGTATTTTTCTCTTCATAACGCACAGCCCACAGTAGTATATCGCCAATATCAATAAGAATTCGCAAATAGTAAATTTGCTATGAGCGAAACCGGAACTAATACCGAATTATGGAAGTTCCGAAGAAAATAAGTTTTCCCTATTATGAGTGTACTTACCTCATAAAATGCCATTGTGCTTTCCCGCTGGGCCAGCTTTGCTTCGTCATTTTGCACAGTTAATTTATTTGAGGTGAGAATAAACTTTGTCCGTACACATTGCAAGCGCGGTACGCTGTGGCGGAGGCGCGTTACAAGCGAGGCGGTATCGCGGGCGCGCGTTCGTGACTGAATGCTATGAGCAGCCGGCAGCGGCCACTGGATAGGGTGGCTGTCGGCTCCCTCGTCCCTCGCCGCGCCGCGCCGCTCCGCGTTGGGCCGCCCTAAACCAAGACTCCCCTCGAAGGCATTATTCTACGCCGGACACTACATTTAAGCAAAAAACAAAAATCTACTTTGACTTTTAAGTCCCCAAAATTGCTTGCAATTACATGAATCTACCCCACTTAAGGGGCAAAAGTAAAGTTTTTTTAAGCGATTTTTGTAGAGAGATGCTTGGTTATTATCATTGTATGCTTGAAGTGTAGAGATATTTTTAATCCAGGAAACTAAGTATTTAACATTCGTCTCCTTCGTATTCTCTTGACGCAACCCTCAAAATAATATGGCTCTGCAATTATTTTTAACTGGGTTAAGATAAACACCTAAGTATGCATAATGATCATCATAACGGAACACGCTTAATTATTTACGTCCGTCTTAATAGCATAAAGTAACGGTCGATGAACAAAACAATTATTGTATAACGTAATGTCTTCTTCATGGCTGTGGAAATTAGGAAGAGCCATATTTCTCAGGTACCTATCAGCGGAAGTAGGTTATATAACAGGAAATAATTTTCGGAGTAGCTATTTGTTGCTATATGTTTTCCTCATTCAATCAAAAGCTTCTCTCATAAGAAAAGCTGACCCTAATATACGTGGTTGTGGTATATTTTTTATTATCTCATTAGTTCTCGGCGACGTCTAACGTTCGCCTAATCGTGCCTTCAATCCATATAATAGTTATAGCGGCTCTACTTAGAAGATAATTTAAAAGCACTTCAATTAGCCAAGTTTGGCGGACTCTCAAATAGCGGTTTTGCATCACTTGACATGCAAGTGGTATAAAAATTCAAACAATACTATAAATTACTTCGCCGAAACTTACAACGAACTCGTTTTCAACAGTAGGTAAGTACCGAGTCAGTATGCTGGAACATCGATACGTATGATTCTGGACAACCCTGCGTTGTTTTTTTACTTAGGGAGGTTAGAATATTGGCTGAATTTGATGGTACAGTTCTTCGCTTCACTATCATTCTGTATATATTTGACTGAAAACAATAACTTATTACGTGTACTATCTACATATTGTTATTAATGTATCCGGGATGCACCCTGAGAGCCGGATCATAGTAATTAAACTTTACACACGGTAGCACCCACAACGCTCTCTGCCCCACTGGCTACAACAATGTTACTACAAACAATACCTACTTAAAAATTTATAATCCTTAATCCGTTATGTTTACGGGTAGGGACCCGACCCATCTTTGGATCCATGTCAACCCGTTAAACTGTACGTAGATGTGCTTTATAGTGTTACGTCTTGGCCACTCAGGATAATAGCCTAATACCACTTTGTTTACAGCCTACAGTCCCAACTTATATTACCTATTAGTCTTTAATTGGGACCCAGACTTTATTACAGATCTGCATCACCAAGGAGGACGGACCTTTGGCGTTTTTGTATGATCTGTAGTCTAACTTACAAACTTTTTGTTCGTTTTGTTTATGAATGTTGTATCACGCGAGCTGCGGGCGGCTTGTGGTGAGACAGGATATCTTGGGGCAACACATTGATCGTAGAAAAGGAGTTTTTTTTTATTATAGATTTGCCATCCTATAATATGGACCAATGTGTTCAGAATAATTTACCAAACGACGTAGTTCTGACTGTATAAAAACTAACACTTTGTCCGCGTGGATTTCTTACTCTCCCCTATGAACTTCAACACCCCCTTCACCCTTTTTAAAGGATAGTTTTGAATAATTAAGGTGGAAGCGCCAAAGTAGCCCGCGAAATAAGTTTTCTAGCGTTTTACATGAAATAGTTATTCCATGGAATTAAATGAACTTAGAGGGTAAATTAGGTAATGATGATTTCAATAATTATTGTTATGTAATTATTTTAATTTAATCAATATATAACCGTTGATTTTTTTTTTTTTTTTTTGTAGAACGATTGGCACCATTCCATCTCTTCCCGTGGATGTCGTAAAAGGCGACTACGGGACTCAATAGAGAATGGCTCTATGCATTTTACCACCATAATGTGATCGCCAACTTGCCTGCCAAGCGCAGCGATTATGTCAACCCCAGAATTCGAGGAGACCCATGTTCAACAGTGGACGACTTTCGGCTGATGATGATTACAACTGGATTGAACATTTGGATTTAAAAACTCGCGAGCTACCTTAGCATATTCACCTTAATTATTGGAATAGTTTATCTTCCTAAAAAAGTATTAATGCCAAGTTATACTTGTAAACAGAAAGCATACGATCTTTCACAGGACACTTTCACTCATACTTTTTACTGGTTTGTAAGTGTACGAAAGTCTGGGGCATAATCCACCACGCATTTCATCACGATGTTTTCCTTCACCGTTTAGAGAGCAATGTTGATGAAATAATTTACACAAAGTAAAGTGCCTGCTTGGGTCGAAACCACGACCTACAACTCGTAAGTCGCGGTTGTACCACTGGGCCACCACTGCTCGTAACGGTCACACTTCACTATATACATTATGTTCTTCCACTGGCTCTCAAAGGTAACTAAAACATATTTTATATACTAAATACTTGTTCATATAACAAAACGAAATCGCTTCTCGTGTGTGTCTGTGGCCGCTTAGATCTTCTAAACTACAGAACCAAATAGATGTTGATACGGTTCACACCGTAATTTAGAACATTTATCTCAGTAGGTTTAGTATGTGACGATTCCACTAGCACTTCGCCCGCGACATTGTCCGCGAGTATTTCGTACTTTCTCCTAAGTTTTTAAGAACCCCTTCCCACCTCCTCCCTCCAACAACTTTAAAAGGTTTTTTTATTAAATGCACCGTGCGCCTGCGTTATTACTGCGTTTTCACTTAGATTTCTGACTTTTTTCTCTTTGCTCGGCTCCTTAGAGTCGCAACGTGATGTTAAGTAGCCTATAACGTCTCTCAAGATTTAAACTATCAAGAAATTTTAAAAGACGATTGGTAGTGCCAAAAATTTGCACGCTATATCAAAAAACACACCAACTCTTCAGCTTTAGTATATGTGTATATATAGTGTGCTTTCTGGCTTTTTTCTTTTTACTTGTCTCCTTGGGGTCTTAGCGTGATGTTAAATAGTCTATAATCTTCCTCCAGAATTGCGCTATCAAATCTAAAGAGAATTTAGCACTTTAGCTTTATTATTAGTATAGATAGATTGATATTTAACTTGGAAATACCAACCATGAAGTTTTCACAGCAGTTGATTGCACCCACACGAAGAAGGGATTTTATAATTAGCAATGCAATTTAATCAGCTCTAGTACAAACCAACCGTTCTATGAAACTTGAGCGGAAGTCTATGAAGTTGCATAAGTCAAAGAAAGGGGAATGGAAAAGGTACCGAGTAAATGATAAGTATGATTAAAATAAAACGATTTATCTGCGTGGTTGGGCTACTGTTCCTAAGCCGGATAAAGTTCTACTAAGTTTTCCATCAACCACCCTATGCACCTTGGTTTATGCCCGACAAATAGGCTCGACACTTATTACATGGGACATGAACATAACTAAAACCTCTGCCTAACCCTTTTGGGAATAGCATGACAAACCTAATGTAAGTTAGAATTATGAAGATATTTTGTGCATAATATTATCGTAGGTTGATTAACCAACGCTTAGTGGTGAGTTTCAAGCTATTCTGGCGCCATTCCAGCGCACTGAAAGGTCCACTTGCCGACTAAGTCTCTTCTACTTTGCCCGTACTTGTGTATTTTCAGCAGATAGCTCCCATATCAGCCTTCACGACTTCCGCCTAAGTAGGTATAGCTCGTAGTCCACAATCGGTATAGCGAAAATGAAATACCTCGAAGACCTCTCAAAGAAATAGTGTGTTCCTGAAAACAGAAGGGGTTATAGAAACGGCTTTATATTTTATGAAGTACATCATCTGCCTAGCCTTCCCCCAACTATGTTGGGGTCAGCTTGCAGTCTAACCGGATGCAGCTGAATACCAGTTTCAAACATGGATGGACTGCCTACATAACCTCCACAACCCCGTTCGATACTGGGTAACTTTATGCCCCTCCGTAAGACTTGTTAGAATTTCGGTCCTCTGACGAACCGTAACGTCATAGTCCAAAAATTACAGACAGAACCAACGGCTTAACGTGTTTTCCGAGGCACGGAGTTACCTATATTATTTATATTTGTGGGGTTATACGGATATATGTAAGGAGCGGAAGATCTTGTTGCTTGTAAAATTGTTGACTATAGTAGTGAAATATGATTATAATGATGAGTACAGTGAAATAGCTGTAAACTTCCTGCGGACCCCTCCTAGGAGGTTTACAATTATTTCAATTACAATCTGTATATTGCTGGGGAAAATTGCATGCAGTAATTGTGTGGGACATGTTTAAGCTGCTATAGTAACACGGAAACATATCGCTGCAACAATTTCTCGCTACTTTTGTTCTGGATTTTCATGGAGAAAAAACTCGTGTATCTTTTTTTTTAATGTGAATTATCTATAGGCGAGGGTAAACCTAAATTTTGGCGTGCCGAGCGTGGCGACGCACAGTGGGCCCATATTGAAAATTAGTGGACTTAGGCAACAAAGTTCCAATATCTTTATAAATATTATCTGTACAAAATAACTTTTTGGTTTGCCTTATGTCCCAGGTTCGCTAGGTTCAGCTACACTTCTCAAGGTCAGCCTTTGGATGGGTGACCATTTAGTTTTTGTTTTGCCTTGTGTCGCAGGTTTGCTAGGTTAAGGTACACTTCTCAAGGTCAGTCTTTGGACGGGTGACCATTTAGTTATTGTTTTGGCTTGTGTCGCAGGTTTGCTAGGTTAAGCTACACTTCTCAAGGTCAGCCTTTAGATGGGTGATTTTTTTTGACATCTATAGGCGAGGGTAAACCTACATTTTGACGTGACGAGAATTGCCGTGGCGACGTATCGCTACGCTATATGATGTTATGTTTGTTACCTCAGAACTTTCAACTGGACTTTCGGCTTTCAACCGATTTTGATGATCCTTTTTATTTGAAAGCTGGTGGTTTAGACTAGGGACTACAGAGTAGTCCGAATTTTAATAATTAACATAATCGTACCTTTAATAATAAACTGAAATAATTACAAAATTACGATTCTTGGAAAATGCATCGTGTTTGCAAAATTGTAATTATTTCAGTTTATTATTAAAGGTGCGATATAATTAATATGTTATTTTTGATTATACCATATTTATTTCCTTTCGTAAAATATGCTTTATAAATATTATCTTTATAAAATAATTTCGATGTTTCACATCTGCCAGGCGTCCTTCGACGGCTCACTTTTTTTGCCATGACAAAATATTGAATAATTTATTTAATAAAAAAAAGTTTACAAAATGAGTTCATTTAGCCAATGACAGTAAATTTCCCAAACAATTATGTTGCCTTAAGATCAAATATTTCAAAAAAATGTTTACTACACGTGCAAGTAATGATATTTCGAAATTAGACCCGCCCGATCTAGGTTTATTCAAACCTGTGCATCGGGCCTTACATTTCAATTAAATTATTAATTAACATTTAAAGTAAAACTGATTTAAATATAATCTATAAACAGCTATGAGAAAAAGCACCTTGGTAATATAACACAATTAAAAATGAATACCGAAAACTACGCCTATGTAATTACTACAAAAAGTTAATACTCCGAGGGAAATCCAAATCGAGGAAATCAACTTATTTAAAATCTGATATCCACTCATTGACAGACAACGCACAGCCTAGACCTATGTCTAGAAAAGTGTACCTTATACAACGAAAGTGAAATACAAGGATTTTTGGGAAAAGTTATCTAACGAGGTTATCTAATTAAGGGATGAAAAATTTAAAGGAAATTTGTCATTTTTGCCAATGAGAATACCATCGGGTACATAGTTTGTAATTTGTTTGTACTAATATTATAAATGCAAAAGTTTATGTGTTTGGATGTTTGTTACTCAATCATGCAAAAATGCCTGAACGGATCAGTATAAAATTTGGAACACAGAGATTATAATTTGAATTACTACGTAGTATTTTTATCCGGTTAGTACGTTTCCCATGGGGTAATTTTGGACCTTCATGCGGACGAATTCGCTGGTAAAAGCTAGTAATGTTTAATACTTACTTTTGCCAACAGCCGTTCAGTCGCTTAGGTATGTGTGATAGAGTAACAATTATCCTAACATACAAACTTTCACATTAATAAAATGTGTAGGATAATGTAACGGTATTAAAATTCCGTTCAGAACTAGAACGAATAAATGATTCCAACTTCCAGATAAAAATGCTTGAAAATATTATAAACGATACGCTGTAACTAATTGAATAATCCGTCACCCTATGCCTGTTGTTGCCACAATTGTATTTAAACTTCTAATTGCTTGATTTTACCCAATTACCAAGGACTATTCATTGTTCTAATTATAGAAAGAGCACAACAATACAATTATTTGCGAGGTTGAACTAGCTGTTGATCGCGACTTCGGTTGTCTGTTTTTAACGACACGCATTCTTTTATAAGTCATACAGGAAAACTTAAATAAAAATCAGTAGGTATAAAGTTTAATTTTTAAACTTTCAGGAACTTTCTAACTTTAAACCAAAGATTTATTTAAAAAACTCTCTAGGCAAGTTATATTAACACCGTGTTTATCGGGCAAATACCATCTACCCGCAAGGCAACCCATTGTTAATAGAAAAGAAGAAGACATATACATTATAAAACCAACTTGAAATGCGCCAGACGAGACCCTGTCTGTAAAATAAACCAAAATAAAAACATAAAAGGCAGTGGGTAGGTCTGCAGGTAAGTAAAGCTAAGTAAGTTTTTCTTTACAAAAGAAAGGTAAAGCTCATTGGGGCTTGAACTATTCATTTCAAGGCGACTTTATTGCAGCTGACAGGATAATCCACCTTAAGGATCCTCGTTTATTTAACAGCTAGGTACTGACTTCCAGGGATTCAATAAAATTAATGAAGGAAAAATATTTTCATGACACTAGGTCAATCACTCAAATATATTGATTGATCAGGCACTTTCACGAAGATGTTTTATATTGGGTCGCCGCACTTTGTCCTTGGAGAATAAAATCTCACGTGAACTTTTTACAATTAAATGTCTATTTAATGGCACAAAAGGAATTGTTACGGTTTTGTCACATAATTTCTTTACAGATTAAAGCAAATCGAGTAGACAGTGGACGTGGTAAAAGTGGAAAATTGCCAAAGTAGAGCGTCATTTATCAACGCCATTCGGTGACGTTTCGCGCCTTCGGTGAATCTTAATGGAATAGACATCACAACTCCATGTGGCAGAACCATGGACCCGAAGGAAATCAAGTTAATGTCGGCTAATTTCTGTTTAGACTTACAGAAATTCGATCAACCTAAGAGAACCTATTTCAAATGTTCCACAAACAATGGGACACTAAATATCATGTCCTGCGTGACCTAGGTGTACGTTACAGGAACGAATGGAGGCTAGTAATACAAGCACATAGCCTAATTTAGGGTCGAGTTTATTTAGATAAGATCTAAACAGACACTACGTGACACTACGATCTCAATACTATACTATTGGTTTGTGGAAAAAGGTGATATTTTATATGTTACCTTTTACTTAGAAATGAAAAGATCATTTTGTTAGCTTTTGGCGTCTCTCGATTTTTGGGTTCTGCGATAGGTTTTCGTTTTTGTTTACTTTTAGTAGGCCTTGTACAGACGCCAACACATCAAGCTACTACAATCTGTCAGATTTCTTTGATAGATTTTCGACTTTATTTCTAGTGCATTAGGTTCAAGGTTCATTGGGAAAAATTGACAGTTTCGGGTAGCTTGACCTGATGGCGTCTGTACATCTGTTCGTCCATCAAATCGTATGTCAAGGGCATTTATTTTTACACTATACTATATTATTTGTTTTCTATAGATCTCCGAATTTCAAAGAATACTAAATTGAATACAAAATTCGTTCATTACCTACACATGGGTTTTGGTTTTATGAAATCTTGCTTTATCTGAAATTAGAAAGCTAGTAATTTAAGAAAAATGTAATAAAGGTATAATGTATAATACATAGTCTGAATAACAGGGTGTAAGGATTAGAATTAGGGATTCAATCATGTAAAGAAGTGAGGTCCTTAGATAACTAGAAATAAGGGAAAAATACCTTAAAACTTCAATCTACTAATCTTTTATAGTAAGAAATTAAAGTTGAAGATTGTTTTATGATAAAGAAGTGAATAAAAATAAATGTCATGTTCTCCTATGAAAAACTGATGTCTCGATTCAATAACTCATCCGTGTCGGTCCAATAAAAGTGCCGTGAAACACTCAATGCGCTCATACTCCATATTGCACATAAAATTCTTCATTCGGAACATGATGAAATGTCATTCAAACATTCTGAAAGCTTTTCTTTCAAAAACAACGTCACACAGCCAGTGGAAATAGGAGTAAATAAAAATCTTCCGTTGGCAGCAATTCGCAAAACGGCAAAGCTCTTTTAACCTTTCGTATGCCGTGAACGTAGATATACACGAGACAAAATGGTTTTTAATTGTGTCTGTAATTAGCGCACTAGAACCATTCGATGGACATGAAGACCCGGAGTGTGTATATCCACAAACTATTTGTTAATGTATTTAGTGGCCTTATTCACTATTTACTCTATTTCTACCGGACGCTAGTCGAGGTTATTGAATATGATAATGAAAATATTTGCATTTATAGATAGAATACATTTAGCGATGAATTTGAACGGAAATCGGTGACAGCAAATGCATCGATACCGCCTAACGCTGGCTTCGCAATGTGCAAACATGCCAATCTGATATGTAGCGATGTTAATCATATGCTAATAGATTAGTCGTGGAAATGCTTAGGTGATATTGTTATGTCGTGAAAATTAAGCAGTTGGTATTCCATTTTGCTAGGTAAACGAAAGCATAGTTGTGTTAAAGCTACGTCTTCGAAAAATGAAGAATTTTTTTCCTAACAATTGCCTTCACATTCAACGTAAATATTTTCTTAAGAAAATCATTGACTAAGAAACGACTAAACTATCTACTGAATATTAACTACCTCAATGTGAAATAGTTAAAACAATCTAATGATGAGATTTGTCGATCAAACCAAACAAACCTCAACAATAAACACAGCCTTTGCCAGCCTATCAGATCAAATTAGAAATAACGAAGAACAAAAGAAGTCCATTTTTAGCGGCGGCTTGAACTCGACGTCTTCAATTACGTCTGTTGTAGCTATTTTCTATTAATAGGAGTATATTATAGCAATGCATCTATCGCAATTAATATATAAAGTAATTTTCATACAAAGAATAAGCGGGTGAAAATTCTGTCATATAAAGGAGAGGAGCTCTATAGTCTAGGCTTTTTAAAGTCTAACCCGCAGTCTCTTGAAGAAAGGTGGCCTTTGTATCAGCAGTGGAAACATTATAGGCTGCTTATGCTAATGCTAAGGTAAAAAAGACGAAAAGATCTCAAGTACGCAACGTATATGTGTCACCGTATGATTGTGAACACCGTTAGTTTATAAATCAACCGCACGAGAGTATAAACTGTCGACAAATCGTGAACTATGTAACCATATTGCTTACAATAGAACGTATTATTTTTTGTTAGTTTATAATCTTTTTATGTCATATCGTCAAATTTTGATCGATCCTGCAGAAACCGACATGACTGAGTTCACTATCTGTCCGATTGTATGAGCCGTGACCGTGATGTGTCGGTCTTTGCGGTAGCCGAAGTGGTCGCAGTAAGTAAGCCAGGGGCACCGACCAAACAGGTTCGTATAGATCAGAACTGTTCGTGAACTTCCGTGTTGTGTCGGAAGTAAAGAATAGCACCATCTTATTTCTTCTCGTGGATGTCGTAAAAAACGACTTAGGGAATTACTAGAGAATGGGCAGCAGTGTTCTGTAAGTATTGTATTTACCACCATACTGTGATCGCCAATCCACCTGCCAAGCGTGGCCTATGTCCAGCAGTGGACGTCTTTAGCCTGACATAATGATGATGAGAGCAGAACTGTGACCAACCGCACTACTTCTAAGTTTTTTAGAGTTGCTTGGCTATTTAGTATTAGCGCAAGGTGCAATCCGATGCATGCAAGTTTTATACCAGTTCACAATGTGTCTGTTTGCCATGGACGGATATAAAAATAATGCTTTGAATTGTGAATGGGTTGTTGCAGTTCACAATGTTCCAATCTATACTAATATTACAAAGCTGAAGAGCTTGTTTGTTTGTTTATTTGTTTGTTTGGTTGAACGCGCTAATTTCAGGAACTACTGGTCCGAATAGAAAAATTATATTTGTGTTGGGTAGCCTATTTATTGCTATAGGCTATATAACATCACGCTACGATCAAAAAGAGCAGAGCAGCAACGAAAAATCGTCGAAAACTGGCAGGAAATTCGGTTCGACCGGAAGGGTCAGGCAGGAGAGCATAAAGACGCGGGCGAATTCGCGGGCAGAAGCTTGGTTTATAATCTCGCGAGATAAATTAAAACCTAATGATGTTCATAACTATACGGTGACTTACAGAGGTTAAATAGGCCGATTATGTGTATTTGTTATGCATAGCTTTTCGTATAAAAACATTGTCATAATGCGTTCCACCACACATAGCGTACATGGGAGCAGTTGGTGTCTACGCTTATTGGTTGAAATGGGTATGATTTGTCTTGCCAAGGACATCCGACTGTGTTTTGCATGTAACTATCGACACGTCATATTACCGCTACGATCCGTTATTGTAACTGTATTCGATTTGATATTCATTTAGGGCTGATACATCTACGATCTACTCAAACCACTGCACTTAAGTGGTAATTCCACAAAGATCAATCAATTAAAGCACACATTAACACCTACAAGACTGATCACTATTAGCGTCAATCAAGAATGTAGCGTTGATTTCCAGTTTAATGAATCCTTCAACAACACGACAACAATGATGTTGAGTATATGTAAGAAAAAGCGCGGACCAAAAAAGATGGATAGATTGTGAGAAAGACGATATGGCAAGTAAGAAAGTGAACACAAAATGACGGCCGATAGAGTCGCACCTACTGAAGAAAAAGAGGTACGTAGCCGATCAAAAAGAAATTGGGATATATAGAAAGATGATGTTGTTCGCGGTCACAACTACATTTGGATGGTTCAGGATCCAATTATTTTACAAAAAGAGGAGGTACAATTCAAGTGATCGAAGCAGTTTTCAGTCCAACGTGGTTATGAATGACAACCCTACTTTAATCAATTCCCAATTAGCGGGACACGTACAACAGGTACAAGTAGCTACATAGTTTGATTTCGTGATTACTGACTGCTAATGCTTGCCTTTAATAAATATTCATCGCATTTATTACATACATACATATTGAAAGCCGTTATCAAAAACAGCATTTATTGTTCTGAATTAAGTCATGTCTCCTAACAAATGAATACTATCGACGTCCATCTATGTAGTTTACAAAATAAACAAGTTTCCAATTTGTTTGTGTAGGCACTGTGTTCAATAAAAACAAAGTTTGCTCGCCGGGCTCGCTCAACTTGATTAAAAGCATTTTGAATATCAATAGAGGTCAATCACAAACTACGCCGACCATTGCACCATACCTGAAGCCGCACATTTTTGCAACACAAACCAAAACATAAAATAAAAATGAAAAACGTCTTCTCAAATATTGTTTCACATAATCTAGGTGCTTATGATAAAATTGTGTGTACTAAAGGTGTACCTGTGCCTAACATTTTAGGGTAAATCAGACGTGATGGTATATGATGTTTACAATAAATTACCAAGTGGTTAGAAAGACTAGATAATAGTGCTGTTCAAGAGTGGACTAAGTGAGTTTTTAATGGATAAAGCGTACTACAGTGCGTATCACATTCATAAACAGCCTATACTGTGCCTACTATTTGGGACACATGTCTCCTCTCGGTGAAAGGGAGTGGGTCGTAATTCACCACGCTGGCACAGTGCGGCTTGGTAGATGTCACAACTTGTTTCACGTCTTCGTATTTTTATTTCTAAGACATACCATGTTTTCTTTCACCGTTTTGAGATCAGTGGTGCTAGTGATGAAATAGCAACAAAATGATGTGCCTGTCTGGGATCAAACCTACGATCCACACTCCTAAGTCACGGCCGTTACCATGGACCACCTATGTTCCATACTACATGTGCCTGAGTTTTTATCCGAGCAAAAAATGGCTGAATTAGATAATTTATTTGTACATAAGACACAAGGCATATAACACATATAGACAGTAGGTTGTACAATCGAGTCTAACATTATTGGCAGATTTCCGGCCCCTAAACTAGGTACGCAAACCTGTATCTTAGGAGTTGGACATTTTTCGGCTTCCATTTTTTTTTTTAAATTGGTCTATGTATATAATGATAATATAAATGTGCAAGTCGCAAATCGGCATGCAAAGCCAAAAGGTTTAATATAGCTGAAGTTTCATTTATCCCAACTTCTATCATGTCTCATATATATTTGCAAAATAAATGTATATTGTATGTTAATTTAGGTACATATTATAAATTAAAGTGACTCTGTGTTTTGTGTGACAGTGAGGAGTAAACTACGCAACGGATTTGAATGTGGTTTTCACCTTCACTTAGTGATTTTTTTTCTTTGCTGGTGCGAGAAGCATTGATGTTTGGGAGAGGCCTATGTCCAGCAGTGACAGATTTCGGCCAAAATTGTGATAATGATGCATATTAAACTTACATATCTTTATATAGTATAAAAGTCGTGTCTTTCCCGCATTTGTATGCTCTACGCTACGGATTTTAATGCGGCTTTCACCAATAGACAGAATGATTCAAAAGTAAGATCTATACGTATAATACACGGGCAAAGCCGGCGAAAGCTAGTACCTAATAAAGAAATCTTGATGTTTTGTGAAATCGTGAAAACCGTGCAAAGCACCTATCGCTAGTAAATTTGTAAAACAGAAATCTTTTTTCTTTTATTCCTAACACAAAAGATTGAACAGAAAGCCGAAAAGAAAATTTACGTTTTTGTGTTTTATTCACGACTTCAAAGAAATAAAGCCTATGAGACGTGTTACAGTTTTGACAGAAGATAATAAAATGTATAGGTATGTACCCATCCATACGCATATCGAATTTCAATATTATTAACTTGAGTAAAAAAGTTTCAAAAAAGAATAATTGGCAATAAGCACCTCGCCATAAAACCCACTGCTTATAAAAAAGCCGACCGACCTCATAAAAACACAATATGTACTATGCCCATATACCTGTACAGTAAGCACTACAATTTTATATTAGTTTCTGTAATCGCAACCTCGAATCACACAAAAACTACGGCAAGTTGGTCGCGAGGGAAATAAATGTCTCTTTTGTGAGCATAACTACCCTAACTGCCTAATTAGAGACACATTATGTAGCTAGGAAAGTTCTGAACGGTTAAATGGAACCTGTGAAGAGTAATGCCGCCTAGTATCACCGGAATGACTAAGTTTTGCAAAGGGACTCATTATTCATTCGTAGCGTTGCTATGTGGCTTCATTGGGAAACAGGAAACCACGTCGTATACCTAATGTAGCTTTCATCTTATTCGTACTATGTTTTTTTGTGAGATACACATACATATATCACAGCTTGTTTCTTCGAAGGGTTGGGCAGAGGTGTACCTAGAGAACACACATTTCGCCAGTGATGTTTAAGTCCCATGTAATAGCGCGCGAGCCTTTTACTACCAACTGGGCGCGAATCCAGACTCCGGGCTGCTACTGAAAGTTCCAGAGAGCAAACGATAAATGATTTTATTTCTACAAGTAGGTTTGTACAAACACTTGTACACATCAATTATATTTTTTTTAAATAGATGAGATCGGCGTTTCCTATCTGACTACTCTGAGAAGAAAGGCCGAAACAAACTCAAAGTCGTTGGGTGTCGTTGTATAGTTCTTTCGGTGGCTTGAAAATATTTCGGGTTTGTAAAAAACAATGTTCCAATTAAGGGATCCACTTGTGATATTTTAAACTTAAAAGCTTAAGGTGACGTAGCGAGATAAACGTGCTTTTTCTTTTTAGCGTACCTTTCTTACCGTATGACTTCCGTACTTAATCTTTTAGTGTATGTTTTTTGACTATATGATCTAGTATCCTGTAAAAGGAATACACGATACGATGAAATTTTCTCGATACAAAAAAATCGCAAAGTTCTATCTATGATTATGATTTTTTTAGCCTCAAGGCGCGATGCGTGTGTATTATTAAACACAGTTTACTTTAAAACATTGATTATAATTCTATCTAAGTTTTTGTAAAACAGTTTTTGTTTTAATAATACTTTTCATTCATAAAAAACGGCGATTCGGTTTGGCACATACGTTATTTTATTTCAAGCGCACACACATTATCGCCATCTCTTCTTTTGCCTATCATAAATAGTGTCATCACTCTCGTTCGTTCATAAATCAGTCGCCCAGTAGGGCTCATCGACGACGAGCCTATGTCACTTTTTTACAAATCGGTGCGATCAAAATTACGTTTTTTAAATATTTGTGTTCACAGAAAAAGGTAGTAGTTAAGCATTTTGCTGTAATTATTTAATATAATAAGTGTTGGCTTTCCAAATAACTTTGTATTTCGTCTGTATATGTGTCTATTTTTGTAACTGTGAACAATATAACATTCTTTCTCTATTACCATTTAGAGACGACCTAAATTATGTATGAAAATGGGAAGAACCATAAACCAAAACTGAACAGTACCTTCAAGGTTAGGAGTGCCTGCACAGGGCAATTAATTTATTCATTTTGCATGAATGAAATACCAATAAGATGATGATAACAATAAATCGAATTCACCACCTTCACTAAAGCATTACAGCAACAATCTATTCTCACTTTGTAAAATAATATTGAGTAAACACCTTATTTTCTAGAGAAGAACGTCTGTTTTATCCCAATAACTTATAATAATCATTCATGTAGAAATAAAATAAAATATGTAATTAGTTTTTAGGTTTGAATTATGTCAACAATATATCTATATGTCAAGTACTGTCACTTCAAATGCAAGAGCACAACGAATGAATGGAGTAGCATTAGAATTGTAAAAAAGGTGAGGTTTTACTTGACAGCAGGCCAAAGAAGGGTAATTATTTAAGCAGGCTGTGTCAAACGCCGAACTAGTATGTTTTTAACATAACATTGGTATGTAAAAGTGTTTGTACAAACCTACTTACAGAAATAAAATCATTTATCATTTATAGCAGATGTGAAGTTTTATTGAAAATATAAATTTTAATTTCATGTATCAATCAAATCAGTTTATTTCGGGCTACAAAGACCCAAATCATAATACCATATAGACTATCATACATACAAATAAAAACCACGTAAACATAATTATTGTACACGAAGTGACGGCGACGTGTTGCGCTGTGTAGTATCGCGTAGCCTTCCGCGGAATCGCCGATACACGACACCCTTCGGCCAAAACTCTTCCTTGAGGAAAGTCTCGATTTGATGAGTTGGAACTCGCACCACGAATGACTTGAAGTTCGTGTTGTGGCACGGTTCCAACTTCTCGACCCTTAAGGTCCAGTTGGACTTAACACATACAAACTCCACGATCTCCTTAACCTTCGTGGTGTAATGTAGACGGGACACATAGAGCTGCGTCGTTAGTGTAGCTGGACGCAGCAGCATATTGAGTCCTGCTAGCGCGGTCTCACACTGGTTCCGACTACGAAGCTTCTCTCTACCTTCACGAAGCCATCCATGTCAGGCACGTGGCCTGACGCCAGGCTTAGGTGTTTCGAACCCTATATGTACAGTGTTTGATACCTAATCATTAGCAGCCTATAACGTTCCCACTGCTGGGACACAGGCCTCCTCTCGGTGAGAGAGAGTGGGACATAATCCACCACGAGGGCCCAGTGCGGGTTGGTAGATGTCACATATCTTCAATTTTTTGGTTCTAAGACATGCCGGTTTACTCACGATGTTTTCCTTCACAGTTTTGAGAGCAGTGGTGTTGAAATAATTTACACAGAGTAAAGCGCCTGCTCGGGTTCGAACTCGTAAGTAGTAGCCGTTGCCACTGAGCCACCACTGCTTCTCGATATCTAATTGATATCTAATCAAAGGTCTACAAGAGTGCTTTCTGAAAACATATTGGCTATTTATAATTTTTCATTCCTACAAGATTTTAATCAAAATCAAATAATTGGATGATCAAAACAATGGTGTTTTACTCTGTTTTGAATAACACTAAACATACTTCTATAATCTTATGAAGACTGTTTAGCAAATTATTTGTGTACTCCATCTCTGAATTACCCCTAACCCCAAAGTAAATGTAATGAAAAATAAAGTTAATAAAAGAAAAAACATACATACGAGTTAATAGGCTGATAAACACATTGCTCTCAGCAGTCGGGTAAAACACCCAAATAAAAAGATATAATCTAGACATAGTTACAAAATATCGGCAATAATATCGGTTTTGGTTTTCTAACCGCAGTTACACGTAATTACTAAAATATATGTATGTATACGTCAAGTAATTTTGACATTTGTGTATGATACATTGCCATACGTAATTGACCTTGAAGGAAATATAAATGACTTGTAAAATAAGGTGAAAAAAAAAATCATAACTAGTATTACGTAATGGACGAAGACTATGTAAAATATTGTAATTGTCATTTACCAAATAAATGTATAGTGATCGGTGAAACGAAATTGAAGTTTATTAATCTCTTAAACACCATCACATATTTTATTTATAGAGCTCTAGAAGATTAATTCGTTATTTTTAATTTCATGTTGTAAATCTATATATTAATACGTGAAGCGAAAACTTTGGATCCCTTTTTACGAAAATTGGGTGGACGGGCGGAGTATGAAATTTCGCAGACGTATAGTTTATACAGAGGAGAAGTGACGAATGCTAATATTTTTTTTTAATTGTGCGTAAAAATACATTATTTTCAATAAATAACACGTTACACACACTACTATTCACTACCGTATATTTAATAATACACACATGCATAGATATTCTTTTGTTTATGGTCCAAATCTGTGGTCTATAGTCTTACTGAATGTCAGTTCAGTTCAGTTTATTTATTTGTTAATATAGGTAAAATATAAAGATCTTATTTGTTTGTATTATTGTCAAGTATAAATATAGGTAATAAATTAATTTTATAGATATATAACCTATTTCATTTTTTCAATCTATGATCATATCGAGAATATTTGTCTGTAATATTATCTGTCTATAGTGTTACTGAATGTCAAATTTAACCATATTATTTTTTTTATATTTATTATTGTGTATATATATTTTCACTTAATAATGTATTTCTATTCAAATGAAGGACGGTCGAATTTCGACCAATAGGCGATCACTAGTAATTAATAAATACTTAAATTGTTTATTATATATTATTAATTATGTTGAGTTAATCAATCTCGTATAACCCAACATCCGTACATAAATATTAGCTAGCTTTTTCGCGACTTCGTTTGCGTAAATCTTACGTTACGCGGACGCACGTGAAGTCGCGGAATAAATAGGGTTAATGGGTAACGAATAAGGTTTAGTCTTGAAAGAGTAACAGACAGACAGAATTAGTTTCGTATTTATAATATTACATATAGATAAAGAAGATAATTTCTTGCTGTAAGATAGTTTTATTGCTTATAATTAAATATTTGTATTATTTGTCTACTCCATCGCACGCTATGTGCAAAAATTTCATAGACCGACTAAATTAATGCTACTTTCACGTACTTTTTTCTAAGATGTTTCCGTCTGTACCTTGCTATTGCAGTTTGACAGATGTGCAACAGTGACAGGAATAGTGCTTACAGCAAGGCTATGCTAAGTTAGTAACGTTTTTTATATCGAGAAATTTTCTGTCATTAGTTCAACTTTTGGCCGCTGGTTTTCCTATTCTCTATAAACGGTTCAGATATAAGTTTGTGGCGGCCGGCCACTTTAGGTTGACCCACCATAAACCACGCCCATCCTACTATCATTCACATTCAAGGTGGGCCCTTAAGCTTTGAAGTTCAAATTTTTGTTAGAGTCAATTGCCCTCGCCTCCTGTCAGCTAAATGGTTGCTTTTGAAAATGTGAAAAAAAAAAATTACTGTAGTAGTATATTTAACCAAGTTGAGATAAAACAGCAAGTAAGTAGGCATGACAGTATAACGTGTAATATTCGACCAAGTAACATTTACAGTTGAAATTTAAGTAAAGTAAAACATTTTTCAACCACAATGCCAATTGGTTCTTAGGATTAATGCATTCCAACTACAGAACACCTCATTGTGCCTGCTCCGACACACACTTGGCAGTTTTTTATTTACTGTCTAAACCTAACACAACATCACGCCTACAGGCTTCCCTTAGCGAAGTACACTTCGCGAAGGGTTAGGCAGAGGTAGGTACTACTAAAGTACATACATAGGTATTTCTTCAATCTTACTGTCCAGATATTATTTTCTAAATTACAAAGATATTAGATACTTTGCCACGAGATGGAAAACATGAATATAGAACTTTATTGAAACGTTTGCAATAAACAGATTATGTCTACTCAGCAAAACGAAATGTTTTGTTCGCTATCGTCATCATTATCATTTCAGCCGAAAAACGACCACTGCTGGACATAGGTCTCCCCCAAGTTGGGGGGATTGCTATAATCGCTATTTTGTTCGCTATAGTATAGGAGTACCTGTAACCTACCAATTCAAGAATGGCACATATCTAGAAAGTTAATTGTTTAGATCCCAAGTACCTAACAAGAAGCGTGCTATTAACAATGTAACCCCTTTCCCAGATCTACGCTAAAGCGAAACAAATTATTAAAACAATTAATTAACGAAAAAGAAAAGTCACTCATAAACAGCGATAACTTTGTCGAGAAGTCACAAACAGGAGTTTAGTGACCTTACGACGGTTAAATACAGGAGATCAGGAAGTTATAAGAGGCTAAAGTAAAAGTTGTTCGTTCATTTCACTGAGCTGTTTTACTCTTAAAATGGAGTGAATCAGCTGACTGTAAAAGGAAATTTTGTACGGTCAAAAGGAGTGAAAATATTCAAGCTTTCGTTTGTCACGTAGCGAGTGCATGTCACCTATTTCAACTGTAATTTTAAACACGCTGCATGGAAAACCCATAAAGTGCGAATAAAAATAAACCCTTAGTTCATCGTATTACGATTCGCGATCTAACTTTTATTCTAGCCTAACAATTTGAGTCATTTTAGCATTACCAACTTTACTTCTTTCTTCTCTTTGTGAAGCTCTTGATACAAAAATGACGATTTAACTCCGGAATAAGAAGTTGTCTGTTTTGTAAAAAGAACTGTATGTTGATTTCTATTAGGTTCTTATTTAAAGAACAGACTCGATGGTTTATACACAACAATACCTGAAGAAAACCCTTGCCTCGTACCAACAAGATCAAGTATGTTCAACATACCTTGATTTAACTGATTCAAATGTCTTACTATGTGTAATGAAACTTAATTACTAACTTTAAGGGTATTTTTTACTTCTGAAGACAAAAACAACAAAAAATGTTTTGATCAATTTTAAGTGAAATAGCTGTAAATATTAATAATTTAGGTTATAATCTACTATAAAAAAATATGTACCGAGCTTACAACTCTTTAGTTTTACTAGAAATAAACAATAAAATTTCGAACGTCCATGGTAGTGACACTGAATCCAAGGAAGTGACTTTCCATACAGTTTTTTAATCATGGAAATGACTTCAAATCATGGTCGTGATATTCTATATATTTTATATAAAAGAGAAGTCAATTTTTTTATTTTATTCAAACAAATTAGGATGTGTATAAATACACTGGATTTATTAAATAAAACAAAAGTTTAGAAAATCAACTTTAATTGCTTTGATTTTTTAACTTTACCCTAAATCACATGTTTTATCTTAGGAAATCAACACTATTTTGTATTAAAATATGAAACATATTATATATTTTTAAAAGTAACTGCTAAAGAGGTCCAAAACTTTGTACTTCTGGCACTTTCTAATTTCAGTCTTAATAAAATCTTAATATTAATAAGTTTTATAAGTTTAGAAACATTTCTTAATTAAAATATTTCGAGGTCATCATCACTCTCACTGTCAAAGATCCTCATTCTCCTCTTTTCAGGCTTCCTATCGCGTTCCTTATCTTCCTGTTCTTCAGACTGATCATCAAGATCTCTATCCTCCAGTTCTTCAATTTCACTATCTAGTTGCTTATCCTCCTGTTCCTCATCCCTGGAAGCACCGAAATGGACTGACTGGATCTCATTCGCATATTTGCAGCAATAATTTTCAGAAAAGTCAATCTGCATAAAAATCTCTCCGTCAACAAGGTTGTTCTTCATTAAGGTGGATTATTTTTATTGATGAGAAATATTAAATTGGTGTTCTAAGAACATTTTCAAGTCTTCTAAGAACGATTCTACTAGCTCTTTTTTCGTAATTGTTTTGTGTCCTTTTACTGATCTTCTTATTTCCTTTTCTTGTCCTTTAATCAATCGCTTTTCTTTTGTGACACACCAAGTTTTATATGTAGTAGTTTCCGAACCATCAAAAAGTTGTATTTCAGGTGATTTATGTAAGCAAACACGACATTTGCGCAACATGCAAGCCTCCTTGTTGATATCACAAACTATGCTTTTGCACAACTCTGTTAAGTTTGGAGCGTTAAAAATTCCCAAGTGTTTCAAATTATCGAACTTAAGCTGCATATTTTCAGGTGCAACACATAACAGGTATCCCTTTCAGCAACTTGGCAAGAAACGATCCAAAAAGGACGCATCTGGCAAAACGTTGCAAGACTCAGTTTTTCCTTGTTTTCGATCTGGAACTTGCTATGGAGATTAGTAAGTGTATCACACAAGTAACGTTTTTGTTTTTTTTAATTTTGTTCTTGGTGATTACATCTTTTTTTCCAGGACACTGCTTACTGTTGTCATCACCCTCTAAGAAGGCAATTATTTTTTAATTTAATGGCTTCAGCTTTTTTTGTTAAAATTTGTTTAGTAGCAACTTTCTTTGGATGGCTAGAAAGTTGCTGAATTTTATGATTGGCCCTTAACAATTGTACCCGTAATGCATGAACCTTTGGGCACGCTACAATTGCGGCGGTAAGTCCCCTCTTTGAGTAGTGGATAGAGAGGCGTCACGGCGTCCACACCTTCCGCCTGACGCTGGTTCTCACCGGGCATGGTTGCTTCGGTGGGTTCCTGTTCAGGATAAAGCGGGAGGAAACGCCCGGGTGTTTCCATTGTGAGGATCGTCTAGAGGACACGGTGGAGCATACGATGGAAGTGTGCCCTGCCTGGGTGGAGCACCGCCGTGTCTTTGTGGAGGTGATTGGCGGCGGTGACCTCTCGCATCTGGCCCTGGTGCGAGCCATGGTATGGAGCGAGAGGGTATGAGAAGCCGTCACCTCCTTCTGCAAAATGCGTTTTGTTTTGTGTGTAATTAAACACACAAAATAATTGGAATGATCCAAGTTAAAGTTCACATCCCTGGACTTGTGGTCACTCCCATGGAGAAAAAATATCCACGGAATCAATGGAAGTGACATCCATGGAAAAGACATTTTTTGGTTCAATTACGGAAAACTAACCTAAAAAATTTCGTCTACGCAACCTATTTCGGCAATCGTAATTTGACCATTATACCTACAAAACAGCAAAACAAATGTAAATTTAACATTATATACTTATTTGGCAAAACAGCCACAGTAGTGACCACGTGTAAACGCCTCGTCTACAGATTTAGTATATGTATAGATTTAATACACTTTGAAGAAATGCCTAACGATTAAAAACGTTATTGTGGCTAATTTATAAAAAAATGGTAGTTACTATTTATGATTTTTTTGTAGATCTTTTGAAGACCATCATCTTTGTAATACATACTTTTGGTGTATGATCAACGTATGCGAGGATAAAAGCTCGAAAGCACATTTTCATCCGACTTGCTTCAAATTTATCGTCACTGCTCAGCTCCTATGTGTTTTAGCGTTATATTATATAGCCTATAACCTGCCCAGGAGTATGGATTACAATCGTACCAAGTTTGGTTAAAATACCTTCAGTAGTTTTTGACCCATGCGTGCACATACAGACATGCTTGACGAATTTTAATTGGGTAATCTTATTGTTTTTTCACGACAAAAGTATAGCAGCCAGTAAGAAATTGACATCTGGTTATGGTTATGACAAATGACCGCTTGTCAATGCTCACATAAATTCCGATATACGCAGTTTTTTTCCAAAGTAAAAAGTTATTGTGACCTTCGTCCATGGAAGTGACCAAAATTTGAGTCACATATTTTAATTAGATTTTTTGTTCTCTTTTTTACCAATTAGATATTAAGCTATAAGCTGATATGGGTCCGTATTTATTAGAGTTTAAGATAATATATCGTAATATTTTAGAAATATCATGCTAAAGACTGGTAAAAAATTGTTATATCTATAAATTTTCTTCAGTCACATCCACGGAAAAGACATTTTCAAGATTATTTTTTTATATAAAAAAAAAGTGATCAAATTTTTTATTTTTATTTTCATGTAGTCTACACCAGACATGGTAGCACTACCCTGATAAATATATCAAGTCCACGTGCCCTTTGTTATTAAAGAAAAAAATCATTGTCACAGATAATTTTCCTGAAAATGAGAAATACCCTTAAGACCAACATTGTACCAATACCCATTAGAAATAAATGTTTATGATTACAGAACCGTCGCGAGTAAACCGGTTCCAATTACTTCGTCATAATCACTACATGGTTCAATGTTTCATATTTACGTGTAACTGTGTTCCCCATTGCATATAAATTAATCTGTGGCCTTTGTTGTCAGTTGGGTCCCCCGCGCCCTGAGCCGATTCAAATGCAAATTGAAATTCGTCCTCCCACCTCTATCGTTCCTCTTTCAAAGGTTTCCCCTCCTTAATTACCAACTTCACGTAGACGACTAAATCTGTTCAATGTACTTTGATTTCTTATATTCTTGTTTGTCAAAGCCCAGACAGCTGCTTGGAGTAGTTGTACAGTCAGCCTCAAAAAGATGTTTATACCCACAAAAGTAATTTAACTATCCACAACCTTTGTTCTAAAATGTTGTAATTGATACAACATTTTAGAACAAAGATTGTCCAAAACAAATTAATGCTAGTAAAAAAGCCTATTTACTGTAGTATTTGAGAGACTAAAAAATATTTTGGTGCATAAAGCGCTTAACTGTTTATTTTATAATGAAAGTTAAAAAAAGTGCTTAAAATAACTAAACTTCAACGAATTTGCCAAGTTTGATGCTTTTTCTTTATATGACTTGCTATATTTTCCTTACTATTTCAGAATAGATGTAAAGATCGATACCTAAACTTCACATAAACACAAAAACATGACGTCAATAAATACTTTGAATTTTCATGACTATGATAGGCGAAAAATGTTCTAACCTTTACCCACCTCCTTTAACACTCTGCGTACTGAATGATAGCTACACGAGTTACAAGTTGATAGTGAGTATTATGGAACAAAAATTTATTGTAGAAGACCTTAATGAAAATAAATTCTTCTCGATGTAAAAATCTTTTCGTCATCACGTCAGCGCCGGCTGTCGCTGAAAACCATCGTTTAGGGTTGCAGCATTATGCCGAGCGATGGCCGTTTTGAGTGGATGTGACACTTGTCGAAAACTTGCAAACAGGCATTGCCCAGCTTTTTCTTTTTTCGTGTGTGTTTGATCTCTCTTTGCGTCATGGTTACCGAGAATAAATTTATTTTCTTTTCTTTCTTTTGTAGGGCTTGAAGCTAAGTAATAACTGCCAAATGGGTCGATCGATATGGTTAAACTACGCTTGCCATTATTGCTCCGTAAATGGCTGACCATCTTTATATACCAAGACACCTCCGTGCCTCAAAAAGCACGTTATTCATTCGTGGATCTTTGAAAGCCTATAGGGGTCGTCACAAGCCTGAAAGTCGGAGAAAGGGGTATCGTATTACCCAGTAACTGGGTTGTGGAGGTCAGATAGTCAGACTTTCCGTGTATCTACATTACATCCGTCCTAGTATCTGATTTCATCCATAACTGAAATGAAATCAGATACTAGGACGGAGACTTATTGATGAGGGCAGTATACCTATAGTGCCATACTACCAACTCATAAGCGAGTACCTACGCTACACGGTTTATGCGTAGTGTGAAAAATTTGGATATTCAATATTAAAATTTGATAAAATGTTCAATATTTATGAAGCTGGGTAGGCGTGATCTTATCTGAGTATCGTTTAATTAGCAGACGTGAGTTATTATAACATATTTCGACATTTGGTAGATTTATTCGTGAATTTTGTGGACGGTGTGAACAGTGCTTAAATTAAAATAAATTGATATAGCGCATTCCTCAAATCGAAACAAACAATACTTTGAAGTATCGCTTGTTTACATGCAAGAGATAAAAAGATAGACACAGAGAACTTCAAATGTGATAACTGAAAGAAGATATTTATTTTTTAATTTATTTTTTGTGGGTGGGAAATCATCAAACGACGTCTCCTGCTCTTGGGTGGAGCGGAAGGGCGTGTCAGACTTTTACTAACTAAAACCCACCCGTGTTCCTTCAGTTGCCCATACGCCACCACCACGGTACCTCTTTTGAACTGATCCCGCGACCCTGGTAGGCATCGGTCCTAGCAGACCCCTTCAGTACCGCTCACATCTCTGTGAGGCGCGCGTGGAACACTACGTGCGGTCGACACTGACCGGCAAGCCCGCGCCTATTGTTAACGGGAGTCCGCGATCGTCTCCCGACGCCCGGGGCGTCTCCTCCTGTAGCGGCTAGGGACCTGAGGGCGCAGGGACTGCCACTTCTTAGCATTACTTCTTCGCAGAAGGAGGTGACGGCTTCCCATGCCCTCTCGCTCCGTACCATGGCTCGCACCAGGGCCGGATTCGAGAGGCCTCCACGAGGACACAGCGGGGCTCCGCCCAGGCAGGGCACACCTCCACCGTATGGTCCACCGTATCCTCCAGACGATCCACGCAATGGAAACACCCGGGCGTTTCCTCCCGCTTTATCCTGAACAGGAACCCCCCAAATCACCCATGCCCGGTGAGGACCTGCGTTAGTCGGAAGGTGAGGACGTCGTGGCGCCTCTCTATCCACTGCTCAAAGCTCATCAGCTCACTCCTCCTTACTGCCGCAATTGTGGCGTGACCAACCAATCCCATATTAAGATAGTAGCGTCTAATAATTGGGTGAAAATAGAAAACCAGAGGGATAATTGCGTTAACAGTAGGAATGGCCTGAAATTAAACAGTTCAACAATATTTATTGCATTATTAACGTTGTTGAACTGATTTTTTTTTTAAATAGATTTAGGTTCTCATTGATAGTGTGTTGCGCAATTAGGGAGCTGTTCTCTGAAACAGAAGGTGGCATCATAGCTATGTAGAGTCTAATCTGTTGAGCTGCATGATAACTGATAAATACGTCCACTGACAGAACAGGTGTACTCAATCTGTATGATTCTTTCCTCAAAACACCATTTTAGACACCAATCTACATATTTTGCTCCAAGTTTATGTCTGGACTTTAAAAGAGACTGTGACCTCTTAGTTTCTTTCGGTCTGTCTTCTAAGAGTAGCCAGATTAAAAACACCGAAGTCATCTAGTTTTAAAAATATGATCGATGTGTAAAAGTGTTTGTACAAAACCACTAACAGAAATAAAACCATTAATCATTTAATCACCAACACCAGAAACTTTAGGAAAATTGCCACATTCAATCAGAAACCACCCAAAATAAATAGATAGACTACTCTGATAGACACAACCTGGATGTAAACATCCATCATCAAAATCTAGCTCTAAAACAACTCAATCATACAAGTACACACCACAGAACTATCCTACAAATTAATACACACAAACTGTTCTACGATCGTGCCGTGATTTCACTATGCACTATACTAAACCAAACATAACATACAGGATAAAATAAGAAATACCAACACTGGTTGAAAAACATGTACTACATTTACCTTACTTATACTTTCCTAATGTAAGTTGGTCGACTCTAACTTGTAAAACCTACTTAACTGTAATAGTTTTTCTTTTCTTCGTTATCTAAAGTATCCTCATACCTCTCATCAATATTGGTCCAGCCGTTTCGGAGATTAAGCGATTATACTTTTTTTAAATACTTTTAGTAAAAGCTGTTATTTGGACACTACTGAAGTGCGAATTTCGAAAAATATAGCTGAGATTGTGTCAACAACATGAGACAAAACTATTAGTGTTACATCATGGTGTACGGTTTGTGAACCACTTGTCTCACTTTGTACTTATTATGTCAATTTGTATATTTTTTAAGTAAGAAGGTTGTAAAATTCTCAAATTAATTAGAGCTGAATCAAAAAATATATTGCACGTCGTCTGTGGTGTTGATATTATAAGTATTAGCACGCAAAGCAAAAACTTACGTATACCCCTTTTTACGAAAAATACGTGGACGGAGCAGAATGAAATTTGGCACACTTAAAGTTTATTAAGAAAATGAATGCAAAAACCTAATATTTTTATATACGAGTAATAATGTATTGACAACTACACTAAAGTATTAAAAGAAAATGGTCGATTTTTGACCGTTGCGCGCTGGACGACCACTAGTTGTTATAAGTTTTCGATTTAAATAACACTAACTTTTGCCAGCGGCTTCGCCCGCGTATTATACGTATAACCCGTTTTCTTGAGTCACTCTATCTATTAAAAAAAACCGCATCAAAATCCGTTGCGTAGTTTTAAAGATACATAGGGACAGACAGAGGGAAAAAGCTTTGTTTTATACTATGTAGTGATAGTGATAATAATTCACTATGAATAAAACTGGAAAACATTTCACAATTTAATCCACCCTCTCTTTAAATAACTAACGCTAAAGCAAACCGTGGTATGTATTTTTAAATGATTAAATTAAGAACAGGATTTTATTTTTAAACAATCTAATTTTTTTTAAACTTAATACAAATGAGTATTAACTTAGTTTTGTAATTTTGTAAAATAATGAACGTTTTCATTTATTTCAATTACTTAGTTTATAAATAGACAGTTTGTTTAGGAATTAATCCTACACAAACTGTCCATTTAAAATGCACTAACAAAAGACAAAATTGTGGGAAAAAGTGAAAGGGAGGCTTTTACACAGCATTGAGATAATACAGGCTAGTAACATTAGAATAACTAGCAACCCAGCCCTTCTTCGATGCAATGGAGACTATTGGTGATATATCAAAACTTCACGATTTCTCTACTGTCTATAATGTTACATACATTATTTTACATACCTTCTTAGGACATAATTAAATTCGCCATCACTTAGAGCGTTATTATTACACAGGTTAAAAGCCTTCTAACTGATGGCAACTTTAATTTATTTTCTAAGAAGTTGTGATAAAAATATTGTACTGTATGGAAATCCGTTAATTTTAAAGTGAAATACAAAAATTGGATGTCAAACTGTATGATAATCCGACGATTTGAGGTGAAATACAAAAAGAAGATATTCAATTCAAAATAATAGGGACGTTTTCAGGATATATTCCAGGACATTTTATGGTAATCTGTAGTAAAAGATTTTTCTTAGAAACAGAAAATAGCGGAATTAGCATAATATTATTTAGAAAATCAATCCTAGACGGGTAGAAACAAAACTTGTAAAGGTACAATAAAGGTATATCGGTAGGTACCTAAATCGAATGAGGTAGATTATCTACCTGTTTATAGTCATCACGTGAAGCTCTCGCAGTAAGACTTGCTGTTTTCAAAATGTTTCAAAGTTAATTTGAAAATGTAATTATGAACGCAATTTTTTTATTTTTTGTAGGTAAATGGCGTGTCGTAGTTGACCTTGAGAGGTCGTAACAAACAACTCAACCGGGTTATCCCGTGGCTGTCTTAAGCAAACTCAAAGCGAGCCTCCAACCACGGAAAGGCGTACCGTTACTGAAAAGACCTCAGGAAAACGAGACGTTAATGGACAACGCCATCTATCGAGCCATGAGGAAATTATTGGAGGAGTGCAACATTTTGAAGACGTTGTTTTGTTTGGTGTCATCATTAGCAGCCTAGAATGTTCCCACTGCTGGGACTCAGGCCTCCTCTCGGTGAGAGGAGGTGTGCTATTTGTCAAATTCTGAGAGAAAATTAACTAGTTATTTATACTAATAATATTATAAAGCTGAAGAGTTTGTTTGGTTGATCGCGGTAATCGCAGTAACTACTGGTCCAAATTGAAAAATTCTTTTTGTGTTGGGTAGCCTAATTATTGAGGAAGGCTACAGGCTATAAATAACATCACGCTACGATAAAAAAAGCAGAGCAGCAACGAAAACTTGCAGACAATTCGATGCGACGGGAAGGGTCAGGGAAGCAAACATTTGACGCGGACGAAGTCGCGGGCTAGTTTAGTTATATTCATTATTTTCGAATCAGTCGACGTACAGCGCTGTGGTCTCCCAGAGGCAACGGCCGTGACTGGTCTGAAAATGGTGCCTGCGTGTTGGATTACGGCCCACTCCGTACGACCGTATCACCGAGAGGAGGTCTGTATCCCAGCAGTGGAAACATTTTAAGCTGATTATGCATTCGCTGTGTGATGTTTTATTATTTCGGCTTTTTTTACAAAAATACGGAACTATTTTATTTTATTTATTAGGAACAAAAAACAGTTACATGCTAAGAGCAATACAAAAAATCCGTAACTTAGAATTACAAACATGTAGCCCACACCATTGTCCACATAAAGAATAAAGAATAAGAAGTGAAAGACAAAACGTATACAAAAAAAAATATGGGTGTGATAGCTAATATCACATAACATACATGAATTTAAACTAGCCTCCATTAATATTACATCATTTTAGACAGTATATCGATAGCCTTTTTCTTGCAAAGTTGGTTTGAGAGACTGAATATGTCCAATTCCATAAAGTTAATGTTGTATGCCTCTACAAGGCGACGAAGGGGCGCACGCTCCCCGGCGTTGGTTTTGCACATGTCTGTGTGGAGCAGTCGAGGCACGTGCACCCCCTGTTGGATAACAGTTCTAGGCACTATGTAGCGTTACTAGGTGAGGACAATCGAACCTATTGTTACATAAGCCATGCAGTGTCATTACGCCCAGAAGCAATCGCCTGGACTTCAAACTCAGAATGCCGTGACGACCCACTAACTGCACGTAGTGAACTTTTGATTGATGGCATTTATAATTTATGGATCGTAGGAACTTTTTTTGTACCATTTCTATTCGAGAGCAGTTTCTAAATATATAAAAGGCAAACCTGACTGACTCATCTATCAACGCACAGCCGAAACTACTGAAAGGATTTCGCTGAAATTTGGCATACAGATAGTTGTAATGACGTAAACATCCGCTAAGAAAGGATTTTTGAAAATTCGCCCCCTAAAGGGGTGAAAAAGGGGTTAAAATTTTGTATGGAAGTCCGTCATTTTTAGAGCTAGAAGCCTGAAACTTTGTTTTTAAGTTAACGATTAGAAAAAAACAATCACGTGTCCTAGGGATTTTGAAAATTTAACCCCTAAAGGGATGAAAAAGGGCTTGTAAGTTTATATGGGGAAACAAGATTAGTTAAACTATTTTATTCGAAACTTCACAGGAGTACTCCTATCAATAAATGAGTAAATAAGTGTTTCAGGCTCTTTCAGAATGCAACCCCTAAAAGGTGGAAAAGGGGTGACAAATTTTGAAAATCAACATGGGTATCGTTTTTATGGTTTATCGGTTCGCTGATTACGAAAACAACAACTATTTCACAAAAATGCACAAAAACATAAAACAAAATAGTTATAATTGAATATGCGCAAGAGGAAACTGTATTTGTACAAGAACTCCCTTGATCCCGAATGATCTTCCCTTTGAATTCAAACGAATACAGTTTCCCCTCAAATTCTGCTTTGCAATGACCATAAACAAATCACAAGGGCAAACATTAAAATTTGCTGGTATAGACTTGAGAGAAAACTGTTTTTCACATGGGCTTTCAATTCTATGTGGCTTTCTCCGCCGTAAACTCGCCCAGTAGTCTGATAATTTTGGCACACAGTAATAGATTAGCAAAAAATGTGGTGTTTAGAGAAGTTTTGTAGTTTACTAGCTTTTGGCCGCGACTTTGTCCATGCAATTCTACTTCCTTTGTTAGCGCTCGCCTACGCTACGTTTCGCTACGATATAGCCGAACTCCACGTGGATGAAGTCGCGGGCAAAAGCTAGTTTGTCATAGAAAGGGTTCCAGATCTGAATAGCGTATTCCAATTGGGATCGTATCAGAGTTTTGTATAATAGTAATAGTGTAGTAATAGTAATAGTAGTAGTATAGTGTTTTGTAATAGTATGTGGAGGGCCGCACAAAGTCACTTGATGATCTCATGACGAAACCATACATCCAAAATGCTTTATTTACTATATTATCGACGTGTGTGTTATGTCAAAGTGTAACGCCCTACATGAATCTAGTGTAACGCCCAAGTCACGAACTGAAGTAGCACTATCTAAGCGTGTGTTATTAATTTATGGATCGTAGGAACTTTTGAATCTAATTTTATTCCTATTTTTGGTGACTGAGATGGTATGACATTTGGGAAGGCTTAAAAAGAGCTTGTTTTTTACACAGTAAGCGTGAAGCCAGTCGAGATCGTCTTGCAGAAGTTTGCAATCCTGAATGTTTTTACAAGTTCGATATATTTTAATATCATCTGCCTACACTATGAATTTAGCATTCACAAAACAATTATTAATATCGTTAATAAATATAACAAAAAGGAGAGGGCCTAAAATGAATCCCTGTGGGACTCCTGACTTTACAACAATAGGGTCAGATTCGTAACCATTAATTACAATTTTTTGTTTCCGATTATAAATATAAGAAACAAACCATCGAAGTAGATTACCACATATCCCATTGAAAGCAATATTTTCCAAAAGTAATGTATGATCCACCTTATCAAAAGCCTTCTGTAAGTCGGTGTAAAAAGCATCCACATGAACTCTTTGGTCCATTTTTTCAAATAAATAATTGGTAAATTGTAGTAAATTAGTGGTGGTTGAACGACGTTGGACAAAACCGTGTTGCTCGGGTAAAATGAGCTGATGAATGTGGGGATATATGGCACCATGTACAAGACTCTCGAAAACCTCAGACAAAGTAGAAAGGATTGAAATGGGGCGATAATTCTCCATATTGCTTTTGTCGCCAGATTTATAAACAGGAGTTATGAATGCACGCTTCCAAATTGCGGGGAAAACACCTTCATGCAAACATTTATTAAAAATTATACGTAATGGGGTACACAAGCTATCACAAGTCCTTACGAAGAAACTGGGTGGTAAGCCAACAGGTCCCTTCCTTAGAGGATTCTAGTGATTTTAATGTCGTTTGTACAAGTTCTGTGGATAGATAAATATCTGTTATGCAAGGCATCTCGCCTTGCATAGTTATTAGACGGTTGCCAATTGACAGGATCCAAAGTAGAAGGTTCGTAGACGGAAGGAAAGAAGGATGAGAATAGATTACAAATGTCTATGGGATCATCTGTAGAGACATTACCGAGGTACATACTGGCCGGATAGTTGGCTTTTCCTTTTTTAGAGGAGACGTAGGACCAGAAATGCTTTATATTCTTAGGAATGCTATCTTCATTTACGTAAGCTTTGTGGTTTCTAATAGATCTCGATGATTTTACTATCTTCAATTGTGTGGAACTGAATAAATGTAAAACCGGTGTGTGAGAAAAACGTTAAAAGAGTAGAAATAACGTTTGCAAAGCCTTGTTAATTACGCATATGCTTTCTTATTTATTGTATTCACTGTAATTGTTCCAAATTATTAATAGTTTTTTCGTAACAGTCAGATATAAAAGAAAAATATATATCTATGTATCATGTCTTTACTAGCCTTTCATGCTTTTTATGTAAACTGAGTTGCCGATGTAGTTGCTTGTAAAGAGCACGGTGTTTATAGACCGTATTTATAGTCTAACGTGTTTCTAATGCAGTACAACGTGGTATTCTGTTTTTTTTTTACCCCACGTTATGTCTCGGTGCTGGGCGAAAGCCTGCCCCTTTTATTTCCAAACCTCTCTGTTTTTGGCACCGCAAAAATTGTGATGCGGCGAAGGTGATGTGAAGATCTACCATCACCCCACTTTCGCCGCGGACTACCTCAACAGCGATATCCTCTCTCATGCGTCCTGTGAGTGGCAATCCTTGCCCATCTCTCTGAGTTCATTCGTGCGGCGTGGCTTTCCATTCCCACTTCAAACTGACTGTTCCTTCTCCGACATCCGCTACTTGAGTTATGGTGTGCAGGGTGGTGTTTCAGTGAGGATCCGCCCACTTGACACCATTATCAAAAAACTGTATAATCCAGTCAGGACAATCGACCTTGTGATAACGTTTATCATGCAATATCATAACAATTTTGACCTAGTCTTTCCCGCGAAGTAGGTACGTACCTTATGACACGTTCTATGATTAAAAACATTCTGTTCTTTATGTATCCTTACGTGTTATAAGATAAAACTCAAAGTCAAAAGACGTCGACTTCAGATATTTTTGTTCCATAAACGGTCAAATTATGAAAAATTGGGACCACATTGTTTAACGTTGCGTCACGAACAATACCTATATAATTGTCATAATTATGTATACGAGAACAAAACTGATGAACAACGTCTTATCACGCTGATGATAATAAACGTCGCGTTGCCTTCAATAACCAAATAGTATCCTACTAATATTATGAATGTGAAAGTTTGTGAGGATGAAACGATGGATCATCATCATCATCATTTCAGCCGAAAGACGTCCACTGCTCAAAATCAAAATCCCTTAGTAGCCTCTTATGATCTCCACGGGAAGAAATGGGATGGTGCTATTCTTTACGTCCGACACCACACGGAAAGCACGAATAGATGGATGGATGTTTGTTACTCGTTCCTACAAAAACTAGTGAGCAGATTTAGGTGAAATTTGGCAAACAGATAGAACTTGGAATAACACATAGGGTACTTTTGTTATCCCGATAGTATGTCCCACGGGATACTTTTGCACCTCCACACGGCGAAGCTGCTGGCAAAAGTTAGTCATAACTAAATGCACAACGTTGATACACGTCAATATGAAAGAGAAAATTCTCCTTTAGAAAGGTAATAAAACTGTAATTTTAGAGTAAAATTTTATTATTACTGATTATACTTAACAACAAAATAAGAATGGCACGTTCAGAGATCATTTTGTTTTTATTTTAAAAAGAACACAAATTCAAATTCTTCAAAATAGAAACAAAGTTGTCGTAAACAATAATTATAACAATTTAGTAAGTATAATATTAGATTCTAAACTGTTATCGTTCACTTCGAAAAGTCTTCTTATTAATAATTGTTTAATCTAATAAAGGCACAAGATATAAGTATAAGCTAGTAAAATAATCAAAGATCAACAATGAAATCATAATAAAAACGAAATATGAATCAAATATATGTCTTAGAAAATTAATTTGGGTGGCTTTGGCATTGTTTTGGTTTTTCCTCAAAACACTTACATCTAAGACTACTCTGTCTCCTAATCTTCTTTTTGGAACACATCTTACATTTCATTTACCAACTAAGTATTTTTTTTAGAGATATTTCTTGATGTAATATTTTCGGGCCAGCGGCGGCGTCCATTATCGTGCGTAACAAATGCGAAAGTTATTATGTTTGGATGTTTCTTACTCAATCACGCCAAAACGGCCGATCGGATTTGGATATTTGGCACACATGTAGTTTATATCATGAATTAACACTTAGGGTACATTTTATCCCGGTAATACATACCAGTGGTATATGACCGCCTGGTCTTATATTTTATTGGAATTGGCATACATCGCAGAGCATAATCTGTTCATTAGAAATGTACCGTTGCCATGAAGTTTTTTCTTATAGACTCGTCATTCCTTATATCTATCGTATTATATAACTTCTATTAAATAATGTCTGGTCGCCAAGTGGACGAAATTGGACCATACACAATGAATTTAAATTAGTAATTATCAAAAATATTTGCTTACTTCTCCATTTAAACTTTAACTGTGTCAAATATTATACTCCTCCGCCCGCGTTATTTTACCGTTAACTGTACCTTACTAACTATCAACTGTTAGCAGAGCTTCTAGACGCAATTAGTAAAACTGAAACAATAATGTAATTATAATATAAATAATATAAATCGTTTATTTTCTCTACAAAAGTTATGAACTTAATTCTAAACTTTGACATCGGTGCACGAAGAAGAAGTTAACTTTATGAGAGACTGGAGCCTGAACTATATTTACATAAAAACCTGAATTACATTCCACGGACCCTCCCTCGGTATGATGCCTGCATAAATGGTACACGGCATAATAACAATGCAAAAGTTTTACTTAACCAACAATAATTTAAGATACATAAACTGAAGATGCTTTATATATCAAAAATGACAAGGAAGTAACAATAACAGCGGAACTTTCAAGTTGAGATGCAACAAATGCAAAAGAAAGGGACAACGCTTCAGAATGCCAAACGAGAGCCGATATACTGCAAATAATAGGTCTTTACCTATGAAAATGCCGTTTTGTATGAACAAAATTAAACGAATTTTTTTCATGTATTTTTTATTTGTATTAAACGAAATAATCACCCATGCAATCAATGCATCTTTGCCAACGCAGTGGCAGTTTATTGATACCCTTCTTAAAAAAATCAGCTGGACGGGAGGCAACTAATTCTTCAAAGGCATTTTGTACTGCCTCTCGGGTATTGAATTTTTTTCCCGCCAAGAAGTTATCCAAATTCTGGAAAAAGTAGTAGTCTGTAGGCGCAAGTTCTGGTGAGTAGGGTGGATGACGGAGAGCTTCCAACCCCAGTTCTTGCAACTTGGAGACGTCTGCTTTGCAGTATGAGGTCGCGCGTTGTCGTGCAGGAGCAGCGGAGACGAGCGATTGACCAATGCTGGTTGGAGATGTGCCAGCTTCTCCATCATTGAGTTCAGTTCTTTACAGTACACATCTGCAGTAATGTTCACCCCGTTTGGTAAGAAGCTGTGATGAATCACACCGGCGCTAGACCACCAAACAGTGACCATCACTTTTCTAGGGGTAAGTTTTCGTTTAGGGCATTGTTTAGGTGCTGAACCAGGATACAACCAACTTGCTGAGCGCTTGCGGTTATTAAACAGAATCCATTTTTCATCGCAGGTAACAATGCGGTTCAAAATGCCTTCATTTGTGTGTCTGTTGAGCAGTGCAAGGCACGTCTCGACGCGTACTTCGCGCTGGCGATCATTGAGTTCGTGGGGCACCCATTTGTCAAGCTTTTTTACCTTGCCAATTTGACGCAAATGGACCAATATTGTTTTGACGCTAACGTCGAAAGCTGCTGCTAATTCAGCCGTAGATTGTGTATCATCAGCTTCCACAATCGCCTTTAATTCGTCATTGTCGACCAAAGTCTTCGGACGACCGCGCGGTTCATTTTTCAGGTCGAAATTTCCAGAACGGAAGCGAGCAAATCAATAATAGGTAGTGCGTTGGTTTGTAGTGTTAGCTCCGTAAACGTCGTTGATGTTGCGTGCCGCTTGTGCCGCGTTGCTGCCACGACGGTACTCATATTCCATAACTACTCGAATTTTTAACGTATCCATGATGACGAAAAAGATTGAAATGCGATGAAAATGTAACACTAATCAATAAACAGATGACTACTTTTGGAACAGAGAATTCCATGTTTTTAAAATAAAATTAATTTGAAATTAGAATTCTTAGACAAACAAAAATTATTTTGATTTGAAATGGCCAGTACTGCAGAACGGCAATTTCATAGGTAAAGACCTAATATTTTACATCAATTTTTTTGTGCAACTAATTTGCGACAGTGAGAACCATTTGGAGAATTTGGTGCCTTGACAGCGGATATATCTCATGTGTGCTGTGGAAATCGGAATAAATATGACACCTTGCATAGTTAGAAACTTCGGATCAGCATATTACTCACGTCAATGGCAAAGGAATTAACACGATTAGAGAGACACAATGAAAAGTAGGATTGAAATAATGCTCTTTAAGTAAGTAACTTGAATTGTCCATTAACCAGATTTCACTTGTACTGATAATGCATGCACAATAAGCCTATAATATCCCCACTGCTGGGACACAGGAATCGTCTCTGTGAGAAGGACTGGGCCGAACAGTGCAACTTGGTAGATGTCACATGTCTTCGAATTGTTAACTCTGAGCATGCCAATTTCTTCACGATGTTTTTTTTCACCGTTTTTTGAGCAGTGGTGATAAAATTAAATACACAAAGTACAGTTCCTGCCTGGATTCGAAGTCACCACTCCTGGTTCTTAAGTAGAGGTCGATAATACATACACTGCAGTATTCAAGAAAGATCAGGCATTATAAAGATCGGTGGCGGCAAGAATGCTTAGGAGATTTGACGAAGTTGAAGTAGACACAAATATTATATATGGACTCCAGAAACTCGGACATTTAAATGCATCTGACCTGAAAATAGTATCCAAGAAAGTACGAATAAGAGGATAAGAAATAAAAAATAAGACAAACTCAAAGACTGTGAAACATCTCTAAAAGGAAAGATGACTAGCATACCATTCAATACCTCAGACGGTACAAAGATAAGAGAGCCACTGGACAGTATACATACCGACGTGTGTGTATCTTTTTTAATAATAATAGCCAAGAGCCTCGACCAACATCTAAAGAGGCTCTCGTTAGGCAGCTGGGTCAAGGGCTTGATTCAGAAAGCGGTACTTCTGGACACGGTTCGCATTGTCAGGAGGTTCCTCTCTCTGGAGCCCTGACGCCGGTAGCTTGGATCCTGTTCCCGATACCGGTGGGCTACTATTTTTTATATTTTAAATGTTTTTATACGTTTCTGTACTAATATTTAAAAATATAATTTATAAGTGTTTACAATAAAGGAATAATAATAATATCTTAGGACAACCAACACAACGTTACTAACAACTACCAAACTAGGCAGAGCCTGTACTATGGAAACCAAACAACTGATAAACATACTTAAATATTTCTAAATACATACATATTATAGATAAACTACACCCAGACACAGAACAAATGATTGTGCTCATCACACAAACATTTGTCCTGGGTGGGAATCGGACCCACGACCTCAGTCTTAGCAGTCAGGGTCACTAACCACTAGACTAACAGGCCAGGCCAGTCAGATCTCTCTATTCAATCATATCTATGCAAGTTTTAACTCATGCTAGATTAAAATAGTTCGTGACTCTTATTGATGATGTCCAGTAGATACTCCAGCGTGAAAGTATAAGCGAGGTATTCCAGATATTCACAGAATGCTAAAACGTGGTCGAAATTGGTTTAAAGTTTCAAATAAAATATTAAATCGGACAATGGTACATAGTATAATAAAAATGTTGATAATTACTTAATGCAACATGAAAAACAACGCAGATTCTATAACATCACCCTACAAAGATAAAAGAAGTGGAGTTGCTGAGCCTAAAAATCAGACATCGGTCGAGAAGCTCAACGATTGAATCAAGTATTTCAAAGGAGCTGTGGGCTAATACCTTTCAAACAGAAAACAGTGGAACGAATATATGTCCAACTAAAGCCCTGTATGGAGAAATGCCCTCCCAAATATATATTGGTAGTGACCCATCTCGGCCAGATACTTACATATATCCGATCAGAAAACATTTTTCATATGAAAAACTTCCAAAATTTATTTTGCTCGGGTACCTTGAGTTTTGATAGAGCTCAATTGTTTTCATTTAGGCAAGGTTCAATTTTATAACTTGATTTAAAATGCAATCCAGTCAACCACATTTTTCAATGAACTCATATTAAAAACACTTAGCATTTGCCAAATATTTTAAAATATGTTAATAGGACTTCAGTGTTATTAGTTACTTTAGGGATCGCATTCCCTCTTCTTATTACCTTCATCTCCGCTTGCAAGGTTTGTCTTCAAGTCATTCTGTTTCTCTTTAGGCAATTTCCAGCATCGTTTGTCACGTGTGTCGAACAGCCACTGTTCCAGTACCATCGGTATTTTATCACCGTGTTGGCCAAGGGTCTCAAGCAAAGATTTGCTCTCAAGATGACTTTGCTTTCAAATGCGTTTCTTTAGGCATTAAAACACGTGAATATTAATATCTTTTCATGTCAAATATATTTTTATTTTGCGCCGCTGTAACTAGGACTTGCCCTCCATCCTGACAATGGAGGGCATTTTCAATCTGTCAGCTCTATTCTTACTTCAACTTTAATTTTAACTGCTTTAGATTAATTTCTTTTCTCCCGCTGTCTATCATCATGATAAATGGATTATAATCTGATGATAAACTGGTTAATATTATAGAAATTATACACTCGACAGGAATTTTTGCATCAATGTTTGCATGTTGTTGTGCTAAACAAACTATTTTCAAAATATATTTCTCCATGGTTTCGCAATTTTCTAGTTGACATTGCTATAACTCTCGTTCGTTGCAATCTGATGCGCCTAACCCAGCCGTGGTCTTCGTATGCCTTGTTGAGGCTCACCCAAACTTCGAGTGCTCTCTTTGCACTATTAACATATGCAAAACATACTGGGTCAAGAAGCAGACAAAAGGTCCTCCGTGTCTTCCCGTCTTTCAATCTAGCTGTTATTTCGGTAGTTTCAATTATCTCAAACCAGTTCTTTTCCTAACCTCAAATTTCCAATTGGCGTCGTCCTCAGCACCCTAACTTTACTTTTTTCACTTTTTCTATGATAGTCGTATTTATAGCATTTTAGCTTTAACACATGGATCCTGGGCCTATTTTTTTTCTAGCCTGCACTGTCCCACTCCTGGACAAAGGCCTCCCTCCACTTCTTCCAATCATCGCGAAGCCGCGCGTCCTGCTGCCAGTTTTGATGGAACCTATCCAGCTCGTCCCGCCATCTCCTACGTGGTCTGCCGCGACCCCGCCTCACTGTCTCAGGATACCAGTTCTGAGCTACTTGGGCCCACAGTTTGGCTGGCATGCGGCAAACATGTCCTGCCCAGTCCCATTTAAGTTGGGCAGCCTTTTGAGCCACGTCAGCTATCTTTGTTTTGGAGCGCAGTATTGTGTTTCGGACGCGATCCGTTAATTTAACGCCGAGTATACTGCGCTCCATTGCTCTTTGGCAGACCTTGAGTTTGGACTTCTGAATATTAATGAATAACCTGGGTCCATAACCTTCTTAAATTAAAAGGCTATTTAGATGGAACACATTAAAAACACCACAATTATTAACTTACACAACTACTATTTCTCCTTGTCGGAACCGTTTTTAATAACAGATCCTCTCAAATCACAAAACACTGTCACTATAGGTATACAACCTCCATCAAGCCAGACCAAAAAAGATAAATAAACCCACAGGGTAGCACTAGCTTTCTTGCCATTATTGTCCGGCTTGAATGTAAATTAGCAAATTGCTCAGAGGAAAGAAGTTGTAGTTGCTGGTAAGGATTTTGATCGGACCTTCAGGATTATCCTGATAACCGTAGAGTTCCTCTCCACTCCTCAAACATCTTAGGATATGATAGCATGTTGTCGCTACGTCATTATATGCTAGCGACAATTTTCAGGGCCCATTAGTGTATGTATAAGACACCCTGCGTCATTATATCCGTATAATATAAAAAAAATTACCAAGCAGCGGTCTTAGCCCTTCCATAGTTCCTTAGGGAATGAATCGACTTCAGCCACCCAAAGCCATAGTCTTTGTATATCATTAAGTTAACTATCGGACGGTCACAAGAAGTTATTGTTTTGAAAAGGTAATGGATGAAGTGTTGCACAAAATTTCTAATTCAAATAAGTTTATCATCACTTGCGGTGATTTTAATGTTAACTTGTTAGAAACTTCTGGGTTAAGTACTAAAATTATAAGTTTGTTTCAGTCATACAATCTTGCTAACCAATTTTTGGAGCCCACTAGAATAACTCCCACTAGTGCTACATGCTTAGATAACATTTATACAGATTTTCAAGCAATCCACAAAGGAATTATTAATTTATTAGATTCAGATCATTGTGGTCAATTGATCACTATTCCAAATGTAAACATAAAAAAAACTAAAAAAGATATCACTGTTAACCCGAAAACTGTTCATCGCTTGGAAATGTTTAAAACTAAACTTTCGAATAATCTACCACTTGTGTTGCCAAATCATGACCCTAATGGACAATATAATGATTTTTTTTAAATGTATTGCATACAATTTGATAACATATTCATTCCAAAGACTTTTTCGGTTAGTATTAACGCTTCTTTTAGTGATTGGGCCACCACTGGTATACATAAAAGTAGAAAACAACTTTATGAATTATATGATGAACGGACTTGTATAAACACTGCTGAATTTAATTTGTATGTTAAAAATTATTCTAAATTATTTAAGAAAGTTTGTAGCATAGCCAAGTCACGTTATTTGAGTTTAAAAATTAAAAATAGCACTAATGTAATTAAAACAACTTGGACTATCATTAACAGCGAAACAGGAAGGTACCGAAGTAGTGACTACAGTCTAGCTATTGAGGACAATATTATTAAATCAGATTCTCAAGTCGCCGCGGCCTTTGAAAATTTCTTTGCAGAGATTCCAGTATCTACTACCAAATCTTTGAACTCATCACCCACTGCTGCAGAGTCTTTACTTAAAGAAAACGTTCCGGTTTGTGATAGTGAATTTTATTTCCAATATGTAACCTGTAACGATATCATTAAAACTTTCCACTCTTTAAATGTTAAGAAGACCGCCGATTTATGGGGTAATTCTGTTGATACTGCTAAGTCAATCATAAACATTGTAGCACCAACTTTAGCTGTTATTTTTAATAATTGTATTGAACGTGGCGAGTTTCCTGATCTTATGAAAAACAGTAAAATAATACCTTTGTTTAAATCGGGTAGCACATCAGACCCTACTAACTATAGACCAATTTCAGTGCTACCTACCTTCAGTAAAATTTTTGAAAAACTTATTTTAAATCAATTGTAACGATTTTTTATAAACATAACTTATTACACAACAAACAGTTTGGTTTCACAAAGGGTCGTTCAACTACCGATGCCGGAGTTGAACTGTTAGGTCATATATATAATGCGTGGGAGGACAAATGCGATGCTTTGGGTATTTTTTGCGATTTGTCCAAGGCATTCGATTGTGTTCTTCATGAAACATTGATCAGGAAACTTCACCACTACGGAATCCGGAACGCCTCTCTGGATCTTCTTACTTCATACCTAAGTGATAGGATTCAGAGAGTTGACGTCAACGGAAAAAGATCACCTAGATCTAAATTTAGAATGGGGGTCCCCCAGTGCTCAATTTTAGGCCCATTTTTATTTCTTATTTATATAAATGACTTGCCTTACCTCATAAAGGATAAACATGATATAGTGTTGTTTGCAGACGACACTTCACTTTTATTCAAACTCAAACGTCAGCAGCTGGTTACTGACAATGTAAATACAGCCCTTGCTAATGTAGTTAACTGGTTTAATGTTAATAACCTACTACTTAACGAGAAAAAAACCAAATGTATTAAGTTTACGATACCTCATGTTAGACAAGTAGAAACTAGTGTCCTCATAAAGGGTGAAGTGTTGAAACCCGAAGATACCACAGTATTCTTAGGCATAACTCTGGATGCCAAGCTTCAATGGGGCCCCCATATAGATAAATTGTCAAAAAAGCTTAGCTCTGCAGCATACGCTGTTAGAAAAATTCGTGATTTAACTGATTTAGAGACAGCCCGTTTAGTTTACTTTAGTTATTTTCATAGCGTGATGTCGTACGGTATCCTGCTGTGGGGAAATGCCGCCGATATTCAGACAATTTTTGTTTCACAAAAAAGGGCAATTCGTTCGATTTATAAATTAAGTCCCAGATACTCCCTCAGAGACAAATATAAAGAGATTAATATAATGACTATGCCTTCTCAGTATATTTATGAAAATCTGCTGTATGCACATAAAAATATTAATCTCTTTAAAAGATACAGTGATATCCATAATGTCAATACTAGAAACAAACAAAAATTTGTTGTTCCTAAGACCAGGCTCAAGAAAATAGGTGGCTCGTTTAGATGCCAATGTATTCGTTTTTATAATAAACTTCCTAGCCTCATTCAAGAACTAAGCCTAAATAAATTCAAATCTTTTATAAAGCGTAAATTATGTCAGAAAGCCTATTATACTGTTAAAGACTATATTGAGGATAAAACGGCCTGGGATTGAGCTGCTCCAATAAATCTACACTGAATGTTGTTTTTTATTATTATTATTATTTTGCTATTTTTACTCTTTTTTTTATTATTTCACATGACATGAATATTAATTGTATGAATATTACTTTGATTATTGAGAATTTGAGGACTATGTGGGTCATTGTTTCACTTTTGAATATGGTCTGGCAGTTTGAGTAGTTAGTGGCAATATCTGTGTGGTTCTTTCATCAAAAGACCATTTCAGACACCGATCTACATGGTCATCAAATGATCTGACCAACAAAATTATATCCGTTTCTTTTTTTTTATATATACCTACACATTGACATTGATAATTTTTTATATATACAATGACATGAATATTTACTTTGTAAAGTATCGTATTGTTTTAATTATTGTGAATGTGAAGACTATGTGGGTCTTTTTTAATATTGTTTTCTTTCGTTCTCAGCAATCACGATCTGGCAGTTTGAGTAATTTATGTGGCCTACCCAAATGTCCTTTCTTTGGTACTGTTCGTCAAAGCGTTGCGCTCCTTATTTTTCGAGTTGAGCTAAACGATTAATGACAAATGCTTGCACTGACTGGACAGGTCCACTCAATCTGTGTGGTTCTTTCTTCAAAAGACCATTTCAGACACCGATCTACATGGTCATCAAATGATCTGACCAACAAATTATATCCGTTTCTTTTTTTTTATATATATATACACATTGACATTGATAATTTTTTATATTATACAATGACATGAATATTTACTCTGTAAAGTATCGTATTTTTTAATTATTGTGAATGTGAAGACTATGTGGGTCTTTTTTTAATTTTGTTTTCTTTCGTTCTTAGTAATCATGATCTGGCAGTTTGAGTAATTTATGTGGCCTACCCAAATGTCCTTTCTTTGGTACTGTTCGTCATAGCGTTGGGCTCCTTATCTTCCGAGTTGAGCTAAACGATTAGTGACAAATGCTTGCACTGACTGGACAGGTCCACTCAATCTGTGTGGTTCTTTCTTCAAAAGACCATTTCAGTCACCAATCTACATGATCTTCACATGATGTGAACAAGATTATGTCTGGACTTTAAAAGAGACTGTGACCTCTGAGTTTGTTTCGGCCTTTCTTCTCAGAGTAGTCAGTTAGGAAACGCCGAACTCATCTAGTTTAAAAAAATATCATTGACATGTAAAAGTGTTTGTACAAACCTACTTACAGAAATAAAATCATTTATCATTTATGATTTATCATTTATCATTTAAAATGTATCATGAAACTGGTATTTTGCACCTGGGCGGCAGCGGACGGCGGCCGAACGTACCCAACTTAAAACGTGCTTAATTACGATTGCAATAAGGTATAAATTAATAATAAAGTGTTGAAAGGGATTAACTAATGTTAAAAACAGACCGCACCATTTGTAAATATGGACTTCATTGAGGGTCAGCGACTTCAGCTGTTTAAGAATATTTCACTACATTTTCTTTAGCCGACGTGAGAAAATAAAGATGATAAAACAAAATACGATAACTGCATTATATTAAAATCAAAAATCAAAATCAAAAGTCATTTATTCAAACTAGGCTGAGAGTCAGCACTTTTTGAACGTCAAAGTTCCAAAAGACAGTCCCCCCAAAACGCCCACCCTTCGACACTTCCTAGGGCTGTAGCTGGGAAGAAGAACAAACTCCCCAGCAGCACAGCTGTCTGTTAAGTTAGAAGAACTTGATTCTATACAATATTGTGTAAGAATTAATATTATAAAACAAAACATACATTATTCGCCATATGTCAGCTAGCACACGCCAATATACCAACAAAAAAATTGAAAACTAAAGTCAAGCTGAAATAATAAAACAAAAACGTAAACAAAACTTAAAAACTAAATAAAGCCTCCAGGCATAAAGGGCGTGCCCGCTTACATGTAAGCGGGTACGCCCTTTATGCCTGGAGGCTTTATTTAGTTTTAACATGTTCAACGATGCAAAATGATCCATATACATACATTGATGCATATAGCTAAGTTGAAGTTACAATAGTTAAACTAGCACCTCCAGAGTAGAATAAAATAACAGTTAATACAAATAACAATAACAAAAACCATGGTCAGCAAGACGACCAGTCACCACAAGCAGCACCCGTTCACGAGCATAACGCAAAGGTCAGCCATTACCCCCCTCGCCATATTTGAGGGAAGGTGGTAACCCGACCCCCGACGCTACCGCAAGCAGTGACATCTAAGGGAGCATGACGAACTTGCTGCCGGTTGGTCAGGCAAGAATATTATGAACAGCTGACGAGGTCGCTAGCTAACTACCTACATGTTGCAATACAACTCATTTAAAATCATTGTAATGAGTAGATTATGTCCACAATAAATGAAATTAAAAGAAAATAAAAATAAATAAATAAATTAACAAAATCTGTTAAATAAAAAAATAAATAAAAAACAATTATATGAACTACCCATATAAACTGTCAGTAGGAAAGCTAATTCTGGATTGAAAGAACATAAACATTGTCTTGAGTTTGTCTTGAGTTAATCACAGCGACCAACTATTCTTATCGTTTAAGTAGTCGTTGATAGAATAATATGCCTTTGAACAAAGGTTGGATTTTACTTTAGCTTTAAAATCATTAAACTGCAAATCTAGTAAAGCAGAGGGAAGCTTGTTATAAAAGGTAATACCAAGACCAACAAAAGAATTATGAACCTTATGAAGCCGGTGAAAGGGAGCACGTAGTTTGTCCTTATTTCTAGTATTAATATTATGAATATCACTGTTTTTAGTGTACAGGTGTATATTTTGCCTAATATATAAGATGTTGGCGAAGATGAATTGTGATGCCACCGTAAGAATACCAATATCTTTAAACAAATCTCTCAGAGAAACTCTAGCACCTAGTTGGTAAATCGCTCGAACAGCTCGTTTTTGAAGAACAAAAATATTTTGAATGTCCGCGGCTTTGCCCCACAGCAGAATGCCGTAGGACATTATGCTATGAAAATAACTAAAATAGACTAATCGAGCTGTATCAACGTCCGTATACTGTCTAACTTTCCTTACTGCGTAGGCGGCCGAACTGAGCCTTCCCGCTAGGCTTGATATATGTGATCCCCACTGAAGTTTGGCGTCTACTGTTATGCCCAGAAAAACCGCCGAGTGTACAGTTTCAAGCACCTCGTTATCTAAAACGACATTGGGTCCCAGATTCCTAACATTCGGTAAGGTGAACTTTATACATTTCGTTTTCTTAGCATTGAGAACTAGGTTATTTGTGGTAAACCATTCCGTAGCCATTGAGAGCGCACTATTTACGTCGTCAAAATCTTGTCTATTTCTGTCTACTTTAAAGATAAGTGAGGTATCATCAGCAAATAGTACAATATCACAGATATTCTTTAAATAGAATGGTAAGTCATTTATATACACTAAGAATAAGAATGGACCCAGTATTGATCCTTGAGGTACACCTAACTGAACTAGTAGCCCGGAAGATTTTACACCATTGACATCTACACATTGGTGCCTATTTTGCAAATAAGAACTTATGACACTGAGAGCTTCGTTTTGAACACCGTAATGACGTAGTTTACGCAAAAGTGTGTCATGGTGAACGCAATCAAAAGCTTTGGAGAGATCACAGAAAACTCCGATAGCATTTTGCGAGTTCTCCCATGCGTTGAAAATATGTTTCAGCAGAGCAACACCCGCATCTGTTGTCGAACGACCTTTTGTAAAGCCATATTGCTCATTATGAAGGAGGCTATTTAAATTAAAATGTCTTAGCAACTGCTTGAGTATTAACTTTTCAAATATTTTACTAAATGCAGGTAAGATAGAAATGGGCCTAAAATTGCCAACGTTATTTTTATTACCTGTTTTAAATAATGGTATGACTTTACTGCTCTTCATGAGGTCAGGAAAAGATCCCAAATCAACACATTTATTAAAAGTTACAGCCAGATAGGGGGCTACGATATCTATTATATTACTTAACAGTTTAACAGAGATGCCCCAGTAATCACCAGTGTTTTTTGACTTGAGTGTGTTAAAAATATTAATCACATCACGAGGCGTTACATGTTCGAAACTAAATAAGCGACTACATCCGGGCACACTACTATGCAAAAGGTTTTCAGCTTTAGACGGGGACGAATTTAAGGAGCAGGTCGTAGTGATAGGTATGTTGGCAAAAAACTCATTAAATGCCTCATAATCATAATCATAATCTCTAGTTGTTTTTCCTGTTTAACCGGTTTACCCGTTTCATTATTAATAATTTTCCAAGTGGTTTTTATTTTATTATTGGATTTTTTTATGGTATCGCTTAAAAACTTTGATTTAGCTAAAGCGCAGATCTTTTTAAATAATTTTGAATAATTACTGACATACTCTAGAAAAGGAGTATCAAATCTGTATTTTTTCAAACCATATAACTCGTATAGTCTTGCTCTACTTTTATAAATTCCTGGAGTAGCCCATTGGTTGAAGCTAAAGGAAGTGCTATTAATGTCAACAGTTTTGGTCTTGAAAGTAGATTCGTATTCTTTTTGCACAATATCAAAAAGGGGTCCATAGATTTCATTAGGATTCTCGCGTTCTACTACAGATGGTGTAATCCTATGAGCTATATTATTTTTAAATTTATTACAACGACTAGCTGTATAAGGCCTGCATAATATTTTATGCGGCTTTTTAAGTAGTGGCAAAGGGAAGCTGGCTAATAATCCACAGTGGTCAGACGTTAAGTCACTTAAAACTAACTTATTTATACCTACGTCCGTCTATTATATACCTACGTCCTTCCCTGTACATGTCAATGGTACCTGCTTCAGCGCCAATAGCAAAAAATGATTTATTATTTAGCTATTGTAAAAAGCCTGCCAATCAAAATTAATTTCCTAAACAATATGGGGTATTCTTCACCGTCTATCTTCTTTATGTCGAACGGATACAAGTTAAACCTACGAAAACATCCACAGATATGTTTAACTATGGATAATTTCACAGGTCGGATGGTACTATGGTATTTATGGCCAGTGACTGGCTAGGGTTTTCAGATTGGTAGATCCCGTATTTAACGATTTCTTTAATTAATAGAATATTCAATATTACCGTGTGGTGCCGGACGTAAAGAATAGCATCACCCCATTTCTTCCCGTGGGTGTCGTAAGAGGCGACTAAGGGACATACTAGAGAGTGGGCAGCAGCGTTCTCTATGCATTGTACAATACCACACTGCGATCGCCAACCCGCCTGCCAAGCGTGGCGATTATGGCAAACCCCCCCAAACAATGACAAGCACTTATAAAAAACGGCCCCTAGTACCCGGCGGCCCACCTACCCTTGGCTATGGTAGCGGTCAAGGCCATGGTGAGGCAAGGGGTGCTAAGAATCCCCGGAAGAGATCCAGCTCCCACAACCACCGACAACTGGACCTGGCAACATACAACACGCGTACACTCCGGACCGACGAGAAGATCGCCGAGCTCGAGGAAGATTTGAGCAGGTTACGATGGGGTATAGTAGGGTTATCTGAAGTCCGAAGAGAGGGGGAGGACTCGATAATCCTGAATTCCGGAAACCTGCTCTTTTTCCGGGAGGGCGACCAGCGGTCCCTAGGTGGTGTCGGGTTCATCGTCCACAAGTCCCTAGTGAGCAACGTTGTGAAGATCGACAGTGTGTCGACCAGGGTGGCGTTCCTTATACTCAGAATATCCGCAAGGTATTCGCTGAAGGTCATACAGGTGTACGCCCCGACCTCGACACACCCCGACGATGAGGTGGAGACCATGTATGAGGATATTTCCAGAGCCATGCATGGTTCCAAAACTCACTTCACCGTTGTTATGGGGGACTTCAACGCGAAACTGGGCAAGCGAAGCGATGATGAGTTGAGAGTGGGGCAATTTGGAGTTGGACGTCGGAACCACCGGGGTCACCTACTGGCTAGTTTTATGGAGAAGGAAGGCCTCTTTATGATGAATTCCTTCTTCAAAAAACGTGAGCACAGGAGGTGGACCTGGCAGAGTCCTGACGGTGCAACCAAAAATGAGATTGACTTCATTATGTCGACGAAGAAGCAAATATTCAATGATGTCTCTGTGATCAACGCGGTGAAAACCGGAAGTGATCACCGCATGGTAAGAGGCACATTGAATATCAATATCAAGCTGGAAAGATCTCGGCTGATGAAGTCAACGCTCCGTCCAGCACCGATCCCACTTCAGAACCCCGAGAGCTTTCAACTCGAACTCCAGAATCGTTTTGATTGCCTAGGGAGCTCCGTGGACGATTATAACGATGGGTTCGTGGAAACTGTCCATACGGTCGGGTCTAAGTTCTTCCAGACCCGCCGTACGAATAGAAAAAAGAAACTCTCAGATCCAACATTACAGCTCATGGAACAGAGGCGCGGAATGATCCTGCAGTCTTCAGAAGCTGCACTTGAGTACCGGCAGCTAAATAGACGGATCTCTAAGTCATTGAAAAGCGACCTTCGCCTCTTTAATACGGAACGTATTAAGGACGCGATAGAGCGGAACAAGGGTTCCAAAGTCTTTGCAAGAGATCTGTCTATTAGGCAGAGTCAGCTTGCAAAACTGAAGACCGACGATGGCAGAATCGTGTCCGCCAAACCTGAGCTGTTAAGAGAGATTGAGAAGTTCTATGGACAGTTATACACGTCCACCAGAAACCCCGTTATGAATCTAGCTAACGACCCGAGAGCTAGATTGACTCGACACTACACTGAAGATATCCCGGAAGTCAGCTTGTACGAGATTAGGATGGCTCTGAAGCAGCTTAAAACAACAAGGCACCGGGTGATGACGGAATTACGGCTGAGCTCCTGAAGGCCGGCGGGAAACCAGTTCTAAAAGCCGTTCAGAAGCTATTTGATTCCGTCATACTCGAGGGCAAAACGCCACAGGCATGGAACAGAGGTGTGGTGGTACTTTTCTTTAAGAAGGTTGACAATTTATACCCTACTTAAGAATTATAGGCCCATCTCACTTCTGAGCCATGTCTACAAGCTGTTTTCAAGAGTCATCACGAATCGTCTCGCGCGCAGGTTCGACGACTTCCAGCCTCCCGAACAAGCCGGATTCCGTAAAGGCTTTAGCACCGTAGACCACATACATACGCTGCGGCAGGTTATACAGAAGACCGAAGAGTATAACTTGCCTCTCTGCTTAGCGTTTGTGGATAACGAAAAAGCCTTCGATTCGATCGAGACCTGGGCTGTATTGCAGTCTCTTCAGCGGTGCCAGATTGACTATCGGTACATCGAGGTGCTGAAGTGTTTGTATGAAAACGCCACTATGTCAGTCCGGCTCCAGGACAAAGCCTCGAAACCTATCCTTCTGCAGCGAGGGGTAAGACAGGGAGACGTAATCTCTCCGAAACTGTTCACCGCTGCACTGGAGGATGTCTTCAAGGTTTTGGACTGGAAATGGGCTGGCATCAACATCAATGGCGAGTACATCACTCACCTTCGATTTGCCGACGATATAGTAGTCATGGCTGAGACTATGGAGGACCTCAGTACAATGCTCGATGACCTCAGTAGAGCTTCCGAAAGAGTGGGTCTTAGAATGAACATGGACAAGACAAAGGTCATGTCCAATGCTCGTGTGATACCCACTCCAATGAAGATTGGAGGCACTACACTCGAAGTTGTGGACGAATATGTGTACTTAGGACAGACTGTCCAGTTAGGTAGGTCCAACTTCGAGAAAGAGGTCAATCGTCGAATCCGACTCGGCTGGGCAGCGTTCGGGAAGCTTCGCAATATCTTCTCGTCCCACTTACCGCAGTGTCTCAAGACAAAAGTCTTTGACCAGTGTGTGCTGCCAGTGATGACATATGGCACTGAGACGTGGTCGCTCACAATGGGCCTCATAAGAAGGCTCAAAGTCACCCAAAGAGCAATGGAGAGGGCTATGCTTGGAGTTTCCCTACGCGATCGAATCAGAAATGAAGAGATCCGTAGGAGAACCAAGGTTACCGACATAGCCCGAAGAATTGCCAAATTTAAGTGGCAGTGGGCAGGGCACATTGCTCGCAGAACGGATGGCCGATGGGGCCGGAAGGTTCTGGAGTGGCGACCGCGTACTGGAAGACGGAGCGTTGGAAGGCCTCCCACAAGATGGACCGATGACCTGGTGAAGGCCGCAGGAATGCGTTGGATGCGGGAGGCACAGAACAGGTCGAAGTGGCGGTGCTTGGGGGAGGCCTATGTCCAGCAGTGGACGTCTTTCGGCTGAAATGATGATGATGATATTCAATATGTTTATTGCTTTATCCGATTTCTATAATAATCCTTCACATAACTTCAACTCAAATTCAAAGCAACTTAAATTGGATGGTCAAGGAGCCAGCCAGTTATTCAGAATGTAAAAGCAAGTTCCTCGTCCCAAAGCGTACATCGATTGAAAGGTATCCAATTACAATCCAGACAGACTATATTGTTCATCTCCAAAATAGGTTGCAATATAAGGCACCTGTCCCACCGCCAACGAGGACGCGACTAGCTATAGATTTTTTCGCTTATGAATCGTGCATTAGATGGTAATTCCCGTGAGAGTTAGCACTCGTTTGTCGCAGCGACAAGACTTGTCAAAGAAATTAGATATTCGGTCAGCGACGCTCGCTTGTTGGGCGGGCGATAGCTACGCATATCATCGAGTAATCGCACGATGCCGTCGCACACTCACTGCTGATTGCATGCTGATTAGTTGTTACCAACCCACTGGACAACTAACATTATAGGCTGATAATGTTATTTATTTGTAACATAGTCGTTGGCTCTACTGGCTTCTTGTTAATCGTCAGCGCAACGGTGAGACAGGTGCCTAAGCTTGAAGTTGCCGAAGAGCATCTAGGTAGCTAACAGTATTGTTTGTTACTCTACCAAAATGTCGAGCTCCTACGAGCCTCTGCTATAGGCTGCTATAGGTGAATACTGAATGGCACCTATCACAACACTGTATTATTATTAAAAAATATTTTAAAAAACAAGCCCTGCTTTTACAATTTTAAAACTGGTTCTCAATTCAATTGAAACCACGCTTAAAACAAACGCAACTACATTTTTTTTCTGCCACCCAGCGTGATGTAAGGTTCCCATTACCAAACAACCTTTTCAGAATCTTCTTTCTCATTATTTTTCTCTTCGTACAATATCCGCTGCAATCATCATAACAAAACTGTGTACTTAGGCCAGTATCATATAATTGATTTGATTTGATACCATTTCAAACGAGGCACCACAATTTTCGTAAAAAGGGTAAATAATATCTAGGACCAAGAATGAATATTTCAATTTATAATAGTATTGAAGTATTTTGTACAGGATTTAACTATTTCGAGAATTCCCTACCGGCTCCTTTTATATTCCAGCAATTTTGAAACTTGCTTTGGCTATATTTTAATATTATTATACATATTCAGCCTATAATGTACTGCTGCTGGGACAAAGGCCTCCTCTCAATGAGAGTGATTAGGCTGTAATGCACCACGTGGGTCCAGTGCGGTTTGGTGGGGGTCACATGTCTTCTGATTTACACACAGTAAACCACCTGTCTGGGTTCCAACTTATGCCCTGCAACTCGTAAGTAGCGGCCTTTACCACTGGCTACCATTGCTCTATATATTTGACGGCGCCAGCGATGGCTGAGCGATAGCGTCGTCATCATCTTAATGCGGTGGTACAGGGTTCATTGTGTAGGTAATAGAAAATAATAACTTGAATGCAATAGTTGAATAACAATCTCACTTTAATAATCACTTTTAATCTAATTTAACAATCCACAAAATTAACTGGGTAAACCGACAGTTTCGTTTTGGAGGAGTGACCCGGTTGGTGTCCGAATTCAAAGTGAACTTTGCAGTAACCCTACTCTCCAATACGACTCTTTCCACGTTCCGTCTTTACCTGACGTCACGGTGTCTACCACTTCCTTGTACTACAATAGTCAAACGAGCAAATATTTAAATAAACGATGTCGTCTTCCACGACATATTTTAATAACAAAAGTAAAAGTGAACCAGTGTTCTATTTACACTATGTTGGTTCAAAGTACATCATAGCATTTTATTAGCACGTAACTGTTGAAGTAATAGTTAGGTATTATTGACTAGTACTTAAATCATACGTGCAGGCTAATGCCAATATAACTATGTCTTATTGATAAGATGGAGTCGGTCGGGACATTGGTCAAGTAAGGGAAAGGAACTTCCAGGAAAGGGGGCTTCCAGGCGATTATCACACTGCACCGCGCACCGCCGCGGAGGGCGGTTGCGTAAAGCGAATTGACCGCGCGGTCGCCGGTCGGTCGGTGTACGTGTGTTGGGCATCAACGGATTTAATAGAGGGTAATGCGACATGAGGTCCGCTTCGCCGCCTACCGCGGCGGTGCGCGGTGCCGTGTGTTAATCGCCTAACCGGATGCAACTCAATACCAGTATTTTACATGGAGCGACTGCCTATTTGACCTCCGCAACCCATTTACTGCGTAATACGATACCCCGACCCGTAACGACTGTCAAAGATACACAAATGTTAGACGGGACCAACAGCTAAACGTGCTTTCCGAGGCATGGACGGATCTTGGTATGTAAAGAGGGTCACCCATCCACGAACCAACCGTGGCAAGCGTAGCTTAACCTGATCGATTGATCTGTGTGGCTGTGACTACTTAGTCACAAGCCCCTTACTATAATCAATATTATTATACATAAATTGCCAAAGCAAAATCAGTTTATTTTTATGCATTTGATTTGATCATTTATCTCCACTGGTGCTGCTCGTATTAATCTTAACTTTATTTAGAGATATTTTTCAGTTAATATTATATTTTCTTGGACAATGTAAGAATGTCCTAGTTTCAGCAGCACTTCTCAATTTGAACCAGTCAGTGGAAAAGCCGGAAAATTCTTCAATGAAGTATAAAGATCTCTAAGACGCCCCTTTACAAAGCAAGGAATTTAATTTATTTTATACTCCACTAGAAGTAAGAGAATATTATGGAATTTAGAGCAAATTATTAAATTGCACAGAATAAACAGCTATTATTGTGAAAGAAAAGTGTACCTAAGCTAAGATTCAGGAACGGACATTCAGTTTATGATAGCCTTAATTATGTTTGGGGTCATAAAATAAAGATTTGTGGCTTTTACTGGGACTAAAGACAATCAAACTTCCTGTCAAGTTATCAACCCTACATTTATCACATAGTGCTATCAATCAACTAGACAATTTCACTGCAGCTTTTTGAGCGTGTAAATGGACAACGCTTTTAAAGAGACATCGATGTAGTGCGTAAAAAAACGAGTTGCAACAAAACGCCGATGGTCCCAAACAAAACACCCGATGAGTGAATGCGAAATAAATGTACATATTGTGTTCGATAGCCCAAAAATAACGTTTCTCTTTTTTTCTTCCATAAAGAAAATCGATACGTGTGGTGCCAGACGTTAAGAATAGCATCACCCCATTTCTTCCCGTGGGTGTCGTAAGACGCAACTAAGGGACTTACTAGAGAATGGGCAGCAGCGTTCTCTATGTATTTTACCACCATACTGCCGCCTATACAAATTTCATAATTATGGCATGTAACATTTCAGGTAAATAGTTGCGGCCATAAAAAAACAAAAGAATCATTAGAAAATTGAACATTGCACATCAACTCACATATTCTAGGAAGTGGAATTCACTTCGACAGTTTTGTCAGAATATTTTATTCTCAGTAATGTAATTTCACAATACGAACTTCTAATAAATTCATAAAGTTTCAAAGCTTGTAAATCTTTTTTGTGAAATAGTAAATTCCTCTTATATTCCGCTCATACACGTTGACGCGAATTCTCCAACTTCATAGCATGCAAAAGTTTCCGTAAAGTGACAATTTTTCCGTTTATTGTTCAAACATGGTTCAAACAATTTACTTTGAAAAGTATTAATGATTTTCAGTAGGTACAAAATAAAAGAAGCTATGGAGTGTGCAAATGTCGTGTCCTTTGGTCCTGCAAAAGACGCTTTCTAGAATCCTAGATTGTTTTGCATGTCGCTGTAGATAAAAGGAATCCGTGACTGACAGACTGCACTATCATTACATACTTCAAATCATTGAACGGATGGGGCTAAAATTGTACAACGTTTAAGAACTTAATTTCTCAAAAAGAATTACATTCACTTATATAAGAAAAAAATTATTTCTAATATAGCCAACGCGAATTTTATTTTGAACTGTTTGCAAGATTTGTAGGTTAGATTTGTAAGTACAGCCATACACCTCAATTAGGTAGTCCAAATGAGGTTTCACCATGGAGTTGTAAATCATATAGCAGACTTGTGGTGGAAGATAACGAACAATGCTACATAGTGCGCCTGTTAAAGCAGAGAGCTTATTTTTATTTTTTCTTTATATGCCTTCCACGACAAGTCGCTGTCCAGTATAAGTCCTAGTTTTTCTGCTTTTGATTTTTCTATAATTTTACCATTTATGCTAAGAGTGTGTTGTGTTTGTATCTTTTATTTTTAGCAGCAAATATTGTGTACTTTATTTTATTGGTACTGACTGCCAGCAGATTACACTGGAACCAATTAAATAATCTATGTAAATCATCTTGAGCCTGTTCCATAAGAGTACCAATTTTATTACCAAAATAGAATAGACTTGTATCATCGGCATATAACGATACATCACCTTATAGTGCTCTATCTGTAATGTCTTTATATATATTAAGCACAGCAAGAGGCCCAGTATAGAGCCTTGGCCACATGAAATCAGTTGGGGGCTACATTGAAAGTCATCGATTTTTACCACTTGAAACCTATCTGTCAGGTATGATTTAAAGATTTTGTATGCTGTTCCAGTAATACCAATCGCCGTCAGTTTTTTGTATTGTGTACTTTATTTTATTGGTACTGACTGCCAGCAGATTACACTGGAACCAATTAAATAATCTATGTAAATCATCTTGAGCCTGTTCCATAAGAGTATCAATTTTATTACCAAAATAGAATAGACTTGTATCATCGGCATATAGCGATACATCACCTTGTAGTGCTCTATCTGTAATGTCTTTATATATATTAAGCACAGCAAGAGGCCCAGTATAGAGCCTTGGCCACATGAAATCAGTTGGGGGCTACATTGAAAGTCATCGATTTTTACCACTTGAAACCTATCTGTCAGGTATGATTTAAAGATTTTGTATGCTGTTCCAGTAATACCAATCGCCGTCAGTTTTTTGTATTGTGTACTTTATTTTATTGGTACTGACTGCCAGCAGATTACACTGGAACCAATTAAATAATCTATGTAAATCATCTTGAGCCTGTTCCATAAGAGTATCAATTTTATTACCAAAATAGAATAGACTTGTATCATTGGCATATAACGATACATCACCTTGTAGTGCTCTATCTGTAATGTCTTTATATATATTAAGCACAGCAAGAGGCCCAGTATAGAGCCTTGGCCACATGAAATCAGTTGGGGGCTACATTGAAAGTCATCGATTTTTACCACTTGAAACCTATCTGTCAGGTATGATTTAAAGATTTTGTATGCTGTTCCAGTAATACCAATCGCCGTCAGTTTTTTGTATTGTGTACTTTATTTTATTGGTACTGACTGCCAGCAGATTACACTGGAACCAATTAAATAATCTATGTAAATCATCTTGAGCCTGTTCCATAAGAGTATCAATTTTATTACCAAAATAGAATAGACTTGTATCATCGGCATATAGCGATACATCACCTTGTAGTGCTCTATCTGTAATGTCTTTATATATATTAAGCACAGCAAGAGGCCCAGTATAGAGCCTTGGCCACATGAAATCAGTTGGGGGCTACATTGAAAGTCATCGATTTTTACCACTTGAAACCTATCTGTCAGGTATGATTTAAAGATTTTGTATGCTGTTCCAGTAATACCAATCGCCGTCAGTTTTTTGTATTGTGTACTTTATTTTATTGGTACTGACTGCCAGCAGATTACACTGGAACCAATTAAATAATCTATGTAAATCATCTTGAGCCTGTTCCATAAGAGTATCAATTTTATTACCAAAATAGAATAGACTTGTATCATCGGCATATAGCGATACATCACCTTGTAGTGCTCTATCTGTAATGTCTTTATATATATTAAGCACAGCAAGAGGCCCAGTATAGAGCCTTGGCCACATGAAATCAGTTGGGGGCTACATTGAAAGTCATCGATTTTTACCACTTGAAACCTATCTGTCAGGTATGATTTAAAGATTTTGTATGCTGTTCCAGTAATACCAATCGCCGTCAGTTTTTTGTATTGTGTACTTTATTTTATTGGTACTGACTGCCAGCAGATTACACTGGAACCAATTAAATAATCTATGTAAATCATCTTGAGCCTGTTCCATAAGAGTATCAATTTTATTACCAAAATAGAATAGACTTGTATCATTGGCATATAACGATACATCACCTTGTAGTGCTCTATCTGTAATGTCTTTATATATATTAAGCACAGCAAGAGGCCCAGTATAGAGCCTTGGCCACATGAAATCAGTTGGGGGCTACATTGAAAGTCATCGATTTTTACCACTTGAAACCTATCTGTCAGGTATGATTTAAAGATTTTGTATGCTGTTCCAGTAATACCAATCGCCGTCAGTTTTTTGTATTGTGTACTTTATTTTATTGGTACTGACTGCCAGCAGATTACACTGGAACCAATTAAATAATCTATGTAAATCATCTTGAGCCTGTTCCATAAGAGTATCAATTTTATTACCAAAATAGAATAGACTTGTATCATCGGCATATAGCGATACATCACCTTATAGTGCTCTATCTGTAATATCTTTATATATATTAAGCACAGCAAGAGGCCCAGTATAGAGCCTTGGCCACATGAAATCAGTTGGGGGCTACATTGAAAGTCATCGATTTTTACCACTTGAAACCTATCTGTCAGGTATGATTTAAAGATTTTGTATGCTGTTCCAGTAATACCAATCGCCGTCAGTTTTTTTAGAAGCAGTCCATGGCTTACTCATCATCAAGACAGTTATTATGACGTAGGCATTCGCTAAGACCGATTTTTAAAAATACAACTCAGTTCTATATATGTATGGAGAAATAACATACATATAACAGAAGTGTCAATTAGAAATTTCGGAGGATTACTCCTGTTATAAATAAATAAACATGTATTTCATTCCTTTTCAAACCAGACCAATCAGGTGGTGAAAACAGGCAAATAGTCATCATCAGTATCGTTTTCATGGTTTTCGAGGGTGCTAAAGTCGATGCTAATGTCGACAGGATACGAAATCGCGGGCTGAAGCTAATATACTACAATTTACTAGATCTAGCAGCCAGGATTTTGGTAGCAGACCTTGTTAAACAACAAAAGGAATGAAAACTTTAAAAGAATCATTATAAGGTATCTTTTCTCTGCATTGTATAAATAGCGTCGTATCGATTTACATCGGGCTTTGTTGTCTGCTGTGGTTTATACTATATAAAAATTATGGTAGACAACAAAGCACGATCTTAATATATTAATAATTGATGCTGTATACAACATTAATTTTTGTTTATGCGAAACCCGAAACACGGGTCTAGTATTTTTGTGTAAAGAATCTATGAAAAAATTTTCAAAATTGTATCATTAATAATCACAAAGTTATAAGCTTGATAAGTTAACTGGTTGTCCACGCAAAAACATATGCAGATCACCACAAACAGCTAGTGTACGTACCATCTCCGCGTAATGGAAGTTTGAGTACGAGAAAGACATGATAATTTTAAAATCGAAACAAAACACTAAGGCCCGCGACTTGGAAGCGTAATTAAATATTTTTGGTACAAAATATAACATGGTGTAAAAATTATTGGAATCGATTCAGTTACTGATTCTGAACAAACTATATTCAGGTTTCGCATATACTAAAACTAATCTTGTATAATAGAAGACAAAAATAATCATATTAAGCATCACGCCAAGTCTCGAGACCCTTTTACATTAAACAGTTGTGTGATCTAATGTACAACCAAGTTTCGCATTCTCAAAACCTTACTCTCGACGGTTTTAAGTTTACATTTTCTTCTGCCCGCGGCTTCGCCCGTATGGATGTCAGAAATTACCCCACAGGAACATGCTACCTGAATAAATAGTATCCTATCATCAAAATCCATTCAACCGTTAAAACCCCAAATGTAACAGGCATACGCTTAATAAATGCAAATAATCTTATTTGTCATTATGATTTATTTCTTTTATGGTTAATTGAACAGTAGTGCGGCGAATAACGAGTTGTAAGATGTAGATTTGAACCCAGATATGCGGTTCCTTTGTATAAATTACTTTGTATAAATAATTACATCACCTGCACTGCTCTCAAAACAGAAAACATCGTGACGAAACCGACATGTCCTAGAACCAAAAGTTCCTTGACGTGTGGCATCTGCCAACCTGTACTGGGTCCGCATGGTGAATGGCCATGCCCTCTCATCTAGAGGAGGCCTGCTGGGACAATTCTCAGCAGTGAGAAAATTATTATTTATTTATTTATTTATTAAAACTTTATGCACAAGTAAAAAATACTGTACAAAGGCGGACTTAATGCCTGAGGCATTTTCTACCAGTCAACCAATAAAAATACAATATGTTCAAAGTAACAAACTATGATCAGAACGCTGTGTCTATCGAGAACTCAAATATGCACGACTATTATAGATTCTTCATTAAAATTGGGACCGAATACGCGATCTATGAACGGTAAATTGCTGTTTACGATTTATGACGTATTGAAAAAAAACTACTTACTAGATCTTGTTCAAACCAATTTTCGGTGGAAGTTTACATGGTTATGTACATCATAATTTTTTTTTAGTTTTATCATTCTCTTATTTTAGAAGTTACGGGGGGGGGGGACACTCATTTTACCACTTTGGAAGTTTCTCTCGCGCAAACTATTCAGTTTAGAAAAAAATTATCTTAGAAACCTCAATACCATTTTTGAAGACCTATTCATAGATACGATGAAAAAAAAAAATTGAGTTTCAGTTCTGTGTATGGGGAACCCCAAAATTTATTGTTTTTTTTTTCTATTTTAGTGTGAAAATCTTAATGCGGTTCACAGAATACATCTACTTACCAAGTTTCAACAGCATAGCTCTTATACTTTCGGAAAAAAGTGGCTGTGACATACGGACGGACAGACAGACAGACATGACGAATCTATGAGGGTTCCGTTTTTTGCCGGAACCCTAAAAATAAAAAACATTTAATTTCATAAACATAAACCTTATGCATAAACCCAGAATACCTACAGGTTTGTACGGAACCCTCAGTGCGCGAGTCCGACTCGCACTTGGCCGCACTTTTTATAAATATACATTACTAGCTGTACCCTGCCACGCTTCGCTGTGGCATATTGTGATTGAATGGTTGAGAAATGAGAAACAAAACAAAGAATACATTAAGTTCCTCGATTTAAGTGAATATTTAATTCAGATTGTATAATAATCAGAATCAGATGCATTTTTTTTTTTTTTGTAAATAAATAATGTAATTGGGAACGAATATTGTTTCACATGTGACTGCGCCATTACTATTGCGGTTGTCAGCGAGTGTTTTCCTCGCTTCCGGCAGATGGCACGGTCACTGGTACACAGATGATCGTTAAAAAAACTGTTTTTCGCGGTCGCGGATATGTGACTGATGCAAAAAATAGATAAAAACAATCCTTTATGCGGATTATATATCATGCTAAAATTTCAGCTCGATCGGTGCAAAACTTTTTGAGTTTTTGAAGCGTACACAAACCAACATAACATTTATATATACTTAGTCTGGCCATAAATACTGTTACAGTTAAAAATAATAAAGATATTATATTTGAATTTGGAATCTGTCATTTTTAATGCGAGTGTTCATTGAGTTTTCTAATTTTGGCGCCAATACATTGTACAATATTTTGCGATATTAAAATTGAGTGGGGTGATAAAGAGGACCGAATCGTTGTGATTGCATTACACAAAATTGGTATGGGGCCAAATGCAATTTTCAAAACTCTCCATATGCTTGGTATTAGTCAAATGTTTGTGTACCGGGCTATTAATAGGTACAATGAGACCTCCTCTGTTTGTGACAGAAAAAGATATGGCCATCCACGTAGTGTTCGTACGAAAAAGGTGGTCAAAGCAGTAAGGGAAAGAATTCGAAGAAATCCTGTCCGAAAGCAAAAGATTTTATCTCGGGAGATGAAGATAGCACCCAGAACCACGTCATGTATTTTAAAAGATGACTAAGGACTTGCAACCTATAAGAGACGCACTGGTCATTTTTTAACTGACAATTTAAAAAATAATAGGGTGGTAAAATCGAAACAACTACTGAAGCGGTACGCAAAGGGAGGTCACAGAAAAAAATTGTTTACGGATGAGAAAATCTTTACAATTGAGCAACATTTTAACAAACAAAATGACCATATTTATGCTCAAAGCTCTAAGGAAGCTTCCCAATTAGTCGACAGAGTGCAACGTGGGCATTATCCGACTTCAGTGATGGTTTGATGGGGTGTTCGCTATGAAGGAGTGACTGAGCCATATTTTTGTGAAAAAGGTATCAAAACATCGGCACAAGTGTATCAAGATACCATTCTTGAGAAGTTAGTTAAGCCCGTTAACAAAATACTGTTCAATAACCAAGTATGGTCCTTCCAACAAGACTTGGCGCCGGGTCATAAAGCTCGGTCCACGCAGTCTTGGTTGGAAGTGAACGTTTCGGACTTCATCAGAGCTGAAGACTGGCCGTCGTCTAGTCCCGATCTTAATCCGTTGGATTATGATTTATGGTCAGTTTTAGAGAATATGGCTTGCTCTAAACGCCATGATAATTTGGAGTCCCTAAAACAATCCATACGATTGGCAGTGAAGAATTTTCCCATGGAAAGAATGCGTGCTTCTATTGATAACTGGCCTCAACGTTTAAAGGACTGTATTGCAGCCAATGGAGACCACTTCGAATAAGCTGTTTATATTTTAATTTTTTTTTATATTTACGTATTAAACTACAAAAAAGTAATAAATATTATATGCAATAAAAAAAAAATATTTTCTTCGTGACTAGGGTTGCCAGGCGTCCGGATAAAGCCGGACACAGTCAGTCTTTTTAGTTGCATGTCCGGCTAAATTAGATGGTGTCCGGCCTGTCCGGCTCTTGTTAGGCTTTTTAAAATATGATCTTTTTTTTTCACCACACCTCGTATCGCTAGCGCAAGTGAGCGAACTAGCACTGTATAAATAATTTTTCCCGAAACGGCGGAATTTTTGAGAAAAAAAAAAACTAAAAACCAAAAAACTCGTATAAATCTGGATCTAACCAAGTTGCGAGGTTCATTTATGGATTAAAATACTCGGCATAAGATACGCCATGAATGTACCTAACATCATTATTTCGTATCATGCTTAGTTTAAGCCGTAATTATTTTTTTCTTATTATTCGGATGGAAAAATTACGATTTTCAAAAAACTAGACTTGGTAGCTCAGTCGGGATACGAAACCTTGCATTCTGTCAGCTTTTTCAATAAAAATGGGATGTCCGAAAATCGGGCTTCTTAAAACACTGTGTTATGTTTAGTTTTGTTTTAAGACTAAACAATTAAAGATGTCCGGCCTTTTTACCCAAATGTCCGGCTAAACTGGCAGGTCTGTCCAGCTTTTCGGTTTTATGACCTGGCAACCCTATTCGTGACAATATTTATGGCAAGACTAGGTATATATATTTATAGATTTTACGGTCTCTCTAAACGACACCTTGCAGAACCTGCCATCTTTCAAAAATACTTACTACTAACCTTAACCTATACTATTGTACTTTGAAGCCGTAGTTATCAGAGGCACCCAGGTGAAACTATTTAAGAGCTAACTGGAAGACCAGGGTATCTTTGACATACCCCAGCGGATATTTCTGAATTGAAAAATCGTTTTCACACATCATAATATTATTGAACGGCCTAAGCAACGACAACCCACAATACGAGATAGATTAAAAAAGTCAGTCCTTTACGCGTAGAGGAGGTAACCGATTTTTTTCCATATTTTAACTACTTTGCCGGCGTGATTAATATGTAGAACCATTATGATAAATTACAGCTTTCTAGGACGTTTATGAATCTTTGGGCTAAGCTGTGGCTAAACAGACGCACATGGTGAAACTGTAAGAGTTTCTAGCTGACTGCGTTACTCTAAAAAGTAAGTACACCACATGTTAGAAAACCAAAACACCCTGTTCCAATTTAATGTCTATGTAAATACTTGCTACACTACAATTTGGGAGGCTGTTGGTAAATTAGACAAAACTGTTTGTTTTCAATTAGCGTCTACAGTCATACATTAAAGCATGACTATACCTAAATTTAGACATGTTAAATCAACATTTTCTAGCCATATCATAAGGAGTTAGATAATGATGAATCAACACCTTTGACTATAGTTAGGGAGCTGGCGAGCAAAATTTCGGTATGATCAGCACACAAGGCAGACGTTATTAAAAGTGATAATTATACCCTAAGAAAAATCAAGGACCTTGTCTGCCACCATGGTGACGCTGCGTTGTAAATTTTCAGCGTTTCAATAATGTTTTAAAAAAAAGGTGTGCTATATTATGCGCACACGTCTGCCGCTGGGGCTGATGATCACAGTCATCCTGTAAACACAAAGAATTGAAAAGGCAGACATCCAGGGCTCTGACTTTTGTAGTATTCAATTTTTTAATTTATTTTTATGATTTAAAAAACTGTATATGAAGTGCACACTTGGCAGATTTGAATTGTTCGATTAAAAACAATGAGAAGAATCACGGAAAAATAGTCTGCCAATATATTGCCTCTGCGTTGTCTATTGACAGTGCTCCAAAAATGTAAAAAAAAGAAGGTATGCTATATTATGCGCACACGTCTGCCTCTTGGATGGATGTTTGAATTACTTATGAAAACCAAGAAAATCGATAAGGCAGACGTTCAGGCCTCTGATATTCCAAATGCAGACATTTGATTTACTTTTTTCACCGACGCTCGCGCCAAACTAAGCAGGTGTAAAATATCCCCATAGATCCTTTCGTGGTGTCTCTTTTTTCTTTGGGAATATGAGTGAGAACGGTATAACTCAGTTCCGACCTTTTCCGTATTGTGAAATTAAATGTAAAGAGCGTATATCTAAATACAGCCTATATCTATATCTATAGGCATATAAAAGGGACTTTTTAATCCCAATATTAACAAAATTCGAACTGACTATACAAGAATGGGCAACAAACTACACTGTTAGTCCATTAAAATGATTCACTTTGTATATTAATATGTGAAGACGATGCACTTAGAGTGAGAGACACTATTTGTGTAGAGTAAAATTACGAGTGTGAATTGTTTTTTTTTGCTCTTTTATTCTACATTTCTTCATTTAATCAATTTCCTACTGCAGAAATATCTTTACAGAAAAGCATTAGTTTTCTGCTCTGTTCTTCTTTTCTGTTAAATGAACAAAATAAAATAGAATCTTATACCTTTAAACGAGCAATTCTTGTATATATATATATAATCTGAATCTCGGAAACGGCTCCATCGATTTTCATGAAATTCAGTATACAGGGGGTTTCGGGGGCGATAAATCGATCTAGCTAGGCTTCATTTTTATAAAATGTTGTTTTATTCGTGTTTTCAATGACCAACTTTATCGATAATCAACTTGAACATAAACTTATTATTTTAAACACAATTTACCAAAAAATACCGAGCAAAGCTCGGTCATCCAGATATTGAGAAATAAAACACTGACAGATAAATTAATTAACTCTAGCTGTAACAGTCAGTAGCATGAGCTGTTGGTCCTGACTTTTACATTGGGACGCCAAATAGCATATATTTTTTTTTTACCTACAGACCAGTTCAATAATATATTCCTACATTTTACAAAAACTATTCCAGCGGGCGAGCACGTCCTCTGTGATAGGCTTGAGTCACGCATTTTATCACGGTTTTTGTCACCAAACTGTGATAAAAATGTATGACTCAAGCGTATCATAGTAGGTCGTGCTCGCCCCGCAAGAACCCAGTTTTAATCAACTGGTACCGAGATTTGGAAGTATTGGAAATAAGTGGTCCAATGACTGGTCCATTCTTATTTGATAGGATAATTAGACAACCAACATAACAAAAATTATTTGAACTGATTTACACAGTCTCGATGAGATTTTAAAACAATTAAAATGTTTAAATATTTACTTAGCACAATAATAGGTTATAATAACTTGGACACGACGATCAAGATATTCATAACTTAAGGTGGGTGCGGTATATTAAAAAAAACTTGACGTGATTAAAATATGAGACTTGTCATGTATTTTAGTCGTAAAATGGTAGGTATAAAACACATCCCTACTATCATACTAATATTATAAATCTGAATGTAAGTTTGTTTGTAACGCTTTCACGCGAAAACTACTTAACCGATCATAATGAAACTTTATACACATATTCTTGCAGGTATTACAAGTAACATAGGAAACTTTTTATGAAAAAAAAACTATACCAGGCCACTCAGAAAGTTGCAAAAAAACGTTTTTTTGCATGAGAGACTGGCCAGTTATAAACTATTATAAAAATAAAGATTATTTATAAGTAAAAATAGGTACGTTCCAATTTCAAAATTTCCCTCCACATTTTTTGCGAGCTAATTAAAGTCTCATTGGAAAATGGATTTGTGCCGGGAACATTTTTGCGTTATGATTTTTTACGATTTCAAGAGTCGCCTGAAACCAGACGAATCATACGATAGACTTCAAATTGCATTCATGGATGAAGGCCCTTCCAAGGCAATTGTGTATCGTTGGTATAACGAATTCAAACGTGGTCGACTAACTTTGGGGGATGAAGAAAGAAGTGGTCGCCTTTTGACGGCTGTTACGGAGGAAAACGTGCTAGCAGTGAAAAATTGAATCCAAGACAATAGGCGAATTACGTATCAGGAGATTCAACACATACTGCAAATTGGATCGGGAAGCCTTCACGAGATTCTACATGTGCATCTTCGCGTGAGGAGGATAGTTTCACGCTGGGTGCCGCACAACCTCACTGATGCTCAGGAGCAGGCCCGGGTGGAATGGTGCCGTGATATGACAAACAAATTTGAAGCAGGCTCGTCTCGGCGTGTTTACGACATTATTACAGGTGATGAGTCCTGGATTTATCACTACGATCCAGAAACGAAGCGCCAGTCGACGGTTTGGGTGTTTCAAAACGAATCAACGCCTACCAAAGTGATGCGATCTAGAAGCGGGGGGATTTTGATCGCGAGCTTTTTCAATTTGACTGGCTACTTGGTGTCAATCCCTTTACGGAACCAAAGAAGCATCAACGCCGAATGGTATACTACCAAACGCTTGGCAGAAGTTTTCTCTGTTGTGAGCAACAAGCGACCAAACACAGGGCTCCGCGGGCTACTGCTCCACCAAGACAACGCACACCGCGCTCAAAACGAGGGACTTCTTTGACAGCACGCCGGTCAAACTTCTGCGTCACCCTCCTTACAGCCCTGAACTAGCACCGTGTGACTTCTTTTTATTCCCAAAAATTAAAAATCAGCTCAAAGGGATAGAATTTTCGTCGCCGGAAGATGCGCTGTCAGAGTTCGAGCTGGCTGTAAACGAAGTGTCTGCGGCGGACTGGAAAAGTATTTCGAAAACTGGTTCAGACGCATGATATTTTGCATAGAGGCTAGTGGAGAGTATTTTGAAAAGATATAATAGTAAAATATTTATCTATAGAACTCTTCTTTTTATTTTCGCAAAAGTTTCTGAGTGTCCCACGTATTTATTGTTATTTTTAATACGAGTGAAGCTGCGGGCAGAACCTCGTTCAAGATAAATGACTGTACGTCAATGGAAATAAAATGTTAACTAGTGTTATGTGGTGTGATGCTCAAAACCAAAAGCATTAAAAAACAGAAAATTTTCCCAAAAAAAAATAAAAGTAAATAACTTGGGGCGTCAGTTTAAGTAATCAAAAAATGTAAATCAATATCATAAAAATGCCCTGTGTACCTATAGTACAAACACAGCCACAGCCAGTAATGTTTAAGCCATGGAGCCTATTTCCATCCATCGGGCAACTATAAATTATGCAATTAAATTAGCAACCATTGTCTAGAGCGAGCGAGTGCACGTTTATAGAGTGAAGTGCATAATATTGTTCCTTCAGCCGGGGAGAAATTTTGTTCAGTAAAGTGACACTCTACGTCAATTTGCCGTGCCGTATAGCCATTTCATACAACTGGGCAATAGGTTTATTTATTTCGTAATAAAAGTGTATTTTCTAAAACAAGTTAGAAAATACACTATAAAGGTCGTCTTTTGAGTCACAAGGCCAATTCTCGTATTAAAAAAAACGTGCAAAATTTAGTTGCACGCTCATCTCAGCGACAATTAAATGTCAAAGACTTGTCAATATGTCTGTACTGGAGATATTTTTGACATATTGCGACTGATATCAGACTTTGAACGCTCTAAAAAATTACGAGTATTGCCCCTGCTAGTGACAGAACTAATAACAAAGTAGGTACAAAAACCAAACTAAAACAAAACAATTTAATAGTAGATTATACACAGCATGGGAGGAAGAGGATGAGCGCTATTTGGAATCCTGAGTGCGGCGAGGGACTCAAGCTCGCCCATGACGAAGACACTTTTATCGCCGAGGATAATACTCCACTTTTCGGACCTACTGCGAGGAAATAAAACGCAAGCCGAGTTACGAATTTTTTGTTTATAAAACATTTAAAAACCGGGTAATACCTATTTATATCAGGTTAATACATTATTTACCCGACAATATGACAATAAAGACAAGGTCATGTTTTTCATGCATTCTAAATTTCTATGTAACTTTGTATGTGGAATTCTTTATACCCTCGAAGGATTTTATCGACGCGCTGGCGTCGCGTAAAGGTTATAGGCTAGGTACCATTACTATGTGCGCTACCAAAATAAAGGGCATGAGGAGAAGATTCCAAAAGTACGCACTAAAATGTATAAAATAAATATAAAATGACAAAATCAAAACTCGACTGCAACTAATATTTTTGAACAAGCTTACTTTTCAAGCAGTCTGATGCAGTTGGTGGTAACCAGTCTGAGATTGAACTAAAACAAATGACTGCAAGTCAGGTCCTTGGATTTTTTTCAATAGTTAAATTTCAAACAGTTTCACCAAAAACACAATAAATAATATCGCCAATAGAATTTTAGCCCAAATCCAACGTTCTAACGGGGCACAGTGTTTTATGAAGACCATTTTTCGGACATTGCTTTTTATATAAAAAGCTGATAGTTTAAGTTATTTAAATGCAATATTTCGTATCCCCATTTCACTAGTATGTTTAGTTTTTGAGATATAATTTTATGAAAATCGTCTTTTTTTCAACCGGGTATTTAGAAAAAATATCATATCTCTGAAACTAAATATGATACGCAATTATGATCTTAGAAACATCGATGGCGTTTTTTATGCTGCATATTTTACAGTATAAATAAATCTCGGAACTTCGTTAGATTCGGACTTATACGAGGTTTTTTGTTTTTTGTTTTTATTTTTTTTCTCGGTAATTCCACCGTATTTGGAAAAGTTATTTATGCAAAAATTATGCCCTCCATCTTCCCTACATACCACAAAAATAACACATCCTAATTGCGTGGAATCTAGAAGTTATTCCAAATTAACTGTTTTTGCTAGGGTCGTCACTTTCTAATCTTAATTTTGATGACTCAATTTTTATTTATAGGTACGTTTTGGTTATTAAAATTTCGACTATTAATCCTAGGAACTTTGTTATATCCAGACTTATAAAAGGTTTTTAATTTTTTATTTCTTTTGTTCTCGATAATTCCGTAGTATTGGGATAAGTTATTTATACTGAAACTACACTTGGCCAGCAACTTCGTTCGCGCATATTTTCATAAAAACTTTAACACCCTTTAAAACTGAATTTTGACGGTAGTTTTGACAAACGAATAACGGGCCGATTCTATTGTCACAAAATTCTCTAAACTAAACTAAAAATCACTTAAATTTGGTTTATCCCTGTCAAACAACGATTTTCTATTCTGAAATACTAAAAGTGACAAAACTTAACTATATTTTAGTTTAATAGCACCAAGATTGCACTGAATTATTAGTTTAGTGAAAATGTAAATTTTGCTATTCTGAGTTTGCCGGTTTTCACCAAAAATTTTGACTTAATAATTTATTTGAACTAAATCTGACTATTTTTAATCGCGATTAAAAAAGTGTGGAATAAGACTAGTGATCATGAACTAAAATTCACACTAAGGCCTCGCCTTCACGGGCAAAGACAGTACTGTATTTTTTGTTTTCCTTTTCTTTTGCTAATATCTCGAAAATGGCGTGTCCTATCACAAAAATAATGAAAATTTCGAGCCCCTTTAGAACCCCTGCACATTTAAATCTCAACACGTGGGTAATATTTTTTTATATTTTTCAAACAAAAAGTGAAATTTTTCATATAAACACGTCCAGGCTGCCACCTAGCGCGCGCCTTCGTCTCTCAAAAAATTCATTGCGTAGCGCACAAGTACCACGTTGCGAAACCAAAAGAAAAAAAAATACCACGTTGTGTTGCGATTGTCAAATTCGATTTTTGTCGTGTCAAAATAATTTTTAAATTTAGAGATTTTTTCTTGCAGAATAGCGTTACAATTCTCATATCCAAAAGTAAGGAATTTTAGAGATAGTTTAGTTCGGTGTACAACAGAATCGGCAATGACAATCATTATTTTGATTTGAATTTGTGCTAAGTTTTAGGTTTATTAACCTAAGAAATAAGATTCCTCCATACGATCTTTAAAAACCCCTAAATTGTTCTATTGGAGGTAGTTCTGAAAATCAAAAATGACATTAAAATGTAAATGTGCCCTGCCCACTGCCCGTTAAGTTTGGCGATTCTTCTGATTGTGTGGATAACTTTGGTATAAATATAGACATAACTTCAGATCCGGATATGAACTAATATAATATGATCGCGTGACAACCCTAACGACGTAGAATACGGATCGAACTTAAAAATGTTGTGGTTTCTAGATTCCACGCAATTAGGATGTGTTATTTTTGTGGTATGTAGGGAGGATAAAGGGCCTAATTTAAGTATAAATAACTTTTCCAAATACGACGGAATTACCGAGAAAAAAAATAAAAACTAAAAACTGAAAACCTCGTATAAGTCTGAATCTAACGAAGTTCCGAGATTTATTTATACTCTTAAATATGCATCATAAAAAACACCTTCGATGTTTCTTAGGTCACAATTGCGTATCATATTTAGTTTCAGAGATATGTTTTTTTTTCTAAATACCTGGATGAAAAAAAGACGATTTTCAAAAAATTATATCTCAAAAACTAAAAATACTAGTGAAATGGGGATACGAAATATTGCATTGAAATAACTTAAACTATCAGTTTTTGATATAAAAAAGCAATGTCCGAAAAATCGTCTTCATAAAACACTGTGCGGGGGTTCGTGCCACATTATCCGATCATTTAGCTCATCGACGGCGACTAAAACCTATGCAGTGGGAACTCTCGTCGAACTTTCATCGAGCTGTACTTGACTGAAAAAATTGTTTATTTTTGGTGGCAGTTTCATTCGAATTTATAGTTGAGATTCCAAAATTCAAATCACAATATGCACCAGCGGGTCATAATGAAATTCTACACTATTAAATCCCGGCTAGACTTTAATAACTTGTTTTAATGGTTTGTATGACATCTAATTTGCCAGGGTCGTGGGGCTTTCGGGACCAGGACCGCGGTCCCAGGTTCCACCTTTTAACATAATAAATATTTTTAGTAGTATTTTGGGACCACAAGTAAAATAAACAAAGTTATGTCTTGGAAAACTACGGACAGCCAAAAAATTAGAAGTTATGTAAAAAAAATAATTATAAAACGATATAATATTTATTTCGACGCTTGAAAGGCAAAATTGACTAAGCGACATTGTGGCCCTATGGTCTAATCACCCACCGAAACGTAACAATAAACTTTTAAATAACTTCACTATCACTACACGACTTAGAGTCACCAAGTTATGACAACTTCGAAGGCATAAAGCATTTTCTAGCTAATACATACCCACCCATGTTAGGTGAGCTCCTACCGAGTTATGACCACTTGGTACTTCGAAGGCATAAAGCGATTTCTAGCTGACACTCCTATGTTTAGTAAGCTCCTACTAAGTTATGGCAACCTGGTACTTCAAAGGCATAACGCGTTTTGTAGCCGACACACAAAATGTATGAGAAAATGTTTATTTTTTCTTTCTCGTATTTTTTTGGTCACTATACTTTAATTTCATTTTTCATGTGGTCCCAAAATACTACTGCAAAATAATTATTGAATTTTACGTGGAATCCGGGACCGCGGTCCCGGTCCCGAAAGCCCCATGACCCATTTGCCATTAGCGAGCAGGTGGTGTGAAAAATAATTATGATAGTTACTTGAATTCCTAGTCTCAGATAATTCACTTTTACCCTTTTTGAAGACGATGCTGCATTCTATATTTTGTCTCGTCGAATAGTTTTGATGTTCCTTCGATGAAACATATTTGTGCTGCCACAGATATTAATGAATGACTCATGAAATCACTTATCATTGCCGAGTTGTTCATAGTAATATATTTGTGCTCGTGACTGTTCCTATGAAATTAATTACCCTGAGTTTACATAGGAACAGAAGACGCATGAAAAGAGATTGCATGCACCGGAGATGGGAATGTTGAGATGGATAAGTGGACTGATCAAAATGGATAAAGTTAGAAATAAGTTCATAAGGGGAAGTTTGAAGGTGGCGCCAGTGATACAAAAGTTGAAAGGAAATCTTTTATCGTGTATGTATGTAAAATGAGTATATGTATATGATGATGAGAAGGGATGAAATGCATGTGAATAAATAAGCGAGGGAGAGAACCCCCAGAAAAGATGGACGGATTATGTAAAAAATGATATGAAAAAAAAGAAAGTGAATGATGATATGACGACGGACGTGGAGAATGGCAGTAGAATACATCTTGCGCTGACCCCAAGTAACATGAGACAAGGGTAGGAAGATGGTGATGACATTGTCATGGTCATATTCATTCTTAAAATGAGTCTAAGTAATATTCATATTCTGTATTAAGGTAAACGACCCAATAACCGTGAAGTTTCGAACTTCACAGAGTTTGCAAGTCTACTATGCTATAACTACTAGACTAGACAAATACAATTTTTACATGACTAGATAGGTAATTTAATAAAGTTTTAATGTTATATGCTTTTTTTAAATTAGTGCCAATGTTATTTAACAATAATTTTAAAAAAATACGTAAAGGACCAATTGTACCAATACCCGGTAGATTTGTACTAGTAAACGTTAAATTGTCCCAGAATCCGGTAATTTTCATAGCGAATTTGAACTCTATTGCTTTACGTTAAGGTTCACAGAAATACTATTTTTTAATTTCTATGTCAGTTAAATAAGTAAGGGTCTTGTCAAGTCATGGGGTCTATACCTACATATTCAAAGAAAAGACGTTATTAGTTATGATTTTTTTTTAATATATTTTATACAAATGATAGGTAACATTATTTATTTCAGACATTTGTTAAAACATTAGTTTTCAGTTAGTTTACTTAAAAAAAAGCATAAAAATAAAACAATCAACTACGAAATGCTTGAAATGAAACATAAATCTAGTGGTTTACTTACAAATTAGTCAAAAAAACAAAACTTATCTCTTAGTCTCAATTAAAAAATGTAACTGGGTATCTAGACAATCAGTCATTATAAAGTAAATAGGTAAAATCAAGTACTATATAACTATGATTGCACTTGGATTTCAAATATCACAATTTATTTCCTAAATACTTAACAAACTCCTAGGTTAGGTTTACCTACCAAGGGAAACACCAGCAGTCTTATAAAAAGTTAAGTCTCAAAAAAATACAAATCTGGTCACTTTAAAAAAAATACTTAGTATAAAAAATATTTAACCTCTAAGTCCCTGAGATACCACATTTGGTATCCACACAATTTGGTTTTTTAATTGTGTCTGTAATTACGGTAATTGACTGGTTAAATTAAAATTACACTATGTATAACAACTTTACAACTAATATTTGGAAGAATGTAATGAGATCACTAGGAAAAATGAGAAGAATTAACCTTGTGTCAGCTTGAAATATTCAAGCAAATCTACGCAATATCACGTACCTACATAAAAACGAGTATAATTTAATTCAATTCGAAATATAAAATAGTTATAATGGGTACAGGATCACAGTTAAACAATATTTTTAATAAATTAGGTACCCAGCTTAAAAGCCTCATCTTAGTGTAAGGAAATAATGAACGAGAAAGCTTAGAGCTTTGGATTATTTAAATCAGGTGTACAAATAATTGACAAGGCAATCAAACCCAAATCTTTACATTACTTACTAGCTTCTGCCCGCGACTTCGTTCTCGTTAAATTTCTTGTTCCCCCGACCCTTCCCGTTGCGTCGAATCGCCTACCCGTGCGATGTTCCCCGTTTTTGCAACATTTTTCATTACTGCTCCGCTTTTCTTGGTTGTAGGGTGATGTTTTCTGACTGCCTCCATGGCTTTTAATATAGCCTTCTGCTTATCAGTCATGGCTAGCTGAAAACAAAAAATAACACGGCTCTTGCAAGTTTCTGAATTTGTATCAAATAATATATATACTATTGAAATATCTTATGAAACTAATTATAATAACATGGTGGTTCAAATTATTTAAAAACACACAAAGCCCTCAGGTTAAAATTCCCCGTTTGCCTTCTTGCCCCCGTTACAACAACAAGTGCCTCCACATCGCATCATGAAAATTTTTCGCTCTGAAGTTTGCCTTAATCAAAAGCGCGCCATACGATGTGCATAGAAAAGCCTGATTTCAGAACAGCAGATTAGTAAAGCAAAATGTGCAAAATATAACAATCATACACAAAAAATCCGAAAAAAGTTGAGCGAAGCAAAATAAGACTTAACTCAAGGTATTAAGAACGATGCCGGGTTTAAATGCAACTGTTAATTCATGTCCTAATAACCGGCAGAAAAATTCTACAGTTTTAATGGAAAATGTGACCTATTTCAAGGCAATAAGTGTACAATAACGGGTTCGGTGTAATTGTATAATCGGGTTGATCGTGTACCAATATCCGGTAAAAAAAAATACGACTTTAACGGGTAATGGGTCAACTAGGGGTTTTTGAGTACCAATACATGTGATGTGTAAAAATATTTACTTTACAATAAGATTCAGCCCAATTTATAGTTTATATCGCTAAAGAATAAACTCAAATATTTTAGAAAATTAACACTCTTACCTTTACATTTCTCGTCGCAGGGTGGCTAGTTGATCAACGCGACGTGATGGTTTGCTAGTTCACTGTCAGAACTTAGAATTTACATGGTTTTTTTTAGTAAGCAACTTTTTTGATTGAGTAGTTTTGACACCATTAAACTTTTCGGTCAGTGTTGTGATTTAAATTGTGCTAAATATTACCAAGAATATGTTGCCATTCGTAAACTTTAACTTATTATTAGTAGAAAAGAGTAATCATAAAAAAAACTGACAAGTTAACGGGTACTGGGACACTAACGGGAATACGTACTTCTACCTTACCTCCGATTTCAATGAAAAGCAGCTAAAAAAAATCAGCACGTCAAAGGTTTTGCTCTACCGTCGGGTAAACAATAATATGCAGTTGCAGTAGCCGTAGTCGTAGATTTGTGTTTGTTATACCTATCTCTTAGATACCTACTTGATATTATCCGCATACTGCCTATCTAGTCTACCGCGTATCCGGTCACTATGTACATCTTTTTCTTTCATGACCTGACAAAAAAAGGTGTAGTTCCGGTTTTTTTTTGTTTTAATATGATGGCAACACCAAGAGCAAAATCCTTGTATGGTACGCTGGGCCTGGTGGTCACCTGAGCTATAAAGAAGTTAGCTGAAGCAAGCCAGAGGCTTTTCCATGAACGCGCGAAGGACGTTAATTCGAACGATTTTTTTATACAAAATAAAACTCTCTTTTGCTTTAAATACATGTATGCAATCACAATTAGTGTCACTACCTAGAAATATGGACTAAGTCTTAAGACTCAATAAATATTATATTAATTGCGAATATTTTGTCAGTTTGCGTGATGAACTTAAACGAAGCATAAGGAGTATGTAAGATTGATAGCAGTTCTGTAGTACCTGTCTACCCACATGGCAAGAAGGCGTGAGCTTATGTATGAATGAGTAGTCTGAAATTTAAAAACTTTCGAGACCCACAGTTTGGCGTGATACACCTCCGCAAGACAATTCATTTTATTACAAAGTTAACCAACTCTTTGCCCAACCATTTTAAATATTATAATAAATTAACAGTATCCTTCGGTACGCTACGCTACGCTACGCTACGCTTCGTATAAAAAAGGTCCATTTTACAACAGCTTTGTTAAAATTCACAATATCTAAAAAGAGTCTGCGCTCTGAATAACAAAGAGACTACTTAGTTTTATTAAAATATCGACAGTCTTGTGTCCAGGTTGGTTAAGGATAAGGTAGGTAAGGTATGTCAAATATGTAGTTAGTCCCTAGGGTTGTTGATAAAGTAATAGTTTCGTGGTTTCTGGCAGCCCTGACTGGAATGAGTGCCAGCTGAGGTGCAGAAACTGGTGCCAGTTCGTCGAGTGAATATAAATCAGAGTTTAGGTTCGAACTTCGCTCTCGTTGCGACGATAAGCACGCGTTCATTCAACTGTACTTTTGTTACTACCAGAGTTTGTGTTCTGTACGTCTACCTACCTACCTACTTACTTAGTCATTTAAAAAACCACCTCGAAATTGTCGCTGAAAATTTTATCCTCCGTACACCGCTCATAGAATCAAGAAGAACGTATATTTTTTACCTTAAATCACAATTTTTAAGATAGTTGCATCATTATGAAGACAGTTATTTTGTTTCTGTTCTCAGAATTATTCTCTATATCTTCGTGAATTTCAGCGGGTCTTTCTTCTCCTGTATTATTGACACAATAAAATAAGTCAAGTGCCCATTAACATTAAATCCGAAATTACATCAGGAACACGATAAAATAAAATCTTTAATTAACACATAAATCGGCTTTTATGGGAACGAGAATCAGGTGATTAGCAAAAGCCATTGTAATTGCTGTTACAATCTGAACACCTTAATGAGGAGGGGATTAGTACATTCATAACAAATTATAACGAAATGGGTGTTCGAATTTGAAAAACGTTTGATAAAATTGTTTTCTCGGCTGGTTTATCCACTCTCAGTTCCTATACCTATTGCTCACTGAACTGTTGCAACAAAGAACTGAAAGGATTTGATTCTCTTTGTAAAATACTTTAACGCCATGACAAAAGTGTATTACACAGTAGCCCGTTGCAGCAGGGCAGCTTCAAAGGAGCGTTCCACAGTGGACTTCGATATACTGAGAGTGAATACAAAAATCGTAAAGGCTACAGCTATATATATGTAGCTTAGATAGGTGCAGGTAGTTCTATCTGGACTAAGGTATCACATCTGATCGCCCTTTCTGAATGCATGCACATAGTTACACCGTTTTGTTACGCCAGTTTGCTTCTAAAAATAGACAGAAAGTGATTGATTGTATCTTGAGACTGTTATTGAGTTTGGTCGGTTCAGCTAACGGTAGAAAACGAACATATTTGGTATCCATCATCATCATCATCATTTCAGCGTATGACGTCCACTACTGGACATAGGCCTCACCCAATTTGGGAGGTTTTGCCATAATCGCCACGCTTGGCAGGCGGGTTGGCGATCGCAGTATGCTGGTAAAATGCATAGAGAACGCTGCTGCCCATTCTCTAGTAAGTCCCTTAGTCGCCTTTTACGACACCCATGGGAAGAAATGGGGTGATGCTATTCTTTACGTCCGGCACCACGCGACACCATGACCAGACGATGACCAGATATTTGGTATCAGGTATATACAACTACTACAGGGTCGAATTAAATTTCCTGGCGAAACGTAGGCTTCCTAAATACGCCGGCGTCAAACCGGCACCAGACTGCATGTCGGCACCGCACCGCGCCGTAACCGTAACCATGTATAATCCATGTGAGACAATTTTGGGCATATCCTGTTTAAAAAAAAGCCTGCATAAAATACAAAGTTAAATTACACGTACTTCTTGTAAAAAAGTAGGAAATAATGACAAAGAAATGTCGTATATCTCAGACTGTACAACAGATTTTTTTGTGCAGTCTTTACAGTTTCATTGACAATGCTTTATTGAACTGTTACCGTTGCTTTACTATTTAAAACTCGGCATCAAGGCGGTGTAGGTAAATGCAGTTCTGGTGCGGCGCTGGTACGGTGCTTGCGCGATAATCATGCGTATACACAATCATGTAGTCCGGCGCCGGTGCGTTTCCACTATCAGCATGAAGCATTACGATAAAACAAAAAACAAATTTTCCAAACTCATTATACCTTTTCACTAGCGTTCTAACGGAACCTCGCCTCCACCTCCGCAAGTGCGGCACTTCCACAAGAAATCGTACCTGCGCCTCTGTAAGGTTTTTGCTGCTGCTGAACAAGCCACGCGTATGTCTCAATCTTATTACAATGATTACTGACACCTACCTACGGATTAAACTTAATCTTCGTGCGCTAAATATGGCTGCTGCGCTGCTCAAGCTCACCTATTTAATAAAATTGCGGATTACCAGACTTACTAATTTACTACTGCGCGGCGTTGCCTTAACTTTGATATGATTTCACGCTAAGCTAACGTGATTAGCGTCTAAGAGACGAGAGAATAGCATGTGGCACAGGGTTGTGATATCCTAGGATGCTATTATGATGTCAGTAATTAGTAAGTGCATTTGTAGTTTCTCTACCTACTTACTCTGTAAAAATGGGGAGTGATATGAAGTTTCGAATGACGTTATTGCGACGCAAGCTATTTCGAAAATATTTACGAGTGGTACGCCAGTTCAAAAATGTATTGAGTAGAAAACCGCTATAGGTATCGAATGACATTATCGCGAACACGCTGATCCGAAAAACTGTTTGAATGTTACGCTAGCACGAACGTCTTTGTATCAAAATCCACTGTTGCGAATAGCATAATCCAATTTGAATTTGTTTGGGGATCGAACTCGCGCATTTTTTCGACTCAATGTGTTTTCGAACTGGCGTACCACTCGTAAATATTTTCGAAATAGCGTGCGTCGCAATAACGTCATTCGAAACTTCATATCACTCCCGTAAAAATATTAGTGTGTACTCTCAGTGTGGATTTCCAAATAGGAAAATACCATTTATGCCCAAATGGAGTGTTTGTCCCTAAATTCCGAAACTTTAGCACACTTTTCATCAATAAAACTATTACAACGTATTTCAGCTCATCCCATAGCAATGAAACACCATCTATAAAATTGTATTACCTATGCGAAAGTGTTTGTTTTGTTTTAACATGTTTTTATTCACAGCCATTGATAGCTAAGTCAGTATATTGAATTTTCACTATCGGCAGTTAAAAATACAAGCCCGCATGTCAGAGGTATACCCAAATCAGTGAATACAATCGTCATACTTTTCAGAGCCTTTGTACTAAGTTTCGACTTTAATAAGGGACTTATTAGAACGTTTACTAGATCATTCTAGCTAATGTTAACTTTTGTGATTCGTCGTCAATACCATTGTATAAACTTGCTCGAGGACTTAACATAGTCTGTCAAGTTTGTGATGAATGGATGTCCTTATTAATTTAATACCTTATGGTTACCCGTATCTAAACCGTGCCTAAAGCAGCGTGACTGAAATCAAACCACAGCATTGGCACAAGTTACTAAGAGCGGATTTCAACGATGTAACTGAACTCGATCAGCACTTCTAAGCCACCTTTAGTTTAACTGGTGATATTCACCCTTAGTAGGTAGTTCTCAGCAGTAACTTAAGCCGTATTTCAGTACCTCACTCAAGACTCAAGCATTACTTACTTAAGATAAAACCGTTATTGGTTTGGACTTAAGTAGTTTTGAGTCGGTTCCAAACAATCAATGAACAAAGATCACTCAAAGCACCGACTCAAAATGACATAGGAATCTACTTACATTCGTTGTGATGTTTTTTCATTGGTGCTAATGAGGACTTAAGTACAAACTACACCATGTGATCCGCTTTACACAACACCATTTCAATACAGAGGGTGGGGATATATTTCTGTACTGTACCAAAAGAATTAGTTTTAGGGTTCCGTACCAAAATGGTAAAAAAAACCCTGGTGGTGAGACTCAGTCTGTATGTCACAGCTGGATATCTCAAGAACTACTAATACTATCTTGAAATTAGGAATAGTTTTAGATGACGTTTGCCCAAGTATTTTGCAAATAAGAAAGATATAAAAATAGTTCTTTTTTTTGCAACAAGGACTAAACGTTGTCTTAAAAAATCAGAATGGGGCTACTAGGGTATGTGACGTATCATATGTAAGAGCGCTATTTGTACATTCTCAACATTTCTTTTAAGGCTGCATAGTTTTCGACTTAAAAATAAAAATGTTCCTCCCCCTCTTACCTCCGAAGTTTGCATAGAGAAAAATCTGAAACAATTCTATGTGATAGAAGTTTAAGTTAAGATTACAGGAACAATAAAACGATGTCTCTAAATAGGACACTTTTTCATAAATCATCAACAAATTACATTAGTTCCCCTATCGGTCAAGAGATGGCACTGACCTAAAACTGCACTGCTATATGCAATAAGATTTATACTACAATTTATTTGTATCTATTGGTACGGAACCCTCGGTGCGCGACTCCAACTCACTTTTGACCTGTTTTTTACCCAGGAATGCCCGAAGGAGCACTAGCAGACACTTATAAAGCGGAAAGTGGAAAGTACATATTAAAAGCTTGTGAAAATGCGTGGAAACTACATACACAATATATTTAGTAAGCTAATTGTTATACATAGGTACTAATAACATTGATACAGACGCTGTTGGTATTATACATAAAATACATGCTCAATTGAAAAGCTTATTGCTGTTAGTTAATCTTCGAAGATACAGATTTTAGGTCAACTTTTAAAACTAGATGGTGCCGCCTTTTCTTGGCTGACTGACCCATAAGAAAAAAATGCAGAGGTCATGGTCTCTTATAAAGTCCAAAAATTGCTTTTAAGATATGTGAAACTAATAAAGCAACGCAGGGCCATGTTTGGAAGAGTCTTTTCAACAAAGAGCCTTTGCAGTTTTGAGTTGACCTGTGATGACAGCTCAGCGACCTGTAACACGATGCTACTAGATCTGCAGGACAATTACTCAAGGCACGTAAAAAGTACACAAAATCGCGACCGTTATATCAAGTCTAGTATTCTAATTAGCCTGTTGGTATACATGTCTATTAAGATCAATTTACTTTGAAACCGCAGATAAATTATTCCGAATGATATTAATAGTTGCACTCAATGCATTGTCCATTCATGGCCCTTTCATTACGTTCCACTGTATATTTAAAAAACAAACATGTTGTCTATGCATCGCGGGCACTTGTGTTCTATTCGGAACGTGACCGGGATTTTTAAGTTCAAAGTGGCCGCGAGTCGACTGACACGGCGGTCGAAATATCTTTATAGTCGCTGTTAATCAATCAAATAGCTACGGTCCGAAGTGTAGGAGGTTAAATGTTTAACACGGGGCTACAACGTGGGTAGGTGGTATTGTCAGGGAAATTTAATGAGCTAAATTGACATTTTGCGCCATTTTACCATGTTACGGTCATTCTCATTACTTATGTAGGTACAACTGTCAAGGAACGCGCGTTGTGTTTTGAATAACTACACGGATAATAAATTTTAGTTGGTAGTGTTTCTAAACAATAAATTCATCTAAGCTACCTATGGTTCAAGTCAACACTAAGTTTCATATTAGAAAACCTCAGTCAAGACTCAAGCATTGCTTAAAAGTAGTTTCAACCAATGAAATGGCTTTAAACTAGCTTTAATTTAATGATTAACTCTTTAGACACTCTTATTTTCTTTCTAAGAATGACACCTATCCTTACCACTGGAAATAATAAACTTCATTTACCTTTTTCTGTCGACTTTTTCATAAAAACTCATTCAACGGGATTAAATTAATTTAGAGGGTTGAATTGGTTATTTTAATGATAATAATTCTCTAAATACATAGAACCGTGTTGCGAATCATATTTTGTTCAGTATACAGCTTGACACTGACCTAACACATTGCTTTGTTACCCGCCTCGAATAGCCATGTTTAATAGATGCACCGTTAGATAGCTCTTTTTATATTGAATAGAAACTCCGTTGCGCCTAATTCTATAATCAAAGCCTAATTCATTATCCATGTCCGTCCAGAGATATATTAAATCATAATTTCAGTTTGAGCAAAAATATTCTGCTTGAACCCATTATATACGAAACAACAACGATTGGAAACATAAACATAAAATATAAGAATTGATGTTTTTTTTTAGCTGACTGTGCCATTTACGACAATTTGTGATTGCCGTTCGCAGTTATTCAAGAAGTTAAGGGAATGTGATGGGATTCTTGTGCTCAATGTTATTAAGATTTAATACAAGATATCCATTTCATTCCTTTCATTTATTTCTATTTTAGCGGATACTAACTTCCATACATTTGGTGGCATCATCCTTTGAATTTTGCGGGCTACGTTGGCGCTTCCACCTTACGAATTTGGCGCCTTTTTAACAACTCATCAATGGACAAGATGACATCCGTTTTAATAGTTGCCTGGATAAAAAATATCATAATCGTTTAGTCGATTTTTGGTGAAGTTGATGTACGAGTATTTAATTATTTGTAATAAAAACACGATCTATGTCGACAGATTTTATAATTTTACCTAAAATAAATAATAGAAAGCTCCATTAATATTTAAATAAAGTTGACAAAACGATGACAGAAGGCACAAAGCATCACTTGACAAATACTTTTTTGAACGCAGCCAACGTATTGTCAAATAAATATTTTTAATCTGTGATTCAAAATTTGCCAGCTGGGCGGTTCCGATATTTATTTTCATAATTTTAAAATCAAAATATATCCCTCTGAACAATATTGCAACCACTGGTAGTTCTTGCCAATAAGAACAATAGCCGTGACATGTAAGTACTATAATTTCATTACTTAATTTAAAATGAATTACCTGCTTGTCGTTTGAAATCAATATCATTGTACCTAAGGTCCTCAAATTCTTGCGAAAGTAACAAAATGAATTAGTGCAATAACCTTTCAAATTATGGGTATATTCATGATGCCGTTTTCCCGTATAGTAAAGTTGGTTACGATTTGCGGAATGTCGAACCGCAGTACAAAACTATAAGTAATGAAGCTGAGACTTCGAGAAACAAAAAAGACCAACAATAATTATTTTAAGTTGTTGTTTCAATTCTATTTTCTTTCTGTTTAACCGTCTGTAAAACATTAGAAAATGCGGTTGTTGTTTCCTGATATTAATTTTAGGAAAAGTCTAACCTACTGCTATATATTTAAACATGACTCAGTTGCAGTCAGAGTTGAGTGTGATGCTGTGTCTGTCACTAAAGGCTGTGAGGCATTTGATTAATGTGTTGGTATAAGTTATTTTAACTACCCATTTCCTTTGTTTTAAAAGAAACTGTATTGGACAAATTAGTTAAATCAATCCATGTAAACAAAAGTAGGTCCCAGATTAATTCTGAGTTCACTTAAAGTCTCATGGGCCTATAAATTTACGCAAAATGCTTTCTGCATGACTGCACAAATGCCGAAACCTATTGTTTGGGATGAGTGGGTAATTTGGTAGTAACAACGAAAAATAATGACCATAGACATTCTTTAAAAAAAATAAAAATAACACAGCAATTATAATGGACAACAGGCAAGGAAAAACAAGAAATACTCATTTGTTTCCCTGACATTGTCTAGTCTCTCTATTATTTTATAATTAAATAAATACAAACTCAAAGCATTTATTTCAATTAAACCACAGACACTTTTAAACGGTCAAGAGGCAGTCAGAAAGTTGAAGCTAGTTGCCCATTCTAAAACATAGAACCATTAGTCCTTCTGGGCTATTATCAGTTTGGTTATATGAATGTAGTTGACGTTTCAGGCACAGAGGCCTGTCACTGCTACCTCATTAGATCACTTGACCTCTAGAGGCGATTGACAGATTCACTTTTGTCCAGCAATTAAGGGGTAGATAGCCAGATAATCAGCATAACATTTTTTTTACATTTGTCCATATGAACCATGATGCACCGACACAATATTCCTTAAGATGGCATTTTGAGCTCTTTGGCGGCACGGATTCGGCATGTTACTTTTGCTAGCCACTCCCCTTAGTTGGATGCCGCATGACCATATAGGTTTTAATAATAAGACTGGGTTGTGACCCATCAACCAATACAAATTTTTATGTTTAGCATGTATTTGGTCTCCTTTTTTTCTGTAGTGGCCACATTCACAGTACTGTTTTATGTAACTTAAGCACATGCAATTATTTGATGTACCACACAGACAAACATACAAACAACAACATACCATTTTTCAAGTTTATTCATTAAGTTTTCAAAGTACGCTCAATATTCAATCATGTGTAGGATACTAAGTAATTTTAACATAAGATTCTACCATCTTGAAGGTACATTCAGGAAACAATTAATAACATCAGTACTATGTGATGAACTGGGGAATTAATCTAATTTAAATAAATAGAATTGATTAGAAGATATACAGACAATGTCCACACACCACTATAACATATTCGAACACTTATTTGTAACTCCTCATGCACACTCCTACACACTTACCCACACTGCACTTTTAGCAATGCTTAGATGCTGCTAGCAGTTCACTTTATTCTGTATGTTTGTTTCTGCTGCATGTATAGTATAGCAGTTAAATTCTAAAACCATAATTGACTGTTAAACAAGTTTTAAGATAAAATTTCTCAGAGCTTTGGATTTAAATCACAAAATCAAATTAAATTTAAATCACAATAACTTAATTTGTATTTTACAAATTCAAACAATTTGATAAAAAAAAAACATCATCATCAAACAATTCGAAAGCATTTTTATAAATATCCCATGAAAAAATTATAATCAGATAAACTTAATTAGGCTCTGAATAAAATAATCAGAAGAGAATAATTAACAATTAAGATAATCGCAATCAAAAATCGTGGGCTGGAAAGTATGAATATAGTTTATTTTTAAACATTTTCACGTTATCATGATTAATGTCAAGCGCAGCCGTTTATTACTAAAAAGACAGAAAAACATTATTAATGTTTTTCTGTCTGTCTGTCTGCCTTTTAAAATATTCAACAAATAACAATTCAATCAATAAAAAAAAGTTAAAAGACAAGCATCTCTTTCAAAAATTAAAATATAGATAATAGCCTCTGCCCATGACTTCATCCGCGTCAAATTTCTTGCTCCCCTGACCATCCCAGTCGCATCAAATCGCCTGCCCGTACGAGTACTTCGTATTCGTGACTTTTTGATGTTATATAGCCTTCCTCAAAATGGACTATCCAACACTATAATATTTTTTCAATTCAAAGCGGTAGGTAACTGATCAGGTCATACCTTTGTAAACCACTTTGTAATACAATATTTTCTATACTTAGTTTCTATTGTAGGAACTTACTAACATTGCCATATAACAATTTCCGTAATTGTTTTACCTATTGTTATAGAATGAACGCTTTACTTTAGGCCTTGAAAAGTAATAGTTAAATCGTTATGGATTGAGTTTCAATTTATTTCCTATATTTACATCATTGTTATAAAATAAAACAAAATCCAAGTGTTAAAGACTTTTTTAAATAATATGTGCCTAATGTAAAATGTACTTTTTATAACAATTTGTGGACTACATTAAATCTACAACTAGGAATAGTTTCACATGTTGTTGCAAAGTAATAAATCATCAAATTAACTCATTCAAAAATCTTTTATTGTTGTATGACCTCAAGAATTTTTAAATAAAATTAAATTCTAGAACTTCACAATATTATTTCTTTCTAACTTTCACCACATAATGTGAAAATATTAAAGTAACTGAAATTGAATAATGAAGAATCTAAAAACTCTGCATTAGTTATGTGGTTATTAACCAATCAAATAATATAAATCACAACATTAAAGCCCTATTTTGTATTAAAAAAAAAAAACAAATAATCGGTTGACTGGTAGAAAATGCCTATGGCATTAAGTCCACCTCTGTAAATTTTTGTGCTTAAAGTATTAAATAAATAAATAATCCAACTTTCGTCAACGATAATAATAAAGAAAAGTCACTACACATTTTAAATCAAAGACCCCCGCGGCGTCTGTCCGTCTGAACGCGATAAACTCAAAAACTACCGAACGGATTTTCATACGGTTTTCACCCACGGAGGAAGTTTTTCAAGAGGAAAGTTTAGGTGTAGAATTCATTAAAAAATATGACGATGACTGTTGAAGCTGTCATAAACATTATGCCGACTGGGAGCTGTACTGGAGGCGCCGCGTAAACCAAAATAGATAAATTAAAACACTTAATACTCTTCTTCTCGACTCCACGCGGGCATAGCCGCGGGCAAACGCTAGTGACGAATTTGGTTAAATAGTTTATTAAAAAAATTGCATTGCATAGCACAGCGAATATTTTGTTTATTATAGTTATTGCATTTTAAAATGTTATGACTTATGAGTTTTTAGCTTTTAGGTGCTGAGCTGCATTTTACGATATTATTCTTATTTATATTGTGCATTAATTATTTAGAAAAATTTCTTTTAAGCTTTGCGTGCTTTTTTTGCCTATAGTTCTTTGCCCAAAAACTTGAATAGTTTCTGAACCATACAAGGCAAATCTTCGGCTTAAGTTCAAGGGTAATTTGGGACTCACAAATGGTTCCCGTGCCCTGCCGCCATTTGAGAGACTTAACAATTTTTTTTTGCAAATAAAACCTATTGCAAGGGTTGGATCGAGGTGGCCCTGGAAAACGATGCCTGTAGGGACTTGGTGAAGGCCTTTTGGTCTGCACTGTCCCATTGCCTAGCATTGTTGCATTGCCTAGCACTGGGACAGTGCAGGCCAAGAAAATCTAAAGTGAAAAATTGTTTGTCTTCATGCAATAATATGGGCTAATTTCATTCGCGGCACCTGTTTAATACGCTTTGCGTTATAGCGTTGTAAGTGTTGCAACATTGATGTATTGCGACGTGGTGTCGTGCGCCGGTGTTCGCACTTCGTTTTGCACTGTGTAGTGTACAGTAACCTGTGGTTGCGTGAGTACAAATAACAGTAGCAACTTGCAACGCGTGCCGTCAGAGAAACACTCTGAGTATTGTCGGCACAGATGCACTAAGCATTTAAATTGGATTATGTGTGTCGAGAGACACCGCTAGCGAAACGGGATGAGGGGAGTTAACACTCACTCGACTCTAGTCTAGAATCTACATAGATATTATTCCAGTGTCGCAATCGAGACCTACACTATCACGTATCGAATACCCTTATCCATACTATTACCACAATGTTATTACGTTCATGTACGTGCGTTATGTGACACGATAAGAGCATTATTCCATTTGAAAGTACTTTTAAAATGATCTACAAGTATCTTGTGCAAACGTTTTAAATCAAGAAATACAATGTGTACATAAAAATTTGCTTCATATACATTATAGGTGTTCAGTAACCCATAACGGGTATATTGCCATCAGCGATTGCCGTCGCTTTAAATTGACAAGCGTGCCACAGCTATGCTGCTATGAGTCACGGTTGCCTACCCACGTGGCGTGGTCACCCTCGCCACTTCGCGACTGGTTATGTTTTTTGTTTGTATTGTAAACTAGGAAATATGCACAGTATTTCGGCCGTTCTATTCATTAAAGGTTTTTTGCGGCCTGAATGAAGTGTGCGGGCTTATTCGTAAAATAAGAACAGTAAAGCACTTTATATGGATGTAACATAGCTGAACCCTTCAATTAGGCTGGATGGGAGTAGTCTGTTCTATCACACCTGACCTAAGTTAACTCATGGGAGCATTTAATGTAGGGTAACCGTATTTGACTACCCACTGGACAGTGTGGTTCTCCAATTTGAAAAAAAAAAAACTTAATTTAAAAAAATGACGTTTTCATTATTGACATCTTTAGGTCAACCCACTGCTGAATAGATCCTATTATTGTTGTAAAAGAGTGCATCTAACGTGGCCAGTTACTTGAGTCACACGCCTATTTAACAAATCGGAGCTTCCTCTAGAAATCAAGGTCCTAGTGAAATAAACTTCGAGTAATCGTTCCATGTGAAACATAAGAATAAAAATATTTACAGCAGCAGAGCCAATACAAAGCGCGTCTATCGAATCCTGTAGACAGCCTGTAAATTGACGAAGACTCACTTATTATTTCATTCGTGTTTTTTTCTTAGTCATTTTTTCTAAGTTTTCTTAGATAAGTAGAATGCATGTTTCCTTGCTGCTTTACTAAATAATAAATATTATCTTTGACGAAGGTACATTTTTTTAAATTCATTAAACGTTTTTTGAGATTTTTTAAATTTGTCAGTAATTAAAAATGCGGTATAAAGTAGTAGCTAAGCTACCTTAACCGTTGTAACTACAGAATAACTTGTTTAAAAAGAGTAAAGATATGAAAAAAGTGAAAGTAGCTAGAAAAACTTATATTCTGCGTTTTATGTCATGATGCCAATCGATCCTCAAATTACCCGTCCCAAAGTAACGTCATAGCCTCCACAGGCTAATTTCAAATCGACGTGATCGTGTTTTGCCTGTACTAAAAATATGTACATACAATGGTTTACTGATAACATCAAATTTCTCTAACAAATAGTTACCGACGTCAGAGCTTGAAATAAACCTTTGTAATACGAACCATTTTGTTTTTTTTTTTTTAACAAAGACTACTTCTTTTCAGTTATGTTCGAGCCAGTTGGAGCCGAGACGTGTTCTTCCCACATATTTAGACATACTAGAGGTACTTATAACCATACATTAATAAGGTAGTTTTCACCAATATATTAAACTTACAATGCATTCGTCTGCAAGAAAATACAGTTTGTTTTTTAAAGTCTAGTTATGTTCTTATAGTTGTAAATTGAACCTTATCGCCCAAGTCAAAGTGTAAGCTTTAAAGAACAAAGTGGAGTACCTAATAAGATTTAATTGGCTGAGTTTTTAGACAATCACTGCACGTATCTAAATGCGGTAAGATAGTTTTCTCTAATGCAAATGGTTAGTTAAATCTATATATAGTGTGCGTTAACACGTCTTTGTCAAAATGCTGCTTGAAGCACGCTCAGTTTCTAGTATTTTAGTTCTAATTATTAATAGGTACTTAAACATAAAACTTCAAATTCTACGAATCGCAAAGCATCACGGCAATAGAAAATTATCAACGTAGGGATGTAAGAAAAACCTGACCACCTTAACCTTCATAGGTATTCTTAAAATACCACCTTCCTAGTCATCAATATTTATATCGAAACGTATATCGTTTGAAAATATAAGGGGAAAAACTTTTACTAAAATAAAATAATAATTGTTCGGTCGGTAATTATTGATAGGTAATTTAAAAAATCTGACAAATCAAAAATAGGTTCGTAAGCCGTGCCTTAAACCGAGATTACTCACTTAAGGTCAAATATGTCACGGCGCTAAAGTCATTAAATCATCAGCGCTTAGTCATACTCACTAGAGTGATGACGGTTTGCTCTTTATACCTAGCTCCATTCATACTATAGAACACTGAAACCTGATTTGTTTGTTTCTCGACGAAGCAAACAACGGCGAGACAGTATTAGGCTGCCTCCCTGAGTGCTTTTTCACTTCTATAAACACAAAATAGAGGAGTATCAAATTGTATACAGCTACCAAACATAATAGGCACAGTAGTATAGTAACACAAAAGCTTCAAAAGTTTTAAACATCAAAAGTATAGTCTGACTGGCGATGCTAGTAGAGGCGCGAGGTCGGAGCCTCAAAATATCGCAACACAAATCGGTCGTGTCTTTGAATAATTTAACCAGAGCAGTCTGAGTGGATGCAACTAAGTCATGTTTATTCAGATCGTGAAACACCTGAAAATATTTTAATAAGGTAGTTAGAAATAAAAGTATGTAGTAGTCTAGCTAGCTAGGTGTAGGACCAAGAAAAGAATGTTTGCCTGGTTTTAACTACTACAGTAAATTGTTTAATTTCGGGATGTAGAGCTAAGGTACGTAAGCCACGGTTCCATAACTGTATACTTATCGAATCCAATACCGACAAGCATAAGTATACCGTTACTTTTAATGTAACCACTCAATCTTCATCATTCAAAAGGAATATATTAAGTTCTTTTATACTCTTCAGGTCGTGAGAGGTAAAAAGCATGTATACTTGTCTACCATTGAGCATACGTATTGTTGCCATAAGTACTATATAGATTCATTGTTTAATATAGGAGCAGTAAAAATGAACAAGGACTACTCCAGTCTTACTTGCTATTTATTCACTCACTGTCACGGAAAGAGGTCGAAGCTAGAATTGTATCCCTATTTCTGTCCTGAGATTTAGATTTCTAGTTTGAATGGCTAACGCAGGTGCTGTATATTATTTATTTAACTGGTCTACCATTGAGCATACGTGTTGTCAAAAGTGTTGGAGAGAATCATTGTCAAATAATAAAAAAAGCAGTAAAAATGTATCTACAATAACTACTCTTTCTGTTTTCTTGCTATTCATTCACTGTCACGGAAACAGGTCGAAGCTAGAATTGTATCCCTATTTCTGTACTCAGATATCGATTTTTAGTTTAAAATGGCTAACGCGGGTGCAGTATTATTTATTAAACTTGTCTACCATTGAGCATGCGTGTTGTTGTCAAGTGTTGGAGAGAATCATTGTTTAATAAAATAATGGAAGCAGTAAAAATGTATCTACAAGAACTACTCCAGTCTTACTTGCTATTCACTCACTGTCACGGAAAGAGGTCGAAGCTAGAATTTTATCCCTATTTTTGTGCTGAGCTTTCGATTTTGAGTTTGAAGGGCTAACACGGGTGCAGTACTATTTGTTAAACTGACAGCAACATACGATACCCAAAAATGATTTAATGAAGGTTACCAAATTTATAGGAGGTTAAGGTTCACCTGATTTCTTGGAGAACTGCTGGTGGCGAACTCGGGATAGTATACTGGCTCTACTTTTGTTCAATTCTACATTTTCCAATAGCCAAAAATATTCCGCTAAAATGGCTAGTACAGTCTGTCATAAGAACGGAGTTTTAAGGGGTTTAACTTCAAGATTTATTTTTAAGTTTTAGTTCATTTAGCAGGGACTACCTAATTTTTGTAACTGAACATAGGCATTCAAAAATGTTGCTTTGAGGGTCATTGAAGAACAGTTACACATTTGGCCAACATTAACCCACAGCAGAGGAACCAAACCTAGAAATATAAAATTCTTTGGTGCTATTCTCGTATGACTTCAGAAACAAAAAAGGAAGAAAATATATGTAGTTAGCACAGATCAAAAGACATACAATCCATACTAATATTATAAATGGGAAAGTGTGTGTCTGTTTGTCCGTCTTTCACGGCAAAACGGAGCGACTCATTGACGTGATTTAAGTGGAGATAGTTGAAGGGATGGAGAGTGACATAGGCTACTTTTTATTCCACGACTTCCTCTGCGTCCGCGATAACCGACATTTACGCGAACGAAGTTGTGGGCAAAAGCTAGTATGTTATAAGCAGATAAGAAAAAAAAAAGTAAATTGCGATGTAAGAAATTTGTAAAAAAGTAAAGTATGACTCATGCACTAAAAAGACCCAGTTCAGCAAAAATACCAGACAACTAGTGCCTAACGTTATTTTTCTGGAAAGTTATGTATCACTGCTAGATTGTGGTGAAATCATTGTCATCTTGGATGTCCTAATTAATGATTTAATGCATTAACTACAAAATAGCTAATAAAGTTTTATTGCACATCACATGATATGATCTCTTTTTGTTAAGAACTCTCTGTTTCGCGCTAGCGCTTTTTCCGTGCCAGTGAGGCTATTAAATATTCAGTGGATATCTAGCCGATAGGATTGTGTTTCAGCACAATCAAAACATTTATTTTTCATGAATTTCCCTAGCGTCTACTTGTATTGTATGTATTTCGCAACGTTTTCTCTTAAATGTTTCGTGTCACGTGTGCTATATTGTTTGGTTGGACGTAGACGTCTAGTAGTCCGTCTGTTAAACCGTTTCGTCTCGATCCAGTTCCAGCGCAGGCTCACGTATAATATCACCGAGTGCGTAACGTAACGTGAATTTGAGCTCACTCAGTGTTCTGATTTCAGTTTTACGATTATTCGATTTGTGATTAAATGGTGACGCCCACTTGTGTATATTCTATTATTGAACAATAGTAGAAAAGGTGAGTGAATCTGAGCAGTGTGAACTTGTCCATTTAACGATTTCTTTTCCATAATATAACATCCGAACATGTATTTGAATACCGAATAAGAAACTAAGTAAGTTAGTCTAAGAAACACGGTAATGAGGTATAGCATGAAAAATAGTACCTTAAACCTAAGTAATTAAGCCTAATAAAGCCTTATGCAATTTTTTAAACAAAAATGTATCGGCAGTAATTCTGCGCGAGTCCGTTTACCGCGCATCTAGCTCGCGGCTCCGGCATGTTATTCTATTATGATGTGAAGAACGCGAGCGGCCTTCATGCTTAGTGGGCGGATGACCGCGGAGCGCGCGGATCACCGCGACTTTCACCTACCTGCTGCTGGTTTCATCAAAACAAAACTTTAAAACATTACGACTCCGCCGGTCATTCGTACGTTATTATTTATTTTAACGCGTCGTAACCGTTTCTTGAAGGCGAATAGTTACTAGTGCATCTTGCGCGACGCAGTGTTGTGAACGCAGTTAGATTAGAATTTTCTTTTAATCATATTTCATCCATTAACAGTTTGTGCATGTGTGGTGGAGCTGGAACGGCTGCTGGCTTTTGTACAAACGTTTTGTAAAAGGGTTGCTTACATATTTATACTAAGCTCTTTAGCCCTGTTTAGTGTTCTATCATAAAAAACATCCTATCGTACAGGTTGACATTTGAATTATTGAAAATACATACTTAAACCTTGATTTTAAATAAAAAGATTAGTCATTTATGATGTAATTGCCTACACATCAGATAAAAATGCGGTGATTGCTATTCAAAATTCATGTCTTAGCACGAACGGAATAATGGTTTTCCGTCTATTAGAATAAAATCTTAAATAATAACTTTGCATCAAATCGTACCGGGTACGTAGTCTCTTACTCGAGCCTCATATGAGGGTGCATGGCCCTTCGGTTGAGTGTGTGGAGCTGATGGCGTGACCGCGCGTGTCTGGTGCAGAGAGGAGCGTGCTGTGAGCAGGGGCGAAGGGCGAGGGTGGGGCTCTATATGGCAAAGAGTCACCATGAAGGTGGATGCCGACGCCAGAGAAGCGCCCGCCGCACCGCCCGCTGCTCCCGGAACACCGATCGCTAGTAATACAGAATCACCTGTATCATCTCTGGACGGTTTGTTGGTTTAACACTAACATTCACTATGAGCACTGTAAATAATGAGCTTGCATTCTGTCTCACCAACGTCATCTTGAATTCATTTCTTTTGTCACAACACTAATATGGCTGACGCTGCTTGGATTCTAATTTATTAACACTTAACACCACCGCTTTTTAGTTAAGTATTTTGTAATACTAGATATAGTTCAGTGATAGACATAGCGTCGACGGACTTGACGTAGAGAAGAATAAGAATACATCGCTATGTATTTTCTTTTAGAAAATACGATATAATATTACGAGTGTTAAAATATATTCGTCCAAGGTGAACTGCAAACAACTACATTTTTTGTTACATATTGGTTAACAATCATACGTAGGCAAACAAAAAGTGGTTCTGTTATAACCGCTATTTAGGTACTTACAACAACCACTGGTCTGATTGTTACACATGTTTGGCATGGCTCTTTCCTCAAGTTTCAGACAATAACTTGACCAAGCAATGGTCTGGACTTTAAAAGAGCGACTTCTTTTTTATTGCATAACTTATTCCGAATGTCATAAAATTCTTAATACAAAAGTCATAACCCTTTGTTACCTATAATGCAAAACATGAACTGTCAATTCAATTATGATCTAATGAATGAGCAAAGTACTTTTTTGCCTTATTATTGGATTTTACTCATCGATCTCGAAGCGACGACTGATTTTGTTTTTTCTGTAAGATGTTTAGAACAGAAAAAATATGCATATTTACGTTATGAAGTATAAACGGTATGAAAAAATTTGGGTTTGTCCACAACCCTAATTTTTCGTCTCGAGTCGTCTCATAGAATGCACCACTTTTTAGGGTTCCGTTGCCAAATGGCAAAAAACGGAACCCTTATAGATTCGTCATGTCTGTCTGTCTGTCTGTCTGTCTGTCTGTCTGTCTGTCTGTCCGTCCGTCCGTATGTCACAGCCATTTTATTCCGAAACTATAAGAGCTATGCTGTTGAAACTTGATAAGTAGATGTATTCTGTGAACCGCATTAAGATTTTCACACTAAAATAGAAAAAAAATAATAAATTTTGGGGTTCCCCATACATAGAACTGAAACTCAAAAATGTTTTTTTTCATCAAACCCATACGTGTGGGGTATCTATGAATAGGTCTTCAAAAATGGTAATGAGGTTTCTAATATCATTTTTTTCTAAACTGAATAGTTTGCGCGAGAGACACTTCCAAAGTGGTAAAATGTGTGTCCCCCCCCCCCCCCCCCCGTAACTTCTAAAATAAGAGAATGACAAAACTTAAAAAAATATATGATGTACATTACCATGTAAACTACCACCGAAAATTGGTTTGAACGAGATCGAGTGAGTAGTTTTTTTTTTAAAACGTCATAAATCGTAAACCGCAATTTACCTTACATTCAATCAACTGAAATATAAAAATTTTAAAAATATATATATTTTCAAACCGAAAATACCTACAGGCTTGTACGGAACCCTCGGTGCGTGAGTCCGACTCGCACTTGGCCGGTTTTTAATCAATTTTTCATGACATAAGATGTATACTATAACCGCCAAGTGTTAGGCAAAGGAGGATCCTATAGTACTATATTAGTAGGGAACTGGATACAACATTTCTCTGTTTCTCATTTCTCTCTCTTTAATTATATTAGATCGTCATCATCATCATTTCAGCCGTAAAACGTCCACTGCTGGACTTAGGTCTCCCCCAATTTGGGGGGCTTTGCCCAATTGAATTATAGTAGATACGTAGGTATAATGTACCGTAATAAAAACAAATAAGACCATGTATCATGAATAATTATTACAGAAAAAAAGTTTATATAATAAATTAATCTATTTGAATATTGGTACGATTAAATTAGTTGTGTATCAAATTGACATACGACGTCAATTATTATTTATCGTGTTGTAGCTATATTTAATTTCCATGCAACTGTCAAACAATATGCTCTTCTATTGTTTCTAATGTGACAGTATTATCGTGGACGGAAATTTAAAAACGTCTTCAGTTATTTTCATATATTTTGCTTCCTTGCATAATCGTGATGCCGTGGATGTTCACGATAATATCGACACGTTTAAAATAATAACATTGACACCTGTGGTTTCAATATACGGACAATTTATGTTCGTAGACAATTTGATAAGCAATGGATTGCCCCTTTACTCCGCATAAGAAAATAGAATTTATGTAATACTAAGTTACAGTAGTCCAGTATATTTTTAATAAGTACTTATTTAAAAAAAAAAACTATAATCTAAATACTTATCTATAATATTTCCTATATAGCTTACCCAATACCATTATTATTTATCTTATTCTAATTGTTACTTACCATTCATTTTTCCTCGAGTACCTACTAACCTTCTTAAAACATTTTGTTCGGAAGCTCGGCTGGCGTGTCATAAAATAAATTCGGATCCGATTGAGGTTTATTTGATCTAAGTTTCATTTACTCCCAAGGATAATTCGTGCATTCCTAGTATGGGGATAATGATATATACAATAAAAAAAATATCTTTATACTCTACAATAATTTTTGTCATAATTTTTTAACACAATCACTTTTTTAAATTTGCTTTCGTATATTTTTATCGTACTCTGATAGGTATATCAGTATACAGTCATCATCATCATTTCAGCCGTAAGACGTCCACTGCTTGACTTAGGCCTCCCCCAATTTGGGGGGCTTTGTCATAATCGCCACGCTTGGCAGGCGGGTTGGCGATCGCAGTATGGTTGTAAAATGCATAGAGAACGCTGCTGCCCATTCTCTAGTAAGGTGTTATTCTTTACGTCCGGCACCACACGGTACAGTACACAGTAAATGGTATTTATTTCAGCAGAGGTATCATGTGTACGTGGCGGTACATTAAGGCATTATTACTGGTTGTTCTTTTAGAGAAACTTAAACTGTAATATTTAATATGTTTTCGATATTATTGATAAATATCGGTTGCGCACCTCTAGTGCAGAGGCGAGCAAATTAAGAAAAGCCGTGCTTGCTACGCCAGTGTCATCATAAGATGACAAGAAAGTACGACATGATTGAACATAGTGCTGTGATGGTACTGACTTGGTTTTATCGATTGTTGTTTTGAATTGTGGATTTAACGCCAAAACTGTGACACATATCATATCACTTCTGTCATAAAGGACAAAAGCGGGATGAAATAAAACTTCATTATTATATATTTCCCGTATCCCCTACCGTACCTTTACCTACCCGTACCTTTTATCGTACCTTTTATTAAAACATACTATGTGTTAAAAAATAAATACTTAGTGCTTTATTGATATCATTTCGAACTCACTACTATTTTGTAGGATGAATGAAGGATGAATATATAGCTTGGCGCTGAGGGCACGATTTTGCTTTATTGTCGTGGCGCTCAAAAGGTTAATAACTAATAGTATTTATGGGATCAGTTTTTACTGTACATTTCTTGGGCACTGTTGTCTATGGTGACTAATTACTAAATACATTACAAATCAAACGTCGAACTAGCTAAAACGGGTACAGACATGCAGTTCTGCAAATCTAACACTGGCACATCGCATATTGTTAGCGTAGGTAGTACGCTCCGCGAGCGGAGCCCTTGAGCACGAGATGTTGCGTGCGGCAGCCTCGTTACAGATAAACGCAAATACGATGAGTTCTACACTAGCATTGCGCTTGAAACAAGCATAAGTGGCGGGATACATACAGTAGTTACCAAGACAAGTAAGATGAAAAAGTTTTTTTTTTAACAAATCGTTAGCCTTGTTTGTGTACTTTTGATTCATCGCTTGAGGGCGGTAACGCAGTTGGGGTTTTCATGATCATATAAGTTTGGAGATACACAAGTATGTTAACTTCGTAGTAAGGCTAATTATTTCTTCATTATTTTTTATGACCGTAATTATGGAATGAAAGAATAAATTGTTTTCCTAATGTGCGCAGATTATCGGATACTCGAGCCCCCTACTGACACAATTCCGACGCCCGACCGGGCGTTGCTAGCCAAACTGGAGGAGGAAAACAGACGGATCGAGGCGGATGCGAAATGCCCCTCGTTGACTACCGTGCACAGCCGCAAGAGTTCCGATACTTCACAAGTGTCTCTAGCTTCGGGTAAGTGTCTATTATGTTACTACTATATTCTCTGGCTGGCATAAGAGTAGAGGGAGACCTGGATAGAAAGGGGGTGACTACTGAGATGACGACTAATAGAGATGTGTGGAAGAAAAAGACATGTTGCGCCGACCACAAATAAACTGGGATAAGGGCAGGAGAATGATGATTCTCCCCGCGACTTCGTCTGCGAGGAATTATGGCCCGACTTCTGCATCACATTACATCGCCCGCCCGCGCTGTTACTTCGTTTTCGCTTACCGTTCTCTCTGACTTTATTATTTTTACTCAGCTCTTAAAGTTCCAAGCGTGATGTTAAATAGCCCATAACGTACCTCAAGAATTAGGCTATCAAATGTAAATAAAAAAGCCAGAGATAAGCGCATTCAGACAAAAAAAAAAACAAATAAACTCTTCAACTTAATTATTTGTATAGATTAGATTGCCATGATTGACTGATTGGCTATCAGATTCACGGCCTAACCCACCTGCAGAATCATAATGACGTAAAGGCCTCTCTTGAGTATATAAAATCGAAGTCAAAGCCTAAGGGCTGAATAAAGCAGGTTGTTTAGTCACAGGCCACAACTAGTGTTGTTATGAACCTTACGTTCACAAGTTTAAGATCTCAATTGCAATAAACACAAAAATTATCAATTTAACTATTTGCAAAATTATGGGCTTTATGTACGGTGTAATGAATGGACATTTTTGTGACCTACTTATTTCTTAAAACAATTGATAAAAACTGTTTTACTCTCACGACTTCGTAATCCGCCAGTTGCGTAAGTAACAGTAAAATAACAGTATCTTGTTTAGTTTGCTGAACGCGACATAATCTGTGGCACCCGTTCTGAAACTAGATTCATACAAATGCAGATACTAGGGTGCTAAAAGTAGTATGTTTATTATTGACAAAAGAAAAACAATGAGACATTGGGCAATCAAGAAGTTTTTTAAATTAATCCGTAAAATTCTTTGGCTGCTCACTTTATATTTTAGTTTACTAAAATGTTATAGCTTCATTCCTAAACTGGTTCGCTGACTATAATGCACAACTGTCAGATTGTTATCTCTTATCAGTAAGTAAATAGCGAAGATAGCACAGATATGTTCTATAACTTAAAAATCTTGTAAATACAGTGTTTTATAAAAATGAACGATACAAATAATTTGTATGATGAAACCAAAACTGTGCTCGAATTTTACATGAGTTGTGTCCTAGAAAACTTGTCTTTAGGTGGGTTATTATTTTTAACGTGAGCGTAATGCAAATGTAGCCTAAATAAGTGACGCATTGACTAATTTTAGTCATTCGTTGTTTTTGTCATTTTAGTCATTAATAAAGTTTACTTGTGTAACAAGGGTCTAATTTCGCTAAGTATGCTAAAAATTAATGAAAGCTGCTGCTTGCTTTGTTTTGAATTTTTAATTTTAATTTTTATTTGTGAATGTAAATGATGACCACTAAATTGTTCATAACCTATTTAAATTATTTATATATTATGACAGCTACTTATTTAAATTACAAATGTTGGACACGTGTTGGACATGTTTAAATTAGTATTTTTGTACAGTGCGTTTGTTTATTTTTGTGACACTGTAGCACTTTAAACTATTTATATTGCTGTGCCCTAGCAGGGTTCATGTATGAAACCTATATAATTTGTAACAACTTGTAAACTACATGAATGCAATAAATAATGATTATGATTAAGCATCAGAAATAATGTAATTTAAAAAAAAGGCATCAAATTTTTCACTGGCTCAATTAAAGGTGTCAGTTGTGCATTGATTGTTTAATGTCATGTGAACAACATACAGCATACAGATGGTAGGTACAGCTGCAGTTTTGCACCTGATCCTAACATAAACACGGGGAAGCGATGAGAGGCTGGCTTGTATTTAACATTCATGAACAGTTTACTCGTTGTTGCCTATTGGTCATTCATCATTCTCTTGCTTTTGTACCAATTTGAGGTCAGCTCAGTACTATAGCAGCCTATAAACAAAATCTATTATTTTGATTTGATAGTACCACACATTCTTGGCAACACTCATGAATAGTTTTACGGTCAAATACTTCATTTATATGAACTCTGCGGTAAGCACTATCCTGCTAGTGACTTAACTTAAAAAAGGAATACTGAAAAATAACGTCTTATAGATACATACATACTACATACACACATAAACTTACTTTTTCCCATGGGAGTAGTCTGAAACAACGGCACGCCATCTGCTACGATCTTTGCATGCTTCTTTATCTTATAGATATACTAGCTGACCCAACGAAAATCGTACCGCCTCAGAATCAATAAATGTTGTGTTAACTTATAAGATCCCACCAACACAAAGCAAAGAGCACCAAGTACCATATACCCATGTTAGACCAAGTAATGACAACCTGGTACTTCGAAGACATTAATAAGGAACTTTTTTGGATGATTTTTCACACCTTGGGTCCGAAAAACCCAAATATCTTACGGACCCCTATTTTTTCTAAAATGAAATATAGCGTATGTTACTCGCAGATAATGTAGCTTTCTAACGGTGAGAATTTTTAAAATCGGTTCAGTAGTTTTTGAGTTTATCCATTACAAACAAACAAACAAAAATACAAACTTTTCCTCTTTATAATATTAGTGTAGATAAATGTCAGTTGATGTTTGAAGTATTCGAGAGTAAGTGAAATATTTGTCTACAGCGACAAGTTCGAGCCATGACGCGGAGGCGCGAGTCAGTACCAGCAGCGCAAACGGCGAAGAAGACTTATGGGGTCTTTGGGGACGCATCGTCAGCAGCTGGGAGATAGAATGGAAGCGACGCAACCAGTTCGTACGGGATCTGGTGCGCCAAGGAGTCCCGCATCACTTCAGAGGCATCGTGTGGCAACTATTGGCTGGAGTTGACACATCCCCGGAGAAGAAGCTCTATGCTTCGTATATCAAAGTTAGTATGCTTACATAGTACAATGTGTTACTGAACCAATGTTGAAATATGTAGGAAGTCATGTAGTCTTTGCCCAACATTATGCAATCTAATAGTAACAGTAGGTAAGTGGAAAAGGGGACGAACACGATCCTTATCGTCAATTCCTAAATATTTTTCTAATTGATCTTTTCATTGGGATTTTCGTCGACGGTATTGTGAAAAAGAAATGTGAGTCAATGACATTATCTCGAACACTATCTGTTGTTGCTGATAGATAGCATTACGTTTGAAGGGTAAATCTTTAGATTTTTCTTAGGAATCTCAGTTTGCTGTATCTCAAAAACACTTGTAGAAAATTAATACATCTTAAACCATTGAAACTCGATTAAAAGTTCTAAGATGGATCGGAATATATAGTATGATGAAATCCATATGAATGTAAATATATACTAAACCTTTTATGTCCATTATCATCAACAGTCCGTTATGCTTAGCTGCTGGAGATTTTAATAAATCAACATAACAGTAAACAGACTGTCGAAATCATGACGTCTGAATTGATTGTTGTACATACTTAGTTGAAATATTAATCCATTCAAAAACTGGACTCAGGTTTATTTGGCGTTTCGCACGAATAGGGCGGAATGACACTTTTAAGCGTTACATTATTTAGAAATGTTGACACACCTAATTCTAGCGAGTAAATTCGTCGTGTGAATTTTAGATTTACAGTTCCGTCTTAATTTTTATTCCAGGCGAAATCTGCATGTGAGAAGGTGATCCGTCGTGACATAGCACGGACTTACCCTGAACATGACTTCTTCAAAGAAAAGGATGGCCTTGGACAAGAGTCTCTGTTTAACGTGATGAAAGCATATTCATTACATGATCGCGAAGTGGGATATTGCCAAGGCTCTGGGTTCATCGTCGGCTTATTACTTATGCAGGTCAGTTTTATTGTACCCATTTCTTAATTTACAATATGACTTACTGAGCATTATGATTATCACATAATATGAAAGAGATTCGGAAACACCGCGCCGCGCGCCGGTAGCGTCTAGAGACCGCAGTACTACGTTAAGCGCACAACTTCTGTCACGGTTCTAATTCAAATCCGTCAATTTCTTAACGTGTCGTAGTGCGAGTAAACAGTGGCGGAGACGGTATTGCCAACATTTGCCACACAGACCAACCGTTTGTGTGGCAAGTGTGGACAATGCCGCCTGTAGCTCCGACCGCCGAGGTGTCTCTGTACTCTGGGCATGTATGAGTGACCCTTCTCCTATAACTCGATGTGCCATATTTCCGACGCGATCCGTGCTGAGGTAACATGAGCAAAGATTCATGTAGATCGGAGTGCAGGACAAAGGCCTTTGTCTTGTACTGAGAGACCTACTGCCCCATACGCAATTATAATACGTGTATAACAAATACTGAAAATATTGATATTATCTATGCTATAATAATGCTGAGACAGTTCTCAACGCGGCTGTTCCAACTCTTGAACAAGATGGTTTATTTTTCCACGTTTTTAGCATTCTCTTTTTAACCCCATTTTATTTTAGGTCGCTGCGGTAATTCTTTTCCTTCCATACCTCTTTACTAGCCGCCATCTCAGTGTTCACTTCCCTCCTAGCCAGAACGTGTTTGATACAATAAAACATAGATATTTGGGCTTCCTGTTTCCTTATGCTAGGTACACATGCAGCAACTTCGATTGCGATGTGAAAATTGGCTGTCAAAAATGTGTGTGAGATTTTAAAATCGCTAGCAAGTCACAGACGATGAAAGTCGCTGCGTGTGTACCTAGCTTTATAGCTAATCTTACTTTCCTACTTAAAACTATACTTCTAATGTTACGACATTTATGAGAACGAATAATTAAAAATACTATTGCAAACAGATGCCGGAAGAGGAAGCCTTTGCAGTATTAGTAAAGATAATGCAGCAGCATCGAATGCGCGACATGTTCAAACCGAGCATGGCAGAGCTGGGCCTCTGCATGTTTCAGTTGGAGAACCTTGTCCAAGAGCTGCTACCCGACCTGCACGTGCACTTCCAATCACAGGTGCGTTTACCACACAATAGCTAATGCTTGCTCAATTCGCTAATGCAAAATCAACTCTATCACAATGAGCTTAGATTATATTTTGTATTACTCAAGTAACGCGAACATTTGGACACATACCGAGTAAAGTGCACAACAAACAACAAAGAGTAAACCTTGAAACTGACTGATGGATAGCTTGAATGAAATACAATCGTACACTGTTGTCAATAAACACGCTATCCACTTATTGTATCCGCGTGTTACCGCGGTTGCATTCCAATGGTCAGATGTAGGGCAAAAAACCACAAACAGACAACATGATTGGTCTTTGCCAGTCACGTGTGAACTGGTACTAGTGGTGTAGTTGAAATTACTTTCCAAAGAAATGGCACTGTAACAGTCGTTAGGTGAGTCCCAGCTTACACGACCAAAAAGTTTTCATACGCCAAGGAGATTCTAATTATGCTGAGAACCAGCACTGCCCGCGACTTCGTCCGCGTTAAATTTCGTGTTCCCCCGACCCTTCCCGTCGCGTCGAATCGCCTACCCGTGCCATTTTCCCCGTTTTTGCAAAATTTTTCATTACTGCTCCGCTCCTCTTGATGGTAGCGTGATGTTATATAACCTATAGCCTTCCTCGATAAATAGGCTACCCATCACAAAAAGATTTTTTAATTCGGACCGGTAGTTCCTGAGATTAGCGCGTTCAATCAAACAAACAAACTCTTCAGCTTTATAATATTAGTATAGATACGTTAGTCATTCCTTTTTAATGATTATTGATTGATGAAATTGTTAATGTATGGTTATTTACAGAGTTTCAACACCTCCCTTTACGCCAGCAGTTGGTTCCTCACCCTATTCACTACAACACTAACGTTGCCGCTTGCTTGCCGAATCATGGACGTGTTCCTATCCGAAGGAATTGAAATAGTTTTCAAGGTAGCCCTCGCCTTGTTGACTGTGGGAAAGAATGATCTGCTGTCACTGGATATGGAAAGTATATTGAAGGTGAGTGAAATAACGTACAACAAGTTAATATGGCACATCGAGTTGTAAAAATTTCAGCTTTTCAGCAAAAGGCATTTATGCAAATTAAGCTACGAATTAGCAATTTTAGAACGACAACATTACAGATACATAAGACAGTCACCTATAACGCCCGCCCTTCACCACTTCCTAGTGCTTTAGCTGGGAAGAATTGGCGCAAGAAACTCCCCAGCAGCACAGCTCTCTGTTCAACTATTGTACAGAATTTTAATTACTTTGCATACTTACCAAGGTACGTAAAGTAATTAAAATTACGAGACTCCGCACATCATTTGCCATAAGTCAGCTAGCCAAGCCGAGCCGAAGCTCTGTCACTCATACCAGCGAAACAATCTGTTTGTAAAACTTTGTGCAACATTTTAACTGTACTCTGAGTACTGTTAAAATATTGTGAATTTGGTAATGACCTTGAAGTAATAAGGTTGGAGTACTACTATGCATAGATTTATGATCAAGACAAAGTCGCCCTATAGGTCTAGCTTCCACCGATTGAACAATGCTATGGTAAGATGTCGCTTGATGATCTTTGATGTTGACTATTCATTATCTGTCTGTTACTCAATCGAAAAACGTTATCCGGTTGATCAACAGTGGAACTTCACTATTGATCAACGTCAAATTAAAAAAGACTATGTCAATGTACTTCTAAGGTGCAATATGCAATCAATCAAACATCTGTCAGTTGACAGCATTGATTGCAGATTAGCACATCAAGTCGTATTGTTGTTACGTCATGGCTTCTTCTGTCGTAAACCAACTTAATTTCCCATAATTACAGTACATACAAAAAGAATTGCCGTCGAAAGCAGAGGCTGATCAAGATATCTTTATGAACCTTGCGTATTCTATCAAAGTCAATCCAAAGAAGATGAAAAAGCTTGAGAAAGAGTACACGGTTATCAAAACTAAGGAGCAAAGTGATATAGCAGTGCTGAGGGTAAGAAAACATTAAATAGTTTGGGGATGTGTGGATGTTCCGTCTGCATGACCTTCTTAAGGCGTGAGGCTATGGGCTATGGACTAACAAACTAATCAAACTCCATTACCGTCAATCCGCACTAAGTGTGAATGTTCATGAATTGTGGAAACGGCGATAAAGATCGGTAAAGAAATGTGAAATGCATGTGATAATTAATTTTTATTAACAACTGAATGTCTTTATTCTTGGAAACATGGTATTTATTGTAGTGCCTGCGTCAGGAAAATCGTCTGTTGAAACAACGAGTAGAACTGCTCGAAAAGGAAAGCTCGGGATTGGCTGAAAGGCTTGTGAGGGGGCAAGTGGACTTAGCGGAGGGAGAGGAGGAAACATTCGCTCTCGCCCGGGAGGTGCAGGCTCTGAGGAGGGCTAACGTGGACTCGCAACAACGTCTGGCTGTCGCTCAGGACGAGATACGTTCCCTTGAAATGACCATCGCTGAGGTGAGTAGCTACATATTGAACAGTGGAGTAGTGATCAAATGGAGTGATGATAATTTTAGCATACGTACTATATACCATTAATAGATGCGGAGTAAACCAAATGTATACCTTAAAAAAATGTACTTACTATTCCTCATCGATGTCAATGTATCACAACATTCGCTAACATCTCCCTGTCTAAGTATCATCAATATTAACAAATGCTACCATAACTAAAGCACATGCCATTCCTAGAACAACTCCCGACAGTCATCCCTAGAAGGCATAGAGGGCGGGAGTACACAGAAAGGCGAAGAGTTGGCCCGCTGTCTGCAAAGGGAGTTGGTTCGCGCTCGACTTCACGCCGCTGAACGAGAGGCCGCTGAGAGGGAACTGACGGCCCGCATCGCAGAACTGGAGAACGAAAACAAGAGTCTGAGGAGGCAGCGAGTCGACAATAATGTGGCTCATTTGCAGGTACTTAAATGATAAATGATTTTATTTTTAGTAGTAGGTTTTTATAAACTGACTTCTCTGGGAAGAAAGGCCAAAACGGACTCAGAGGTCACAGTCTTTTTTAAAGTCCAGACATAATCTTGATCGGAAATAGTTGTTGAGGAAAGAACCACACACATAGGCCTGTCCAGTGATTGCACGTATTTGTCAGTCGTTGGTTCCGGCTCTCATTTATCTTATATCTTTAAACGAGCAATTCTGGTGTATATATATAATCTGAATCTCGGAAACGCCTCCAACGATGTTCATGAAATTTAGTATGCAGGGGGTTTTGGGGGCGATAAATCGATCTAACTAGGATTCATTTTTATAAAATGTCGTTTTATTCGTGTTTTCAATGACCAACTTTATCGATAATCAACTTGAACATAAACCTATTATTTTAAACACAATTTACCAAAACATACCGAGCAAAGCTCGGTCATCCAGATATTAGATCTTTGTCATTCGTTATGAGTATTAGGAGCCCAATAGTCTGCCAACCAGTCTCACCCACGGAACGGGTATTTCGATACCTAATAGGTTACTAAGCTATGGAGATCATATAGGCAGTCACTCCATGTAAAATATTGGTATTCATCATTGAATATACATCATTTAGTACTTGTATTCAGTTGCATCCGGTTACACTGAAAGTTAATGTTAGGAACTTTGACTTCGTAACCAACGTTAGGAATAATGAATATGGTTGGGATAAGGCTAGGTAGGTTGATTAATTGGCAGGTGATGTTACCTTTACAGAATATGCTGAAGTACCCACTACTTCTTTTGACAATACAACCAGAAACAGATACAACCAGAACGAAGAATAACAAGGCGGTCCCATCAATCCATACTAATATTATAAATGCAAAAGTAACTCTGTCTGTCTGTCTGTCTCGCTTTCCTACTAAAACTACTGAACCGATTTAAATGAAATTTGGTACACAGATAGTTTAGAGCCTGAGAAAGGACATAGGCTACTTTTATCTCGGTAGTATGTTCCCGCGGGATAATTTCCGACCTCCACGCGGGCGAAGCCGCTGACAAAAGCTAGTGTCATATAAATGTCTGGGAACTCGTGGTATTTTTGACAAATTGAGACTGAGATCAGACTGTACGCGTTCTTAAAATTACGATAATTGCCACTCTGATCATTTTTGTAAATAATTCAGGGTTTATTGATCTTGTCTTGATGAACCCCTATCATAGCGATGTTCCTTAACATAGTAACAATAAGACAGCAAGCTGTTCCTTTTATGAAATATAACGAACTCATTTGTTACATTCGAAATTCAATAAAGGTTTGACAAGTAACTGTCTTTTAAAAACACCCATAAAATGTATAACTGACTGATTTATTACAGTTTCTGTAAATACTGCTTGCTCTATACCGCAAATGTTTTCAGGACGAGCTAATTGCTGTGAAGCTACGCGAGGCTGAAGCTAATTTATCGTTGAAAGATCTGCGGCAACGCGTGACGGAGATATCTGAAGCGTGGCAGCGACATCTACAAGTAAGACACATTTATTATTACATTCATTGCTTATGTTCGCAGTAATAAACGGAAAGAAACGTGCTGAATTATGTATATAAGGTGTATCTATTCATACACGAAATATTTTAAGAGGTACACCTGTAGGTGGTAAAGAAACTATAGCGACGAAAAAAAAATTCTAAGGGTTCTTTTTTTTAAATTAAATATTTATAAATTAAAAAAAAGAACCCTTTATAAATTATTTGACGCACATAAGAAATATTGGCTCCTTCTTATTTTTTACGGCCCGAGGCACCGCGGCCATGCTCGTGCCGTCCGGTCGTCGCCCTCGCAGCGTCAGGCGGGCCATTCATAGATTTTGGAGTAAAGGTTTTATGCAAAACGTCTCAAGTAGTTTTAAAATTATAATAATTAAGAAAATTCAAAAATGCTCAAATAAAAAATTTCTTTTTGCTTCTATAGCTTCTTTACCACCTACAGGTGTACCCCTTAAAATATTTCGTGTATGAATAGATACACCTTATAGACGCGTTCATAGGCGCTGATGATCCAGTGCCGTAATTTTCTTAGATCAAATATAACACTTACGCATGGATTAGGTCATAGATGATAGTTATAGACATTCTTATACATGACTAACCCAATTTGAACGTAAACGTAAGGTAGTAAGGACTGGATTTATTGTGATGATAAACCGAAGAAAGTCACTCAGATAAATTGAAAAAGGGTCGTAATCAGTTCAACGACGTTCATTCTAGTATTAGTTGGTTATTATAAATATTTAAAACATAGGGCGCAACGGACATTGCGGAATTTGTTTGCAACAGGCCGTATAATTGTGCAAGCAATTAATCAACTGTCTGTGTTTGTTTCGCTGGTAAAATATGCATATACCATTAGGTACTTCTCTGCTTAAACTTTCGGGGACACAGTCGTTATGATTTGTCAACAGTTAATACTAACACAGACAGCATCATAAACTCTAAGTTTAAATTACTCATAAACTCATAACTTTTTATATTGTTTTTTTTTTAGAATTAGGTAAATGTATTCTACCCATATTTGTTAGTAAAAAAATATATTATATATCTTGTTTATATGTTCAGGAGCATAGGCAAGACGTGCCGGCCACGCCAGTTCAGTCCAACGTGGTGTCCGATATAATGGCGACGCCTAAGAAGTTGCTGCGTGCCTGGGAAGGCCGCTCCGCAGACATGCAGAAACTGGAGGAGGAACTTATGACCACTAGGATAAGGGAAGTCGAGGCGCTGACTGAGCTTAAGGAGTTAAGACTGAAGGTAATGTTAATGTTATGTGTTTAACAGGGTGGCAGGTACATCGACGGGCAAGCTGAAACCATGAATTTCGTCGGTTATAATAAAAACATCCCATTTATTTATTTTGGATCTCCAACAAAAGATGTACACAATACATTGACACGTAAACAAAGGGTAACATGAGGTATTAAGTCGGTGTACTCCTTCACTTATAGGAGACCACAGCATGCACAAAAGAGTTTACAACTAAGCTAAAAAAAAGTTAAAATATTAATTAAAGGTAAAATTTGGTAACAGTTTATAAATTAATGAAGGACATACCCTAAAAAGAAGAATATGAAATACACTGAAATACTTAAATTAACACCTAGAGATATTTAAATTAAATCTATTATTCCCGTGGGTGTCGTAAGAGGCGTCTAAGGAACTTACTAAAGAATAAGCAGCAGCGCTCTCTATGCATTTTACCATACTCCCAACCCAGAGCAGTGGTGGCCCAGTGGTAATGGCCGCGACTTACGAGTAGTAAGTCATGAGTTCAAACCCAAGGAGGTGCATTACATTGTGTAAGCTCTCAAAACGGTGAAGGAAAACATCGTGAGGAAACCGGCATGTCTTAGAACCAAAAATTCCAAGACATGTGACATCTACCAACCCACACTGGGCCCGCGTGGTAGATTATGGCCCACTCCCTCTTACCGAGAGGAGGCCTGTGTCCCAGCAGTGGGAACATTATAGGCCGAAGATAACTCCCAACCCGCCTGCCAAGCGTGGTGATTATGACAAACCTTCCCATTTTTTAGGAACGGCCTATGTCCAGCAGTGGACGTCTTTCGCTTGAAATGATGATGAACAAAAAACTGCTGTTTCATAGAAAATTGTAATACCTACGCGATTAAAATGTATGACGCATCTAACCGACGAAACATGTAATGCAAGGGGGGACCCCTCAGAAACATGGACTGTATCCATGGTAACAGGTTGTTTTTTTTTTATTTTGTTTTTTTTATTTATTCCTGACCATGGATACATGTCCTTCAGTCGTAATCATTAAACATACTACTCTTATTCTCACTAAAAATACATAAAACAATAACAAATTCATCAAAAGTGTTTACCGCTCATACGAGTAACAGGTTTTGCATCGATGTCCCTGCCACCCTCTAGTTTATTTTATTTATATAGCTTGTTATCTGACAGTAATATTATTATGCTTCAACTTCTTGTATAGCTAAATCTAGAGGTGCCGGTAATGGCTTGAAAGCGTTTGTGGAGCATAATCAAGGGTGCCACTACAAACATTCTTCATCGTAAACATTCAGCCGAACAAAGTCCACTGCTGGACAAAAGACTCTTCAAAACATTGGCAACGGCCGGTCTTGCTCTTCTCGTATCAAGCGGATACCCGCGACGTTCACCAGGTCGTTGGTCTACCGTATGGAAGAGACTCGCTACGCCTACCGGTACGCAGTCGCCACTCCAGAAGTTTTTAACCATACCGACTATCTGTTCTGCGATGTGCCACGAAGCCATTTAAGTTTGGCAATTCTCCAGGCTACAAACCGTTTGCTCGACGCTATTTCGGCAACTTCTGAGTAGAAACTCGTTCCCTAAAAACGATGAAACAGAACGCGTTCCCCAAAAGCGATGAAACAGCTAACTTTTACTTATTAACGAAAGTCTGAGGGACATCCAAAGAAACATTAATCCTATTCCCTTAACAATCCTTTTGGGAACGAATTTTAAAAATATTTCCTTCGTGCTCGTTTTCGTTTTATAAAGAACTCTTGCGCAAGATTTCGTGCTTTTAGAACCTGCAGTTTAGACTATCCCTTGTCAGTCTGTGAGTGAGTGAGTGAATGTAGTAGACATTGGTTACGTTCTTTAATACACAAACAATTTCTAGGTAATGGAGCTAGAAACCCAGGTGCAAGTATCGACGAACCAGCTGCGTCGTCAGGACGAGGAAGCCCGTCTTCTTCGCGAGAACCTCGACGCCGCGCTTCAACGCGAGAGGGCGCTGCAGACGCGCCAGAGAGAGTTCCAGCACAAATACTCGGACCTGGAGAGCAAGGTGAGCATAAATGTTGGTAGATACAAACTTTTTTTACTTTTTTCATGACATGGTGTTCATGGGCTGACATTTTTGTCATAACATTTTTGCCTGGTTGTTTTTTTTTTAATGCTTATTAATTGTTATCGCTTGTTTTTTTTTTTGTTACCCACTCTCTAAAGTTCTGGTGGTTTAAATTCGTCTACATATATACATTTATTTTTCCATGTAAATTAGGGTATACTATTTATAAATATCCATGAATATAAATACAGTTTCAATGTTTGAAAAGCTGTGGTTGCTTGATCAACTTGAGTTGAGTCCAAACAAGAAAGATTTCCTTCTTTGGACGGTGTTTTAAATCACTTTGAAAGGCTGGTTATTTCACGCTATGGCGTAACATGCCATATTGCTACTGACTGACTGTAACAATAATATTCGCATGAATAACTTGTATACAACACATACATGCACGGGTACTTATCTAGCATTGTTCGATTCCACCAAGTAAATTCCTAAAACGTATTTTCTTGTGTTGCGTTCATTTCGTAATGTCATCATTACATACATTACTCCCATTATATTTTTTACTATTTAGAAAATCATCAAAAATCACTCCATTTTAATGAGTGTTTCGCCAACAGGCTAAATATGACTCCATGCAAGCGAACATTCGAAACATGGAGGACGCCCAGAGAATAGCCGAGCTGGAAACTGAAGTGTCTGAATATAAATTAAAGGTGAGTTGGCTTAGTAACAGTGCAGAAGTCCTAGTGTGAGTTTCTTTTAACCATCTCGATTTTGGCCCTAGACTGGTGAGGGGCGAACCAGAACCCACCCCGTTTTAACTATTACCTAGGGCCATAGAGTGCTAACCTAACCAGTTGTAGTTCGGGCTTTAGTTTACTAAATATTTTCATCACCACGTCTCTCAAAACGGTGAAGGATACATCTGGAGGAAACTGGCATGTCCTAGAACTAAAAAATCGAAGTTATGTGACATCTACCAAACCTCTCTGGTCCCGTATGGTAGATTACAGTTCAAGACTTTCTCTCGAAGGCAACGGCAGACCTCTGTCCTAGCAGTAGGACGATTATAGGTTTTGATTACCTTACTAATATTGTAAATGTAAAAGTTTGGATGTTTGTTACTAAATCACGCAAACGGATATGTATGAAATTTGGCACAGCCAACCAACCAACCACCGCCAACCGCCAACCTGGATTAACCCGGTAGTATGTTCCCGTAGGACAATTTCCAATCACCACAGGGGCGAATCCGCAGACAAAATCAGTGACTTTAAGATCATTGCCCAGTCCAATTCTATGGCCCGCAGTGGGCATCTTTCAGCTGCCATGATGATTAAGAAATATGTAACTAAAGACTCTCACCATTTCAGAATGAAGTGATGGCAACGGAAGGCGAACTCCGCAATAACATGGACGGCGACTCGGATAGAGTCCGTGAGTTACAGGAGCAAGTCGCCGAACTGAAGGCCGAGGTACGTACCCATACTTGTTCCACACCACTGTGCCATACACACACATACATTAGTCACAAATAAATATCGCACTACAACCCACGATTTATACAAAATATTTAAGACAAAAGTGACAAAGAAGCCCTTGAAATTAACGTTTTTTTTTTAAATGTGCAGTTCGGAATCGTATCTTGTATGTTGAAAACAATATGATTCGCAACTGTAACAAATAATGTATATACAGAATTATAACGCTGACCTGCAAATTGCAAAAAACGTAAGAACATTTGAATTTCGCGGATTAACCTCTCCCGTCCCACTGACACGATATCGGGTCAGTCGAAAATGTCCTCTGCGTCCCGAAGACTCGATATCGGTTCCTATGACTTCACGCGACTATATGCTTTTTTTCTATGCCGTGATGGTGTGTTTTCAGTTGTAGTGATAGGACGCGATATCGAGTAAAATACTTAACGCACGTTGGTCGATAGCAGCTCGGTGTCTGAATTTGTGCCCGATTGATAGCAATAAGCTCGCCCCCTATTACATGGGACTATCTAACATAACTGACGCAATAAGGTTGTACTCTACACACCTCTGCCTCACCCTTCGTGGAACACAGGCGTGATGCTATAATGCGTCATGACGCTTTGCTTCTCTAACAAATTTTAAAATAAAGAATGTTGAAACTGTTTCTTGAATTAACTTGAACACGCTTATACACATAAATTAATTTTAAATACAAGTAGCACACAATACTAACATGATGATCATGATTTAATATATCGTTTCATGTTTGAGGGGCGCACAGTGTGGTTGATCACTCACTATAACAACGCTTCAGTCATTGTACCGGCAGCGCCGCTTTGTGGGAGTCACTTTGTACATTATTGTAAAAATACGATGGAAATACAACACTGCCATATATTGTTCATTGAGTCACCGACATTCAATCCGTACAAGCAGATAATCTTACGCAAAACATCTGTTTAATTTGCATATAATTCTTGAACGACTATTTCTATTCAAGATGTTTTTAAACGTAATTTTTGAACGGTCTCAGACTCTTTTTATATTATACACATGTTTTACTTTTCAATATTTAATAAAACCTGCAATGATTCTGTGATTGTAGCTTTGTTCACTATAATCGGATCATGGTAAACCAATTGGAAAGGAATCATTCACTATGTAAATTATTATGAAACTATCCGACACCATTAATTGTTGATATTTGAAGCGTACCGCTGCAGCCGACAAACTTTAAGGTATATATTTATGTATTAGTGTTTGTATGTACAATGAAGATGCGCTTTTATCAAAATGTCTGATACATTTTGTTTGGCACTGCACAGTTTCCGACACCCATCACCACTCCGGACACTGAGCCCTGGAAATGGCTCGAGTAAGTTCAACAATCAAACACCTTACCGGCTAGTGTGTTAACAGGCTTACTCCATTCTAACAATCTAAACTACTCCTAATTTGTAGGTAGACTCAATTGATACAGCGGAACACTTGTCTCGTAACACATCTTTTTCTGTTCGACTATATAAAAATAATGTCATATCAAAATAGCAATCTTTGCATAGTTTCATTGTATTTCACAAGCTCTGACCTTAACCACGTTAATACTAGAATTAAAGACGTAAAATATTGTTCAACGTAATGCACGTAAACATGCATAAATTGTTGCATATCCGTGCCTATAGCAAATGTATACTATTAGTAGGCATACGTAGTTTACGTCTAGTTTATTCCTAGTAGCTATTCAACCAACGATGTAATCGCTGATTTAAGATCGTTTAAACTTGTAATAAAATGGATTCGGCAGGTGAACACACTAGACGCCTATACCAATTTGTTTGTTTTATTAGTTTATGTACGAAACAGGCGAAGGCAGCCATCTATTGTGCTTTCTCGGTGTCTATGTCTGGTTTATATGTTGTTTTAAGCTAAAATAACTTGTTTTATCGTGTGGCTGGTCATGGCATTGTCGACTTGCTTGTATAATGGTACGCGCTACTGCATGCATGTGTTTGTGTTGTCCATGCTGTGTTTTGTTCCTGTATTTCCTACCCACTAACATATTGTGTTCACCGTAACAATGACCTGTATCGTAGCTTAAACTTGTAGAAAGATAAAACTTAAATGACTCTCCTTCAGTGATGGACGTAAGGACGTCGGGAATGTGGTGCTTGACAATATTTATTACTGAGACTGATAATTAAATGATAAAGTCTACAAAGATTTACCCACATTAAAGTTGATGCACCTTTTTGGTAATAATAGTGATGAGTAAAGACAATTATATTTTCACTTCAGCATGTTTTTCGTCAAAATTTCGCGCTGGTATAGTGAATAATATCAACGTAACGTGTTCTCAGGTCATGAGGCTAGAGGCTTGGAAGTCACGGGCTCTGGGGCATACGGAGATCAGCCGCGCCGTGTCCTTCGAAGACGACTTGGAGGAGGACGAGAAACTTAAACTAATTCTACGACGCGAATCTTCCACATCCCTCGACCTCTCAGCGATGTCGCGAAAACCTACGTAACGAATACTAACTGCGTTATTGTAATCGTTGCCCCTACTTGCAGTTAGTACTCATTATTTATCACCACAACCTTGTTGATGGTTTCTTCGTTTGTTTTAATATTTTATTACTGTTCTGTAGAACGTGTAGGTAAAGAACACTTCACTTGTTGTTCTTCCTTAATATTCGCTTGACAAGGTTTGTTGTACAACGCATCCCCGATTTGTAACGGCTACACATTGACCGCGGAATTCTCAATATTATTATGTTATAATGTTTTACAGTAGTTGTGCTAGACATGTCTTTGAGCTATTGTAATAGACTTAAAATAGTGAATTTAGCTTTAGATCAAAAAACAATCAATAATCTAGATTGTTTAGAGTTCCATAGAGTCCACTGTTCAGTCTCGTGATGCCAACTACATTGTACGCGGTGGACGTCAAGATAGCGGGTGTGCTTTTTAGATGAAGTTTGTATTTTACGTCTTCCTAAAAAGAATAACCATAATTTTGATATGCACTCAACATTGATGCACATTATTAGTAATGGTAAGAATAATTTATAATACGGTTGTAGTTGAGGCATACAGGTAGGTAGTTTTAATATACTAGTTGTATTTTATAGTCTATTGATTATTGGGTAGAAAAATAATTCTTAGAGAAACGCGTGGTAAATATCAGTTAAAATTGTATCGTATTGAATCCACGTAACGATGACTTTCTCACGCAAATTTGTAGCTTTGATCTCAAAACCCTAAACCAAGCCAATTGAAAGACTACTAATTGATCAACCAACAAAACTAATCGTTGCAAGATGGAGGTCCTTATTCTGTTGCATGCGGAATATACTGAGCTAGTACTATTGCAAATTTTGACTCGCATAGATACAAATATTAAAATATACCTATATCTATCTATTCTAGTGAAATCGAAACGTCACAAAGTCAACACCCAGTGCGACACAGTGACGTATCTTCTCAATTCACAGTTGGTTTAGGTACAAGAAAACCCTCAGAATTGTGTGTGACATTTTCGTAGCCGCGTGATATCTCATCTTTCTTCCATATAATTATTTGACGATTGAATAATATTTTAGTTTTGAAATACTACTAGCCTTTTTAACAAACATTCCAACTTGTTATTACTTATTATTAATAATAATAGTAAAAAGTATTTTAATTTGGGTAATGTGACCTGCTGCCGCGGGAATAGATTTGTTAAATTATTAATTATTTAAACTTAGTTACGTCGTCGGTATGGCGAGTTCGATGATTTTATTTTTAGATTACGATACGAGGAAGACGGTCTAGTATTGATGGCAATATTACGCGTACTTATTTTAATAATGCTTACTATTTTTTATTAGGTTTTAAGATGAAGTATTTTAAATAAATTCATATGTATTAATTTATTATTGTAAAAATACTCAACATTGTGTATGACATTATATTATTGACATAATGCTTATGAATTGTACTCTTGAGGCTCCATTTTCTTTTTAATTTCTTTCAATACATTTATCAGAGGCACAATTCTCGTAGTTTTAAGGACGTTCACAATCTGATGTCACGTATCAATCTGTCAAAAATACCTCGTGTATTCATAAATTTTCGTCAAGTTTTTGACATATGATTGTCTCCGAGAAGAGACTGCGACTAGATTTTGAATGTTTTTAATTAAGAGAATTGGACTTCAGTTCTATCTGGACAGGTAGCAGATCGCACGCATATTGATGACAACTACAGACGGGGAATTCTTATAATTCTAAAAAAATTCACAATCTAATCTCAGTCTCAATCTGTCAAAAATACCACGAGTTTCCATACATTTTTGAAAAGTTTTTGATATTTGATTGTCGCTAAGTTGAGACTGCGACTAGATTTTGAACGTTTTTAATTACAAGAATTGGCCTTCTGATTTTTATCAAAACAACCAGTAATACGACTGGAATTATGTGAGCATTTTATACACAGGCCAATAAAATAACTACGGCGATGAGGCGCTGTGCACACAGGTAAATTATTTTTGAAATCAAATAAACTTGCGTGATGTATGCTACGAGCCTATTTCTTACCAGTCAATTAAAATGTATTCTGAATCGGTTTACAGGCAGCGACTTTAGGTATAAGATTATATCTTACAACAACTAATATAGTACATAGGTGACAAGGGTTCCCTAAGATTATTATGTAGCCACATCAATCTAGATGTTATGGTATGTAGGAATTAGGTATACTATGACCGAAACTACAGATCCACTATGAGTGCTGCGATGGCAAAATGAGCACAAGAACATACATACGTACAGCTGAATGTTTTGTTACAAATGCCTCTAAATATGCTTTATTTTATTTTTGTTAGAAACAGATTTATAAGAGAAATATATTTTAATATAATATCGAGTTTTATAATTGACTGCAATACTACGCATGTTGTTCCAAATAATTCCTTAGTTCTATTTTAGTTATTGTTGTGATTAATATATTTTATGTGTCGTGTAACTATATTATTTATTAATCAGTATATCGGCAGCTACCTATGACACTTTATATGTTCTGTATTATGTACAACCACTAGGCAATAAATTTAAAACCAGTTGATACTAACACAATAGAGGTTTTACGAGATAAGAATAAAATAGGTAGGTACCTAATACTTCATTTTGATATTTTATAATTATCACATCCAACATATTTCAGTTTCGTCATTCATAAAAAGTTAACATACTGGGCTACTTACATAAGCAATAATTAATATTAAATTTAACCTTCCGAATACTAATAGGATCAAGCTGTACAGCTGTGAAACGAAAACCCTGAAGAAAGGAAATACGAAACAACAGATATCACAGTGTTTAAGTAGGAATAAAACACCACATTTTTTACTTTTATATCACTATATTATACAAAAAAAAATTGTTTAGTGAATATAATATAAACGCAGCTTTATGAGATTGTGTTTGCTCAATGTCTTTCCTGCTTGTAATACAATATAGTTTTAATAAAAATAGGTTTGACACTGGAGGTAAATGTAGCATGCCTGTTGATGTGTATTAGCTGTTTTTACTGATTTGTTCAATGTGTTTACGCAGCAGTAATATTTTGTCAAATATAGAAATGTTTTGTAACATCGTATTGATCCCCCGTTCACGAATAGTTAATTAAATATCTGGGCTTTATGATCACAATTTTTTACATTTTACTCGTGTATTTTCATATTGTGTATTGGAAAATAAATTGATAAATCTTGTATTCAATTTTTTATTAAAAATAAAGACTTGTAACTCAATCTATAGCAGTTTCTTTTCTGGTCTACTTGAGATTATTCCTTTTTATCAGAGGCAGCTGGTACAAGTTAATTTTCATAGGAGGTCCATGTTCATTTTGTTTAAGACCAATGAGGGAAGCTAAATGAAAAAGCATGTGGTTGTTAGTAAATTAATTTATTTGTCTATACTTAGTTATGATAAAGCACCGTCATACATTACTAGTATATCATTAACACTACATTAATACAATTATTAAGATACAGATCAGGCACAAACACGGTCATTAATAAGTTTTATAACAGTTATAAATGTTGTTCTCAGGCTATACTCTTATACTTGGTGAACAGATTATACAAGACCCGCAGTGTTGATTTGAGGTCGAGATTCACAATATCTGAAAATCAAACATCATTTTAATGTCGCAAATGAATCATAAAATCAAAAGTCTTTTAACTAGGCTGAGAGTAAATACTTTTTCAAACATTCATTTTAATGTTTGAAAAAGTACTTACTATATAAGACAGTCCCCTAAAACTAGTGCTCAAAACTAGCACACCAGTTCCAAGTGCATGCAATGACTATGCGATACTAGTAAAATTACGGTCTTGCTATTTACCTTCAGGTCTTGCTTTTGGTTTGGCAAGTCCAACATCTTGCATGAGCTCAAAAGCAAAAGATACATTATGCACCTTCTGGTCAAAATCTTCTGGGATCAGGTGGAAATCATATAAAGGCACAAAGAATCCCTCAAGCAGTCCCATCAAAAGGCACAAGTATACACCATCATGGAATTGGGTGTCCAGGTCCATCACTTCAAGATTGACTTTGCTCAAGTGTTTGTTAACAAAAGTAATGAGCGACTTCTTCACCACTTGCAACTTATCAGGAGCATGATCAAACAAAGCATCAAATGCATCTCTTTCACATTTCATTCCCAGATCATCATAGGTGGTTGTGATGGTTTCGACAAATGTCCTGAAATAATATTTGAAAGAATTAGTATAGTATACACAATACTTTCTAATGACAAATATCCTACACTATGGCAGTTAAAAAATCACCTGTGAGACAGCTGGTTTGGAGTGTCTTTTTTCACAACCACAACATTGACGCTCACGTTTTCAGGTAGGCGGACGGGGGCGCGGAAGTGACGCGCCAAAGCAACTAGTAAATGCAATATAGATACAACATTCTTTGAGTGGATTGAATCCACACTCCACTTAGGCACAGGTTTGGCTGTTCCGTAAAGAACCTGCAAAATAACTCACATAGTAATACCTAGATACAAATAAACATATTAAAAGCTGTAGTATTTTGATACATAATATATAGACTGCCTCTATACATACCCGATTCACTGCTCTGAGTACTACAGCGAGTTTCTGTCGCTGGCCTTCTTCGGACTGTGTAACTTCTGGCACATCTAGTTTGGTTTTAGTCAACATCTCAAGGAGCTTTTGAAGTACTTGACCATCATATAAATCTTCACTGATGTCTTTGACAATAATTCTTTGAGTGGCAAGTTCATCATTAATCCAGTCAATAAGTACTTGGACCAGGTCTTTTACTCTAGGATCTTCAAGTGATCTTGGCTCAATAATGGCACGTTCTTCATTGTCATCTGCAATTATTTTTTTAGAAGTAAGTTCTCATGATATAAAATATTAGGTAATTATTCAATTTTAATTATTTTCCTGTTTGTTACATTGCTTGGCAGGATAACTGCTCCACAGACACACCTATGTGAGTCATAGGTTCTAAAAAAAACAAAAAAACTACTTGATAAATGTAATGTTACAATTATAGAAGTAAACTGACAATTTATGATTGAAATAAAAAATGCATAAATGATGAAAACTATGTTAATTATAAAATTTACTCATAGTGCATGAGTCATCCATGACATAATGTATTTATAGTGAATGCATAGCTTGATAGCCAATTATTTGAATGAAACTTTGAGCGATAACTTACGTAAACTGTACTCCTCTGGTGGTATTTCTGGGGCAGTTGGGCTCCCCGGAGAATCAATGGCAAATTTACCTTCAGCTTGCACATCTTGCACTGCATGAACAAACCAAATGAAAATGTAAAGACACAACACATTACTAATAATTTATTACTTAACATAAATACCATAGGAATTGGCTATAGAAAGGGTAAAAATTAAGAGAGAGCCTATAATTATGGGTGGACCAACTTTGAAGGGAAGGAATAATGGTGGGAAATAACGCCACAGAAATGCTCATGGGATAATATCTTTGACCTGTAACTCATTCCATAAAAGGCATATTGTTAAAATACCTTGATTTAACCCACACAAGTCAGTCAAAAATATTAGACTACAAAAACATCATACCACATATTTACCTTCTTTTATGCGCTTCTTGCGGCCTATGGTGCCAATTTTGTCCCAGAATGACTCTTCTTTATCCTCCTTTTTAGGCAAGACGGGAGTTCGAGGGGATTTCGGGCGTGGTGACGACATCTCGCTCTACCTACATAATAAATAAGGTCACAATCAGTGAACACACCTGAACGAACTCTAAGAAAACTCTCAATCAATTCACTTATTTACAGAGATATAACAAGCAGGGGATTCTAAGAAAATCATTATACAAATTATCAATAAAGTTCTAAGGCCCGTACCTTTTATTTTTAACTCTGATGGAAGGAAAACAAGAGTCAAAAGCAAAACCATAGACTAATTTGAAATGACAGCAAAACTTGCGGAGCTATATTCTGCAAACTAATTTTGGTGTTTTGAATAAAAGCTTCCTAACTTGCTTATTTCAGATGTCGCTACTATCACTAAATCAAGAATTTGACAGCTAGCTGTCACTCTTCGTTTTATTAATTAATGTGTACCATTACGCAGCGATTATATGGAAAAATACGGGGTATAATATGTATTGCCTAGAGATAAAAACCGAGGAAGAAAACTATGTAGAAAAAAAAAATTAAACTTGATATTTCGTCGAGACTGCTACTTTTCTTAAATCTGAATACTTGTATAGTACTTAAGATATCCATATGGAGGAAGTACTCCCAGGAGACAGAAGTCTGTTTATTCTCATTACCTGCAAGCGTTTTTAGTGTAATAGTATATGAATTATATTAAATCAGTGCTAGAACAAACATTTCTGAAGTTTTCCAGTGAATCATACCCCTAGAATACTTCAAACATGTAAGGAAGATCACATGTGTTATACCTTAATATCCCTGTTATAATTAACTTCACGTCCATTGTCTAAAAACAATGGGTAACCTTCTACGGCTATACTTATCTGTTTCATATTAGATATCGTGTGATCGCACGAATAAATTCACGTGCGCAGGAGCTCTAAATAAACACCCCTCAAGTCCTCAAGCTTCAGTCGTGCAACGCAGACTAAGCGCGTTCCATGAGGAATTCATGGATGTGTGAAGCAAGCAATACAAAATATATAGGAGAAATGTTGCGAACGGCAATTTTCCGTACGGGATTCCAAAGGCATACCATGCGGAATCTCAATCGAAGAAAACTTCGTATGGACAACAACTGTGCGCACGGCGACAAACCAAGCTTTTAATTTCCAGTATAAGCTGACTTCTCATTGTATGTACGAATAACCTAAAAAATGCGAGATCAGCTAAGACTGGAAAGTATAGCTTCATATGTAGCCGTGTGTACATGTGTAGATCCTAGATTTGAATGGCATGGTCTTTCATGTCTTCGAAATTACCGAATCATTTTGTTTAAACAGAATTCTGTAATGCCGTCTTAATGTGGTCGGCCCAATAGTATGTACTACACTGCAAGTCACATCCATATTTATCTCATTTAAATTTGCCCATTTGGTGTGTGTGTGTGTGTGTTTACTTAGAGCATTTAACTGGGTGGCGGCTTTCAATCAGCATTTTTTTTTTGTGAATTGAACCTTGTATTTGGCCTTGACAGGTCGTAGTTATGACCTGCTGTTAAGTAGTAACTTAACCAGAGTTTCCGATGGCTGCCTTAAACAAACCCAAAGCCTCCAGCCAGGGGAAAATTTCTTACATTATTAATCAACTGCATGCTAATGGCACCACTTGTGGGTTACGGATAGAGGATACAATCCCGGGATCCCGAATCTCGGGATCCCGGGATCCCGAATCTCGGGATCCCGGGATCCCGACCTTTTTCTGGTCCCGAAAATCCCGGTACTGTACTTGGCTAATCCCGGGATTTTCGGGATTGCCACAAACAAGTCTAATTTGTATCCCGTAGTCCGTTGCGCCTTGACAATAACCTTGCCTACATTATATGAATAGCATTTATTACATAACGACAAAAAACAACCCTTAGATACGCCGTCGTACGATACGTACCTACTATACACAGTACGCACTAAACAAGTACAGTCCTAATATACATATGTTTGTCGTAGAACTTAGAAGGGACTTAAAGGAAAAGTTACAGCTGGAAATTAACAAGAGTATGAAATCCCCAGATCCTGAAGTACAAGTACAAAATGAATTGGGGTTGGCAAATATTTGTAGTATTAGACGTGAAATGACCCTGTTCAAAAATGGAGGAGTTCGTGGATATCACTTAGAAACAGCATATAAATAAGTATCTACACGTATTGTCTATTGCTCCAACCAGTGTAGAACCTGAGCGAGTGTTTTCAGCTGCTGCTTATGTTGGCAATAAACTACGAAGCAGGCTTGGAAGTCAAAGATATTCGTATTTTTCTGCGCTTATATTTTCGTTTTCTTTTTGTGTTGTCTTTTTTATTCCTTGCAAAAGTGCAGTTTTTTTTTGTTTTGTCTTTATCTATTCTTATTATATTGTGATTTTTGTTGTGCAAAGATATTAAAAAGATTTTTTTTTAATTATTTAAGTTAATTTTTAATTTTAGCCCAATTAGAAACCACATAGTCTAATCCCGGGATAGGCCCGGGATCCCGGGATTACGCTTCACAAATCCCGTAATCCCGGGATTGAAAAACATGCTCGGGATTGTATCCTCTAGTTACGGACCTCAGCTCAGGGCGTCATCGGGGGGAGGACAGCAAGTTGGGACAGGCTGGATCGAATCTTGATTATTATTATTAAAGGGCGAGTTAAAAGCTACGGTGCGGGCTGGCACTTCGTCATGCAAGGGTTAGGGGGAAGCAAGGGTTGGAGTGGAACCGCTCAGCTATGTCATCTCTTTAAGTTAAATACTTTAAGATGCAGTATGGTACGACCATAGAACAATAAATGTGAATAAAAATATTTTCAAACCCATTTCACTGACTGACAACAAGGATGATTGTTTTCAAAATAAATCCGTAAAAAAAACACTATTTTTTCTTTTGGATCTCTGTAAATTTATCTCGCTGATTTTATAAACATAATAGTAAACCTGCCGGGGTAGCAAGTTACACAACAGTGAGAAAAATGCTATGACTAAACTACCTAGTTTTCTCAACAAAACGCTTAGTTATGGGCAAGAAACCGCGTGCGATTTTTAGTTAACACAACTTCAAAACGCTTCAAATATATCAATATTTATCTTGCAACTTATTGCAGAATGCGAAATTGTCTTTGAACCGTATTGTGTCACATTGTGATTTGTGAATGAATACACGAATTGTTGTTTTACTATGTGTAACTATTACTAGGAATTAAAAGTTGTCCCTCCATTCGCAATCGGTTGCTAGTGCAAATATTGATTTTCCATCTAGGTGCGCCGAGGTTGGTTGCGAATAAAATTCGTTTGCAAAACGTCCAGGTACTCCGGAGAAGTTCACGGTACTTGTGCGATATATAGGTTGGTGGAGTCATACCTAAAAATAGCTTCAAGATTGTATTGCATCACAGTGACTGATTGTGAGGAGCATTTATTACTAGTTACCTTAGTGTTTACTGAACATTTCGCAGAAGGCACAATGGAGAAAGGTTGGAATCCCCCTCCATATGGCTGGGGTAACGCGCATACGACGCAGCCGCCGCCAGCTGCGCCACCCAGCTATTCCCAAGCTGTTGGGGGTGTTGGGCCTTCCAGCCCTTATACGCCCCAGTACCCACCATGTAAGTAACCATGAAACTAAAACTATCTATAATCTGATAATCACAAATGGATCCTTTTAAGGTTTCAAATCTGGCGGTGAGTTCAGGCTGCCTTTATTTATGATAATAACTGACCTTATTAAATTCACCTGAATCCACATTTAAGGCTCCTTCTCTAGTAAAGCTATGTATACAACAACCATACAGCATTAACAGTCAGTATTGAATAGATTACTGCTTGAAATGCTTGAGATAGTTTATAAACTGAATTAAATTAACTTTTCTAACACAAATAATTTAAGTAATAATAAAATTACTTTCTATAGCTATCCTGATTGACAAAAGGCTTCTAATATTTGTTATTGGAACAGAATATAGGTTACGGTGAATATAGGTCACTGAGAAAATGTAGGTCACCAGTTTTATTTATGTTTACTAATATAAGGCTGAGTAAGCAAATGAGTCTTAACTATTGCTAACATAAAGTATTAAATCTAAAAACAGCAGAAACTCTTATGAAGTCATACATTTAAAAATTGTGCTTACAACAATGTTTAACCTTGATTCATCTCTGACATTCTAAAGATTTAATCAGACATTTATGTTAAATGTTAAAGTTGACATTGATAATGTTGATATTATTAACAAATATAATCATTGTTTATGCTAATGCAAACTTGTTATAGATAAAACCTTGCAGCTGTAAACATCACAAGTTACAACTAATTAACATTCAGTCATACTAATTATGACTGAATGTTAATTAATGTGTGCGTTGTTGTAATTTAATTAGTACATGTTCATTGGTCTCGCCAACTTATTTGTAGTTTTGATGGAGTTGATTAGTTCATTGGTCCCCAGTTAAGTCTAAGTCCCGTGTAATAGGGATTGAAAACTATTTTGTTGAATGACTGAAACAAAAGGTTTGGCTATGTTTAACACGTTCGGCGCCTGTGTATCATTTTTGCACACACTTGTTTATACAATGTGTATCAAAAATGATACACATAGCCATGGAGATATGAAAACACACAAAAGTATTTGGTAGGCCAGTGTATCATTTTTGATACACAGTCTGAAAACTATGAAAAAGAGAAAAGAAAAGGAAGATTGAAGCTTTCAACACATTAATATAATACATAAACCACATGAATAACAAAAACAAAGTGTGATTCTGCAGATTATTCTTGGCGCTGAAGGTGTTAAAATTCTGGTCATAACTGTGATCAAGGATTTTCATATTCTCTCTTGAATCCTAATTCTCATACTCAGAATGCTTAGTGGTACCAAATGCTACTGCTGAACATGAGTTGCTGGGTTCGATTCTCTGGTCCGTCAAAGTGTTAGAGAGTTATTTGATCCGAAATTTCTCAATAGCAATTCGGAATCTGGATTTATGACCAGTTGATGTCAAAAGTCTCGCCCCCTATTACATGAGACTTAAGCATTATATGCGAATTATGGGTGTGCTATAGCTTCATCTCTGTCCAACCCTTTGAGGAAATGAGGCTTGATGTTATGTTAAAAATAAATAAGGATACATTATGGCTGCACATATTCTGCAGCCTTGACTCATTAGGTCAATGTCACATGAGACTTGAGAAACCACATGACAGACATTGCTTTTTGGCTATGCATTATTACTTGTACTTCATCTTTTGGTTTAATGTAAATAAAACGTTAAAGTTATATAGTTTAATTTTTGTAGGTACTTGTCCACAAGACAACTCATAATCTACACTAAACATATTATATTATTATATTAATTAAATAAAGCTGAAGAGCTTGTTGGTTTGTACGCGCTAATCTCAGGAACTATCAGTAGGATTTTAAATATGTATTCGTTTTGTATTTCATTACCCAAGTCTTGAGAAAGGTTATAGGCTATTTAATAATACGCTACGACCCTGGGGAGCCGAGCGAACATAAGAAAATCTACAAAAACCCTATGCGTAAAAGAAGAAGTAACGCGGGCGGGCGGGCGATGCGATGCAACGCCGTAAGTTGGGGGCCGCGAACGAAGTCGCGGATAGAAGCTAGTGTTATATACTTTTTCAATTACTTATATGTTGTTATTGTTGCTTTGCGCCGCACTCAATTTCAAGCTGCGCTATACAGATTACTATGGCCATAATTGTTTTATGTGACAAAAAACTTTAATACAAGAATATTAATTTATATTAGACGAGTTTGTGAAGGCCACACACCAACTTGCCTTCATTTAGTTAGTCGCAGCCGCCACGCGAGATATTTTGTGGTTTGGCATTGAACAAGATGATTCAACACTTGGTACATTGTCCAAAGAATATTGTTATTATAAAATAATCCAAAAATCCTTTGTTCCAATAATATTGTGACTAATTACTGTATACAGCAAACACTATTTTTAGTCGAGTTATTATTAGCTCCTTACGTAAGGGATTCTGGGACTCCAGCGACATCTAAAAGTAGTTCCTAACAAAAGCAAACTGCTGGATTTTCTTCAGCGCTTCAATTAGGCAATTAAAAAATGTTTATTGCATCAACTTAAATAACATGTTCTAATTACAATGGAGAGAAGCCCATATAATTGTTAGTAATAGCAAGACATTTAGGTGTTATATAGTGTCAGTAAAAACAGGATTATATTTCATACTAGCTTTTGCCAGCGGTTTCGCCCGCGTATTATAGTATAAACCTTCTTCTTGAATCACTCTATCTATTAAAAAAAGCCACATCAAAATCCGTTGCGGAGTTTTAAAGATCTAAGCATACATAGGGACAGACAGAGGAAAGCGGCTTTGTTTTATACTATGTTGATAGGTCTTACAAAATATGACTTACATTTAATATTGAAAACGACTTTGTAAAGTAAGAAATGATTGGAAATCTAAAATTAAGGTGCATAAGAAGCAATTTATTAGTATTTAACATTGCCTCATCACGGCAACAAATAAGGTTCAAAACAACAATGCGTTTGATGTTACTTGAATTGAAAAGTTATTATGCAGTTTTAATTATATTAAAAATAGCTTCTGCCCGCGACTTCGTCCGCGTCAAATTTTTGCTCCCCTGACCCTTCCCGTCGCATCGATATGCCTGCTAGTTTTCGTCCAATTTTCGTTGCTGCTCGCTCCTTTTGAGTTATAGTGAGTCAACCTTAAAAGATAGACATATGCTCTCGCGGACTTTTTTTTAGAACTTTTTAAAAGGAACAATTCCGTCATACATGATTTTTACGTTACTTTAACCGTTTACGCAGCGCACGCAACGGAAACTCTCAAAAGGAATAAATTTTCCCCGTTTTTGCAACATTTTTCATTACTGCTCCGCTCCTCTTAGTTGTAGCGTGATGCTATATAGCCTATAGCCTCCCACGATAAATAGGCTACCCAACACAAAAAGAATTTTTCAATTCGAACCAGTAGTTCCTGAGATTAGCGCGATCAATCAAACAAACAAACAAACAAACAAACTCTTCAGCTTTATAATATTAGTATAGATAAATTCGACATATGGTTCCAGAGATTAGCGCATTCAAACAAACAAACTCTAGCTTTATTATTAGTATAGTATAAATACTCTTATTGAAAATACTTACTTTTTCTTTATTCTTTGCCATCTCTTAAATTATAGCAAGTGAATTATTTATTGCAGCATCTGGACCTTCCATAGTGACGACTGTGGTGCCAGTAGGTCCTCATCCAACTCATATGATCTGCCCCAGCTGCCACGCTGAGATAGATACGGCCACTCGGACAAAACCTGGACTTATTGCTTACATTTCTGGAGCTATCATATTTCTTCTGGGGTGAGTGATTAAATTATATAACATGATTACATCATGACTCAAAGTTATTAATAAATCACGGTCAGTTTAAAATTATTATTTATTTAATTCTACAATTGCAATGAAATGCTATAGGGCATAATCCAACAGCTTTGCGCCTAACCAGTATTAATACCATATAATGAACACTGGGTGTGACTGTTACAAGATTATAAGATGTGACTAATTGTTTCCAGATGTGTCTTAGGATGCTGCCTCATCCCCTGCTGCATAGACAGCTGCATGGATGTGCATCACAAGTGCCCCAACTGCGGTGCTTACCTAGGCAGGTACCGACGATAAACATCCCAGCAGACATTGACGAAACCGCTACGTGATTGGAAAATAGAATTTTCAAAGATCTGCATTGGAATCCTCCATTTATACCCTGCCTAATTTAATTAAGCTTTTATTACACTTATTAATCATTTTTAGATTATGTTCCCACATGAAAGAAAAGTCTAGGAATTCCTTCTTAATTTAGGTAGTTGCATTATTTAATACCAGTAATTTACTGTCCCTAGTCAATGGATTCGCTACTACGTAGGAACCATAGTAGATGTCAATTATTAGATGGATGGTCAGACTTTATACAAGCTGACCAGGAGTCCCGAATGTCGCGTGAATAGCCACGATAGACATGATGAAGCTTCAACGTTTGCGGAAGGGTAAATTAGGTTATTACTATCCCCCAAATTGGGTCGCAAAGAGATAGTCATATAAATACTTAGGTCTGGTTAGATTGCGGGACCGGATTTAGTGGGAGGAGAGTTCAGTTTCACACTATAATGCTGTTGTGTTATACATTTCATCATAATTTTCTAACGTATGGGAATACAATCTTAACTTGTTGACTTAGTTAATGAAATTAATTATTTATGAGTTGAGTCGTTTTTTTACGTAATTTTTAATACTAAGAGAAAGCCATATTATTGTATTATACAGATTAATTCAGTGCCAAAATGGTCTTCCTCATGGCACGACAACGTAACGCTCGTATCGCATACACGATTTTAATGAATATTCTAAATGTTTAGCGAGTAGTACCACATGTACGTATTATATGTATGCTACGGTGCAACTTATATATGTAGAATGATAATGAATAATGTTATACATAATGTTTACATTGACAACACCTAATATCATCACAATTTGGAACTTAAAAACTAAAAACAAGCTTTATAGGTATATTAACTGTGGTAAAAATCTATAGATGCAGTAGGTATTAGTCAATATTTGTAACTGTTAGAATATTTAAGTGTACTCGAATGTATCGATCTTATTTCCCAGTATTAAAAATGTGTTCTGTCTTCTTTCTTATACTTACGCCCGATTTCTGGAACGGAAATTATCGATGCGGCAAAATTAAATGCAGGTCAAGTGATGCGATTGGCTGTTGATAATTATTTCAACCCGTCACAGTAGTTTACGAGCACTTTACAATTTGCAAGTTAATTAGTTGATTTTCGTTCCAGAAATTGGGCTTTAATTACACTTATTGGTTAGTCTGACTAACCGGTTAGGTTTACAAAAATGGTTTATTATTATTTTGTACTTTCCAGCTAATTCAGTAATATTGTCTTAATATTTACATTAGTTCTTCTCAATGTATTAGATGTACATTATTTTACATAGATCTAATATTGTAATTTGATATTAGTAACTTATAATTTTGAAGTAAATGAACATGTGTGTGTTTCATAAGCCTGAAACAAACTTTTGAACGCGACTTACAGTCACGACCGCGAGAAAATGGCCCGTACTGAACAATGCTGTGTCTGAACGTTTAAGAAAATCGTCCAACAAAACGACAATGCAAAGTGACAGCCCGCAAGTTTAGCAACATAGGTCACGAGTCCGATAGTTTGAATCTGGCTGTATGGTTAGAGAAAACATTGTTACCAACCGTTTTAAAGTAATTCTTAGGTTATTAAGTGACTCATAATATTTTTGTTAAGATAAAGGTGTACCTACATCTGAATGTGCAGCTGTAAGTATCTTATGCAGCATAATAAAAAAGTTTATACATGGCGCGCCGCTGCACTGTCTCAGTTTCGTTATTAATGAATGTATATCATGTCATGTTACATTCTGGCCTAACTGAAATCCAATAATTATTTTTAAGTACAAATATATGATACAATTGAGCTTGTCCTTAACAAATTGTTATTAAAATTGCAACTTATTTACAAGACCCTACTGCCGACAGCATTTAGCCGTAATGGCATCATATTATCATATTTATCAGTATCAACTTCCATTTTATTTACGTATTTCATAATATATGTAATTTAAGTAAATATACAAGAAAATCACTAATGTAATATCAAAATCATAGGTACTTTGAAGATTCTTTTTACAAGTATTTTCAATATTAGATATCTATTTCTAAAACAAGAATGTATTTTAATAGAAATCATTTATTTATACCTACAGGCATTTTACATTTTTATATATTTATAAATTAATAGAACTTTCTTATACCTAACTCAAAATATGATTTAAAAACTATTTTCATATAAAATCAAAAATATTATACTTATTTTTTTTCTATGTATAATTGTATTAATGAATATGCAATATGGGCTGTCCTAACAGAAAATAAATGTTTTATTAATGTCTAAAGTGCAGTATTATTGAAAGTACCTTAAGTTATTTTTATTAACCCTAAAATAAGTATATTTTTGCTGGTTCTGGTAAAGTAACACACCCACAGTGTAGTGCTCTGGTTCTCAACTAGGAGTAGGTAATATCGGTATGGTTTACCCAGTACCTTCACCTTGACTAGTTAGTATACCTACAGTGTCAAATTTAATTAACTGGAAGTATAATTTTAAAAAAAAACATCAATACTTATGTATTTTTATCATTCAAACTTGTTTCAAAACTTTAAATGACTCATATCTTATATCTTTAAACGAGCAATTCTTGTATATATCTATACTATTACTATATTAACTATATATCTTATATCTATACTATCTTTACATATTATAAAATAAAGTCACTTTGCTGTCTGTCTGTCCCTATGTATGCTTATATCTTTAAAAGTACGCAACGGATTTTGATGCGGGTTTTTTTAATAGATAGAGTGATTCAACAGGAAGGTTTATATGTATATAACATCCATAATATAGTAAAGAAACACTGATAATTTTAGAGGTTTCTAATGTGATGTCATAAATAACCACATTTTTTTGCGCTTACATTGCGAGCGCTGGCTGAACCCTTCGAAATAGCTCAAAATAATGTACTACAGTATTGTACACCTTAAAAAGTTCTACAAAAAAGTCCGTGATGGGATATGTCTAACTTTTAGGGATAACCCATAATAACCATTTTTATCCTTTACTTTTTACGATAAATAATGGCTTATTTATGAATGCGATTTTAAGCAATACAGCATTAATCCTTATCCAATTAAGTACCTTAAATAAATTGTGCATTTCATGTAGATCAAAATTGCCCTTTACAGCATATCATTAAAATTAATATTTTAGAAGATATCAGAGATTATAATAAAATAGCCGCAGAGCGGCTAGCGGGCCGTTCCACGTCTGGCCATCTCGCTTGGTAGCGGTCGGGTATTACAGGATTAGTAGGATTGTAATTCATATTACTTTGGCTTCATAGTAAATGCGAATATCATGTGTGTTCGAATTACTCAAAATAAAGCTAATTGTATTATTCCAAGTAAGAGACCGCGAAATATGGCTTAGATGTTTAGATTTTTGGATGGATCTGGATTTTTGGTTATCCTGGATACTTACGATATAGGATACTTTATCCCGGTAGTACGTTCCCGGGTGATATTTTCCGACAGCTATACGGGCGAAGCCACTGGCCAAAGTACTATTCTTATAACTATGTTTAATTTGGTGTCTGGTAAATAATTGAGTGTCTGTATAGGTAGAATAGAAGCGTTAAGAAAAACCTGAGACTTATATTCAATTCAATCCAGCCCTATGTCGCAGTCTTCTTACTCTGAATACTATTAGTTTTATTTTAAGTACATCAAACACACATGATATGTAAGGATCGTAGCAGGTGGTGTTCCGTAGTTTCTGCCTACCCCCATGGGAAAAAGGCGTAATTGTATGTATGTATAACATGGATTAATACATTCTTACCGTGGTAATACGTCCTCTTGCGATAATTTCCGACATCTACGCGGGCGAAGCCGCGGGCAAAAGCTAGTAATATTATAAAGCTGAAGAGTTTGTTTGTTTGATTGAACGCGCTAACCTCAGGAACTACTGGTCCGAATTGAAAAATTATTTTTGTTTTGGGTAGCCTAGTTATTGAGGAAAGCTATAGGCTATATAACATCACGCTACAACTAAGAGGAGCGGAGCAGTAATGCAAAATGTTGCAAAAACGGGGAAAATCGCACGGGTAGGTGATTTGACGCGACGGGAAGGGTCAGTGGAACAAGAAATTTAACGCGAACGAAGTCGCGGGCAGAAGCTAGTGTATATATATAATCTAAATCTCGGAAACGGCTCCAACGATTTTCATGAAATTTAGGATACAAGGGGTTTCGGGGGCGATAAATCGATCTAGCTAGGATTCATTTTTATAAAATGTCGTTTTATTCGTGTTTTCAATGACCAACTTTATCGATAATCAACTTGGACATAAACTTATTATTTTAAACAAAGCCAAAAAATACCGAACAAAGCTCGATCAACCAGATATTGTACATTTAGGCAACCAAACTAATATTTAAATTTGTTTTTTGGAAATTCGTAAAAAATATCGCATTTCCACAAAAATTTACAAAATCAACTGATCGATTTAAGAGCCGGAAACTCGTCAATCGAAAGTGGAATCATTTTTTTCTTTGTTTGATTCGTTTTTGGTGGCGATACCCAACGCGTGGATAAAGTATTGACAGGTTATTTAATTTGACCCTGTAGGAACTATGTATTAAGTCGTCGAGTAAGAGGTCAATCATTCAATCGCCGAATCCAACTCAGGTAGCGTACAAGAAGCTATGCATATACCGGATGACATTTTTCACCGTCTCGACCTTCATATGGTGTGTTGTGTAACTAGAATAGAACGCAGGAAGGCCTTTAGATTCATCGTAGGTGACTAAATGAGCGCGGGACGCGGACGGACGGGGTTGAATGTACGGCTCGTGCGCCTGCGAAAGATCAATGAGGCCACCTATCAGCTGGCTTCAAAGGGTAGGACCGCGCTACGAAATCATTGATACATGCTACGGCATTGAGTAGGGTGCATATGATTTGAGTTTCGAAAGATTTTAATTGATTTTATTTTTTATTTTTTTCCAAATTTCTGTTTCTGTTGTTCTAGTATGAAAATGTTGCTTTAAATGTGTAGTATTTATTGCTAGATCAATTTTATTACATGTTATTAAAAAATATAAAAAATAAAAATTTCTATGCCAAAGGCTTCTACTCCGTTCACCTATTACACCCATTTTTTTTCAAGACGTTATAAAATGTCACCCAGTATTTAATACTAGCTTCTGCCCGCGACAAATATTTGCTCCCCTGACCCTTCCCGTCGCATCGCAGCCTGCCAGTTTTCGGCCATTTTTTTGTTGCTGCTCCGCTCCTTTTGGTCGTAGCGTGATGTAATTAATATTATAAAACAAAACATACATTATTCGCCATATGTCAGCTAGCACACGCCAATATACCAACAAAACATTGAAAACTAAACTCAAGCTGAAATAAATAATAAAACAAAATTGTAAACAGAACTTAAAACCTAAATAAAGCCATTTAAGCCATTGATCGAAGGCTTTCGTCTTGAGATAACTCCGTATTGAGAACGCTAAAATCCATACTAATATTATAAATGGGTAAGTGTGTGTGTCTGTTCGTCCTTCTTTTTTTTTTGGATGGGAAATCATCAAATGACTTCTCCCGCTCTGGGCGGAGCGGGAGGGCATGTCAGACTTTTACTGACTAAAACCCACCCGTGTTCATTCAATTGCCCATGTGCCAGGGTCACGGTATATCTTTCGAACAATCACGCGACCCCGGCAGGCATCGGTCCCTAGCAGACTCCTTCAGTTTTGCTGATATCTCTTTGAGGCGCGCGTGGAACACTACGCGCCGTCGACCCGAGCTTGGTCCTGGCCGGGCGGCGAGCTACCCATTGCTCGCCACCCGCAAGCTCGCGCCTACGGTGGCCGGGAGTCGGCTATGGACTCCCGACGCCCGGGGCATCTCCTGCTGCGGCGGCTAGGGACGTGAGGGCGCAGAGACTGCCACTCCCTCACGCGCCCCGCCTCCTCCTTCGCGAGCATTACTGCTTCGCAGAAGGAGGTGACGGGTAGCCTATTTATTGAGGAAGGCTAGCCTATAGCCTTCCTCAATAAATAGGCTACCCGACTCAAAAATATTTTTTCAATTCGAACCAGTAGTTCCTGAGATTAGCGCGTTCCACCCCCCATTTTAGGGAAGTGGGGGGTTATAAAGAGACAAAATGTAGCCTATATCACTCTCCATCTCTTCAACTATATCCACTTAGAAAATCACGTCAATTCGTCGCTCTTAATTTAATGTCTTTGGTCGCTCTGTTTTGCCGTGAAAGACGGACAAATACACATACTGTGGAAGTTTGCCCTGCCGGCGGAGCACCGCCGTGTCCTCGTGGAGGCGATCGGCGGCGGCGACCTCTCGCGTCCGGTCCTGGTGCGAGCCATGGTACGGAGCGAGAGGGAATGGGAAGCCGTCACCTCCTTCTGCGAAGCAGTAATGCTCGCGAAGGAGGAGGCGGGGCGCGTGAGGGAGTGGCAGTCTCTGCGCCCTCACGTCCCTAGCCGCCGCAGCAGGAGATGCCCCGGGCGTCGGGAGTCCATAGCCGACTCCCGGCCACCGTAGGCGCGAGCTTGTGGGTGGCGAGCAATGGGTAGCTCGCCGCCCGGCAAGGACCAAGCTCGGGTCGACGGCGCGTAGTGTTCCACGCGCGCCTCAAAGAGATATCAGCAAAACTGAAGGAGTCTGCTAGGGACCGATGCCTGCCGGGGTCGCGTGATTGTTCGAAAGATATACCGTGACCCTGGCACATGGGCAACTGAAGGAACACGGGTGGGTTTTAGTCAGTAAAAGTCTGACATGCCCTCCCGCTCCGCCCAGAGCGGGAGAAGTCATTTGATGATTTCCCATCCAAAAAAAAAAAGACGGACAAACAGACACACACACTTACCCATTTATAATACAATATTAGTATGGATTTTCGCGTTCTTAATACGGAGTTATCTCAAGACGAAAGCCTTCGATCAATGGCTTAAATGGCTTTATTTAGGTTTTAAGTTCTGTTTACGATTTTGTTTTATTATTTATTTCAGCTTGAGTTTAGTTCTCAATGTTTTGTTGGTATATTGGCGTGTGCTAGCTGACATATGGCGAATAATGTATGTTTTGTTTTATAATATTAATTACTTACACAATATTGTATAGAATCAAGTTCTTCTAACTTAACAGACAGCTGTGCTGCTGGGGAGTTTGTTCCGTCACTTCTTCCCAGCTAAAGCACTAGGAAGTGTCGAAGGGCGGGCGTTTTGGGGGGACTGTCTTATGTAACTTTGACGTTCAAAAAGTGCTGACTTTCAGCCTAGTTTGAATAAATGACTTTTGATTTTGAATTTGAATGCGTATGATTGATTATTTTCGCCACTGAAACGCAGCACGTAAGCAGCAGGTAACGTAGCCCTCCCCTTTGCCTATTGAGTACTGAGCCAACTTATCTGACTCATTTATGTTCCAGTATAATATACTGATCCCACTGTGAGCAACCATGATATTATCATGGTTGCTCACAGTGGGATCAGGCCCAATGTGAGCGACCACCTAAAAGGCTCAAAACTCGAAGTCACCCAATGTGGGCAATGGAAAGGGTATAAGTACTCGGACTTTCCCTGCGTGATCTAATTGGAAGTATGATTGCCTGAAGAAATAAGGTAACCAATATCGCTCGAAGAATGTTCAAGCCCATTGAGTGAAGCACAAATCGGAGGACCGATGCATCTAATGAGTTGCGTAAAAGCGACTATTATAGCCAACGTAGGTGGGTATCTACCAAATGGCCAAACTCAAAAGGCATTTTTGAGTCCTGTCAATAGTCGATTAGTTACTCAGAAAGTTGAAGCTAGTCCGTTTCAAAACGTAGATCTCCTGTCCTACACTAGAAGTAGGGACCGACGGCGTAAGATCGTCTTGGGTAGAGTAGGTAACCCACGGGGATCGGCTGAATACGAGTAACACAAGAATGGTGGATGTGGCGACAACGCTTGACGGATGCATGTGTTCAGTGGTGGACGTCTTTCTTTTTGGACTAACTTTTCTTTTTGGAGTCTTTGTTCGAGCCTTAAACGCCGGTAGTTCGGACCTGGGCTTTCTATTCCGATGGTAAAAAAATAATGTATTTTTATACCTTTATCACATCACATTTTGAATGATCTACAAAAAGCATTTTGTAGATCATTCAACATAGGAAATCATTGAACATTCCAAATTATATGTTGCTCAATTGTTCAATTGCCAAAAGCGAGAAAAAAATATATATGTAGAATAGACAAAATATAATAAACGATTTTGTCTATGACAAACTGTCAAAAACCAGCGCCTGTGAAAGTGACATTTAACTTCGGTGATCGGTCGTTCGTTGTCGAAGATAGGAATATTTCTAAAAAGAAAATTGTATTTTGTAATTATTTTTTGTTGTATTAGAAAAGGTTACCAAGACAAAAATGTCTTGGTTATTTGGGTATAGTTCGACACGTCCGCCACCACCGTCTGATGTTCCGCCTGCAGATTCTGGAGGCTCTGCCGCACCCCCTAACCTATCCAAATCTGAAAAGAAGGCAATGGAGGCCTATCGCTTTGATTCTAGTGCTCTTGAAAGAGCTGCACAAGCAGCTAGAGAACTAGAAAGATCAAGTAAGTAGTTTAAGTATGATATTTATCAACCACATTGCGCGCTATTGCATAAGCGACCGCATAACCTTACAGCCCGGGGCAAGACCTACTACACTTGAGATAAAAACAAAATTTGGGCTGTTCATGAATAATTGAATACCAAAAATATCGTTTAGTAATGTTCAGTTCATTGTTCTTGTTCTGGGCAGTAAAATGCAAATATGAGTTTAATAACTTCATGTAGGTTAGGATAGTTCTATTGTTCTCTAGGTGAAGTTAATTTACATTTAGTACTTATAATCAAGTACCCAACTATTCTGCTTACTTTTATAATGTGCTTGATAAATCTTAACCGGGCAGAAACTTACGAGTAAAGTTTAAAAGTGCAGACATCTGTAAATCTTAAGAGATCTTCAATCGTTACAGACCTACCTAACCACCTTGGCTTTAATGGGTTTGGATACAAGTAATTTAATTCAGCTTAGTGCACATGGTTACAACAGTAAAAACTTAATTGAACCCAAACACTTCAATTCCTGGGTGTTGATCTAGATAAAGATTTAGACTTATAAAGACTTTAGAGCCTTTATAATGAAAATAGCACAATATACTTAGAAGAAGATCTTAGATCCATTCAGGATGAGATAAATAATAAAATTTTTATCTGCTGTGAGCATGTCCTAAAACATTCAAATTCTAACATTTTAATGTAGGCAGTTATGTAGGTAAACTTTTTATAACTACTTATTATGGCCATATTATCCAGAACATTCAAAGGATGCATTGGAGCTTAGTAAGCTACAAGAAAGCACCAAACAGACAGAACAAATGGCAAAGATCAAAGAGTATGAAGCAGCTATAGAACAAGCCAAAGTAGAACAGAAGAGAATTGACTTTGAAGAGCGCAGAAAAACACTACAGGTGCCTTTTTATTATAATCTTATTAGAATTTGATTATTACACAAAAACTCATGTACCACTGAATACTTATTAAAATGATATCTTTTTAAATCTATAGGAAGAAACAAAACAACATCAGATGAGAGCCCAGTACCAAGATCAGTTGGCTAAAAAGAGATATGAAGAACAACTGGCACAGCAACAAAGATCTCAGGAAGAAATTCTGAGAAAGTAAGCCATATCAAATACCTTTATATGCATATATAGTCTTGTAATGTTTTATATTTATTTTTCCTTCACTGCCTAATTTATTTAGAGTTGGGGCAGCATGTCTTGTTCCACATGTACGAGTAGTCATCTCAGTAGTCACACAGTCTATCCATCCATTGTTCTTCCCCTACTCTTATACAGCCCTTATTTACATCCTATGTACAATGCAAAAATACTATATTTTTAGACAAGAAGAGAGTGTGGCTAAGCAGGAAGCTTTACGGCGTGCCACAATTGAGCATGAAATGGAGCTACGAGAGAAGAATAAGCTGAAGGCAATTGAGGCTGAAGCCAAGGCCAGAGCAAAAGCTGATCGTGAAAACCGGGACATAACATTGGAACAAATAAGATTGAAGGCAGCTGAAAACAGAACAACAATCCTTGAAAGTATTAAGTAAGTAACTGAATGTTAAATAGCTAGTTCTTAGTCAGTATGTTATAGTTATTGATTGACAGTTGTTATGGGTAGACATAAACCCATATCTGACAATCAGTCTTACCATGACATACTGTGTTGTAACTGTAATCTAGTTGAAGGTCAGATAAGTAGTAGCTCCATGTAGAATACTGTGTAGCTGAAGCAGTTGTTGTTATAATATTGTTTTCAAATATAAGTTTGAGACAACACAGTATTTTGCAGTAAACAATAATTTCGAATTGATTAACAGGACAGCAGGAAGTGTAGTTGGTACTGGACTAAATGCTTTGGTCACCGATTGGGATAAAACATTAGCTGCGGCTGGTGGACTATCACTGCTGGCTCTTGGTGTATACACTGCTAAAGGCGCAACATCAGTGGCTGCAAGGTTTATTGAAGCTCGCATCGGTATGTATTAGTGTTTTATGTCAATGTATTTTTTACATTGACTAGGATAGCACAAAGTAGTTCTCGGAATGTCTTCTCATGAACTAACACTTTTCGCAACTTCCAGGCAAACCTACCCTTGTCAATGAAACTTCAAGATTCTCGATATTGGAAGCTGTTAAACATCCAATACTCACAGTTTCAAAAGCAATAGCGAGTTTCAGAGCACCTTCTGATGCGTTAGCTGGTGTGGTCCTAGCTCCAACTCTAGAGCGGCGACTACGAGATATTGCTATTGCTACTAAAAATACACGTTTAAATAAAGGATTCTATAGAAATCTGCTCATGTATGGACCACCTGGAACTGGTAAAACATTATTCTCTAAGGTGAGTGTATAGGTTATGGTTTTTTTAAATTGTGTAAAAATCATTATTTTTTAAGAATTTGTAATCAAAAAATAATCAATTCCCATGTGGTTTGTAGAAACTGGCAAAACATTCTGGCATGGAATATGCCATCCTCACTGGCGGTGATGTTGCACCCATGGGAAAAGATGCTGTGGCAGCAATTCATAAAGTATTTGATTGGGCTGGGACCAGTAAAAAAGGTCAGTCTGAAGCTATTAGCATGCTTATTGCATGTTGTTTAGCGAAATGTATGTATCCTTATGTATGGAAGTGAATGTGGCAAAAAAAGCATGAAAGTATAATAAATGCTTTGAAAATGCATTCCTTGCGACATGTGTGTTGTGACTGTGAATTATAGGCTAAGGAATGATGTGATAAGACAGTGGCACCATTGTTGTGGTTTAAAAGAAGATGTAGTGATAAAAACTTAAAAGAATATGCTTAGATTGTTTGGCCATGTTAAGAGGATGAATGAAAGACAGCTTACAAAGGGTAATTTCAAGGTGGATGGGAGTGGATGGGCTAAGATGACATAATAGTGACCTTATTGGTGATGTTCTTCAGAAAGGTAGTAGTCGTGCGTGTTTGACCTGTAGCATGTAAGAACAATTGCAGGTTGCGTTCCGTAGTTTCTGCCTACCCTCATGGAAAAAAGAAGTTTATTTATGTATTTCCAATATATTTTTAATTGACAGGTGTACTTCTCTTCATTGATGAAGCTGATGCATTCTTGAGGAAGCGCTCCTCAGAAAGGATTAGTGAAGATTTGAGAGCTGCCCTCAATGCATTCCTGTACCGGACATCTGACCAGAGCAACCGGATAATGTTGGTGCTCGCATCCAACACGCCGCAGCAATTCGACTCTGCTATCAATGATCGTCTTGACAAGATGATAGAATTCGGATTGCCTGGTCTTGAGGAGCGCGAACGTTTGATTCGTCTGTATTTTGATACCTTTGTCCTGAAACCAGCATCAGAAGGAAAGAGGTAAATAATATTTAACAGAGCTTGATAACACGAGCTCGCAGCATTTGATACTACATTGAGTAAACTCCGTGCATTAAATGTCTCACTGATGGTGGCGTAGTGTTGGGTCACTCGGTTCCCTACAAAATGGTTGAACTGGATGGTGCTGATCCACGCGTGGTCGTGAAAGGGCACTGTTGGCTGAGACTAGTCATCTCATCATTTTGTAATACATATCTTGATTTAAAAGATCTATGTTTTGAAATGGCCAAGGCCAACTAGCTTTCACTTCCTGAATGATCGACTCTTTGACAATTTAAAAGTGCCTGTAAATAGTTTGAGTTTAAATCATTGTTTTACAGACGGTTGAGCGTGGATCAGTTCGACTACAGTAAGCTGTGCACGACGCTGGCTGCCCGCACGGCCGGCATGTCGGGCCGAGCGTTATCCAAGTTGGGGGTCGCTTGGCAGGCGGCTGCTTATGCCTCGGACGACGGACGCCTCACTGAGCAAATGTGCATTGATATTTGTGATGACGCAGTGAGGGATCATCGTCAGAAGGTTTGTATACTGCTCATTTAATTGTGACGGACATAGCAAAACAATTAAGGTTTTATGTCCTCTAAATTATTGGTTAGGCGACGTAGTTCTAGAAACGAACGCCCTTTGTGCTTATAAGTACCTAATAATTTGTATTTTTATTTTATCTTAGATGGAGTGGTTATCGAACGAAGAGAAATCTCGAAGCATGATGCCTTATCTCTTAGACTTGCCGCCCTTGGATACTGAAACCGAAAATGCTGTGGAGAAAGAAACAGTGAAGCCTAAATCCAAAAATGCAATGGAACAGAAGAACCAAGATGTTGAATTAGAGAAGTGACACAGTGTTAACCCTGGCGACATTGTAGATCTAGCTGAAAACCACATATGTTCCAGTTCCACAAGAAATAGAACAAACTGTGATACAACTCAAAAGTTCAAATATGATTGTAAAAAGTCCGACTTCAAAAAATTTATTGATCTAAATGATAGAGACATGGAAGTCTTGCGGACGTTATCGCAGAAGAAAAAGCTAGCACAAGCCAGGAGCAAGTCGCAATAAATTAGTAGAAGATAAGATAATGTAGTTGATTCATATTCATGGTTTACATAAGTGTATGTAAGTAATAAGAATGATGAATGATCCCATTATTTTTAATAAGGGTTAGTCATCATTGAGCCTGAGGACTCCTATGCGGTTGTTGGATTAGTCTGACTTGCACAAAAAGACTACCACCCATGTTTAGAAAATATACAACAAGAAATATAAAATCTATGTACTATTCAAAGAGTTATGTAGGTATTGTTTCCTTGAAACTATAAATAAATTTAAATGTACAAATTATATGAATAATGGCAAAGGTAAATTCATACAAATAGTGAAATAAAGGATTTCTGTTGAGGCACTTCAGCTCACAAGTTGGATATAAAATGTGCATTTTATGTAGAATTAATTAATCTAATTCTTAATGTATTGGAATTAATTTAAATGTTATGGTTGTGCTTACGAGTGTGTGTTAACTTTGTCTGTCTGCGATCTGGCAAATTACTTTAAGTCTGCAAGCATTTTATTTGTGTTATATTAGTTAGTGGGGAGGTTCACAGTTGATTTTTTTTTTCCGATTGTAAATTAAAACACTGTTATTGGCAAATCCATGAAATCTTTATTGCAGTGAATATAATACACACAATAATATGTAGTGTTCCTTCTTAACATTAAAACGGTGAATTATGTTTATTTTCAGCAAAAAATCTTCTGATAATGATGGTATAACTATTTAGCTTATGCTATATAGATCAAGTTTATTGTTATCTGTTTAGTCACAGTTTACTAGTAGTGCTTATTAGAATATTGTTAACAAAAAGAATTTGTTTCATTTAACTATTTACCTAACACACCATAATAAGATACGACTATAACAATATGTTGTTTGGTACATTATTACCCCTATGTCAGTGCATTACCCTGCCTCACAATCATCACAGTATACCTGGTCCGGCTATAAATTATTGTTACTATTTCAAAGTGTTGAGCTCCAATGCTACTTCGATCATATTAATAAGAGGTAGACCAACAAAATCTTTCTAGAATTAGAAAATACAATAAATATTGATCAAATACAATAGAGATTGATGTTGAGAGATGGTTTAAAATGCTCATCACCCTGCATCTAAAAAAGTCAATTTAATTTAGCATTGAGACTTCTCTTACTATGTGCATATTTTAGGTTATGGAAAAGTCATGATATTAAAACGTCTTGCTGCAACTTTAATTTGTTACAGAACTTATAGCCTGGCCTGCCAGACTAGGTATACTCCACAGTGGAACTTCTCAAGTTACCTGGGACAATAAAATATCACTCTATGCCCCATAATTATAAAAATTGGCCTTATCATACATATTTATTTACTAGAAATAATAACATTAGTATCCACAAGTATAAATTAATTCATCTAATGAACTAAACAAATGACGATGAATTTTTTAAAGCATTATAGTTGTTCACTAAGCAAAATCTTAAATCAATCCCACTTCCTCATGTTGTATGTGGGATGTTGGATAGTGAGATGAACATTGCGATGGTAGAAACAGAAATTTTGAATTTGCCCTGATCTTAACTATTACAATAACAATTAGACATTAAAATACATTTAAAAACAGATTAAAAGCATTTTAATTAACAGTTAAATACTTAATTTAACACCGAATGTAGCTGTATGTTGTCCACACACAAAGCACTTTTAGCATCGTTATCAAATATGCATTAATTTGCTAGCTTACGTAAATTCTGACATCTTACAGCATAGGCAAAATATTGTTTACAATAATAAACAGTGTATATTTTTGGTATGCACCATACTAAATATTACAATAAGTCCACATTCATGATAAAAGAGACAACATAATACATATAGTAGCTACCATTTAAAACAAGTTTTTATTTAATTAAACATGTATGCAAATAATATATTACATTTTTACAAGTATTTAGCAAAAGAATTACAAACATTTATCTGGCCATAGACATGTATAATGTCTATTGCTCAAATATACTCTACATGGAATATATATTTTTTTATTAAATGCTCTTAGTTACTCCTGTTCCCCGAGCAACAAGACGTTGGGGCTGGTGCTGCTTCGTCGTCAACCACCACAACTTGTGATGGTCTGTTCACATCAGTTTGAGAGTTTTGCTCATACCTCTCAATCATCGTCCTTGTAAGATCGAGGAACAGGTCTTCCACTCCTTGGTTTAGTTTTGCCGATGTGTAAAAATGTTGAGCACCAACCATATTGGCATAGCTGAAATACAATAATGTATCTTTCAATTATTATTCCCTTACCCAAATTATTGTATTCAACAATTAGAATTAGAAGTCAATCAATTGGGTTAAGCTACATTTGCCGTGGTTGGTCCGTGGGTGATCTTTACATACCTCTCAATGCCTCAGAAAGCATGTTGAAGCCTGCCTGCATGCTTTGAGCATTTTGCTCCTGGCTGTCATTTGTAGATCTTTGAAAGTTGTTATGGATCATCAAAAACTAGAAAGTCTGACAACCAGTCTTACCAAGGGGTATTGCATTATCCAGTTACTAGGTGGTGGTCAGACGAGCAGTTGCTCCATATAAATATGGTATTTAGCTGCAACTAGTTAGGCTGGAAGCTGACTCCAACATAGTTGGGTAGAGGCTAAACAGAGGATGATGAGTTAGATTGCAAGTGTGAGTTAATCAGGTTATGGAGTGAAACATACCTCTCTGCTTCTTCTAAGGGAACAGTCCTTTCGTGTTCTAAATCAATTTTATTTCCAGCAATTGTTAGAACTATATCAGAGCCTAACATCTTTTTCAGCTCCTTCACCCAATTTTTCACCTGCAATAAAATTCTTATCTATTACTCATTCTCATTTCAAATGGAATATAAACCACTTCTGAACAGCTAGTCCTGCCATTGAGAGAATGGTGCATACAATTCTAGTAGCAAACTAGAATTGTACACATTGTTCTCTCAATGGCTAGACTGTGAGTAGTAGTGACATTTTCATCTACTGGGACAGCTGATGTCTGATTATGTATCCAACTTAGTTATCAATGTAATATATGACATTATCAATTTAAGGTTTTGCATTGTTTTCATGATTAAGACTGTGTTGAATATATTTGTTATGATAAGATTTATCAGACCTTTCCAAAAGAGTCTTCATCAGTTATGTCATATACAAGAATAGCCCCATTGGAATTCCGATAGTATATAGGACCCAAAGCGTGGAATTTCTCTTGACCTGCAGTGTCCCAAATAGAAAGGTTGACACGTTTGCCGTTGATATTTAATCTCTTGTTCAAAAAGGTGGCCTGGAACAAAAATAAAAGTAAATATAGCATTCTATATCTATCTTTACGACTTGAGACTGCGTGGTAGAAACTGTAGAGAATACGGTCTTACTAAATCTTACAGCCTGCAAACACTAATGCTGACGATATTGACTTGTACGATGATATTCCATCTGGCAAATCAAATCAAAATTCATTTATTCAAATTAGGCTGAGTATTAGCACTTTTTGAATGTCAAAGAACTTAAGAATTAGCCTTTAATTGTCGAGTCACTGGTTACAGGTAACTTGAATTTAACTTACTTTTGAACTAGTGTAAACAACCGCTAATGGCAATAGAATATTCTGTGAGTAAAGTTACTTCTATTACTAAAACAGTATCAGAGACATACAAATTACAGGTTATAAACTTATTAATCAGCTATTGAATATATTATGATAATGATGATATTTTTTATAATTGTGAAATTTTATGTCGTAGGCATACCTGCAACGTAGTTAGATGTTTGTCGTTGAATTTATCTTCAATATAACGCAGTAACAAAGATGTCTTGCCAACACATCCCTCCCCCAGTAAAACAACTTTGAAGTTGTGAGTTCCGCTCGGAGCGGTAGCCATTATAATAATATAGTAGATCCTTGGCTTGGAACCTTGAAAACATGAAATTAGGCAAATTAAATTTGCAGTCGCAACAAATACGTAACTAGAGACAAGCAGCTAATAGCTATTTTACGCCGCGAAAGTACACAAAAGCATGTCTCAGGTATTCATCACAAATTATTCAAAGGAATCAATGTACCACGTCGTATTTAAAGATAAGATTGAGGGAACTATTCAGTTAGTAGAAAATTTAATATTTTTCAACAAGCGTAATGTCACAGTGATTTTATTGGATTAATGTCACATTCACAACCATATTACCATAACCAAAAGGCACAGACTGATACTACCGTTCAAAAGTGACAGCGGCAGGCTGATCTTACGCATAGACAAGATGAAAAGAAATAAGTATACGATAGCATAGCATTTATTTGGATAGTGCTTCACTATTGATTTCACAAAGTGAAAAGACTAAAGCCGTAATGAAGTGCGGATCCAGCGGGGCAATATACTAATATTATGAATGGCTTTCATTTCGACAGTTCAACCACATTCATGGCGTTATTCACGGTTTGAGCAGACAAATTTTTCAAATATATGAAGCATTGGATAAGCAATATCCTTCAAAAGTATTCAGATTCGTTCTATATTCAGATTAATAGTGTGTTACGTAACCTTTAGGTGCAGGATTTATTTCCCCATTACACTTTACTATTGTTGAGATGAATAATTTTTGAATGACATAAAAAGCACACTTGGTGACCTCGTTTGGTTCGCTCTTACATGTATAAATAACATAGACAGCTTAACCTATCCTATCCGAGTCAGGACGCTCCAATTTGCTAACTCGCATCGCTCTCCTTTTTTATTTGCCTACTCTGTCCCATTTCTGGGCAAACGCCTCCTCCAATTCCTTCCATCCGTGCGTCCTCTGAGATACCATACGGAGGGTATGGTTTTGAGCATCACCGTGTTCGGCGAAAAAGGGCCCCCAACATATTTTAAAATTTTCTATACGTATGAAATCTGTTAGCACGGTACATTCTTTGCTACAGTAATTTATTCTTGGTTAACATCGACAAAAATATAAGAGAAACATTTTCTATATAATCTTTAATCCATGGACTTAATATATACGTACTAAAGTTGTACCACATTTGAATAATTATAATTACTCACAACTGTAGTACAAACTATTGGCACGTGGTGAAAGTCCATTATAATACCGCCCCCATTGTCATTCCCAATGTCCCTTGCCAATGTCATTCAAGTGTTTAAAAATCGTGGTTTACTACTAGCAGCGTCTCGCGGTTCCACCCGCATGAGCATTCGTGTCGAAAACCATTTTCTGGCATAAAGAGTATCCTATGCCATTTATTGTTTTTGTACCTATATTTTTTACCTAAATCTTAAGCCGGATGCACTAAAGTAGCCTGCGAAATTCAAATTTTCTTATGAATTTTGACATTTACAGGTCTTTGGATTTCATTGGGGTTGATAATTTGGTATTCGTGACTTTTTTTTACTGGGCGCCTTAGGAACCGTGCGGTCCATGGGCCTTTACGGGGTACCGGTGTGGGCACGCTCATTGAGGCTGCGTCCAGCCCGCCGGTTGGGCGCGTCCCATAGGGCCAAGACCATCCGGCTAGTCCGGGGATACCGCACGGTCTCCTATGAGTCAGCGAGCCTCGTTGCTGGATTGCCGCCATGGGCACTGGAGGCAAAAGTCCTCGCGCATATATGGGAGTGCAAAACACCGGGGTGAAACGCCGGGCAAAACGCTGGGGTGAAACTCAGCTGTCGCGAGAAATCACGGCACCGCGGACAGAACACCAGGGGGCCGGGGGGAGATCTCATGGCCACATAGCGAGTGCGACTGTCGCAACCCAGTGCTGGACACGCCATAATTACGGCGGTAAGCCCCCTCTTTGAGGAGTGGCTGGAGAGGCGACATGGCGTCCTTACCTTCCGCGTTACGCAGATCCTCACCGGTTACGGTTGTTTCAGTAGGGTCCTGTTTAGGATAAGGTGGGAGGAAACGCGCGGGTGTTATCATTGTGCGCAGCCATCTCCTTCTGCGAAGCAGTAATGCTCGCGAAGGAGGAGGCGGAGTGCATGAGGGCAAGGCAGTCTCTGCGCCCTCACACCCTCAGCCGCCACAGGAGACGAGTCGGGAAACCAAAGTGGATTCCCGGCCTCCGTACGCGCGAGCTTGCGGGCGTCGAGCAATGGGTAGCTCGCCACCTGGTAAGGACTGGCCCGGGTCGGCGAATTGTGTTCCACGCGCGCCTCAAAGCGATGTCAGCCCTTATTAAGGGGTCCGCCAGAATCGATGCCTGCCAGGGACGTGGATTTGTTCGAAAGTCCCGCTTCACCCCGAGCGGGAGACGCCATTTGATGATTATTCACCCTTAAAAGAAAAAGAAAAGTCCCCCCTTAGTTCATACAATCCCATTTTATGCAAAGGGATTGGAATCCCCATAGGATTACATCGCTGAAATCAAAAAAATACCGTACATTTAACGAATTTTGTTGACGAATCCTACCGTGCGATTTCCATATGAAGAATATATGTCATGATAAATACTTTGTATTCTTTCGAATTTTAATATACTGTCCCAAATTTTACAAATATCTGGTAGTAAACAGGTCCTTCTTCAACCTAAATTGATTTTTTTTTCCGTAACTGCACCCTAATTGCGAAATGCACAATTTATCAGAATCTGAATGGGATTGAAGATTATTTCTAAACCATTGCGTCATTTGTTCGAATAAATTGTGGCTCAGCAACGTAAACAACGCAATGAATGTTGTTTAACTACGAATATTAAACCAATTCCTACCGATAAAAAGTTCCGCAATTACCCCTCTGGTTAAATTCATCACGTATATAAAGTTTCCGCAGCCGATTTTATTTCATCTTGTGTATAAAGTGTAAACAAAATATCTGTACAAACCACCCCGATTCATCCATAGGTTGCAGACCCTCCAGAACCGTTTTCTCCGTCAAGCCACAGGCGCGCCTTGGTTTGTTCCGAATACCAATCTCCACTTAGATCTCAAGCTCCCGACTATCCATCAGTTTATGAAACGCGCTTCGAAGCGTTTCTTCGATAGGGCCGCATCCCACCGCAACCCTCTGGTTGTCGCGGCAGCTAGTTAAACCCCCTCCCGTATTAGTAAAGTCCGCTGTCCGCGGCACGTTCTCTCCGATCCTGACGATCCCACTACTCTCCTCCAGGAGAGTTGAAAAGACACCCGTACAGCTCGAAGATCACACAGACACAAACCGTACCGACCTCGCCGCCGAGGTCCGTCGTCGCGACCCCAACTTAATAGTCCCTCCCGACCCTTGCAAGAGCCAACCCGCGATGCTGCGCCTGTAGCTTTAAATTAGTCCCTAAATAATTTTAACCCAGATCCAGCCAGTCCATTGCTGCCCCCCCACCAGTTATTGCCTAAGCCGAGGTTCGTACTCCCCTCGGGGTAACCCTTAGAGCTTTCGCTTTACTATTTAAGTATAATAAGCCCCGGCTGGAGGCCTATAAAGGTAACTTTTTAGAACTCGCCGGGCCACCATCCGTTTAAGTAGTAAGAACTGTTTCAGGTTAACTACGAGATGTCCTACAAAAAAAAAATAGTTACTGAAATTAAGGGTATTCAAGTAAATAGACGCAACCAAAAAGCCAATAATATCGGTACAAACCAAGTTTTCTTATTGTGGTCAACAATAGGGGTCACAACACCCCAGGTTTATAAGAAAACCGGTTTTTCGATTTTATTATCACCAAAACCGGTTTTCCGGTTTTTTCGATAATTTCTATGTTTTTTTAATCAAATCTATTTTTATAGTTCTTAAGTCTTTTTGTCGTCGACAGTCATTAATAAGCTTTATTGCTAAATCAGAGAACACTACAACAAAATTGAAAACTCCTTTTGAGTGAATTAACTAAAAAAAACAACAACTGTATTTGAGAATCAACAAAACATTTGGCTTAAAGCAACGATAAATTAAACTCCATTCTTATTTTTGTAATTCAACCGTAAAATTGAAAGAATGTCTAAAATGTTATCATTCAGCGTGATTCGGAGCCAAGTAAATCACTTTATTATTCAGACCTGTTTTTACAGTCTGACGTCGGATAAGCAAAATCAAACTATTAAAATAAAAACGTAGCTCAATAATTTCATCAAAATTGAAATGATCATAGTTTGATCAAAATTGAAATGATGAATGAACATAGAAATACAATATTTTAACTGTAAAATCACGTACCTAAACCAACAAAATCGAAAAAAAAACTCGGCCGATGAGAAATTTTTTTTAGACTCGACACTTGGAGGGAGGAACTTAACAAATTATTGTGCACCTGCAAAAGCATCCATTTTCATAAAGGGCTAGCTCTACTTAAATAATTGCAGTTAAATCATTCTCAAATTCCGTATCAATAGCAGTGGACATCCTTTTTTTTCGGGTGGGAAATCATCATTTAACGTCTTCCACTCTGGGTGGAATGAAATGTCGTGTCAGACTTTAACTGAATAACCTACCATGTTTCTTCAGTTACCTAAGCTAGGGCCACCGCTCTTTCAAACAAATCCACGACGCTGGCAGGCATCGGTTCTAGCCGACCCCTTTATTAATGCTGACATATCTTTGAGGCGCGCGTGGAATACAACGCGCCGTCGACCGGTTCTGATCCGTACCGGGCGGCGAGCTACCCATTACTCGCCACCCGCAAGCCCGCGCCTGTGGTAGTCGGAAGTCCTCAATAGACTCCTGACGCCCGGGGCGTCTCCTGCGGTGGCTAGGGGCGTGAGGGCGTAAAGATTGCCTCTTCCTCACGCGCTCCGCCTCCTCCTTTGCGAGCATTTGTGTTTCGCTGAACGAGGTGACGGCTGCCCTTGCCCTTTTACTTCGTACATGGCCGGACGCGAAACATCGCCGCCGCCGATCGCCTCCACCAGGACACGATCGATCGCGAATCATATTTTATTTATCAACTAGCTTCTGCCCGCGACTTCGTACGCGGATCCTGTTGCTTATGCCAGCAACAACGGGGTCGTCAAAATCGAAGATCTGAAACGTCTGATGTAGAATTCTAAGGCCCGGGAACGGGAAAACAACGGGATGAGCGAGACGATTGGAGTCGTTCCAGATCTTTCATTTTTGTATGTCAATAGGAAATGCCCATCAGACTAAACAACTTTTGCTAAGACGTCATTCCTTAATATGTTATTAAGAGTTTTACTTAAGAGTTCCACAACAGGTGTTCCAGATCTTCAAATTTATTCTCACAGCAGAAAATGCTCTTCACGTGGAATATTTTTTGCTATGGCATCATTTTTATATCTATTATACTTACTTTAGCTGGTCTGTTGCGGTCTGCATCAGGTGTTCATTTTCCAAAATAAATTATGTATAGCCTATATGTTGCCACGTTCACGAACAGCGGACAGTCGCGCATCATGTTCCACACTTGTCTCTAGAGACCTAGCAGCAGATGCGTAGATACGCTGAGAACTCAAGCGCGATTCTCTATCAGTGAACGTCTCCGACTCGCGAGACAATGCTCGACGTTCACGATCAGCGGAAGTTGCGCATCATGTTCCGCACTTGTCTCTAGAGACCTAGCAGCAGATGCTTAGATACGCTGAGAACTCAAGCGCAATTCTATATCAGTGAACGTCTCCGACTCGCGAGACAATGCGTGACGTTCACGATCAGCGGAAGTTGCGCATCATGTTCCGCACTTGTCTCTAGAGACCTAGCAGCAGATGCTTAGATACGCTGAGAACTCAAGCGCAATTCTCTATCAGTGAACGTCTCCGACTCGCGAGACAATGCGTGACGTTCACGATCAGCGGACAGTCGCGCATCATGTTCCGCACTTGTCTCTACAGACCTAGCAGCAGATGCGTAGATACGCTGAGAACTCAAGCGCAATTCTCTATCAGTGAACGTCTCCGACTCGAGAGACAATGCGTGACGTTCACGATCAGCGGAAGTCGCGCATCATGTTCCGCATTTGTCTCTAGAGACCTAGCAGCAGATGCGTAGATACGCTGAGAACTCAAGCGCAATTCTCTATCAGTGAACGTCTCCGACTCGCGAGACAATGTGTGACGTTCACGATCAGCGGACAGTCGCGCATCATGTTCCGCACTTGTCTCTACAGACCTAGCAGCAGATGCGTAGATACGCTGAGAATTCAAGCGCAATTCTCTATCAGTGAACGTCTCCGACTCGCGAGACAATGCGTGACGTTCACGATCAGCGGAAGTTGCGCATCATGTTCCGCACTTGTCTCTAGAGACCTAGCAGCAGATGCGTAGATACGCTGAGAACTCAAGCGCAATTCTTTATCCGTAAACGTCTCCGACTCGCGAGACAATGCGTGACGTTCACGATCAGCGGACAGTCGCGCATCATGTTCCGCACTTGTCTCTAGAGACCTGGATGTAGATGCATAAATACGCTGAGAACGCAAGCGAGCTTCGCGATCCGAAGATGTTTCTACGGAGTGAGTTGCAGCCTGATGTTCTCGAACAGCATCAAGTCTATCCTGACGCTCTTCGGTAGATTCTTGGGATCTTATGATCCTCAATCTTTTAGCTCCTTTGGAACGTTGGGAAAGATTTGACCTCTTTCTAGGCATGGTTATAGTTTTATTCTGAAGATACCTGATCAATTAAAATCAAGTGACTGCTTCCCTGTGTTACTAGGTAGGCTACCGTGTCACGAAGATAAATGGAAAAGGAAATTAAACACTCAAATAACATAAGCCCGAAGGCATATTTCTTCGATAAAATAAAATAATAAATGGGAGTTTTAGCCAGTAGAGTCAAATTTTCAATTATTCATAGAATTTTCATCGAAAATCAGTCCTAAACTGTTACCACCTTCACCGCGTGGAGGTACTCCGAGCTTATGTTATTTTATAACTATACAGTGAAATTAGTGATAGCTTTGATTTCCACATCAGGTGTTCCAGATCTACAATCTTTATACGTCAACAGAGAGTGCTCATCAGGCTGAACAACTTTTGCTAAGACGTCATTCCTATATATGTTATAGTGTAGCTGGGCTCTTGAGTTCCACATCAGCTGTTCCAGATCTTCAAATTTTATACAACTTCCGAGAGTGCTTATCAAGCTGAACAACTCTTGCTAAGACGTCATTCCTATATATGTTATAGTGTAGCTGGGCTCTTGGAGTTCCACATCAGCTGTTCCAGATCTTCAAATTTTATACGACAACAGAGAGTGCTCATCAGGGTGAACAACTCTTGCTAAGACGTCATTCCTATATAATATATGTTATAGTGTAGCTGGGCTGTTGGAGTTCCACATCAGGTGTTCCAGATCTTCAAATTTATTCTCTTAGCAGAAAATGCTCATCACGTGAAACAATTTTTGCTATCGTACCATTTTTGTATCTCTTATAGTTTAGCTGGTCTGTTGCGGTTCTGCATCAGGTGTTCAAGTTTCCAAGATAAATTATAGCCTATATGTTGCCCAGATTTAATACCTATACAACAAAAAAAAAATCATTCAAATCCGTCCAGTAGTTCCGAAGATTAGCGTACAAACAAACAGACAGATTTTTTTTTGGTTTCGTGCTTTAATACTGTTTCTAAACCCCCTCAATTATTTTTTTTTAATATATTCAATGTACAGACACAGTTTTTTTACTGTTTTATTATATGTATATAGATATACAACCTGACACTGACCCGCGAATTGAAAAAAACATAAGAACACATTACGTAACATATTGAAGTAGGAATGGGTATAATGTTGACAGTTCAACAAAATTCATTGCGTTATTTAAATTGTTGAGCAGATAAATGTTCCTAACTTAAAAAGCAATGTATTAATATCCTTTCAAATTATTCAGATTCTGATCAATATCCTTTAAAATTATTCAGATTCTGATTGATACTAACTTAAACAACAAAATTCAAAAATCTACTTCGAGTCGATTCTGAAATTCTGTACTACTTTGAGGACTTTTAGTTAGTATAGTTATGATGTTATCTATGTTACCGGCCAAACCCGATTTCAGGACAAACTAGTTTTGCCTAGGCTAAACTAGTTCTTCCTATACGCGATAGGATTAACTAGTATAGCCTAGTCCAAACTAATTTGTCCTAAGCCCGATAGGATAGATCAGTTTAGGCTAGGCCAAACTAGTCGATCCTGATATAAATACGCACACTCTAGGATAAACTGGTATGGCCCAGTCTAAACATTATAGTAAATCTAGAAAGTGAAAATAAATCGATAAACTGAATAAAATACTCCGTAATTGGAAAAATAATAATTTTTATTAAAACCATAATTATTAGTCGTTAAAAGTTATGGATAATTGGTAATACAAATAATCATACTATAACAAATAATAAGTGTTTTTTTTAATAGAAGTAATAAGCATATCTCAATTATTAAAATTGTTATGTATTTTTACATGGTTTGCTTTGGTGGCACTTAGAATTGCAGAGTGCCATTGCCTTCTTGCACTGGCATCTGTTTCTGGAACAGTTTTTGTTGCAACTGCATCTCACAAAACCTTCGCAAAACAATTTTAATAATTGAGATATGATTATTGTTTCTATTAAAAAAAAACCTATTATTTGTTTTAGTATTTGTACCACCAATTAATTATCCATAACTTTTAACTACGAATCATTATGATTTTAATAAAAATGATAATCATTTCCAATTTCGGAGTATTTTATTCAGTTTATCGATTTATTTTCACTTTCTAGATTTACTATAATGTTTAGACTGGGCCATACCAGTTTATAATAGAGTGTGCGTATTTATATATCAGGATCGACTAGTTTGGCATAGCCTAAACTGATCTATCCTATCGGGCTTAGGAAAATTTAGTTTGGACTAGCCTAAACTAGTTTATCCTATCTGGATTAGGACAAATTAGTTTGGACTAGGCTATACTAGTTAATCCTATCGCGTATAGGAAGAACTAGTTTAGCCTAGGCAAAACTAGTTTGTCCTGAAATCGGGTATGGCCGGTTACATCTATACTAATACTAAAAAGTTGAAGAGTTTGTTTGTTTGTTTGGTTGAACGCCGTAATCTCAGTAACTGCTGGTTCGAATTAGAAAATTCTTTTTAAGTTGGATAGCCTATTTATTGAGGAAGGTTATAGGCTATATAACATTACCCTTCGATTAAAAGGAGCGGAGCACCAACGAAAATGAACGAAAACTGGCATGCAATTCGATGCGACGGAAAGGTCAGGGGAGCAAAAATTTGACGCGGACGAAGCCGCGGGCAGAAACTAGTTACTGCTATAGTTAAGGACGGCCAGTCATACTCATAAATAAAATACCATTTGTTTTTTTTTTTTAAATTATATTGCAATTGTAACGTTATTGAAAGACATTGACCTATGTACAAAAACTCAAAAAACATAAAACTAGAAATGCCCAACACATTAACTAAGGCTTACGTAAGATCTAAGAAATTTTTAAGAGGTCGGTAAGCAGGTGTGTATGATTCAGTCGTTGTTGTACTAACTATGTAGAACACAGATGTGTTATTCTTCAGTTGCTGTTTAACCATTCCATTGAACCAATCCATAATGTTGGTTGTTTTATTATTTGCAAGAACTTTGATGAAAGGAATTGTAACAGTCTTACGTTTTGTAGTAATTTTCGGAGTCTTGTTTGGCGCAGAAGACTGCCATAGGGTCGTGACTCTTGCTTTGCTTGAAGTAGCCAATGGTACAAATGTTATGGCACTAACGCGTTTTCTTATTTTTGTAGAAATGTCCTTTCGTGTTCTCATGATTGGTGCAACTTTTAACATACTGACGTTAGTTACAGGTCGCAGAACTGGATTGACTTCTTGTATTACAAAAGCATTATTTTCATTAGCGATATTAAATTTTTTCATTGACTTATGAGCTTGATGAAAGTAGTTCATTACTTTTTTTTTGTTTTCTTCTTCTTTTCTTTTATTTATATCTTTAAAAGATAAAGGAAGGACATTTGATTGATTATAAGAAGGACCTGAATGATAACGACCAGTTCGAATACGATTTGAATGATAAAAAGCCTGACGTTCTGAAGGAATATCAATAGGATATGGTTCAGAATCATTAGGGAACGTTGAAGGAGTAATATTAAGATTTGGAACAAAAGTAGTACGAGGAGGGAACGTTGGTGTAACCATAAGGCTTGGGTCATAAGTAGTACGAGGAGGGAACGTCGGTGTAACCATAAGGTTTAGATCATAAGTAGAACGAGGAGGGAACGTCGGTGTAACCATAAGGTTTAGATCATAAGTAGTACGAGGAGGGAACGTCGGTGTAACCATAAGGTTTGGATCATAAGTAGTACGAGGAGAAAATGTCGGTGTAACCATAAGGTTTAGATCATAAGTAGTACGAGGAGGGAACGTCGGTGTAACCATAAGGTTTGGGTCATAAGTAGTACGAGGAGGGAACGTCGGTGTAACCATAAGGTTTGGGTCATAAGTAGTACGAGGAGGGAACGTCGGTGTAACCATAAGGTTTTGGTCATAAGTAGTACGAGGAGAAAATGTCGGTGTAACCATAAGGTTTGGGTCATAAGTAGTACGAGGAGGGAACGTCGGTGTAACCATAAGGTTTAGATCATAAGTAGTACGAGGAGGGAACGTCGGTGTAACCATAAGGTTTAGATCATAAGTAGTACGAGGAGGGAACGTCGGTGTAACCATAAGGTTTGGGTCATAAGTAGTACGAGGAGGGAACGTCGGTGTAACCATAAGGTTTGGATAAAAAGTAGATCCAGGAGGAAACGTTGAACGAGTAGCAATAAAGTTAGGATAGCCATCAGTATGAAAAGGAAACGTACGAGATGTAGCATCTAGGTAAGGATCAGGACCTTGAAGAAAAGGTGTATTGGGATTAAGATTAAAAGGATTCGAACGTAAACTAGAAAAGAGTCGATTAGGAGTGCTGATCCTATCGTGCAATGTAGTAATTACCGCATCGGCATAACCGAGTTTTCTGACAGTTTGACTTATCCAATAAAGAGCAGGACTAAGTGCAGTGAATCTCCGTTGAGGAAGTCTACAACTGTCCTTATCGGTAATGCCCATTATGCCAAGTATCCTGTCTTCTATTAGTAATGGCACACCTTGTTCTTGTCTCTCTCGACAAACTTGTATAGTCCGTTTTGTGACTAGGTTAGAGGCGCAAACGTAATATCCAAATGGTTGTTCAATGTAACAACGTTCAACAGAAGTTACTGCTAGTCTCGGCCTATCTGCGTCCATTATGGGAATCAACGCTTTCAGACCAATGGTGGACACATTATCTAACGCACTCAATTTCATAAGCTTTCTTTTTCTCTTTTCATATCGAGTGGTAACTAACGCAATGTCATTTCGTGCAATAAAATTGTTTCCATGAACATAGTTCTTGTAATGTCGGTGAATAAAAGATCGCACAATAGACAAATTTCCTACAAAATCACATTTTTCTGCGCAATATGAGGTAGTTAGTACAACATTAGGTAAAATAAACGTGCCTATACAACCCTGGATGGGTTTATATCTGTCACTTTTGCATATGAGACGCTCTATACTAGTTACAGAAATGCTTCGAATACACACAATACAAAACGCAAATATTGTATAAAGTAGTAGAGGTTTGTGAAACATTATATTAAATTAAATAAACTATAAAAAATTGTTATCACCAGTATCGGAAACATTATTATTGTACATTTATGACATTTTTTTTTACTTAGCTAAAGCAATGTTTTATTTTTATATAGATGCTGGTTCTGATTGTCTTTTAGAAATATTTTGAAATATATTAAACTATTTCATTGTATTAAACATGCCTAAACCTTATAAGTGCCTAATTAGATGTAATTTCAGTGAAATGAAAGAAAGGACTGTTAATTTTGAAAAATAATCCTTTTTTGTCATGCTGTGTGCGATCATTCTGATTTCGTTCCAATATCATATTACAACGTGAAAGCAACATGTAAGCATCTTTTTATAGTCATAACCAGATTCTTTCCTACGAAGAAGTTCCTTTCACTCCTAAACTGTTGCTTGATTAAGATGAATAATGGTCGACTAAAGATGCAGCTATTGTTCTGACAGAATATGTTACAGGGCCCCAAATGTCTAACAAAATGGTTACAATAGTAGCCGTGTATTGTTTTGATTGTGTGTTGATTGTGGACGAAGCAAGAGTATAGTACCTTGTCGTTAGGGTTGCTAGGTTTAAAACCGAAAGACCCGACAGACCAACTAGTTTAGCCGGACATTTGGGTAAATAGGCCAAACACTGGTATTGTTTTAGTCGTATATTAATGCATTTCTTTTTAAATTTTACAAGGCTGTTTTATCACTTACCATAAAGTCTTCTTAAATTCTAATACCCTCCTATCCTCTACATAATCTAAATAAAAAAAAACATTACTTATTTTTTTAACAAAAACCTATTACGTTTGATTCTTTGACATCTCATTAATATCCTAGAGTTATGGGATATCAAAAGGAACACCTTGTTTACGGTGACAGGAAATCGATGGACTACCTTAAAACAGTTTAAGTGGTAGAGCGATAGCGCAGGGCGTGCTCTGTAAGACCTAAAATGATGGCCCACAGGTTTGCTCGTTGTACCACCGAAGTGAACACAACATTATCCAGAGCCTATTGTACATCTTTTTACTCTAGCTCCCTGTGGGTCTCATTCGCGCGAGTAGTAGGACCCTGTAGGACCATAGTCTGTAGCGCATCAGGGATGTTCGTCGAGTCGCAAGTAGACTGTTTCTATTTTACTATGCGGAAACAATGCACATCCCTGATGCGCAGGGATCGGGCTAGCTCCAGCGGCATCCCGAAAGCGTTGTCAGTGGTTCGATTGTCAGTACCTGAACCGTTGTTGTATGGTTCTCATACTGAACAATGGAAGCCAGTAAATCGTTTGGTGTAGTCTTTTAAATTGTAGGTATGGGATTTATATATCTATACTATAATATTATAAAGCTGAAGAGTTTGTTTGTTTGATTGAAACTTCTGATTCGAATTGAAAAAATCTTTTTGTTTTGAGTAGCCCATTTATCGAGGAAGGCTATAAGCTATATACCATTACGCTACAATTAAAAGGAGTGGAGCATCAATGAAAAATGTTGTATAAACGGGGAAAATTTATTCCTTTTGAGATTTTCCATTGCGTGCGCTGCGTAAATGTATGACGGAATTGTTCCTCTTAAAAAGTTCAAACAAAAAGTCCGCAACAGCATATGTCTATCTTTTAAGGTTGACTCACTATAACTCTTTTAATTGTAATCAAATCTAATTACAATATTATCTCTAAACTCATATTATGAAGCTGAAGAGGTTGTTTGGTTGAACGTACAAATCTCAGGATCTATGTTAAATATTGGATAGCCCATGTAACGAGGAAGTCTATAGGTTATATAACATCACGCTACCATCAAAAGGAGCGGAGCAGCAACGAAAAATGGACGAAAACTGGCAGGCAATTTGATGCGACGGGAAGCGTCAGTGGAGCATAAATTTGACGCGGACGAAGTCGCGGGTAGAAGCTAGTATAAATATAATTTTGTTATTGTTTTGCCTACGATTCCTTGTTGTTCGAAATAAACGTTTTTTTAATTATTATTTTTATTTATAAACCAATAAAATAATGAAATACATAAAGACATAAAAAAGTAAATGCAAAGTTCATGTTAAAACAAAATAAAACATTTCAAGAATATCCATTAATAAGTATCGGACTGTTAGTTTGTAAGGAATCTATTTATTTATCTAAGGACTATTGCACCTGAAATAAAATGTTTTAGTTTATTTACTAGCTTTTGCTGACGTCACCGACGTGAGGTCGAAAATTTTCCCACGGGAATGTACTACCGAGAAAAAGCATCCTATGTGTTATCCAGGTTGATGGTTCAAAACTATCTGACTGCCAAACTTTATTCAAAACTTTTTGCTGTTTTGGCGTGATTGAGTAACAATCTATCTCTCTAAAAAGATGTAAAGATTAGTAAGATAGGAATTATCGTAGCAGAAGTTGTTCTGTTGCTTCTGCCGCATGCACATGTAGGTACTCAGGTGCATTTCTGCACTGCTTCTGATTATGACAACGCTCTTTGTATTGGAAGATTTTCAAATATCTTCCAAGGTATTCAGGTTGTTACAAGGTCCGTGCCTCGGAAAGTACGTTAAGCCGTTGGTCCCGGCTGTCTTTCGTAGATCTTAGACAGTCGTTACGGGTGGTTAGAAGCCCGAAAGTCTGACAATCAGTCTTACCAAGGGGTATCGTATTACTCAGCTGCATCCGGTAAGACTGGAAGCCGACCCCAACATAGTTGGGAAAAGGCTAGGCAGATGATAAGGTTGTAAAAAACACAGGGATGCTTTAGAGCTATCCTTAAATCATGTCTAAAATAATAAAGGCTGGTACTGTTGCCCAATCTCTGAGCTACAGTATCAGGTTTCTTTGCTTACATTTTCATAAACCATTGGGTGAGCCATAGTATATCGTGCCAAATATTGTCGAAGGATTTATACAAGTATTGTTCGATGATTATGATTCGATGAGAGTGGCCTGTTAGTTTAGTGGTTAGTGACCCTGATTGCAAAGACTGAGGTCGTGGGTTCGATTCCCACCCAGGACAAATCTTTGTGTGATGAGCACAATCATTTGTTCTGTGTCTGAGTGTAATTTATCTATAATATATATGTATTTAGAAATATATAAGTATGTTTATCCGTTGTCTGGTTACCATAGTACAAGCCCTGCCTAGTTTGGGATCAGACAACGTTGTGTTGGTTGTCCTAAGATATTATTAATTCCTTTATTAAATTAACCCTTAATAGGGCATGGGCAAACTGTGGGTGTTTGAAAAAAAAACGCAGTCAATTTGGCATTATGGGTGTATAGTGTTGTCGGATAGTAAATCATTTGCTCCCCAAGTGTTTTCAGTTTTTCAGGAAAATGTGTGGGAAAATAATTCCTCTTGCCCATTTAGATCAACACATGTAAGTGCTATGTGGGAAATTATTTCCCTACTTATGAGAAATATATTACATACACATCCAATAGTAGGGGCAAGAAACTAATATATTGTGATTATTTTTATTACAGGATAATTATTTTATGTAAATAAAACACAAATAAATGTAATAAAATAATGTTTATTTATTGGTGGAACATTTCAAAGCAAGGAGCAGCGCACAAAGAGACCTTACAAATTTTGCAAATGTATTTGCTGCGCTGTTCCTTTGCACGTGTACTGCACATCCTACACCTCCGAAATTTAGATAGCTCTGGCATGTGTGTTCCAACATCCGCTTTTCTTAGTTCCTCAGGTACTGCAGTGGCACCTCCTTTTTTGGTTTTGAATACTGGAGCAATTTTTTTTCGTGACGTAAAATTATTAATTAGGCCCCGGCCTAATCGCAGACGAAATTCTTTATGAGTATTTCGCCGTTCCGAATGAGTTGTCATATAAACAATGTATGCATTGATCACAGCTGCCTCCAGCAAAAACCAAAAAAGTCGATGCCAATTCTTTCGAGATTTGCGCCCAAGTGGGTATGAAGCTCTAAAGTGATCAAAATGATCAACTCCTCCCATAAACTCAGTGTACTTCTTGATTGAAAGAGGGCAAAACATTTTTTTTTTGGTACCATCTTTTTGTTTCCGCTCAATCATTTCCACAGCTCGAGGATTGAATGCAGTAGTTGCAACAAAAACATCTTTTGTATCTTTCCATTTGATAACAGTTATTGGTCCATCACACTGGTATATAAATTCTCCCGGTTTCAGGACTGTTTCCTTTCTCTCTTCACTGTTTAGATTTTTTCCTGTCAATAAATCTGGTAAACCCTTGCGGTTTATTCTTACGGTTCCAACACTATAAATATGTTTCTCAAATAAAATCTCTAATAATGGAAGGCTGGTAAAAAAATTGTCAAATGCTACCAATGTGTTGCTTGGCAAAGATTCACATAAATCTAATATTACTCTAGCGCCTAAGTTCTCTTCTGTTCCACTATCGACTTTCCCAGAATAAAATTGGAATTCATATAAGTACCCTGTTTTTGAATCAGCCCTTGCCCAACATTTATATCCTCTCTTTATAGGTTTCTTGGGCATATATTGTTTCATGTGGCTGCGCCCCTTGAATCTTATCATACTCTCATCTATTGAATTGAATGCAGAAACTTGTACATTATCTTTGAATGTTTTGTTCAGTATTTCAATAGCAGGTTTAATTTTTCCTAATTTATCATAATCAGGAGAGTTTCTTGGTGCCTCTGTTGTAATGTTTGATATGTGTAGATTTTGAGATATTTTTTTAAACCTTTTTGATGGCATCACTTTACAAATGACTGGGTTTCTGAAAAACTCATCCGTTGACCAATATGTATTTATATCGGCTAACGGATTTATACTCATAAGTATAATCAAACCAAAGTATGCTTTCATTTCTTGTTTTGTGACATCTGTCCAAGCTTTAGAATGTGTGTAATTTGCATACAAATTTGTGTTTTGAACAATAATATCAATTAGTTCTTCTGGAAAATAATCAATGAAATATTCAAGTGGTTGAGTTCTGTTAGTGTACCTCTTTTTTACTTGCATTTCTCTGTCAAAACTAGGCCAAGTACCATTTTCATGTATAAAGGACCAATTCCTTGATTTATCTTGCAATGGTCTAAATGTATCTCGAGAGAAAGACAATGTAGTTTGTGCATTATTTTGTTCATCAGACACAGTCACTTCAGGTAGTGGAAGAGAAGTTGATGTTGAAGCAGCAACAGAAATTTCAGGGATTGAACATATAGCTTCCTCATGGACTTCAGCCATAGTGACATCTTGTGAAGTAGTAGTATCTTGAATAAGTGATAAATCTGGCTCACCCTCCAATAAACTGTGCAATGCTTCTGTAGAAAGATTTTGTACTTCATCCAAACGCTGATCAAAATCGATATTGTAGGAGTCAGAGACAAAATAACCAACTGCTTCATCATCAAATTCCTCATCCTCTGACGAACATAACAGCGCGGACAGTTGGGCTTCAATATCTGAATCGCGAAGATGTTTCTGAAAGAAAAAAACACTACCATCAGTCTGATTGTGAAACATAAACATTCCTTGCAGGAAAACCTTTCCCACAATATAATAAATATTGTTTACCTAAACGGGCAACAAGCTAATATTTCCCACATAGTTTTGAGTGCTAAATTTCAGTCACTCATTGTTTTTCATAATAATGAACTACATAAACAAGTAACGTGACCCTTTATCTAATAAAATAAATCAATAGCCAACACTTACCGGATTTTTTTTCGGCATTATCACAATTTTTATCCGAAATCACACGAAAATCTGTTATCCGTTTGAAAAAATATTGAAAGTAAAACTTTGACAGCACCTTTTTTTTACTTCGTTCGTTTTGGAAACGTGTCTTTTGGCTCATGTTGTAGGTTACCTCATAAATAAGAAAATGACAGTGACATTTTGTGGGAACAGTGACACATTTGACCGTTTACGACAACAAAATGATGTGGGAATAATGTTCATCTGGCCCTATTAAGGGTTAACAAACATATAAATTATATTTTTAAATATTAGAATTACAAAAATTATAAAAAAAATAAAAAATATAAAAATAGTAGCCCACCGGTATCGGGAATAGGGTCCAAGCTACCGGTGGTCAGAGCTGCTGAGAGAGGTACCTCCTCACTATACGCGCCGTGTCCAGTAATACCGCCTTCTGTAACAAGCCCTTGATCCAGCTGCCTAACGAGAGCCTCTTGAGGTGTTGGTCGAGGCTCTTGGCCGTTATGCCATTTGCCGTCACGACTAACGGCACAATGATTGCTGTATCCACATCCCACATCTCGACAACCTCGCGAGCCAGGTCAAGATATTTGATTTGCTTATCTTGTTCAGCTTTCACGAGGTTCTCGTCATGCGGGACTGCTATATCAATAATAATTGTGCGACGCTCTGTTCGATCTATCACCCAGTGGCGAAGGGTGATTTTATTAGAGAGGTAAGCCGGATCAAAAAAATGCTTACCTAGGCCGGACGTGGCGCACGTAGTCCAGTTACTTAAAATCTGTGACATACTTCCTAGCTTCAGTCTTCTATAACCAGATGTCTTCAGTCCACCTTTACTATACGTGTAAGCACTGGTGATTGAAACAGTGTCTTGCGAGTATAATAAAAGTGGCTTTGAAAAAAGCCGTTTGTGGTGTGATGAGTGTGATGACGTTGACGTATGATGTCTACTAGAAAAAACTACTTAACTACAAGATTACTGACTTATTCCATTTATAATACTACTTATACTCTAAAGCTTTTCATGTATTCTTTAGTACAAAGTGCGGTAAGAAATTATCATAAAAGCCGGGATGATTCTTAATTTTTAGCAATAAATGTTTTTCTATAGAAAAAATGGCTAGATCAGATAATCGTTCTTGTTTTTGAGAATTACGCATGTACGTATGAATTCGCTTCGTAGCCGAAAACGAAATAAATGCTAATTGAGCACAAGTATCAACAAAATAAAAGGTTTTAAGGTTATAAATGATAAATGATAAATGACTTTATTTTTGCAAGTAGGTTTGTACAAACACTTTTACACGTCAATCATATTTTTTTAAACTAGATGAGGTCGGCGTTTCCTATCTGACTACTCTGAGAAGAAAGGCCGAAACAAACTCAGAGGTCACAGTCTCTTTTAAAGTCCAGACATAATTTGGTTAGATCATGTGAAGACCATGTGGATTGGTGTCTGAAGTGGTCTTTTAAGGAAAGAACCACACAGATTGAGTGGACCTGTCCAATCAGTGCACGCATTTGTCAGTAATCATGCAGCTCAACTCAGAACTTAAGGAGGTCAATGATTCGACGAACAATACCAAAGAAGGGACATTTGTGTAGGTCGCATAAATTACTCAAACTGCCAGACTGTGATAAAAAATAAATGAGAAGAAAAGGAACCTAGAAGAAAAAAAAATAACACCCACTTAATCTTCTCATTTACAATAATTAAAACAATATAATACTTTAAAAGTAAATATTAATGTTATTGTATAGGTAAATAAATTCTATTTACGTCAATGGTCAACAAACGTTTAAAATGACAAAATTACTATCGCGTCGAGCGGGGGCTCAAGGGAGCGGGGGAAGGGCCGAACCTTCCACCCGATGCGACCTGAATACTTACGAAATTTAACGAAAGGACCGATATTACTACTCAGTTCGTTCGAATAACTCGACTTATTCCGGCATCCCAAGGCCTCAAAAAAATGCGTGGCATATGACCTGAAGTGACGTCATGATGAGATTATTTTGTATAGAAATTTATGTGTTCATAACCCGGAGTGTAGACCGAGTTATACTGGTTCAAAATGTTTACGCGCGGTGGCGGGAGATTCGCGCGCACTTTAAATGTTTTGTTTTCGTTGGAATATAAAGCCAAATATAATTTCATGTAGGTTGTGGTTTTGTAATACTCTAATTTTATGGTGTAAGATTAAATACACTCAGTGTGATTATTAACCTCGAAGTCCCTGAGATACCACATTTGGTATAGACACAATGGTTAATTAATTGTGTCTGTAATTACGGTAATTGACTGGTTAAACACTGCTGAGAACTACTGAGTGTCATAATTTCGTAAGGGAAGCCGACAGGAATCGGCTTATAAGTTACCTGCGCCACTGCTATCACTACTATGTCCGGCTGATTAGTAACAATAGTCCTATCAGTGATGATAGATTGGTCCCAATACAATGTGATATTGCCATTTTGGAGAACTGGGTCGGGTACATACTTATAGTACGGTACTTCTGATTCCACAAGACTGTATTTCAGAGCAAGTTGCTGGTGGATAATCCTGGCTTTCTCAGGTCCGGTCGAGCAATATCAAGACATGTTTACTGTGCCGTATTTCGAACAATGATGATGAAACTGGCAGTGAAGCAGCCACGACTCGGGACTCGATCTTCACCATTATTGCTCCATGATAACGCAAGATTCGTTATCATGGAGCAATAATGGTGAATGGCGCGCGAGCTGCACGGAACACCGATGTTACTCTAGTCTCACCTATATTTAAGGGGGGGGGGGGGATGGAGACCGTATCGAAAACTATAGACCTATATCTGTTCTTACGACCCTGTCCAAAATCTTAGAAAAAATCTTAAATAAAAGACTACTGAACTATTTAGAGCACAATAATGCAATTGCCTCAAACCAACACGGCTTCAGGAAAGGCAAATCAACGGAGGATGCTGTACTTGACCTGTCGAATCATATCACTCAGAATCTTGACACCAGGACTAAAACGATAGGTATATTCTTAGATTTGGCCAAGGCTTTTGACACGGTTTCTACTCCCATCCTTTTACACAGATTAGAGGAACTAGGAATAAGAGATACCGCTCTGAAGATCTTTTGCGACTACCTCAGTGGTCGTAGTCAGCGAGTTAAGGTAGAGAACTACACTAGCCATGATGAGATCTTATCTTTTGGAGTCCCGCAGGGCAGTGTGCTGGGTCCTACCCTCTTTCTTGTTTACGTTAACAGGCTATGCCAACTCACTATACCGGACTGTAAAATCCTTGTCTACGCTGATGACACTGCACTTATAGTAAGTGCAGATACATGGGCCTCTGCTCACCGCTCAGCTGAAACTGCTCTTCGTATAGTAATGGACTGGCTTTCCTGTAATCTACTAACACTCAATGTCTCCAAAACCAACTATGTTACTTTCTCAGCAAACTCTTCCACTCAGCACTTTTAAGACTCTTTTGCTTCGCCTTGAGAGAGCACAGAGGGCCGTTTTGAAGGTGATGCTTCACAAACCGTATCGTTACTGTACGAACCAACTATACAAGGATATGTCTGTACTCACTTCCAGGCAACTCTGTGCACTTAATATAATCCTACGTAAACATTCCTCCCTTAGCTATGACCCAAAATTGTTAGCAAATAAACGACGTAAAGACCTGGTTTGTCCTCCTGTTAGAATCAGAACTGCCCTGGCAAGTCGAAACTATTTGAACCTGAGTGGCCGCCTTTACAATGCAATTAACAAAACATGTAAGATATATCCCCTTCCAAAATACAAGTGTAAAACCGTTGTAAAACAATTCCTTCAGGGTCTTACTTACTTACGACGACACTGAAAGACTATTCGCCAGAGAATCGTAAAAAGTAAGCGCTAAAACATACACGCAACCATACACAAACACACACATACACATAAACACACTCACACATTCACATATTTCCATGCATGCTATAAAATTTAAATACATAATTTTCAATCTAATAATATTTAATTATATTCAATTCAATTTTTATTCTAATATCTTAACTTAAATAAGTATATTTTAATTTGTACCGAAAATATTTGTATCATTATATTATTACTGTAGCAAATTATTATGTCTCAGGTTAGCTTGTTACCTAAGATTGTAGGAGGAAGGCGCTGGTGTCTGTAACATAACTGTGTTACAGACACCGCCGTTTACTCTATCTTTTTAGTACCCGAATACTTGTACATTGTGTTTTTGTTTAGGATAGATAAGTTGTACCTACATTTGTTAATAAATAAAAACTTTTAAACTTTTTTTTTAAGCTCTACAGGAGGTGCAGTTAAAAACCTTACGTAATCCTCTGTACTCGCCAGACCTTGCTACAACTGACTACCATTTTTTTTTGTGATTTGGATAATTTCCTACGTGGTAAAAAATTTACTTCCCAGCAGGCAGTACAAAATACTTTCACACAGTTTGTCGTATCTAGATCCCCAAAGTCCTATCGCAAAAGCATAAATGAGCTTCCGATTAGATGGCAGCAATATATCGATAATGAGGGTAAATAATTTGATTAAATGTTACATCTTAGGAAAAAACGAGTTTCCAGTATAAATCGCCAATTTCACCGTTTTTGTCATTTTAAAAAACATAATCCTGAAATAAACTTCGGGTCAATTCGCGTATTATGCGCAACTAGCATATACACAACGTCCCGACAGCAATCGTCGAAATATGTCTGGTCGAAGGATTTCCTGCGGAGGTAGAGTGAACTTTACACTCTGCTCCTCATACCTACAAAAGACTTTAATAGCTCTAATATTATCTATATATAAAATGATAAACTGACCGACTGTTGATATATCAACACACAGGCCCTGATCCTGAGACCTGAAATTTTGCGAATTCTTAAACGTTTTGGAATTTCCAACTCCTAGGGGGGTAAACTAGAGGACAAGTTTGTATGAAAGTCCTTCAGTTTCGAAGATACGGTCTTCAGATTTTGTGTTTAGGCTGACGAATATTTATTTTAATAATAATTATATTTAGAATATTATACCTATTTATAATATTTTCTTAATCACGCAACAACGGCTGAACGGATTTCAATCGAATATGGCACACTGATAATATATGACCCGGATTAACTTATGGGATATTTTTGTCCCGGTAGTTTGTCCCCTTGCGATATATTCCAACATAAACGCAGGCGAAGCGAGCGCGAGTTAATAATAATATTGACGTAATAAAATCTGACTATACTTATTGCTTGTACTATGGCAACTAGAGAATGGGCAGCAGCGTTCTCTATGCATTTTACCACCATGCTGCGATCACCAACCCGCCTGCCAAGCGTGGCGATTATGGCAAAGCCCCCCAAACTGGGGGAGGCCAAAGTCCAGCAGTGGACGTCTTACGGCTGAAATGATGATGACGGCAAGTAATATTCATAAATCAAAAACCATTTGCTTTTTTTATGATATTGCTTATACTGCAAAATTCTTGGAATTTTACGACATCTATGTATGTACAAAAACATAAAAATATAAAACTAGGAATTTTCAACACATGCAACTAAAGTTCACATAAGATGTATAAAATTAAGAGGTCGGTGAGAGAGAGGGACCCATGCTTCAATGTTGTACTAGCTATGTTCTTCACTTTATGTTGAACCATTACTTTGAACCAGTTCGTATTATTACTATTTATTTCAGACTACAAAATGTGATCCATTGTGTTAGTATCAATCTTACTTAGCCTATGTTAGTACTTAATAACTAAAACAGATCTTGTACGATTGGCTAACGCCCACACAAGCGGACTATCTGCCCGGGCGGCTATCGAGTGTAGAATGATGTTGGGACTGTCACGCAACCTGCGAAGTAGCGAGGCAGATTTCTTGCGCCATACTGCGTGAAAGCTGTCGGTGCGCGCGGCAGCGAACATTGTTGCAGAAGCGTGGCAGTCGCAACAGCACCCTGAACGCATACGCAGAACATTGCCAGCCCTTCGGGTATATCTGAACCACAGGGCCCCCGCGTACAGTGTTGTGCAATATGCCTTAAAAAGGGCTATTTTAACTGCGACTGTATAACGAGAGAACCTGCGGGCTAGCACGTTCACCCGGACTGACAACGCTCTGTGCAGGGAGTACAGAGCGTTGTCAGTCCTCCAGATCTAAATCGTCATTCAGGGAATCTGTCACCAGGTGGCTCAAGTATTTAAATGTATACACCATACCGTTGGTTGACTTATCACATTCAAGTAATTTGATTAAAGAAAGTGTAACTGAAATACATGTTGTAGTGTGTTTAACAGTATTCTTTAGCTCAAAATACTTCGATACTGTCGTGGTTTTGGTTCCGATTAAAGTAGCCAAGGGTCCAAATGGTATGGCGCTGAAGTGTTTTTCTGTTGTTGATATTACATAACGTGTTCCTCTGCTTGCTGTATTTTTAAACGCACTGTTTTTGAGGGTAGGAGAGCTACAGCACTGGACTGACATATTGTCTCATAAAATCTTTTTGTTTCATTTGCGATATCATATTTTCCATTCACTTACGAAAGTAATCAATTGCACTCTTCTTGCTACCTTTTTGTCTTCTTCTTTTAACATCTTTAGGAGATAAACTAAAGATATTCAGGGGATAAAAATTAGGATCTTTAGGATAAAGACCCTTTGGTATGGTTGCATAAGAATGATGAAGAATAGGACGAAATGGAGCAGTTTGCGTACGATGTGGACGATAAAAATCCTCACGTCCGGGAGAAATTAAAATACGATAAGAATCAGAAGAAGAACGTAACGTTGGAGTAACACTAAAGTCGGGATTAAAAGCAGAACGAGGGGAAGACGTTGGAAGATTAGGAATAAGGGTATAAGTAGTATAATTATGAGGAGTAATAGTAAGGCGAGTAGTAATAAGTGTGGTACTAGTTCTAATAGTTGTTGTTCTAATAGGAGTAGTAGTTGTAGTAGTTGTTGTTGTAGTAGGAGTAGTAGTTGTAGTAGGAGTAGTCGTTGTAGTAGGAGTAGTAGAAGTAGTAGTTGTAGTAGGAGTAGTTGTAGTAGGAGTAGTTGTAGTAGGAGTAGTAGTCGTTGTTGTAGTAGGAGTAGTTGTTGTAGTAGGAGTAGTTGTAGTTCTAGGAGTAGTAGAAGTTGTTGTAGTAGGAGCAGTAGTTGTAGTTCTAGGAGTAGTAGTTGTTGTTGTAGTACGAGCAGTAGTTGTAGTTCTAGGAGTAGTAGTTGTTGTTGTAGTAGGAGCAGTAGTTGTAGTAGTGGTTGTTGTTGTAGAATGAGTAGTACTTATAGTAGTTGTTGTTGTAGTAGGAGTAGTTGTAGTAGTTGTTTTTTTTGTAGTAGGAGGAGTCGTTGTAGTAGGAGTAGTTGTAGTAGGAGTAGTACTAGGAGGACGACGTGAAGAAGTCCTATCGTGCAATGTAGTAATTACCGCATCGTCGTAACCGAGGTTTCTGGCAGTTTCACTTATCCAGTAAAGAGCAGGGCTAAGTGCAGTGAAACTCCGTTGAGGAAGTCTGCAACTGTCCTTATCAGTGATGCCCTTTATACCAAATATCCTGTCTTCAATTAGTAATGGCACACCTTGTTCTTGTCTCTCTCGACAAACTTGTATAGTCCGTTTTGTGACTATGTTAGAGGCGCAAACGTAATATCCAAATGGTTGTTCAATATAACAACGTTCAACAGAAGTTACTGCTAGTCTCGGCCTATATGCGTCCATTATGGGAATCAACGCTTTCAGACCAATGGTGGACACATTATCTAAGGCACTCAATTTCATAAGCTTTCTTTTTCTCTTTTCATGTGGAGTGATAACTAACGCAATGTCATTTCGTGCAATAAAATTGTTTCCATGAACATAGTTCTTGTAATGTGGGTGAACAAAAGATTGCACAATAGACAAATTTCCTACAAAATCACACTTTTCAGCGCAATATGAGGTTGTTAGGACAACATTTGGTAAAATAAACGTGCCTATACAGCCCTGGATGGGTTTATATCTGTCACTTTCGCATATGAGACGCTCTATACTAGTTACAGAAATGCTTCGAATACACACAATACAAAACGCAAATATTATATAAAGAAGTAGAGGTTCGTGCAACATTTTATTAAATTAAGTAAACTATAAAAAACACGTTATCATCTATATCGTATGAACCATTATTATTTATTGTACTTTTATGACTAAAATTTTTACCTAGCTAAGCAATGTTTTATTTTTATATTGATGCTGGTTCTGATTGTCATTTATAAATAATGTGAAATATATTAAATATTTCTCTATATTGAACATGCCTAACGAGTGCTTAACGTATTGCAATTTCAGTTAAATTAAAGAAGGAACTGATTATATTATATTTAAATAAAAATAATCAATTTTTGTCTGTATCCACGAGATGTGGGAAGCACAAAATCCAGAGGCGGTCGAGCAGTGGACGTGTTTCGGCTGAAATGATAATGCTGATGATTGTCGTACTGTGTGCGGTTATTATGATTTCGTTTCGTAATCATATTAAAACGTGTAAGCATCACGTTAGCATACTTTTGTAGTCGTTACCAGATTCCTTCGAAGAAGTTCCTATCATTTCTAAATTGTTTCTTAATTATAATGAATGATGGTCAACTAAAGATGCAGCTATTTTTCTGACAGAATATGTCACGGTGCCCCAATTGTCTATAAACATTGTAAAAATAGTAGCCGTATATTACTAGATTTATCAAAGGCCTTAAATACTGTTTTTGCTGAACTTAATTTATGACAGACTTATAGAATCCATCATCCTGAGGTCCGTGATATTTTCCGCGACTAACATCTTTTGTTCAGATCTTGACAGTAATCAGCAGTTTTCTGGTGTGCCTCAGGGCAGCGTACTAGGTCTAACACTGTTTTAAGTGTACAATAATAAGTTTACAGAGTAGGGCAGATGGATTTATGCATAATAAACGCCGGGAGGTAAGCTCTAGAAGAACATACTCTGATCTTACTGCTAATGTCCTTCCGTCCATCCTACCAGGCGCTTGTGTATGAATGTGGATGAAGCAAGAGGATTAGTTTCTTCGCTAGTGTTGCTAGGTCTTAAAACCGAAAAGCCGGACATTTGGGTGAATAGGCCGAACACCCTTATTTTTTTAGACTTATATTAATGTTATAGTTTTTTTTAAGTATTGCTAGGTTTTTTATCATTTACTATACAATCGTCTTAAATTCTAATGCCCTCCTATTCTATATATAATCCTAACGAAAAAACTCATTGCTAAATTAAAAAAAAAAACATATTCCCTTTGAGTCTTTGACAGCTCATTGTTGCCCTACATTTATGGGATATCAAAACGAACACTTTATATAAGGTGCCAGAAATTGATGGAATTCCTTGAAACTGTTCAAGGTGTAGTAATAAATACTCATACACAGCTCATTCATCGGCACTATTAACGTTAACCAGAATAAACGGATGAAATTCAATCATTTGTGGCAGTGCTGTACCTACAGGAATTTAAAATAAAATGAATTACGTAAATGTTCAAATCTCTTAATTTATTGAATATAGCGGGGTAGTGTATTGGAGCCAAACTGAGAGTGTAATTGTCCTTTAAAATAGTTTATATTTTAAGTGTTTAGAATATCGCTAGTCCATGTCCGGACACACTGTGTAATTGTCTATGGGCTATTTCACCCTGAAATAAATGTTTTATTTTCTTTACTAGCTTTTGCCTGCGGCCTCACCGGCATGGAGTTCGAAAATTATCCCACGGGATCATACTACCAAGAAAAAGCATCCTAAGTGTTAATCCAGTTTTTACACTATCTGACTGCCTTTCATTCAAAAATAAGAAATATTCAAACATCTAAAGTAACAAATTTCTAAATTTATCACATTATTATAGTAAGTTTATCATGATAAGAATTATCGTAGCAAAAGTTGTTCTGTAATTTCTGCCGCCGTACATTCAGGCGCATTTCTGCAGTGTGATTCTTTGTAGACGCCCTTGTGGCTTCGCAGTACAAGACATTCAAATATGTTCACTGGTTATTGTTATTAAATTGTAAAGTTGCAAAAAACACAGAGATGGTTTTGTGTCCTTAAATCATGTCTAAAATAATACAGGCTGATACTGTTGCCCTATATTTGTGCTACAGTATCAAGCATCTTTGCCTACAAATTAATAAACCATAGTATAACGTGCCGAGCATCGTCAAAGGTCTTACACAAGTATATTTTTCGATGATCTATGGTAAAACGTAGGTACCTTGTTACAAAAAATAAATAATTCTAGGAGTTCAATAACCTATGTAATTAATTATATTGGGCTTATTTACTGGTGTTGCCTTAAGCATAATTTGTAATTCAATTTACCTATTTCTAAACATTGCATAAAGAGATACTAACTAGCTATATGGAGCCACCTACAGGAGATTTTTTTTTGTTTAACTACCTTGGTATTCTATTCTATGTCAATTGTTGTTTTCGTCATTTTAACATAACAACATCCTAAAATCGACTTCGGGTCGTTTCTGAAATTCTGAAATACTTTCAGAACTTGAGACTAACAGTTATAGAATGATTACTGATATATTAGTTGGACGGTAACTTATATTCATAAATCAAAAACCATTTGACGTTTTAATGATATTGCATAATGCAAAGCTCATGTATGTACAAAAAATTAAAAAACATAAAACTAGGAACCTTTAACACATGCAACTCGGTGAGAGAGGGAGGGTATGCTTCAGTGTTGTACAAGTTATGTAGAACAAAGATGTCTTATTATTCAGTTTTTGTTGGACCAGTCCATAACGTTGGTTTACTTTTCATATTCAAGAACTTTGATGAAATAAATTGTAACAGTAGCACGTATGGTAGTATGTTAAACAGTATTCCTTGGTTCAGAATACTTTGATACTGTCGTGGTTTTGATTCTGATTGAAGTACCCAAGGATCGAAATGGTATGGTGCTGAGGTGTTTTTCTGTTGTTGATATGTCATAATGTATTCCTGTAATAATTGCTGTATCTTTAAACACACTGTTATTGAGAGTAAGAGAGCTACAGTACTGGACTGACTTGTTGTCTTATAAAATCTTTTTGTTTCATTTGCGATATCATAGTTTCCAGTCACTTACGATAGTAATATATTGAATTATATCTGTTTCCTTTTTGTCTTCTTACATCTTTAGAAGATAAAGTAAACATATTCAGGGGATTTAAATTAGGATCAAAAGGATCGGGACCTCTTGTAATTGTTCCAGCTGCATAAGAATGATGAGGGTTAGGACGAAACGGAGCAGGTTGCGTACGATGTGGATGATAAAAAGCCTCACGTCCTGGAGAAAACAAAATAGGATAAGAAGAAGAAAGTAACATTGGAGAAACACTAAGGTAGGGATTAAAAGCAGGAGGTGAAAACGTTGGACGAGAAGCAGTAAGGGTATAAGTGCTATAATAAAGTGGAGTATCACCAGGGTAAGGGTCAGATCCGAAATGAGGAGATCCGGTGTGATATTGATAAGAAGCACGACTACGAATAGCAGTTGTTGTAGGAATGGTAGTAGTAGTAGTAGGAGTATTAGTAGTAATGAGAGTAGTAATTGTTGTAATAGGTGTAGTAGTTGTTGTTGTAGTAGGGGTAGTAGTTGTTGTTATAGTAGGAATAGTAGTAGGACGACGTGAGGTAGTCCTATCGTGCAATGTAGTAATTACCGCATCGTCGTAACCGAGGTTTCTGACAGTTTCACTTATCCAGTAAAGAGCAGGACTAAGTGCAGTGAAACTCCGTTGAGGAAGTCTGCAACTGTCCTTATCAGTGATGCCCATTATACCAAATATCCTGTCTTCAATTAGTAATGGCACACCTTGTTCTTGTCTCTCTCGACAAACTTGTATAGTCCGTTTTGTGACTATGTTAGAGGCGCAAACGTAATATCCAAATGGTTGTTCAATGTAACAACGTTCAACAGAAGTTACTGCTAGTCTCGGCCTATCTGCGTCCATTATGGGAATCAACGCTTTCAGACCAATGGTGGACACATTATCTAAGGCACTCAATTTCATAAGCTTTCTTTTTCTCTTTTCATGTGGAGTGATAACTAATGCAATGTCATTTCGTGCAATAAAATTGTTTCCGTGCACATAGTTCTTGTAATGTGGGTGAATAAAAGATCGCACAATAGTCAAATTTCCTACAGACTTACACTTTTCAGCGCAATATGAGGTTGTTAGCACAACATTTGGTAAAATAAACGTGCCTATGCAACCCTGGATCGGTTTATATGTGTAGGTTTCGCACATGAGACGCTCTATACTAGTAACAGAAATGCTTTGAATGCACACAACACAAAATGCAAGTACTATATAAAGTTGTGGAGGTTCGTGCAACCGGTGCAACATTATATTAAATTGTTTAAACTATAAAATTCTTGTTATCGCCTCTAGCGGAAACATGGTTATTATTGTATTTTTATGTCTAAAGTTTTACCTAGCTGCGATGTGTTTTATTTTTACGTTGCTACCGATTCTGATTGCATTTAATCATTTGAAATAAATAAAAAAATGTGAAATGCATTATTAAACTCGTTTCAATGTAATCAATAGATTATATCTTATATCTTTAAACGAGCAATTCTTGTATATATATATATATAATTTGAATCTCGGAAACGGCTTTTGGGGGCGATAAATCGATCTAGCTAGAATTAGTTTTGATAAAATGTCGTTTTATTCGTGTTTTCAATTACCAACTTTATCGATAATCAACTTGAACATAAACTTATTATTTTAAAACACAATTTACCAAAAAATACCGAGCAAAGCTCGGTCATCCAGATATTTTATAATAAAACGAGAGACATATGTTTTTTGACTACGGTTTTCAGTGAACACCAATAATTTAGGGAAAATATGGAAGAAACTGAAAATATAAAAGGAAGAAAAACACCTTTTTTTTGAAGCTGCGTCCGCCACTATAGTTTTTTCTTGTTGGCCGATCTCTAACTACTTATAAAATAAAATAAATAAAAATAAAAAAAGCCTTTATTTCCCATTACCATTAAAAATATCGTTATAAATCTAATCTAAATCTAATTTGTGTGTGGTTATAAATCTTCTTATAATCTAAGTTTTTATTATTATTATCCTTTATTCATTTTTACAAACTTATAAATTATATTTTTAAATATTAGAATATAAAATAAAAACATTTAAAAATATAAAAAATAGTAGCCCACCGGTATCGGGAACAGGGACCAAGCTACCGGCGGTCAGGGCTCCAGAGAGAGGAACCTCCTGACCAGAAGTACCGCTTTCTGGATCAAGCCCTTGACCCAACTGCTTAACGAGAGCCTCTTCAGGTGTTGGTCGAGGCTCTTGGCTATCAACCCATTGGCTGTGATGACTATCGGCACAATGATCGCTGAGTCCATATCCCACATGTCGACAACCTCGCGAGCCAAGTCAAGATACTTGATTTGTTTATCTTTCTCGGCTTTCACGAGGGTCTCGTCATGCGGAACCGTTATGTCAACAATCATTGTGCGCCTTTCTAGTCGATCCACCACCACTATATCAGGCTTGTTTGCAACAACAGTCCTGTCAGTGATGATGGATCGATCCCAGTACAGTGTGATATGGCCATTTTCAAGAACTGGGTCGGGCACATACCTGTAGTACGGCACTTCTGATTCCACAAGGCGGTATTTCAGAGCAAGTTGCTGGTGGATAATCCTGGCTACAAGATTGTGTCTGTGCAAGTACTCTTCGTTAGCTAGACGAGAACACCCAGAGATAATGTGTCTAATTGATTCCCCGGGACGGTGGCATGCCCGACAGATGTCCACCGTGCCGTCTTTCACAATAAATCTCCGGTAATTGTTCGTCATCATAACTTCGTCCATAATTGCACAAACAAAACCTTCGGTTTCCCCAAAGAGATCACCGAAACGCAGCCAGGCTACGGACGCTAGAAAATCTACGTCGGGTCCGTGTAGGGCCCGGAAAAAGCGTCCGTGGAGCTCCTTACTTTGCCATACCTCCATGCGGTCATTAGTGTCAAGTACTACGGGCTTGCACCAGTTCTCAATAGCCAAGGAGAGCGGGGTGAGGCCCTTGTCCACCGCGACCACATCTCGATGCATCCCCACGTCGGCTTCCAGGAAATATTCCCTGAGACTGCATATTTCGCGATTGTGGAGAGTCTTAACGTTTAAAAAGCCTCGACCTCCACACTTTCGCGGGATATACAGCCTCATTACCGATGACCGTGGGTGATGCATTCGATATGCAGTCAGCAGCGTACGGACCTTCCTATCCAGGGCGTCGAGTTCGGTTTGAGTCCATTTGAGTATGCCGAAAGAGTACATCAAAACCGGCATGACCCAACCGTTGAAGGCGCGCACCTTGTTTCCGCCTGATAGAAGACTATTAAATACTTTCTTCAGGCGGCCAAAGAAGCGCTCCCTCAACGATTGCTTTATGTCAGTAACATTGATTCCCAAAGCTTCCGACATACCCAAATACTTATAGGTTTCGGATGTGGAGAGGGCTCGAAAGTTTATGGAATCCGAGAGTTGGGTTCCCACGGATTCCACAATCTCCCCTCGCTTTACATGCATGACTGCACATTTGTCCACACCGAATTCCATCCTGATGGCGCTACTGAAGGTTTCAGTTACCTTCAGTAGTTCCATCAGTTGCAAATTGTTGTGGGCAAAGAGTTTAAGGTCATCCATGTAAAGGAGGTGAGATATAACCTGACCACCTCTCCTCAACCGATAGCCTATACCTGAATCCTCAAGCAGTGTGCTCAGAGGATTCAGGGCTAAGCAGAACCAAAGCGGACTCAAACTATCGCCCTGAAATATGCCTCGCTCAATCCTTATCGGCTCGCTATTCCTCTGGATATTTCGACATCCTGGATAGCGAAGGACCATTCTCCATTGCCCCATACATGACATCAGGAAGGCGCGCAGAGTTGCATCTACTTTATACAACTCTAGCACCCTCATGAGCCATGAATGTGGCACCGAGTCATAGGCCTTATTGTAATCTATCCAACATGTCGACATATCCTTACGGGAACGACGAACCTGTTGGCTAATGGCCATATCAATGAGGAGCAGCTCCTTAGTACTGCGGGACCCGTTCCTACATCCATTTTGAGAGACAGACATGATGGAGTTAGTATCTATATGATTGTAAATTTTAGCTCTCAAAATGGATGTAAGAACTTTATAGACCGTCGGTAAACACGTGATCGGTCTATAATTTTTGGGTTCCGCAGTACTACCTGATTTATGGAGCAGGTGGGTAACTCCTGTTGTAAGAAACTGGGGTAGCGAACCAGACTCCAAAGCAGTCTGGTACTGAGCCGCCAAGCGAGCGTGCGATCCTACAAACCATTTTATCCAGAAGTTGTGCAGCCCGTCCGGCCCTGGAGACTTCCAGTTGGGCAACGGACGGACTGCACGAGCTACATCTTGGGGGCAGATAGTAATAGCCCCCAGTTCTGGTATAGGATCGCAGGCCCGCCTGACTTCTCTAGCCCAATCCCCTTCGGTGTGACTGACAGGCACCGACCAGATACTGCGCCAAAAAGAACACATGGCGTCATTATCCGGCAGATGCGTATCAGCCACACCTTGGATCGGTCGCTCCCAAGCCCTATAAACCCACCTTTCATCACTCTGGAAGGCGCGATTCTGAGTGTATCGGTCCACTCGCCGCTTATACTTACGAATACGGCTTGCCCATGCATAAAATTTCTGCTTCAGGAAGTCTATGCGCTCTGTGACACGGGACATAAAATCCTGAGGGCTGGTATCAGTCCCTGAGAACGCCCGTCTCACAAAGCGCATCACTCTAGGGCGAGTGTTGCCCTCCCTGAAACAGATTAGTTTGCCGATGAGCGCTCTGGCCCCACTAATACGACGCTCAATTCTGCACTGCCAGGCTGGTACGGCTGGTTTTGGTCGTGTAGCTCTAGAGTCACTAGCAAATTTGACGTGAGCTACACGACATGCCGCTACAGCCGCGTAGTACAGAATTGCATGAGTATCAGTGAGGTCTTCGCAGTTATCAAAATAGTTTGACAACTGCGAATCCAGAGCCGCTACCAGCGCCCTATTTTTGTTATGCATGGGCAAACGAGGTAAACGTGGTCTAAGTTCTGGTGGCATGGATCGATATTCTCGAATCGCACTCTCCAAAGCAATCCTCAATTCCTCATTGCACTGGGTACTTACGTTTGTAGCCCTGTCATCGCTCCCCTCGTCAGCGTGACTTGTGACGTACTGTGGTGGGACCACAACAGTCTGCAACGGAGGTGCGATGACATGGCTAGTCAGCATTTCATTTCGAAGGCGATCAAGTACAGTGTCATCCAACATATGATTACGCTGGATGACCCGCACCTCATCCGATAGTCGTTGGTTATTATTATTATTGTTTTTATATATATTAACATATCTCGGGACCCTAGGGCCCCGGTCTTTTGGAAGGCGTACGAGGGGCCGAAGCCAACTCGCAGAGGCCCCTTAGAAAATTTAGATGAAGTGAGGCACTAACCGGCGGTTATCCCTGTATACACTGTGCAAGTGCACCCAAGGACAACCTCCGGTTGGTGTTGGACTATTGCAAGATATGGAAACTAAGAAGTTGGACTATGTATTTGGATGGCTAAAATGGACTGGTTACCAAGAACTATAGAAGGCCTATGGCCCCTGCCGCATCAATGTTTTTTAAATACACGGATTAAATGGCAGGGGGTGACTTGCACACTCAATAATGGGCCCCCGGAAACCGTCGCTGGCACATAGTGACGCAGCGACAAGGGGGCAACACTTCCTGAGGTGCTTGAGAAGTGGAGAGGTATTCCACGGCTTTCAGAACAATCCCAGAGCCCGGAAGACGGTCATGTCCCTACGAGCACTTACTGGAATACTTCCTTTCCCCGAGCACGTTTGCTCTTGCGAATCTCCACTCAAGCCAGCCAATAAAGGCAAGAATGAGGTGGGAGCTCTGAACCTCGTCAGTGTTCACTCCAGCCGGCCAATAAAGGCAAGCCAGAGATGAGGAACAAGAATTCTCCCGGGAGATAGGGTCCGTGGGGTCGCTACTGCCCAACAACTCGCCACAAGCTGCCCTGCGGGTTTATTATTATTATTATTTTGTGGTATGGGCCCTTCCACGGGTGAAGGCCTCCTCCAGTTCCTTCCATTTGTCCCTGTCCCTTGCAATATTCTGCCAATCGTTTCCTGCTGTGTCAGTGAGGTCGTCAGCCCACCTTCTCTTCGGTCTGCCTACTCTTCGTTTTCCTTTTGGCCCTTTCCACTCTGTAGTTTTAGCTGTCCATCTACCGTCTTTGTAACGTGATACGTGGCCAGCCAATTGCCATTTCAGTTTTAGAGCTTGCGTGAGGGCATCCGTTACCTTTGTTTTTTGTCGAATGGCTTCACTTCTGATTTTGTGCATTTTCCTTATGTTCAGTATACTTCTCTCCATGGCTCTTTGTGTTGTTTCGATCTTTTGTTTGGCTCTTGTCGTGTATACCCAAGATTGGCAACTGTACAGCAGGCACGGCAGTATGCATGTATCTATTATAATTTTCTTCATATTTATAGAGTAGTCACCTTTAAGATTTACTTGAGTGACCAAAATTTCTTCCACGTTATATTTAGGTACTCTTCTTTCAACTTCGTCTTCGTTGTTTGTTTTAATAAACGATACTTGTTTACCTAGGTAGATGTAGCTGTCGACATATTCTATTGTGTTTTCTCGTACGTTGATGGGCTTTTTGTTGCTATTTGTCATTATTTTGGTTTTAGTAGCGTTCATTTGTAGTCCTACTTTCGAACTTGTTTGGTCTAGTGAACATAGCATTTCTTATAGATCTTTTGGTGTTTCTGATAGTATGCATCTCATCGTATGACTATGTCATCAGCAAATCTTAGATGATTTAAATAGAGATTGTTTATTTTTATACCGTTGGTTTCCGAGTTTGTCTTGTTAAAGATACTTTCTAAAACAGCAATAAATAATTTAGGTGACAAGGGGTCACCTTGTCTTACTCCTCTTTCGATATTTATCGCTTCACCTCTTGATTCTAGTCTGATTGCTTGTGCTATTATTATATATATAATATTTTATGATGTTTATATATTTTGGGTTTGTATTTAGGGTGTTTAGTGACTCCCATATAGAACTATGGCTAATGCTATCGAGCGCTTTGCTATAATCAATAAACCCTAGATATAAAGGTTTATTATTAGGTTGGTGCATAAGTTCTTGGACACTTGGATTTCATAAAAAAAAATCTAGGTTTTAATTTGGTAACACGCTAGAATAATATATCATTCTACAGAATGTTCTAGGAGCTTTACGCCAAGGGGTATAAAAGGGCGCGCGCGTTCCGAGTTGTTCAGTTTAGTTCAAAATGGAACCGCGTCAACTAAGAGCGATCATGCTTTACGAGCATAATCTAGGAACGAGTGCAAGGCAAACGGCCGAGAAAATTAACATGTCGTTTGGACAAGGCACTATTGCTCATTCCACAGTGAGTTATTGGTTTAAGTCTTTCGATAAGGGGGATACGAGTTGTGAAGACAAACCTCGCTCCGGTCGGCCAGTTGTTTTCGACGAAGACCTTCTACGCTCACATTTGCAAAGACATCAGGATGCGACTACCAGGGACTTGGAGAAGGAACTTGGGTACGACCATTCCACTATAATTCGGCACCTGCATGCGATGGACTACCACAAAATAATGAGTCAGTGGACACCCCACGCTCTGACAGACACCGAGCGCGCAGCACGCGTGACCATCTGCGAAAGTCTCCTCCTGCAACCACACAGACAAGACTCAGGTGCATTGTCACTGTCAACGAATCCTGGGTTCACTACAACAACAAAACGCGGCAGGCCTATTGGGTTCCACGCGGAGAAAGGGTACCAACGGAACCAAAGCCAGATCGTCATGGACATAAGATAATGCTATCAGTTTTCTGGGATTGGCAGGGCATTCTCTATTGGGACCTGTTGGACGAGAAGTAGACTATTAACGCTACTATTTACAGAGAGCAACTGCAAAAGTTAGCCTCAGAAATAGCAAGTAAGCGTCCAAAAAGGCTGTCTCTATCACTTGTTCAGGACAACGCTCGACCACATATTGAAAAGTCTGTCCGCCACATTCTGGAAAAACTGAACTGGACAGTGGTACCTCACCCACCATACAGTCCTGATATTGCGCCATCGGACTATTGTCTGTTTCGGGCTCTAAAGTTACATCTAAAAAAGAAGAAGTTTGAAAACTATGAACAATTCCAAGACGACATCGCCGAGTTTTTTGACCACAAGCCTCCTGCTTTTTGGGAACACGGCATAATGTCTTTGCCAGAGAGATGGTTACATGTCATTGAACATGACGGTCATTATATTGTGGATTAATATTTCTTCTATATATATGTTACGGCTAAAGGTGGGTGTGAACACAAACTTAAGATTAGCCGGCTAAACTTAGGTTTATCTTCGACGAGGTGTTAATGTTAGTTTCTTCTATCTTTAGCCGGCTATACTTAAGTGTAACTGGAGGCCCTTGGCTAAAAATGTAGAAGGAAATGCATGGTTAATACCCCGACTCAGAGTACCCCGACTCGGATAGGTTAGGTTAGAAGGCTAAGGCGGGAGCGAAGCGGAGCGGAGCTCCCGCCTTAGCCTTCGTGGTTATTTTTTTTTAAACCACCCAGAAATAGGAGCCCCGCGAAGCGGGGCTCCGTCAACCTTTCTTAGCGCAGGTGGCAATCAGTTACATACATATTAATTTTGAATACATATTAATCAAATAGATAAGCTTCAATTAACGGTTGATAGTTACATGGCAACTGTTATTTCTATTATGTATTTGATAAACAAAAATAAAACGAATTAACAAACGAGAAGTACTTTTATTAGGTAAAGAACACTACACACTTGTTGCGAGTATAAATTTAAAAATATCTCGCCAAAACCTTAGCTATTCGAGTGATATGTATTATATAGAACTAGATTTTGTCAGTGCATTTTCTTTGAAAATATTAAAACAAAAAGCTAGTCTATTTGAGTCAATTTTTTTACTGAGATAGACTAGGTATTGTTGAGTAATATGCATACACAAAAGCTCATTCATTAGAGTCTGGCTCGTGACTAAAATAGTATAGCCTTTGTAAATACGCCGCCGGCCCGGCGCGTCCATCGAATACATTTTTAGCCGTTTCGTTTCGGTTAATGTGCACATTAGCCGGATAAAGATGGAATATCACAACGCAAACTAACGTGATATCGAACTTTAGCTGCTTCTCGAAGATAAACCTAAGTTTAGCCGGCTAATCTTAAGTTTATGTTCACACCCACCTTTAGCCGTAACATATATAAAAAATAATCCCTATTTCCCTTGGTCACGCCATCACGCATGAACGGCTGGACCGATTTCACTTTTTTCTTTTTTGTTGTGTTTGTTATTGTCACGAGAAGGTTCTTATCAAAGAAAAAAATTAAAAAATTGCGCGGAAAATTAGAAAATTTAAGAACTTATTTAAGAATAGGTACTTGGACAAATATTTTTGAATTTGATTAAATTTTTGAAGAAGGCTATAAGCTTTGTTGTGTTTGTTATTGTCAAGAGAAGGTTCTTATGAAAGATTTTTTTTTTAAAAATGACAAAAAAAGTGAAATCGCCGTTCACGCGTGATGGCGTGACCAAGCGAAACAGGGATTATTTTTTATATATATATATATATATATACCAATTAGAATTAAATAGGTATCGTTAAGACAGGACAACGTCTGGCAGGTCAGCTAGTTAATAATAAATAAATTTACTTTTAGTAAATGTGTTTGAGTGTCCTAATAAATTCCTTGTACTTTTCGATGACTTGTTTTAGTGCCTGTATATGGTCTAGTGTGCTAAAGCTTGAGCGAAAACCTGCTTGTTCTATGGGTTGTGCATTATCTATGTCTTGTGATATACGTCTTAGAATAGTTGATGAAAAAACTTTATATACATTTGCTAGTAAGCTGATTGGTCTATAATTTATTAATGTCGAGTTTATTTCCTTTTTTATGCAGCAGTATAATATCTGATGTACCTACACCACTGAATTGGTACAGTTTCAGTTTCTAATATCAGATTGAATAATTCTGTGAGGGGGCCCAGTAACATTGGTGCGCCTAGTTTCAAGGCTTCGTTAGTTATCCCATCGGGACCTGTGCTTTTGTCTGATCTATTTTTTTCAGCTGTATGTGTATTTCATTTTCGTCTATAGGTATAATTGTTTGTGTGCTATTGGCCGGATTTATTTTCTCATCCATTTTTATGTTGTGTTCTCTGCTTTTATATAGTTCTTGATAAAAAGTGGTTGCCTGATGTAGAATGTCTTGTCTCGTATTGGTTTCTTTATTTTTACTTTCTAGTTTTTGTATCCATGTTTTACGTAAATTCAATTCTTTAAATGCTCTTTTTGTGCTTCTGAATTTGTTTAAGTTTTCTGGTATTATTCTTCGTCTGTGTTCACTATAATCTGTTTTGATCGCTTTACTGGTTTCTTTGTATAATCTGCTTAGTTCTTTCTTTGTGTTTTTATCCTTATTCTTTTTTATTGCTAATTCACTTCGCTTATTTATTAATGCTATTGTTTCTTCACTGAAAATGTTATGTTGTTTTCCTTTTGTAGAGCTATTTACCTTTTTTTGGCTGTATGTTATGGCTTTTTCCAGTTCATCATAGTAAGATTGTACGTTTGTTATTCCTTGTAAATTGTTTTCGAAATACAATTTGAGGCTTTCTTTATAGTGTTTTATTTCATCGTCAGTCTTAGGGATTTTTGGTAATGGTTTGAAGTTTTTCCTGCTTTTCTTCGGTTAGTTTAAGATGAACGTTGCTCTTATTAGCCTATGATCCGTTCGAAATTTTACGTTATTAAGAACTTCATAATTTTGGATTTGTTTTGGGATATTTGTCATGATGTAGTTGATCTCGTTTTTGACGCTTTTTCTTTTACTTAGTCTTTTTTTAAATAGGTATTGATTATAGCCAATTTATATTCAAATGCATAATTTAATAACCGTTCTCCTCTTTCGTTTCTTTGGCCTAGGCCATAATTTTCCGTGATAAGTTTTTCCTCTTCTCTGGGTTGCCCTATTTTCGCGTTGAAGTCTCCTAATACGAGGACTTTCTCATCTGCCGTTTCATGGGCTCTTTTTAGGTCATAGTAGAACTTTTGGATATCAAGTTCACTGGATCTTTCTGTCGGTGCATAAGCTTGAATTATAGAGATGTTTAAATTTCCAAAGTTCATTTGCAGTGTTGCTACTCTTTCGGAAATCCCAGTGAAATTTGTGATATTATGTTGCCATGCCTTTTTTACAAGAAAACCGACCCCATATAGGCCTTTTGTTTCTCCAATGTAGCAGAAAATGTAATTTGGATGTTCTTCCATATGGCATCCCATTCTTCTAATTTCCGAAAGACCTAGTATGTCACAATTTATATTATACTCTCAAGTGCGTTAGTAAGTTCTAGACATCGTTCTGTTGATGCCAGGGACTTAACGTTATAGGTTCCAATTTTTATATTGCTCTTATATTCTTTGTTCCGTTTGGTGGTTTTATGATTTTGTGGTTTAACTGGAGGGTTATGGTCATATTCTTCCTCGGTGACCAGCCGGCTTGGAAGATTTGTTTCGTTTGTTACAATTAGTTCTTCTTCTGAGTTTGTGCGGATTATTGGGAGGGACTGGAGTGCTCGTTGCTATGTGTTTGTGCTGTCTTGTATGTTTGTGTTTTTATTATTGTTTTTGTTTATCAGGAAATTTAGCATTTCTGGTTTTACTACGTTTTCGGACCAACTTGAAGATCTTTGTTGTGTAAAGGTAGCTAGAGTTTTACTTTTTTTGTTTGTATAGGGTCTTTGTTTAACATAATTGCTTGCGGTATTCTCTAACTACTTACGTAAGCATAATTTTGTAGACGATACCATATACTTTCGTTCGAAGAAGACCCCTTACTGCAGCATTAGGATATTTTTAGTAATTTTGGATGCATGCAATCAGTTTGGATTCAGATAAATTAGTTCGATTGACGTTCAGTGTACTTCTCGATTTGACGAAAGCCTTTAATATTTTTCGATGTTTTGGATAGACTACAGATTCTTAAAGCGTTAGGTAAGTTCTTGACATTTCCCGTGACTATATAACATAACTAAGTCTATCTGTTATGAACTTATGATTGAGACCCTTCTCAATTATGGGCAGTTAATCACTTTTCTGGCGTGCTCCAAGGCAGCGTACTGCGTCTAAGATTATTTTATTGTTTAACTTTACAAAATGTAAGTAACGAAAGGTTAGGTGTTATATATGTACGTCGTACAAGATGGATTTAACTGCTGAACTTAAGTAGGAAGTTTCCTTACGAATGTTTATTCCTAAGTTACACACGTCTCCTAAAAATGGAACTAATTTATTTTGGTTTTATGAAGCTGAAGCTGTTACAAGGGTTCTGTACGTGTCTTAGTGAAAAAACGGAAAACTTATAGTTGTAGAAAAGTTTTTCAAACAGTACCGTGTGACAAATCACATGAAAGGACTGATTAAAAATAGATATACAAATCGGTTATTCTTCCATTTTTATCATCAAATTTGCTGAGCCGAAAATTTTGAAAAAGTTACGGGTATTTGTTCTGTATTTACAGACTAGCTTCTGCCCGCGACTTCCTCCGCATTTTCCTTGCTCCTCCGACCCTCCACAACTGTTTTTGCTCTGCTCCTAAATGTCATAGCGTGATATTATGTAATCTATGAATTCTAATTATCTAATTATGAATCGCCATCCTCGATAAATGGGTTATGCAACACTGAACGTTCCTGAGATTAGTAAAGCAAACAGAAACAAACTCTTCAGCTTTATAATATTTATATTCGATAATATAAATATTATAAAGCTGAAGAGTTTGTTTGGTTGAACGTACTAATCGAGGAAGGCGGAACCTTGAAATATAGATACGTATGTATATGATATCGCAGACTTTATATTTTATTTAATATTTTTCCCCCGTTTTCAACATTTTTATTGTTGCTCTGCTCCTGATGGTTGTAGCGTGATGTTATATAGCCTGAAAGCTTCCTCGATAAATGAGCTACTCAAACTATTTCTTTTTAAATTCGAACCAGTACATTCTGAGATTAGCGCGTTTAGCCATACAAACAAACAAACACTTCAGCTTTATAATATTAAGTAGGTGTAGAGAGTATAGATAACAGAAAAACCTATAAGAAGTCTATAGTCTTAAAATAACATGATATTTTTTTTCCATATTGTGCGTACACACTTACAATAAATTGCAGTTGGAATGTATGGGGACGCAGTGGTATCCTTCTGCGAAACAGTCATGTCGCAGAAGGAGGCTGCGGAAAGGGAGCGGGAGATATCTTCCGCACACACAGCCCGCAGCAGGCGCACCGGGTGTCGGCGGAGGGCGGATAACGCCCTCTTCCAGCCCCCCTAAATGGGTCCAGGGGTGACGGATCTGAAGACATCCATCGCCCCCTATTCCTACGGACCCAAGATGGTGGCGCGTAGTGTTCCACGCACGCCTCTCTGTGATGTATGAGGGGGAGCTTAACACCTCACTCCCCCCCAACGTGAGGAGGCCCGCAAAGGCAGGCCGGCACGGCCGGCACCAGTCGGGGATCGCGGAAGACATATTGGTTCCCGTGGTCCCCGACGTAGGTGTGGGACGGAACACCAGGGTGGTTTTAGTCAGTAAGAGACCCCTCCGCCCACCCCAGGGCGGAGGACATCCATGAGGATTTCCACCTCGAAATCAAAAAAAAAAAATGGGACAGGGCCTTGGCTCCACATGATCTCTGATTAGTTATAACAGTGAATCTTGGCAACCTACATTAGGTACATGAAATGTTTGTGCTGAGTAACATATTTATCGTGCCATTCCACGTGAATCCAACTCGCAATTGTCAAGATTTTCTTCCTAGTCTGGCTGAACCCCAAAAATGTTGCATGTATAAATGCTGTTTTAATAAACGTTACGAATATTAAATTTGGTTGGTGTCATCGCTACTTAATCTTCGTGTTCTGCACTTCGGTAGATAGTCTAAGTTTCACAGTAGCTAGTTGAAATCAGAGGGGTAATTGTAATCATACACTATCTATACGAATTGCTTTCATTTTGATACTTCCACAGCATTCATGGCGTTGTTTACGTTAATAAGCAAAATATTGTTTCGAACATATCGAGAAAATGGATAAGTTTCAAAAAGCTTCAAAATTATCCAGATAGGGATAAATAGTGTGTTCAGTGTTACGCAATTAGGGTGCAGTTACCGTATTATAAATTGTATGTACTAAAAATTATAATATCCTATCTATCAGGAGACACAGGATATATAGGATCATATTGGGATATGATCTTATATATAGGTATCGTAGGTGGGATATGATCAATCGATGACGTGGAATATAACGATGAATTTTACATGCTCCTAATGTTGTATAATATAAACATGTTGTTACAGGTTATTTTCGAATGGTGTGGTCTATTGCCAACCCATAAATATAATATTTTTTTACAAAATATATGTACGTAGAATTATTTATTTCACAAGGCGGTAATCTGAGACACAACTATTACATTTTATTTGGAAACGTTAATAGATACAATGAGACGTGGTTGGTTCGGCGCCTGAAGTGTAGTGTGTGGAGCGTTCCGTATGGACGATCGCGGGAATTAATGTGGCGCCGGCGCCAGGGGCTGCGCGCTTGGCATTCCACGCGAGCTCCAGGAAAGTGCATCCGTGAATAACCACTCAATCAACCAAGTCTCGTAATGCTCGATATTAAGCTATCACGCGCCGCTGCCCCGAAATAGAACCATTCCATTCATAAACAATGCACATCATGAATGAAATACTATCGGCACATAACGCATTTACTAACTAAATTAACCACTCTATGTACGCCATGTTCTGGACTCTGGTCCGCACAAATGAAAGTACGTATTGCTATAAATCAAGATAACGTGATGGAGTTATGCGGATGAGCCCGCTATTAAAATGCCAATAATGTGCCAACTTCAATTGCAATGGGCTAGTTCCGATACTAAATATTATAAATAATAATCAGCTGGCGTTTCTTGTGCGTAGGAATTCCTACAATATCGCTCGGTAAATTAGCTGCGATAAATTTGAATGCTCTGAACAAATAATACGATGTGATGTGGACGTTTGAGGGATTTTATCAGTTTCGCGTAGGTACATGTACGACTTAGGAATCCAATAATACAATTGACGTATGTAGTTTGCTTATTGTTATTCTGGTTTGGTATACCTACTGTTAGTATGTCTAATTTTCTATGTTTTATCTATTTTGGTGAAATCAGGAAAAGGACTATTGTTTAGTCCTTTTCCTGCTTTGTCTTTATTATTTAGCGAGTTTACTTGATGACAGTGAGCTACTTGTGAAGTATTTCGTCCGGAAATTACTATAACAATACCTGTTTGATATTGCCGCCGAGCAGCGTTGACCTTATTGGTGATGTTCTTCAAAAAGGCCTGGTGCGTAGTACTCGCAACTGGCTTGCGTGTATGACCAGAGGCCCTAGTGTGAGTTGCTTTTAACAATCTCGACTTTACGCATTGGCCGCGCTCGGCGCTCCGACTGGTCCTGGTTTGGTGAAGGGCCAACCGGAGCGCCCCAAAAATAAGTATGTAAGGATCGTAGCAAGTGGCTTTCTGTAGTTTCAGCCTGTTCCCATGGAAAGAAGGGGTTAGTTTATGGATGCATTTTTGAAAAAGAAAAGTATATCGACGTAGGTCAACACATTTATTAATCCATTGCATACATTACATATTCTAATACACGTAGGTTAATTTAAGTCGTAGCTCATAATTAGTTGTTTACCCTGAATTTAGGAGGTCCGTATGTTTCGTGGGGGACACCCTGACTAGTAGAGATAGCGCTACCATCGTAACCCGCGCTGGAGGCCGTGCTGCTGATCGTGACCGGGGAAACAATGTTGGACGAATCCTGGCCGGACGCCGTGCTTAAACCGTAAGACTGGCTGTATGAGCCTCCCTGGTGGGCTGGTGCATACTGTACGCTGCCGAGACCCGACGAGAAAGAAGAGGAACCCTGGGCTCCTCCTGAATTTACTGATACAGAATGGCCCCCCTTGTTGTAATCCTGAACGATGTTGTTGATCACAGCCTGGGAATCATCCTTGTTCTTGTATTTGATAAAGTATACTTCGGGTTTGGATGGAGGTTTCTGTTCAATCTTAGGCAGGACAACGTCGCCTTGTTCTTCGGGCTTCTTAACAAGAACGTAGACAATTGTCTTCTCCTCGTTTTGTGGTTGGATAGGAGCAATTATTTGAGGTGCTCTAGATTCGGTGGGTGCCTTAACGAAGATGATCTTGTAATGTTTCTGGGGAGCAGGCAGTACAATTGGTGCGCGGGGCCTAAATTCTTCTTGTTCTTCTGGGGCAGCGTGCACATAGAAGTGTTTGAACACTTGAGTGGGCTGCTGCTGGACTTGATAGTTGTTCTGGTATCTGTTATGAGCAGCTTGGTACTGGCTTGAGGCCTCGTATTGAGTTTGGTATCCGGTTTGGTGGAGATTGTTGGAGCCGGCGGTTTGGTAATATCCGGTGCCGCTAGTCGAAGTTTGGTAGCCGGTGTTTTGTTGACCATGGCTGCCAGCATAGCCGGTGTTTTGTTGACCATGGCTGCCAGCATAGCCGGTGTTTTGTTGACCATGGCTGCCAGTATAGGCGGTGTTGTACTGGCCTGAGCTTCCTCCAGTTTGATAGGAAGGAATTCCGTATGATGTCTGTGGCACTTTGTAGTGGTAGCCGAGGTGACTAACGTCGGCTGCGACTACTCCGAGAGCCAGCAATAATACCTGGAACAAGCAAAACGCTTATGAGCTTTATACTGTGATAACAAATGGGTTGCCTTATATCTAATTTAAAATGTACAGTACACATTTTTTCCAGTCAAGCCAATGAAATTTCGTTAGAAGAAGGCCCAAATAAAATAACATTTTACTTTATGGATAGACGCAATTAAAAATGTGCTCTATCAAAGCAACAGGCTTATTGAGGTGTGGGCAATTTGTCGGGAGGCTGTAGCGGCGACGCGAGGGCGGACGTGGGACCGTCGACCGACCGGTCGCATCGTGAGCCGTGACCACTCAATACCACTCGATGTTGCAATACAGAACGCGTTCCAGCGGAATTAGATCTAGTTATATAATTGATGGAATCACTGTGGAATGCGATAAACAAACGGAGCTCAAGCGATTGATTGATTCTGTTATGTCTATATGAAATAACGTCAAGCATAGGGCCACCTGAAGCTTTTTGTATGGTGATAATTGATTTGTTGGAGCTATTTTTTTATTAATTTTTTTGTAGTATAGTAGTTATAGGACAGCTTTATCTAATAAAAAAAAATTAATAGAAAACCGGAGTATGAAAACGTTGAACTTTCTCCAAATAGCTCATGCTTTATCCTTTCTTAGTTCTCAATGTATACGCGAAGGCTCACTTAATAGTTTAGGCAATGTTATTATCAAAGTTTTGAACTTTTTGAAGTTAACGACAAACGAACTACATTAATTGAATCCCTATATAATTACACGGGTACTCTGATGTTAAACAAGAAATATGGTAGAGTAGAAAGTATGGGCAAGGTCACGACTCGTATGTTGGATGGCTACAGATGGTACAATGGATGGTGTGGTCGCGACGGTTGCGCAACCACCGCGCCCAGACTGAGGTCAGCGATGCGGGTGCGATGAACTTGACCATGGATGCCGCTTCCACATGCTAGGTGCAACAAGTAAGTGTTACAACATCCACTGGATAAAAGTCGTTCAATTAACTGGGCACAGGTTACTGTAATTTTCGCCTTAGGCGAGTACAGCTATGATTACCTTTTTTGTAATTGTAGGTTTCTCAAGTTATTTTTAGTTTAATCAATGCAAAGATATTTAAAGTTATGGGAAGTAAAAGGAAAAAGCGCGTTCTATGCGAAAAGGAGTATTACAAGACGATGTGTCTTTTGTAGAGGTGCTACTACTGCATGAGTACGCGGAATTGTTTCTCCAAGTTATCAAAGATCACAGCGTCATGCAATTCACATAAAACATAATATAACACAAGGCGTGGGCCTTTAATTCTCGAAGGGTTAAGCAGAAGTTAACTTAGAGTACACCCACACTTCGTTCAAGTTCCACGTCATAGGGGGCGAGCCAATTGCCATCGATCGGGCGTAAATCCAGAATTTTACCCGATCGTAGTATTACGTTTAATCTATACCTGCATATATATGTTTATCGGTTCTAATGTTCGCATGCGTGATCAATTCTTTCGTATGAAAAATAACGGTGCGTGCCAATTATTATATTATTTAGGATAAAAACCAAAATTTTTGAAATGAAATTTATATCTGTTTAAGAGGATGTTGTTCAACGAAGTAGCTTTTATAAAACCACGCGGTTATTGATAAATAATATTTCTAATTAAAATGATCTTTACGTTTCCAGCTTCCAAGTAAATCCGCTTACGAGCAAATCGTTGCCAACCAATTAGCGAACACTTTGTAATATAAAGGGAATTTTATTAGCTACATTTTCTTACCTTATACGAACCTATAAAGAAATCGTATTGAAAGGCAAAATAAATAGATAAAAAAAAAAACAAGTTAATTAATAAGTATAGGATTTTATTATATACCTACTTATATTATAATTTTGAATAAAATCTATTAAATATCTCTTGCCTTCCAAAATATAGTTTGGTATGGCGAGAAATGGGTAAAGAGCGCGATAAAAGTATTATTTTACGCAGATCAGGCATTTATTTTTACTAGTGATCGCCCACTGGTCGAAATTCGACCGTACTTCATTTGAATAGAAATACATTATTAAATGAAAAAATATAGATAATAATAAATATAAAAAAATAATATGGTTATATTTGACATGCAATAACACTATAGACAAATTGTTGACGCTGTACTACTGTGGAGAAGGTTCGCTGGCGGGATGGTGATGGCCAGGACCAGGACGTAGGTGTAATGAGTAAAGAATACCTTCTTCAGGGCTCTCTTTTTTATTTTCTTAATACTTCTTAACTGCTGGATATGGAACAATATGGAATGAATTATCACAGAAATTTGTTCTGTTTTTATAGAATTCTCCCTATTCATTTTAATTAAATATGACGGTTCCAAATGTCATAATTATAACCAGCCTGTACAATCGTGAGGCATACAACCTCTACAGTTTGCACACGACACTAAGTTTTGTATGGGAAATTTACTAATGCCATACTTGACACTCCCCATAAAACCACAAAAAATATTTCTTTTATATCTAAAAATTCCTATCGTCGCTAATACAAATAATATTAAAGACAAATATTCTCGATATGATCATAGATTTTAAAAAGGAAATAGGATATCTATAATGACGCTGTACTACTGTGGAGAGGGTTCGCTGGCGGGATGGTGATGGCCAGGACCAGGACGTAGGTGTAATGAGTAAAGAATACCTTCTTCAGGGCTCTCTTTTTTATTTTCTTAATACTTCTTAACTGCTGGATATGGAACAATATGGAATGAATTATCACAGAAATTCGTTCTGTTTTTATAGAATTCTCCCTATTAATTTTAATTAAATATGACGGTTCCAAATGTCATAATTATAACCAGCCTGTACAATCGTGAGGCATACAACCTCTACAGTTTGCACACGACACTAAGTTTTGTATGGGAAATTTACTAATGCCATACTTGACACTCCCCATAAAACCACAAAAAATATTTCTTTTATATCTGAAAATTCCTATCGTCGCTAATACAAATAATATTAAAGACAAATATTCTCGATATGATCATAGATTTTAAAAAGGAAATAGGATATCTATAAAATTAATTTATTACTTGACATTCAGTAAGACTATAAACACAAAATCAGGCTTACCAACTTAGGGGTTTTCCCAAATTTAGGGGGTAAATAAGAGGATTGAGATTTTTAGGGGTATTTTTCTTAGGGTTTTTTTGCCATCTTACATTTCTCATTGTGTTTTTGATTACAATAAAACTATTAGCGACTTCTAGTACGGTTCCTCGATACTAAGAATGCAGAGTGAATGATTAACAAATGTCGCGTAATAAATATAGACAAATATTACTGCTGTGTGCCGGTCTATGATTACTGAACATTCGTTGGTTATTTTCATTATAATTTTTTAGCGGATTTTTTTAGTAATTGTGGCAATTTTAGGGCTTTTTAACTTAAGCTTTAGGGGTAAATATTTCTGGGTGTTGGTAACATTGCACAAAAGAATAAAGACAGATTTGGACCATAAACAAAAGAATATCTATGCACGTGAATATTAGATACACGGTAATGAACAGTAGTGTGTGTAACGTGTTATTTATTGAAAATAATGTATTTTAACGCATAATTAAAAAAAATATTAGCATTGGTCACTTCTTCTCTGTATAAACTATAAGTGTGCGAAATTTCATACTCCTCCGTCCGCCCAATTTTCGTAAAAAGGGATCCAAAGTTTTCGCTTCACGTATTAATATATAGAGATGACGGTGACTGCAGTAATTAGTTAGTATTAGCGGAAAAAGATATAGTGAAATCAACATTGTATTATAATATAATGCGCAACTTGGAAAATATAGCTATTCTGAAAATATATGTGCGTCTTCAAAAGCTAGCGAAGAGCGGCTGTCTGTAGTATGTACGTATCTAAAACAAATACAATACAGACGAAATATTCACATCCGCTTTACCACAACTTGTGCATACCTACCTAATGACAAAGATCTTAAATTCCAAATAGTCACTCTTTGACCTACACTATTATTAGCCAAACCTGTGTCTAGGTTTTCCGCTTATTATAATATAAAATGCATATATTAAAACCTATGATTTATCGCGATATTTCCTTCAATAATAATGTTTCCATATTTTGTATTGAACTTAAGATATATAATGTCATTACAAAAATAAATAACGTACTTAATCATTTATAATATTACCTACCTTTTGGTCCGGGTAAATTCTACAAGTTTTAAACCGACGCAATGTCTGAGGAAAATATTACACGAAAACTTTGCCAGACATTGTTTTTGTCGTCGGAAAAATATTGCGGAAGGGTTATGTGACAAAATAACTAATAAGAAAATATTGTGGGGTCAGTACAGCGTGTCTTAAAAACTATTAAGCTGCCAGCCACAACCGATTTGTACTCGTAAGGAAATTATCTAAAACTTTTAGTACAATGTACCGATTAACCAGAATTTTGTCATTAACTACACAATGATATATGAATATGCTTACATAAGCATATTGACGTGGAAGAAGCAGATCATTCCAACAGTACTTGTCTTAATTATCTGGTCTGACGCACCAATTAGCTACGTCGACTGACGACCGACTGTGATAGTGAATATCAAGATATTCACTCATCTATAATATCCTCGCCATATCCTGCCGATTATATTTTGTGATATAGTTACCAATTTATATTAATTGTTTCTACATTGACCCTACATCGGCTGTTGAAGCGTGAGCGAGCCAATCGATAACTAATAATTGTGCATTTAAGATAACATGGTTGATATTTGTGGACCAGTTCGACCAGCAAGAAATATTCGAGTATACTTTGTTGCTATGATTCCAAGATCGGCCCACTAAGTATATATATATAATATCCATATTAAAACGCAATCATGATGTAACATATTATAACACCTCAAAATGTGGTCATTCACGAATTCAGGGTCTATTATAGCGTGGAGATTTATAAAATATTATAATAGTGTGAAGGTTATTGAATCTTATGATTGATGGTCAACAGAAGATAAACAATGTTTGAGCCGGTTGCATCGATATGTACCTGCACATTCTTTCATTATATAGAAAGAAAAGATGAAGATAAAACCCGTCGATTAAACAACTACGAGTAAAGTACCAATAATTGGAAAAAAATGCTCTTGATTTAAATATAACAATATTATAGGATCTTTATTTAAGTACCCCCGACAAAAAGAGGGGTGTTATAAATTTTAACACGGGTGTCTGTTGATTTGTGGCATCGTAGCTCCCAAACGGCTGAACCGATTTTAATGAAAAAAAAACCAAGTTGATAAAGTCATATCAAATTCTATTGAAGCCAGGAAAGAGTTTTATTCTGAGATGGCAGCTTATAGAGCTTGAAGGATAAGACTTGCAGGCGACGGATTAGGATAAATCATTTTTCCCGACTTTCGATAAATTGCACTTTTAACAAGGGTAAATGATGTTTACTTATAAGATGTACTTGAAAGAATTAGCCGGACGACGAAAGTTAGAAATGCAAATATCTATTTGGTGTTAACAATGGCACATATTGAGTAATTTTCGAGGTATAACGCTAGATTCTTGGCTAGTTTTGATTAGACGTTAGTAACATATGGCAATGGACCTTGAAATATGCTTGCCGACATAGATTAAATATTAAGATGGAGATTATAAGGGATTATAGACGACATGTAAATGAATAATTACGACTTTATGGGCTATGTCAGAACATTTATCGTGTTTTGAGGAAAGTTTTGAGTGTGATGTGTGAGTGGATAGTACTAGTAATGTGATAATGTAAATGTGTGATAATATGCCTAGAAAAGGTGTGAAAACTAAGATGATTTCGGACCAAGATTTTTTTGTTCAAAGAACACACTTATTGTGCGGAACATAATTAAGTAAGGATAAAAAAGACCATGATGATGATAAGAATTACACACACATGATAAGCACTATTTTTGATGAATATGTAACATAACTTCCCGCCCAAAATCGCCGAAGGGTAAGGCCCACTACGTACTACACCCACAAAACACAGACATTATCTACAGCAAACAATGTTATTGACACCCAAGAATACTTTAATTTAAAAAAAGAAAACGGCGTTTGAACAGGCTGTCAAAATTCTAAAAGGTGCCAAATCAAAAAGAAATCTTGTTCTGATCGAAAAAATAATTAAACAATGTAAAACCATGTAAAGCTTAAAATATTTTTTTAAAGAATTTAATGAAACTGTAACACGAGATAATTTCTCCCAATTTTTAATATTAACATTTTCGTTCCAGTTATCTTAATACTGGAACTTAACCCATCAAATTGGAACTGGTTAAATATTTTGTAATTAATGAAAAAGTAACTAATTAGCACTAATTAGAGAAAAATATAACACGGAAGCACACTTCGCAAAGCTCATAAAGTTTCAGTCGCGGTTTACAACCAATATTTCACAGCGAAATCATTAAAAAAGAACTGTCATCTTCCCAGGGGTTATTTTTTTAACATTTACACTTTTATTTAGAACAAACACTTCAAACACTTTTTATTTTATCTATTGGGGATAATTTTTGCTACAAATATTAAAATATGGTACATACCCAGGTAACCTTCATGTCGGCGGTGCGATCGTTTATCTTACCGACTCTTGAACAGGTGATGCGGCAAGTGTCGCCTCTCTCAGCGACCCGTGTCTTAAATACCTGTGCGAGAAGACCCGCCTCCGCTGGACGAACCTACAAGGTTATGTCAGCGGGTTCACGCAAAACAATGAACTATATCATATCATATTTCACGTAAAAGCTTCTTTTGTAAGATGACCGCTATTTGTGCTTTCTTGTCTTTATCATATGTTAGGGTTTAGACACTGAAGTTTTCTTTTTAGTGTGGGTAGTACAGATAATGGCAACGCATTACGTAATAATGTTCTTGATTATTAATAGATACGCACGGCGACAAATCAAGCTATACATTTCCAGTATAAGCTGACTTGTCATTGTACGAAAATCCTATCTAGTGCGAGATCAACTTAATCTGGAAATGTAGGTATGGCTTGATGTGTAGTGTTTGACCATAGAAGGATAATGCAGATTAAAATAAGACACGAGATTAAAAAAAAAAAAACAATATATCATGCTATGTGCCCGGTATATCCTATCGTAAAACATCCTATTTACCTACACCCCAATTTCCCCTTTCATTTTTTCATAAAGAACTGCTGTGCAAAACTTCACGCTTTTAGACACTTAGGTGCGTTATCAGCTGTCATTGAGTTTTTTTTTTAGCAGATCCTTAATTTGCATTAAACCACGAACAGTGGACTTTTTTACTATGTGGATTGGGTCACTTATACTAGGTGGTATAATAAATCTAGATAGCTAAAATGATTAATGATTTTACTAAGTTGGATCCAGTCATCACAATAACGTTACTGTGTCACTTGATTAAGCTTAGTTGAACTGGGATCAACATGAGGTTCATAATAATAACCTCCTTGGTAGACCTTCGGATGTACTGCTAACTTAGTAAGACATACAAATCTAACTTAGAGCCAACTTAATTAATTGTAGGTGTCACTCATATCTTTCTTGACGAAGAGTTCTAGCACAGCTCTATGCAGATACGATCAACAACGAAAGTAAGTTAACAGAACTAACATAAATATTATTGCTACGGTTAGTAGTTTATATGGTATGGTCACGTGATGCGAAGGAATGAATTGAGTATAAATAAAGGCTATATGAGTAGAGGGAGATCAAAGAAACGATGGATAGACTGAGTGAATTATGATATGGATAGAAAGGGGGTGACCATTGAGATGACGACTAATAGAGAAGTGTGGAAGAAAAAGACATGTTACGCCGACCACAAATGAATTGGGATAAGAGCACGAGAATGATGAAGACGGTTAGTAATTTATAATTTAATATTTATAGAACACAAAGGTTTTCGTTCGATACAACCGCTTTTCAACACCTCTTGTGATAACTCTGCCAATAGTTTGTTTTTATAGAATTTTCATAGGTACTTTATTTGTTACAATTGGGTGTTTGATTTAAATAGGTAACATCTGGATGACCAAGCTTTGCTCGGTATGTTTTGGTAAATTGTTTTTAAAATAATAAGTTTATGTTCAAGTTGATTATTGATAAAGGTGGTCATTGAAAACACGAACAAAACGACATTTTATAAAAATGAATCCGAGTTAGATCGATTTATCGCCCCCAAAACCCCCTGTATACTAAATTTCACGTAAATCATTGGAGCCGTTTCCGAGATTCAGATTATATATATATATATATATATATATATACAAGAATTGCTCGTTTAAAGATATAAGATTAGTTATTTTATCTAGTAATGATTTATGAAACTAAAATTTGTACCGACTTTCGTTGGTAACCGTACTTGCCTTCGGTACCTATGACTATGGCTGATGACTTAATGCGAAGTGTTAATGAGTAGGTACCAACATCTTTTGTTTCAATTTTAAAGGTTCTAAACAATAATTATATAAACAAACCAAGAAATAAAGGTCAAGTGCGTCTCATATGCGTTTGTAACAACACAGAGCTTTGAATATTTACTTTGGCTGACCGTTAAAGAATTGTAGGATGGAACCTTCGCCTTTGCAATGAGCACCCAGAAATGTTTTTTGCTGACACTAACACTACACTGGTGTATGAATTATTACCTATTATTATATTTTGTTCCGGTAGAAAAGCCGAAATCTACAAAGTAGTCAATAGTAATTAATTTCAAACCACAACAATAGCTCTAATGGAGAGCTAAAAAAACAACAATGGTATCTTTAATAATATTGGAAATCGCACTTGACCACTTGTGCAAAATACGTTTGTGATTTTCAGCAAGAAAAGCCCTATAACACTGTCACATATACATTTTCTTTAAAATAATATTATAAACTACTTTTACATTTTCATATAATATTTTCCTATTCCGATTTGGATTAATAATTAAGATTTATGCTAAAAATTGTTGGGGCCTCCCTTCTTCACCTTCTTACATTGTCTATGAAAATGCGTTTCGCTGCGGCCAGTTGCGGCTACTGTGCGCTTAGATTTAATCAAAGTCATAATGTGTAAAAGCATGCAACTGTTTCCTGTAACTTCAACTACTTAAACTCAATCTCTCGCTGTCCACTGTTGGACATAGGACTCTCCAGCAACACCCTGTTCGTTTTCTATCTTCTGCTTCCATTCTCGACTATCTTTTTAAGTCTGTGGTCATCATTTACTCTATGCTTCGAGTTATTAAATACCTATATCAGCTCTAGCATCGCAAACCATAGACGTATTTCTATTTATTGTAGCTTGAAGAGTCGTTTGGTAGTAGCCAATCGCATTCTGGTATGAAATCTCTTCTAGGATTATCACGTGTATATAGGTTAGAGATCCAGTACTTATTCTGTATGTGAACTAATCTACTTATGCAGTGATGAATTTTTTACCGGGCGCTTTGACATCACGTGCTGTAGTCGATGGCCCACTGTGCTGTTCAAATAACCACAGCTTTTCTATGAAATACTTTATATATTCCTGTTCTTTCATAATGCTGTTATATTTATTTTAATTCATCATCATCGTCATCATTTCAGCTGAAAGACGTCCACTGTTGGACATAGGCTTTCTCCAATTTGCGGAGATTTTCCATAATCACCACGCTTGGTAGGCGGGTTGACGATCGCAGTATGGTGGTAAAGTGCTGCCCATTCTCTAGTAGATAAGTCCCTTAGTCGCCTCTTGTGCCACCCGAGACATGAAATGAGATGGTACTACTCCTTAAGTCCGGCCTGGTGCCGTGTGGTGCACCAGTAGTAGTTTAGTTATCTTTTGGATATCCTGGAAGGCAATTCTCGCGTTTTCGCTCGTAAATGTCACATTCGTTGTTTTCGCTCGTGTTCTAAGTCGCTTATAAAATGGTGAGATTTTCTGAAATCATCTATTCTCAGTACAAATCGATCGTAAATTACGAGTCTCGGGACAAAAATGTTGCCATTATGCGTCACACCAAGTAATCCATTTTACATAACGATGCTATTTTTATAACGAAGTCGTTATTTTACTTTCGACCATCTTTAAAAATGATTTTCAAGTCAAAAAATGTTTTGAGCAGCATTTGATACGTATTTTATAAACATTTATCAATATCATCATTCTTAATTTCGTAACTCTATTTTTTATTTTCTTAATTTTATTTTTATTTTCATATCGCATGTAAACGAGGGCATGTCGCGTGACTTTCCTGCGAGATATGCTCGAATCGACGTGGCGAGAATAGCTCGACACGATTTTAACGAGTGAAAAATACGAATCGAGCAACAATAACGAATCCGAATTGTGCGAGAATTGGCTTCCTGATCACTCAAGATCTACCAAACTATGGATAAACAAGAGAACAGTTATCGCAGTTGGAATTTGTTTATTTATATCCTTATCAAATTGAATATAATAAATTATTCTTTTTTGAACTTTGTTTCTTCCGTAGTTTTAAACGTCTTTAAATTATAGTTATTGATTAATTAATGACTGTACAGTTTACAAAATTAATATGTTACTCGCGACTTCGTTAGCGTGAAGTTCAACGTTTTAAATAAAACTAGGTATAGTGTAGCTTTTTTTTTTCTGGATGGGAAATCATCAAATGACTTCTCCCGCTCTGGGCGGAGCGGGAGGGCGTGTCAGATTTTTACTGACTAAAACCCACCCGTGTTCCATCAGTTGCCCATGTGCCAGGGTCACGGTATCTCTTTCGAACAATCACGCGACCCCGGCAGGCATCGGTCCTAGTAGACCCCTACACTGCTGCTGACATCTCTTTGAGGCGCGCGTGGAACACTACGCGCCGTCGACCCGAGCTTGGTCCTTACCGGGCGGCGAGCTACCCATTGCTCGCCGCCCGCAAGCTCGCGCCTGCGGTGGCCGGGAGTCCGCAATCGACTCCCGACGCCCGGGGCGTCTTCTCCTGCGGCGACTAGGGACGTGAGGGCGCAGAGACTGCCACTCCCTCACGCGCCCCGCCTCCTGTATAGTGTAGCTAAGGTACACAATCAGATATTTTTTGTTATCGGAGCAGTAGTTCCGACGATTACCCCTACATACTCGTAAAACGTGTCACGTGGTGCCGGGCGGCAAGAATAGTACCATCCCATTTCTTCCCGTGGTGGGTGTCATAAGAGACGACTAAGGGACTTATCAACTAGAGAATGGGCAGCAGCGTTCTCTATGCATTTTACGGATCACGGATGACAGGCATAGAGGGATCTTAATTGACCTTGACCCGTGGGGCTGTTATTACTTAGCCAAACGCCCCTCAGTCCAACCCTGTTCCACAGTAAACGCATTAAGTATTTTTGGTCTAGACGAGCCTAAGTGACTTTGTTTTATCCTAAGCTAAATTGGCCGGCAAGCTAACAGAGAACCGTAAGCTAGGATTCTAGATATCTATACATTACCTCAAGTAGAAAGGTGAAAGAATTCTAGCAGCATTAATCGCGTGGGTGTTGAATGATTTACTTTTAAGGACAGACAAAACGAACTACCTCCAATCATATTTTCAATTAAGGGCGCGTACTTATTTAATTGTTAAAGCTTTAAGCTCTGTCTCCGAGAAAATATCATTTCGTCTTTTGTAAATTATTTAACAGATTGTATTTCCAAGAAAATCTATTTTCACGTATCTTTGTGTGAGGCACCAGACCACGAATCCCATCTCACCTTAGTAATGGTGAAAAGAGTTCGAAGTGTGGTAGTACCTCAGCAGACACGGTTCTAGAAAATCAAGGGTCACCCACGCCTCTTTGCCTGCCCCTCTCATGAAACACGACACAAACAAGTACCCATTGTCTAGGTTTTTATTGGACTTTTCCTTTAACAACCATGACAATAGGTAGGAGATAGGCAAGGAGGCGTGGGGGAACCTTGATATTTTTCTGGTTTAGGTTTCCCTTAACACGCGTTCCCATTCTTTCATCATCATCATAATCAGTCTATATTGTTCCCATTGCTGGGACACAGGCCTCTCTCGGTGAGACGGAGTGGGCCGTGATCTACCACGCGAGCCTAGTGCGGGTTGGTAGATGTCACATGACTTCGAGTTTTTGGTTCTAGGACATTTCCTCACGATGGTTTTCTTCACCGTTTTGAGAGCAGTGGTGATAAAATTATTTAGACAAATTTAAACGCCTGCCTGGGTTCTTCGAACCCACGACCTACGAGTCGTAAGTCGGGGCCGATTGCACTGAGCCACCACTGCTCACTTCTCATTTCCTAATTCCAGTGTTTTGCACTATATTTACTTTATTATTTACTAATATTTTCGACCAGTATTAGTCATGGTTAACTTATTCTTAATTCTTCTAAAAAGTCGGTATAAGTTAAATAATAATTTGTCAAAACAAGCGACAAAGCCAAATTTTTGGAAATTTAAATGACCCATTAAGTATCTAGGTAATCAACGGTCCAAACCCTCGCATCCAAACTTACCAGACTTCTAACTTTTTTAACAAGTTATGGTTTATCAGCAGCCTATAACGTTCCCACTGCTGGGACAAAAGGCAGGAATTATGGCCCGCTCCCTCTCGCCGACAGGCCTCCTCTCGGCGAGAGGGAGCGGGCCATAATTCACCACGCGGACCCAGTGCGGGTTAGTAGATGTCACCTGTCTTCGAATTTTTTATTCTAAGACATGGCGGTTTCCTCACGATATTTCCCTTCACCGTTTTGAGACATATACCTACATGACATAGACATGAAGTGGGCGATTGTTCAACAATATTCAAATATAGGCTAGCTAGTTTAATTTTACCATGCCAAATGTGAATTATTAACCATGATACTTTACTTAAGTATAATAAGATCACTACTAAGTGTCTGTTTTGAACCCATCTATAAAAGAAATTCAGTACAAACCAGTCTTAATGAACCAGAATTTCTTCTATGGTAAGGTTAAGGTCTAGATATAAGGTCGTCAATACATGCCAATGGTATGCGTCAGTCAAACTTGAGAGTCTGTTCCGGTTTGAGCAATGATTTATGATATTAATAAGTATAGTTTAACTTAATACACATAAATAAAAAAATTCAGAATAATATTATGAATGCAAAAGTAGCTATGCCGTTTTCCTTTTCACGCCTTTTTGATGAAATTTGTCACACAGATTTTTATCCTGGTAGCATCTTCCCGTGACACCACCGTATGGGCGAAACCCCGGGCATACAAGTAAGCATCGTGCATTTTCAAAGCAATTCTAGTCTTACCAAAGGGTATACCGAGTAAATGGGTTGTCAGGCTAGATAGGCAGTCGCTCCACGTAGAGTACTGGTATTCAGGTCAGCTTACAAACTAACAGAAGGCGGTTAGATTGGAAACCGAGCCAACGTGTGTAGAACTCGTGTTAGGAAAAGGCTAGATAGACATCGTCATCATCTGATGATGCAATTTTCTAAGGAATAAGGAAATGCTGCGAAAATATACATACCTATTTCACAATATTAGAGTCCCGTGTTTAATATTAAAGTTTTTATTTTAATCAATGTGCAAGATGAGTAGTTTACCTCGATATTGGAATATATATGTCTACGATACAGCCTTGAGTATTTCATATCATAAATAAATAATACGTATTTATTTCAACTGCCCCTGGATTTAAGTTGACCTTGTGTTTATCCTCAGCATGCTTGGCACCTTAACACATGCTAAAGGGTAAAAAATACCTACTAGTTTCAGTGGAGGTTGACGGAGGATTTTTTTTTACATTTTAGGAGGAGCCAACAAAGATCTATATTTAGAAAAAGTCGGCAAAGCTACAACAGAGAGCATGTCAGAGGGTGAAACGAAAGGAGTATGTAAAGATCGTTGCAAGTGGAGCTCTGTAGTTACTGCTAACCCCCATGGGGAGGAGGCATTCTTTTTTTGTGTAGGAAAGCTACGTTTTTCTGTCGTCGTTATGCGGATGAATGCAAAAGCTAACTTAAGTATAGGTATAAAATCTTGCGTTATATTATATTACTCATGCTAGCTTTTGCCCGCGTCTTCGCCCGAGTAGATGTCAGAAAATATCCCACAGGAACATGCTGTTGGCGTTAGAGGTAAAAAATGTATAAATCCGTAGTAAAAAATAAAACAAATGTTTCGCCGGTGGTGGCGTGAACGGGCGCCATCAGTACGGACGGTTTTATCTCTTAAGGTGTCTTCACACAGCGGGCGGGGCGCGGCGGGACGTGACGCCGACGTAACGCTGAATAGTTGTAATGTACTAGATATTACGGACGCCTTCACACAGAGCGCTCGGCGCGACGCGGCGTGTCGCGACGGTTCTGTGTGAAGGCGGCGCGTCGCCGTCACGTCCCGCCTTTCTTCTACCTTTCTACTTGAGGTAATGTATAGATATCTAAAACCCTAGCTTACGGTTCTAAGTAGCTTGCCGGCCAATTTATTTCAATTTTTTTCTGTCGTCGTTATGCGGATGAATGCAAAAGCTAACTTAAGTATAGGTATAAAATCTTGCGTGATATTATCAAAATCAAAATCAAAATCAAAAGTCATATATTCAAACTAGGCTGAGAGTCAGCACTTTTTGAACGTCAAAGTTACAAAAGACAGTCCCCCCAAAACGCCCGCCCTTCGACACTTCCTAGTGCTTTAGCTGGGAAGAAGAAGTGGCGGAACAAACTCCCCAGCAGCACAGCTGTCTGTTAAGTTAGAAGAACTTGATTCTATACAATATCGTGTGAGTAATTAATATTATAAAACAAAATAAAACATACATTATACGCCATATGTCAGCTAGCACATGCCAATATACGAACAAAACATTGAAAACTAAACTCAAGCTGAAATAAATAATAAAACAAAATCGTAAACAGAACGTAAAACTTAAATAAAGCCTCCAGGCATAAAGGGCGTGCTCGCTTACATATTCAACGATGCAAAATGATACATATACATACATTGATGCATATAGCTAAGTTGAAGTTACAATAGTTAAACTAGGACCTCCAGAGTAAAATAAAATAACAGTTAATACAAATAACAATAACAAAAACCATGGTCAGCAAGTCGACCAGTCGACAAGCAGCACCCGTTCACGAGCATAACGCAAAGGTCAGCCATTACCCCCCTCGCCATATTTGAGGGAAGGTGGTAACCCGACCTCCGACGCTACCGCAAGCAGTGACATCTAAGGGAGCATGACGAACTTGCTGCCGGTTGGTCAGGCAAGAATATTATGAACAGCTGACGAGGTCGCTAGCTAACTACATGTTGCAATACAACTCATTTAAAATCATTGTAATGAGTAGATTATGTCCACAATAAGTGAAATTAAAAGAAAATAAAAATTAATTAACAAAATCAGTTAAATAATAAAAAAAAAAAAAAAAATAATAACAATTATATGAACTACCCATATAAACTGTCAGTAGGAAAGCTAATTCTGGATTGAAAGAACATAAACATTGTCTTGAGTTAATTACAGCGACCAACTATTCTTATCGTTTAAGTAGTCGTTGATAGAATAGTATGCCTTTGAACAAAGGTTGGATTTTACTTTAGCTTTAAACTCATTAAACTGCAAATCTAGCAAAGCAGAGGGCAGCTTGTTGTAAAAGGTAATACCAAGACCAACAAAAGAATTATGAACCTTATGAAGCCGGTGAAAGGGAGCACGTAGTTTGTCCTTATGTCTAGTATTAATGTTATGAATATCACTGTTTTTAGTGTACAAGTGTATATTTTGCCTAATATATAAGATGTTGGCGAAGATGAATTGTGATGCCACCGTAAGAATACCAATATCTTTAAACAAATCTCTCAGATAAACTCTAGCACCTAGTTGGTAAATCGCTCGAACAGCTCGTTTTTGAAGAACAAAAATATTTTGAATGTCCGCGGCTTTGCCCCACAGCAGAATGCCGTAGGACATTATGCTATGAAAATAACTAAAATAGACTAATCGAGCTGTATCAACGTCCGTGTACTGTCTAACTTTCCTACTCAATTTATATTACTCATGCTAGCTTTTGCCCGCGTCTTCGCCCGAGTAGATGTCAGAAAATATCACACAGGAACATGCTGTTGGCGCTAGAAGTAGAAAATGTATAAATCCGTAATTAAAAAAAAAAAAAAAACAAATGTTTCGCCGGTGGTGGCGTGAACGGGCGCCATCAGTACGGACGGTTTTATCTCTTAAGGTGTCTTCACACAGCGGGCGGGGCGCGGCGGGACGTGACGGCGACGCGCCGCCTAGCGCCTTCACACAGAACCGTCGCCGCGTCGCGCCGAGCGCTCTGTGTGAAGGCGTCCGTAATATCTAGTACATTACAACTATTCAGCGTTACGTCGGCGTCACGTCCCGTCGCGCCCCGTCCGCTGTGTGAGGACACCTTTAGCTACCACAGCTTACTTTAATTTCTGAATTGTTATTTCATTTTTGGTTTACTTGCGGACACTTTTTACTTTAATGTGCCCGTATTTTTACATCGTTCTCACATTGATAATTTCAACTTAAATGATGTAACCAACTACATGTACCAACATGTTTGATTGAAAAGAGTGTCCATGGAGTTTCTTGCCCGTTCTTCTCCATCGGTCCCCACGCTTTGGAATGGGCAACTAGCTTAATTTTTCTGACTCACCGCCTCTTAACAATTCAAAAGCGCCAGTAATTGGTTTATTTGAAATAAATGCTTTGAGTTTGATTTTGAGTTCATAATACAGTTTTCTATTGGTTAAAACGGCGCAAGACCCTAAACCTCCCAATCGGCGTGTCTTTACCACATCTTCAGCAATCACTGTCATATTTCAGCTAATTTACACAAAACTCTAATGAACAATACACTTAAACATTCCTCATGAATAACTCCGTCTATTGATGAAAACCGTATGAAAATCTGTTCTTGAGTTTATCTCGTTCAGACGGACAGACAGACACGGGGGACATTGTTTTATAATAATAATAACTATTATTATTTTAAGCATGCTTTATTGGGCATGTCTTAGAACCGAAAATTCGAAGACATGTGACATCTACCAACCCGCACTGGACCCGCGTGGTGGATTATGGCCCACTCCCTCTCACCGAGAGGAAGCCTGTGTCCCAGCTGTGGAAACATTTATAGGCTGCTGATGATGATTATATTGATAATGTATGTTTAATGGTTTGTGCTCATTTTCTTGGGATGTCATGCATTCTGAGTTAGGTATCTATACCATGATTTTTAATAATTCGTTTTTATCATGCAATCCAATTTCAGTGCTACAAGTTTGGTTTCATTTTCATTACTGGATCTTTATACAATCATCCAAAGAGATAAGTAACCAGGGTCGTCGGATATAGTTGTATAATACAAAACAAGCAGTTCATTAGAAGCACAGAACCGATTGAGAGAGGAGAGCTTGGGGGAGGCCTATCGCCATCACGGCAGAGGACGTCTTTCGGCCGTAATCATGAAGAGGATGATGTAGTTTCTTACTAAACTTCCACTGTTTCCGACGACCGTGGTTACACATCATTTTTAGGACCCTACTCTCTACTACTCCGTACCTTTATACCTACAAAAGCAATGGGTTCCTATGGGTGGCCATCATGAAAATGATGGCAGCGGGATTTGCGGAATGATTCGAGTGTTGTAAACAGCTCTCTACTGAAACAAACCAACTTCCTTTCATAAATAACGTTTCAGTTTCAATGACGTGATTCGAGGCCAAGTTGCGGACGCTGAGGACTATCTTGGTTACTTATCTCTTTTGGGGACCCTACTTTCTACTACTCCGTTCCTTTATATCTACTAAAGCAATGGTTTCCTAGATGGGCGACGGTGGCCATCATGATAATGATGGCAGCGGGATTTGCGGGATGATTCGAGTGTTGTAAACAGCTCTTTACTGAAACACACCAACTTCCTTTCATAAATAACGTTATTTATAACGTTTCCGTTTCAGTGACGTCATTCGAGGCCAAGTTGCGGATGCTGAGTGGCCACCGTGCAGTCCTAGCACATGGGGGGCGTCCATTAATGACGTGATGTTTTTTTTGGCGTTTTTTAACCCCCCCTCCCCCTTGGTGATACATGGTGAGGTTTAAGACTACCCCCCCCCCCCACCCATATCACGTGTATTTTTTGTACCTACAAAGAATCTTAATTTTTTTTTAAATATTTTCACTACTGGAAAAAATTAAGGGATCAAAAATAAAATTCGAAATTTTTGGGCAGTTTTCAACAGGCCGTAACTTCGAGAGAAATGGTCGTAAAAGAAATTTAAAAAAAGAAAATTGTAGCTCCAAGTGTCTAGTTTTTGGAATTTAATGAGTGATAGAATTTTGTTGAGTCAGCGGGTTATGATTAATCTTAGAAAAAACAGCAACAAAAAAAAAACATGTTTTTTTTGAGTTTTTAGTATTGGTTATGGGCGTGGCAAATTTTTTTTTCGCTCACCACTATATGAATCGGATAAATCGTTCATTTAGCTTTAATTTCTTTTTTTAGGAACCATGATACCGAGATATCTGTCTTCAAATGGAAAAGGATCCTTTTTTCTTTGATTATTGATATGTCAGCAACCAATGATCGCACAGAAAGTTAAAGGTTGGTTTCAAGAACTTCAATGAATTTCTAATAAATTAAGGACCAGTCATTCATTTTTCAAAAAAAAAAATTCTTCCTTTTGTCGCATGAATTTGAACAAAAAAAAATTCTTCCTTTTGTCGCATGAATTTGAAAATGCAACAAAAAAGGGCTTTTAGTGGTGTTTTGGAAGATCAAGCGCTGTATCGAAAATATTGAAGAAACCAATAATATTAAGTATGCCTTTTACAGTTCAATATGTCCACAAAAACCCTACAAAGGGTCAAATTAATCCAGCCAGCCGTTTTTTTGTGTCACTCGTTCGAATTTTTGAAAAAATTAAAGGATCTCGTTTTCTGCTCTGCAAAGCTGAGAAAAAAATGCAAAAAAAAAACCACAAAAAATGAGAATTAAAAAAATCCGAGCTCTTTCCACATTTTTATTGCAGATAGTGCTTAAATTAAAAAAAAAGATTGTATTGGTTCGTCTGTCGGTATCTAGCATAAGCTCGAGATACGACCGATTGACTTACACCCATCTGGATGGCAACTGCATGTTGACAGTAACCTTCGTCAATAAGAGTCAAACCGAGCAACTTCCACGTCTTATAAATGTCTTCTAACCATTTACTTTTGACGAAAAATTTAAAAAAAGTGCAAAGCGATTAGTTTTGAAAAAAAAACTGTTTAATTGAGCGATTTGCTAAGGATTCACGAAAAGTATAGAAAAACAATCTCCGGAATTCAGTTAGGGGTAATAACTCAATTTTTAAATTTAATTAACGGGAGATCAGTAAAATCACGGAGCAGCGGCGGAAACGCGTTAAGAATGATTGTGCTTTGGTATTTTAAATTTCCTAAAGATGTTCCAAAAAAAATATCTCATTTTTTGAAGATTATGAGCTTTTCAGAGCAGAAACCGTGATCTTTTAAAAAATTCGATCGAGTGAAAAAAAAAATTGGCTCTTTGTAGGGTTTTTGTGGACATATTGAACTGTAAAAGGCACACTTAACATTATTGGTTTCCTTAATATTTCCTTTTTTTTCTGGATCGGAAATCATCAAATGACTTTTCCCGCTCTGGGCGGAGCGGGAGGGCGTGTCAGACTTTTACTGACTAAAACTCACCCGTGTTCCTTCAGTTGCCCATGCCGGGGCCACGGTATCTCTTTCGAACAATCACGCGACCCCGGCAGGCATCGGTCCTAGCGGACCCCTTCAGCGCTGCTGAAATCTCTTTGAGGCGCGCGTGGAACACTACGTGCCGTCGACCCGAGCCTGATCCTTACCAGGCGGCAAGCTACCCATTGCTCGCCACCCGCAATCTCGCGCCTACGGTGGCCGGGACCGCTATCGACTCCCGACGCCCGGGGCGTCTTCTCCTGCGGCGGCTAGGGACGTGAAGGCGCAGTGACTACCACTCGCTCACGCGCCCCGCCTCCTCCTTCGTGAGCATTACTGCTTCGCAGAAGGAGGTGACGGCTTCCCATGCCCTCTCGCTCCGTACCATGGCTCGCACCAGGGCCGGACGCGAGAGGTCGCCGCCGCCGATCACCTTCACGAGGACACGGCGGTGCTCCACCCAGGCGGGGCACACATTCACCGTATGCTCCACCGTGTCCTCTAGACGATCCTCACAATGGAAACACCCGGGCGTATCCTCCCGCTTTATCTTGAACAGGAACCCACCGAAGCACCCATGCCTGGTGAGAACCTGCGTCAGGCGGAAGGTGAGGACGCCGTGACGCCTCTCTATCCACTCCTCAAAGAGGGAACTTACCGCCACAATTGTGGCGTGCCCAGCGCTGGGTTGCGACAATCGTACCCACCATGTCGCCATGAGATCACACCGGAGCTCTGTCCGCCGTGCCGCGATTTGTCGCGGCAGCGGAGTTTCTCCCCGGCATTTCGCTTCCTCGCGCCACTCCCACATCTGCGCGAAGACCTTTGCCTCCAGATCCCATGGCGGCACTCCGGCAAGGAGGCTCGCCGCCTCGCACAAGATCGTTCGGTATCCTCGGATTAGCCGGATAGCCATGACCCTCTGGGTCCGATACAGCGCTTGATTTTCCAAAACACCACTAAAAGCCCTATTTTTGTTGCATTTTCAAATTCATGAAACAAAAGGAAGAATTTTTTTTTCGAAAAATCATTGGCTGGTTGTTAAAGGGAATTCATTGAAGTTCATGAAACCCACCTTTAACTTTCTGTGCGATCATTGGTTGCTAACATATCGATAATCAAATAAAAAAGGATCCTTTTCCATTTGAAGACAGATATCTCGGCGAAAAGTGGACGTATCAAGGTTCCTAAAATAAGAAATAAAAGGTAAATAAACAAAGTATTCGATTCATATAGTGGTTAATAAAAAAATAAAAAAAAAACCACGCCCGTAGACGAAAACAAAAAACTCAAAAAAAAAAGTGATTTTTTTTTGTTGCTGTTTTTTCTAAGATTACTCAAAAACCGCTGACTCAACAAAATTTTAAAGATTATTCTAATCCAAAAACTAGACACTTGCAGCTACAATTTTCTTTTTTTAATTTCTTTCCATTTCTCTCGAAGTTACGGCCTATTGAAAATTGTCCAAAAATGTCTCATTTTATTTTTGATCCCTTAACTTTTTCCAGTAGTGTATAAAGTTCACTACAGGCCGGTTTCGATTTTGTACGCGTTTGATAAATACACGTAACACCGCTTTTCGGCTCAGTATCGCGCGTTTGCCGAAGAAATAAATACACGTGATATATTACTACACCCCTCCTCCCCCCTTGTGATATTTCGTAATTTTTTATGGACCCCTCCCCCCTCCCCCCTTCGAGCCTCACGTGATTAATGGACAGCCCCATAGGGATCGGCAAGGGCGGCCAATCGAAATCGTATTTTTTATCCTGAAGCAGGTAGCACGCCAAAGCTTGGTCAGTTTCTGAAAGCTTTTTACAATCAATCGGGAAGTTAATAGGTACACATTTTAACATATTTCCAGTATAAGCTGACTTCTCATTTTACGAAAAGTCGATCAATGCGAGGTCAACTTAAACTGAAATATATAGCTTGTTACGTCGTCCTGTGTACTTATCGTTGTAGTATTAGACCTCTTTGTTATCGTGGTTATAAGTACATCTAGAGCAGGGAAGTATCTGCTTCCGCCATTTCTATGTCCGCAACCTAGCATCGTTGCTGTGCTCTGGCTTAAATAGGAATGAGAACGCTGGAGGTATTACTTGCACATAAGATATTTTTCACACATAAGATATGTGTCACACAGCGAACAAGTGGCGTAATCCTTTACCACCGGGTAGGTACCAACTGCTTGTTTCTCACCAAGCGGCATAAAAACAGTATTTATTTTTGAGATTATTTATTTAGAAAGATATTCGTAGGTAAATATGTATGTATTAAATAAATTCTAACCAATGAAATCATCGCAGCGCTAATAAAACGTCGAATTGTATATAAATCTAACCGGTTTTTTTTTTGTAAAATATTTCGTTTTATAATATCTACTTCAAAATATGTCGGTTATCACCTGGTGAGTTTGATAGAAAAGTTTGAAATGTTGGCCCAACTAGAATTGATTCGTGGTTTTGAATCATGTGATCAAGGTTCATTGGAATTACCCGAGAGTTTATTATTGAATTAATTAATTACTGTTTAAGACGTCAACGCGAAGTATTTGAAAAATGTTCATATGCCTAATAGATACCTATTCTGTGACAAGAATAGAGGGAAGAGTAATGCATACGATTGCCGTTTCGTTTAAAACAATGTTAGGAATATGGATAATATGGTTAACCTACAGTTTTATCGTTACAACTCCTTTTTTTGAGTGGGAAATCATCAAATGACGTTTCCCGCTAGGTGGAGCGGAAGGACGTGTCAGATTTTTACTAAATTAAACCAACTCGTGTTCCTCCAGTAGCCCATATGCCACGGTCTCTTTTCGTTGCAACCCTGAAATTGCAAAAATAAAACCTACCGCTCCCTATATTTTGTGTAGTTGATCTTAAGATGTTTAGAGTTGGTCCTTATGCAAACTGATTCATAATGATGACGACCCTTTCAGGTTTAAATTGTTTCAGTTAAATTTTATGTACAAAAAACAAAACAAAAATTAGCGAGCACATTTTAGCTTTAAATTATATCAGTTAAGTATATACCTTGTCTACATTATTTCAGTTTTTACAAAAAAAAAAAATGAGACGAACTTTCAGGTTTAAATTATTTCAGTTAAGTACATCCTGTTTACAGAACTTCGCTAAAACTGATAACCTTGTGAAATTAATAGCTGTTATTACGTTTTTTAAGAGATACGCAGCAAACGGGCAGTATTCAGATGTCCTGGCTAGCTTAGGTAACAAACATGCAAAATCTCAACGTCTACACTTTCGTATTCATTAAACTAGTTTGATAACTTGTATGACAGCATCTATTTTTATTTCGCAGCAAAATCGAAATATCGATCTGTGGACTAATTTTATTAACATCCGATTCGAACGACTTTTCGCTTTGTCAGTTTTTTCATTTCTCCTTTTTATTTTTATATTCATTTGTTGAACTGTCAAGTTCTTTAACACTGTATACCGGATGTTCAATTATGTGGCGAAATTAAGGAAAACTAGTGTAAAAACTTGGCGCTTCCTTGGAAAACTGAATATGTCAAAATTACCGTATCACAAAAGGATTGGTGAATCCCTCATAAGGGCCTTAACAGTTAGTACTTATTAGAAACTGCTCTGAAACTTTTGAAAGTTCGCATTTTGAATCGTATTAAAATCCATCTGCATATCCTTTTCTAAATAATGTTGGGTCGGCGTCCAGGCTAACCAGTTGCACCTGAATACCAGTATTTTACATGGAGTAACTGCCTATGTAACTTCGTTTACCCAGTTATTTGGTAATAGTAGTAATACCCCTTGGACTGGTTGTCAGACTTACGGGCTTCTAACGACTCGTAACCACTGCCAAAGATCCATTATTGACGGCTGGGACCACCAGTTTAACGTGCTTTCCGAGATACAGAGGAATCTCGGTATGTGAAGACCTATCTACGGACCAACCCCAACAAGCGTAGTCTAACCTGATGGATGGAGTCGTGTGGCTGATGTTACTTAGCTCGCTTGGCTCTGAATAATAATACCACACTATGGTTGTCAGGGCAAAGGGAATGAAATATGGTTCAGAATGTCTGAAACTTACCTATTGGTAAGTCAGAAATGCTTTAGTATTTTTGAAGACTGTCATGACTATAAAAAATATATGATTTGGAACCTACGAGGTCATTGACTTGTCACCAAATTAATAAGGTTCACTCGATGGGTAGGTAGGTACGAAAATAATTATTTACATAATTGGTGATGTTTTCAACTCATTTATAACACGTTAATAAATTAATTTAAAGATTTTTTGCGCCGATATTGTTTTTTTGTACTATATTAAAAAGGTCTATTCATCAGTCTGTTATTTAATAGGTTTTTTTTTTAAATAATGACAAAGTTGAAGTCTGTAGAAACACAACATTGATTATTATTTCTGGACCGGAATTGATTTTAAAACAGAATGACGGAATTATTACATCATCATTATCTCAAAAAAAAAAAAAACACATAATTTCCCTATGTTCACTGAGATCAAACGAAATGTTTATCTTTTTGTTACCTTTTTCGCAGGTAATAAAAATAAATATGCATGAAGCATTTTTTTTTCTTTGAATGTCAATCACTTCTGCTTTATAATAAGGAGCCAGTGTGGCTAAAAGTTGTGGTTGGCATTTTAGTTGATGTTCCTAGACTGAATAAGGATCTCTAAAAATATCCGCATTCATACGATATAATTATAAACTAGTTTGCTCATCATAGTTTAGAATCCGTTTCAATAAGCAACTCAAATCCGCGAATTCACGGTCGTAATATTGATTTCCATAATAACATTGTACGAAACTTGTTGTATGTTTTTTATTTGTGATAAATATTTTTTAAGAGAGAATTTTTGTAAAACGTTCATTGACTTCTAAGCCTACTCTTCGCCCGCGACTTCGGTTGCGTGGATTCGTTCCTGCTTGCTCCTTGGGACTTCAACATTGCCCTTCCACTAGCTTTAAGTGTCGTAACTACAACGGTTTATGGTATCAGAGGCCCTTGTTAATTCATCATCATCTGCCTAGCCTTTTGTCAACTATTTTGATATTTGCTTCCAGTCAAATCGAATCCAGCTGAGTACGTATATTTTACATGGACCTTGATAATGACTCTGACTTCTACAATCTAGTTACTGGCTGAAACGATACCCGTTGGTAAGACTGGCTGTCAGCCTTTCTGGCTTCTGGCGACCTGTAACGACTAACAGCGTTCCACAAATGTCAGTGAGGACGAACGACATTTCTTGGCATCATGGACCCACCGCGGCCTGATCCGTGCGGACCGAAACCTGTTCGATCGATCCGTGCGGCTTTTAAAACATAGCCCTTGTACATTCTTATTTTGAAACAAATAAATTTGTCCCAAAAAAAAGTACTAATAAGTACCGTATCGCTATTGTTTCATAGACCACTTCACATAAAAAATTGAACAGTCATCTTTGTCTTTGAGAGAGAGTCTGGGACTAAATTTATAAATAGAGAGAACTGAACTTAAAAAAAAACTCAAGATATCTACATATCTGCGACATTACCTTCTCCAAAACAGAATCCCGTACGCATCGCACTCTGAAAATAACTAAACTAAACGGGCTGTCTTTAAGTTCAGTTAGATCACGAATGTTTGACGGCATTCGCTGCACAGTTTAGCTTTATTGACTATTTTTCTATCTGTGGACCCCACTGGAGCTTGGCATCCAAAGTTATGGCTTAGATCTTAGGAGCGATGATATATGTACCAGGGAGGTGATGAGGTGGTCGATCAAGGATGTCATATTTCCACAACCATTGATTTAAACAAAAGTTTCTGATACTACCTTGACTAACTTCCCAACTAGCAAAATAACCTTACAAACAAAACCTTGTAAGAGGTATGGTTTCATACAAGGTTTATACGTGTTCTGATTAAGCCAGAAACCCTTAATACCCTTACAAACAAAAGTTTGTAAGAGCTATGGTTTCATATAAGCCAGAAACTCTAATAGTGTTATTTTATAAGTCTATTTAAGTTTTTAGAGCATTCTTACTTGTAACATTATTCTTATAGACGTTTATAAGATAACGTCATAAAATATTAATAAGAGCAGTGGCATTATAAGCACCTTTTACAAGTCTAACTGCCTTTGATTCTTAATGAAAACTTATAAATACATTTTATAAGTACATTCAATCTTAGAAGTGACTATACTAAGTGTTTTATTAGACTTCTGTAAAAGTAGTGTTTTAAAAGTGCGATATATATCACCTAAGACATATTAAAGAGTAGTGGCACTTTTAAAAGTCCTAAAAGTGTCTTAAACAATTCTCTATTAAGGGTTATTTATTTTATTATGTAATAGATCATTTTAATATTTATTACATGTTATGATTAAGTTTCTATTATATCCTTCACATAAATTAATAATCCAAAAACTTGGCCCAGGTCTTTCCCGGCCAATAAAATTGGCCAAATTGCTGATATATTACCCTGCTAAAATATCTGTTTATTTACGGATTTTCACCAATAGATTTTCAAAAATGAAAGCGGTTTAACAGAAGTAGAGCATACCGAAGAAAAATACGTAGAAAATACTTGGAAAATCAGTGTCTCTCCAAGCATTTCGTGCAACTGACACAAACAATATTTTTGATGGTTCCGTACAAAATAACGACGACTTTTTTAGTGACATTGAACGAAGTAGTAATAGTGACTGCAGTGGCGGAAGTAGTGAAAATGAATCTGAGGCTACGGATAATGAAAAAAAAAATTGAAAAAAATAAATAACTTTGAAGTAGGATATCCACAGGCGATACATTTTTCACACAATACAAAATGTGTGTGTTTTCAAATTCCATGGCTAAGTTTCATTCTTAAGCATTCGGATCTTTTTTTACTTATGAAACAGTTGACATCCATAATTGCAACCTAACTGTATGTATATTTGTCCTAAAACATAATATAAGCGTGTTTACATTGAATTAACGTTGTGGATTAATTATTTACTTGCACCTATAATGACTTTGTTGTTTGGCTTGCTTTTACTTATTAGGGACCCTAAAATTATGAGCAGTAATGGCCGTGTAGACAATGGTTTTAGGTTTAATTTGACTTTTACGAGTGCGTTATAAACCTTACACAAGAATACTGGACTTATATTGTTCTGATAAAGCACTTATGAGTCGTGGTTGGTCGTAATGGCGACATTTTGATATTATTTCACAAATAATTAAAATAATATATAATAAAAGACATATTTTTGAAAAGGCCCGTGAAAATATTGCTATTAAAATTTCAAAGTAATCGTGAAAAACTACTTCGCAACCTAATAATCGCATAAAGTGCGTGACAAACTAGCTTACACACTAGCGTTTTGTAGGAAAATGAAATAAAATATAGTATTTACGTCTTTACGTGACTTTTTATTATTTTCGCAAAGCTCACGGCGGTTTGTGATTACACTCATAATAGGAGATCACAAAGAGGACTACTAGCGATATAGCACTTAAAATAGCATTAGTAAGAGGACTTTAAGGTTATTTGCCCGTAAAGCACGACCTTGTAAGTCACTTGTAAGTTGTAAGTTTGTTTTTCTTTATAAAAGTATTAGCAAGAGTTTTGTAAGTTTGAAAATACACTTCACGAGACCGTTACAAGGCAATTATAAAGGTATACTTATAAAGTGCGCCCGAATCCACACTTATATGTGTCTATAAGTGTGATATAAGACTGAAAAAAACATGGTCTTAGGATATTTGTAAGAATATTTTTTGCTAGTTGGGTTAACTTCGACTACTTTGTACGTCAAGCACGATAAAAGCGAAGCGTTGAAGCGTTTGCAATAGAGGATTCTATTGCAAACGCTCAAACGCTTCGCTTTTATTTAATTAGACTTAATAAAAATATTTATAGTATTGTTCAAGTATGTATTTTGGTGGAGAAAATTTACAAGTATCTGAACTTTGAACGTCAATATTACATGAGCCTGTCCCAAAGCATCTCTCTTAAACCACTCCCATGTTTTAAATGTGATGACGCATTGGTGAAAATGTTAATTTTAATAAATAAAGAATAACCTTCAATTAGCTCTAGCTGACACATTTCAAATTTAAAGCCGCTGTTCTTAAGGACACCTATGTTTTTGAATTTTCGAATAACGCATATTTAAATCATTGATATATAATTTAAAAAAATATCGTCCCATAATTAAGTACGATGGTCATCTGTAACCTGAAGGTGAGATATTATAAATGGAGAGCGGTCAGCTTGGAGCCAATCATGACTCTTGTACTCAAGGAGGTTGACTCACTTCCGGATAACGGAAATAAAAAGTCTGCCCTTTGGCATTCTGAGCATTGTTTTTGTCTGGGAATGTTTGAGCATACATCGTGAGCGTCGTATGCAGTTATTATACCAATAAAAGAGATGTAACTACTCATAAATTACCTAAATAAAGTATGTACCGGAACTTATTACAATTACTGGTAAAGGGCATGAGATTTTTATGATAGGCGATTTTGCGACTTTTTCTCTGTGTTAATTCTGCACCAACGGGTGCAGGATAATTAAACCAGAAAACCAGACATGAAAATTCATCACTGTCATGGGACAGTGATGAATTTTCATTTTTGGTTTTCTAATACTTGTGGGCTTGAAAAGCGAAGTTGGTCAAATTACAATCCTTTATGATTGGTTGATTAAGTGCGGCGCGCGGCGTTTGGCAATGTTGTTTTGTTTAATTTGCTGGCGAATTTTTTTTTTTTTTGATAAAGGTATTGATTTACTTAACTGGGTTGGCTAGCTCCTTAAAATTACTGTTTGTTTAACAAAAAAGCTTTGCAAACCTAAAAATTGCATAAAATATATAAATAACTAGCTTCTGCCCGCGACTTCGTCCGCGTAAAATTTCTTGTTCCCCGACCCTTCCCGTCAATCAAAAATGGACTGTGAAAACACTTTCATTTCTCGATCATCTCAAAGTTTTATATTTAGAAGAGATCACTAAAATAGTAAATAGTTGCAAGTAATATAAGGTTGGGCATTACATTATCAATTAAATCGTTAGGTACCGAATGGGATCAGCTACTATAATTAATTGGCGAAAATCATATTATTGTAAATAGGCGTAATTATCAAATAATGTGGGTGTACACCTCTGCTCAAACCTTGGAAAACAAAGCGTGATGTTATGTATGCGTGCGTATCAACTAGCAATACCGGTTTTGTGCCAGCGCTGGGCAAAGGCTTCTTCATCTACCTCTCTGTGTCGGGAGCTGCCATTGACCACTCTTTTGTTAAATGAGTCCATCTCATCCCGCCGTCTCCGCCTGGGCCTTTTTTTTTGTATGGGAAATCATCAAATGACTTCTCCCGCTCTGGGCGGAGCGGGAGGGCGTGTCAGACTAAAACTCACCCGAGTTCCTTCAGTTGCCCATTTGCCAGGGTCACGGTATCTTTTTCGAAAGATATCGCGGCGCGCGTGATCCACGCGCCGTCGACCCGGGCCTGGTCCTTACCGGGCGGCGAGTTACCCATTGCTCGCCGCCCGCAAGCTCGCGCCTTCCGTGGCCGGGAGTCAGCTATCGACTCCCGACGCCTGGGCCTGCCGTGATATAGCTTGTCATTAATAGGGTCGTAAGTTTGGCCTATTGGTCGTCTGACATGCTGGCGATTTGTCCACTGCAGTTCCATGCTTTCCGGGTGACACCAGGGAACTAAAATGTGATTTATTATGTGTTACTAAACTGTACTGTGTTATGTGTTCTAATAGTTCTATTTTTAAAATACTGGTTATTCATATTAATTAATACACTTCAGTGTGGCTGCATGTGTTTTTCAAGATATTTGCTGTTTTCTTTTTTTTATTCTAATGTTGTGTATAATGTGAAAGGTCAATCATTGGCCTTTATTAATGCAGTAGATTTAAATTAGTATAGTGTTTATTAGTAGATACGTTAGTGGTCTCATCTCTATAATAGTAATAATAATAACAGACTTTTCCGGTAATGCGTAGTTCGATTAAAAGAAAATTGAAAATATAGACGTTTTTACCTATGTATGTGTACGGTCCCATCGGACTATGAGAGTCGATGCAGCCGATGGCTAGTCTCCGTTGAGATTGGTCGCCATGGCACATATACTGTTTTTATTTTTTTTGTTTGGGAAATCATCAAATGACGTCTCCCGCTCTAGAGCGCGAAAGTCTGATACGCCCTTCCGCTCCACCCTAGGGTGGAGCGGAAGGGCGTATCAGACTTTTACTGACTAAAACCCATCCGTGTTCCTTCAATGGCCCATATGCCAGGGCCGTGGTAACTCTTTCGAACGAATCTCGCGACTCTGGCAGTGCGGATATACGGTCTGGCGGACTATACAGAGTCACACCTAACACATATATGTATACATGTGTACGGTGTGACTTGTGTCTGCCGGATAAAAAACTTCAACAGGTATCATATTTTGACGACTATTAAATAATTAGTTAATTATGTCGCATATCATGCTCCGTGTACAATACCGGTACTCAGCTGCATCCGGTTAGACTCGTAGCGCAACATAGTTGGCAGAAGGCTAAGCTGATGATGATGATGAAGATACTCCGTTAAAAATAACGAATGAGTTACATATTTTTCCTGGTACAAGAATTCTTCGTAAGCTTCTAAATCTTAAATAAACGTAATTATAATACAATCGTAGCGAAATCAAAATCGAGCAATGAATCATTTAAAAAAGTAATTGCTACGACGAGGTCTAGGAAATATTCCAATGCCGAAAATATCGTTTTTAAAATGTTTGTCTGTTTACCGACATTCTGTTAGTCTGAATGTATGTTCAAGCACCACGCAAATACTACTGGATAGATTTTGTTCTCATTTATAGATATTACCTATAAATCTGCTCAGCATATAGGTTGCAAACTATCGCACTATTTCCTATGGCGGCTGAGTAATCTTGCATTTTGTTCGTATTCTTCTATAGTTTATCGCAAATGGTATGAACTCGAGCCAAAAGGTTACAATATTGTAAATAGTTGCGGATTTAACCTTTTAAAAGATTATATCACGCTATACCCTTATGGAGTTAAGCAGTCAATCATGACATGTCAGCTTCCAACAAACCAAATAGCTTATTGGATAGCTTTGCAAACCTAAGTTCGATTTATCAGTGTCACTAAAGATATTTTAGTGCTTTCGTTTTACATTATGATAAAGATACTATTTTAAGATAGTTCGTATAACGTACCACACAAAACAACATGGAGGTTAGGCCTCTTGTTAAAATCTATGGATAGGCGACTTTTACCTCCAACGCTTGGCTCCCACACAGGAGCGGGCTGGGGCTGCCTTAAAGTGGCTCCTGTCAAATCTAGGTGGTCCAAACGCCTCCTGCCGGAGACTCTACGCGGCTCTACTCTACGCTCTTACCACTGTGTGGATTGCCTTGAGGACACGGTGGAGCATACGATGGAGCTGTGCCCTGCCTGGGCGGAGCACCGCCGTGACCTCAAGGAGGCGAACAGCAGTAAAAGTCTGGCACGCCTTTCCGCTCCACCCAGAGCGGGAGATATCATTTAATGTTTTCCCAGCTACAAAAAAAAAGGCGACTTTTACCGAAAAATTCCGTGTGTTTACAATCTGTTAAATTACTTCAGTGATAGCTGTTCGTCAGGAATAATCTGTTAGAATACATAAATCAGTGTTTTACCATAAGTTAGTATAGGAATGCGTTCATTTATTCACTAAAAACGAATACTGTCGCAAGCAATGGGAAATTTCTTCTGAAGGCTGCGGGTGTCAGCCTCGGGACCAGCTGCTTGTCACACGGAAATCGCTATACGTCGCTTGCTCCCGGTATGTAGATATATCGGGGGTATAGAATACCCTGACTGAGACCAAAACTACTACTAACATACTATACATGGAAGATATATAAAAATTTGGCTGTTAAATTAGAATAATGTAGTGTCCTTCGACTTTAACGCCAACGAAGTCGCGAATAGGAGCTAGTAGGCAATAAAATAATATTGTTTATAGCTTTTCTTGCGGCCTAGCTTATAAATAAATATTACATAATATTAAAAAAAAATAAGCCGTAACCTGTAAGGTACTTTGACCCTAAGATTCGTTAATTTTCTACCTAATCGTTGAACTGGTTTTAGTATACATTTAATTAAATCCGAAAGTATCAATAGCCTACCTATTGGACTCAACTAATAATAGTTGATATTTCCACATATTTCCCACATTCTTATCTGCTAATCGGGAAACAGCTTTTGAAGAGGATCCTGTCTTCAGCAGTGTCTAATCTTTAGTGGAAATGCTCCTTAGAACAAAGCTCTTATTTCCTCTAAATAGGAAGTGAAAACCAGCCTGCACATAGCAAGGCTTTCGATTCGAGAAGCTATTACACGACCGACACCACTGTAGCTCCAGCAGGTATAGTGGTATCTTGGGGGTTTGGACTTAACCTAAATCACATCCTCATATTTACATCAATTCCATCCTAACATTCATAGCGCCTGTTCTAGAAGCCTTGAGATTAGGACTAACCAAAATATTTTGGTACATCTTCAATAGTATCCCAAATACGCAAACATGAATTGGGGCTCATTATGCCTTTTATTCATCCTCGAATGGCGATTAGTTCTGTTACGCTAAAGCGTTGATTTTAATTTAATTGAAATTAGTCTGGCTTTAAAAAATACTTCGCTGCTTAGTCTATACTAATATTATAAAGAGGAAAAGTTTGTATTTTTGTTTGTTTCTTTGTAATGGATAAACTCAAAAACCACTGGACGGATTTTAAAAATTTTTTCCCCATTAGAAAGCTACATTGGTGCCGATTCTGTTGTCACAAAATTCTCTAAACTAAACTAAAAATCACTAAAATTTGGTTTATTCCTGTCAAACGACGATTTCCTATTCTGAAATAGACTAAAGTGACACAACTTAACTATATTTTAGTATGACAGCACTAAGATTGCACTGAGTTATTAGTTTAGTGAAAATATCAATTTTGCTATTCTGAGTTTGCCGGTTTTCACCAAAAATTTTGACTATAATAATTTATTTTAACTAAATCTGACTATTTTTAATCGCGATTAAAAAGGTGTGGAATAAAACTAGTGGTCATGAACTAAAATTCTCAACAACGCCTCGCCTTCACGTGCAAAAACAGTTCTGTATTTTTTATTTTCTTTTTGCTTATATCTTGAAAATGGCGTGTCCTATCGCAAAAATAATGAAATTTTCGGCCCCCTTAGTATACCCCGGCACATTTAAATCTCAACACGTGGGTAATATTTTTTTTTATATTTTTCAAACAAAAGTGAAAAATTCCATATAAAACACGTTGAGGCTGCCCCCCAGCACGCGCCTTCGTCTCTCAAAAAATTCATTCTACGCAATGCACACACAAGTACAACGTTGCGAAACCAAAAGAAAAAAAAATACCACGCTGAGTCGCGATTGTCAAATTCGATTTTAGTCGTGTCAAAATAATTTTAAATTTAGAGATTTTTCCTTGCAGAATAGCGTTACAATTCTCATAGCCAAAAGTAAGGAATTTTAGAGATAGTTTAGTTAGTTTAGTTCGTGTACAACAGAATCGGCACCATTATCTGCGAGTAACAAAGGTTATATTTTATTTTTAAAAAAATAGGGGTCCGTAAGATATTTGGGTTTTTCGGACCCAAGGTGTAAAAAATCATCTAAAATCGTTCCTTATTAATATGTCTTCGAAGTACCAGGTTGTCATAACTTGGTAGGAGCTCACCTAACAAGGTTTTTTTTTTTTTTTTTTTTTTTTGTTAGGTGTGTGATAGCTAGAAAACGCTTTATGTCTTCGAAGTACCAGGTTGGCATAACTTGGTAGGAGTTTACCTATCATGGGTTTTATTGATTCTGAGGTGGTACGAAGTTCGCTGAGTCAGCTAGTTTAGTTATCAATTTCTTGCCTTTTCTTCATACGTAATTTTTTTGACGAACCATAAAAGAAAAAGCTACATCTATGGTCGCAAAATTCACGCAATGCTTAAGATTTCAGACAAATGGCAGGCAACAGCGTTCTACAGTTTTTTCTTAAGACGAAACGGCTGCCACTGTTACTTAGTCATTAAAGCTAGCCATTTTCGAAGGCAGGCCTTCGTAATAGCATATCGTTTTTATTTCAGCAGTGGTACAGTAACCTGCATATCAGTGGTAAGTGGTGGTAAAACTAGCACTACGAAAATCACCCTTGATGCGAGATCAAGCGAGGGCACCGTTCTAAGCAGAAGGGTACACCCAAAAAATTTGCTATGATAAGTTTGGAGACTGAGTAACATAATTTATCGGTAAAATAGGTTGCTAATTTGACAACAAGGGTTTAAAGTAAACCAGCCAAGTGCATGTCGGATCATAAATCATAAATCATGAAGAGAAGAGTCTTTCATACATCAGTATGTGATAAAACTACAAATTAACATTTTCGCTGTTTGCTTTATTTGTGCTGTGCGCCTTTGCTTATTGCCGAAGTTGATGATTTATTTACGACTATCAAGATTTGTCATAAATAGCCGTGTTTTTATTACATTGACGTCAGGTGATTTTTTTAAACTCCAAGGGACTTTTGATAATTAGGGTCCTGTACTAAAATGATAAAAGGAACCCTTACGGGGAGACTCTGTCAGTCACAACCGGGTATCAGCTAGTATTTCGCATCTGTGGGTTCTTAAAATTTACTGACGAAAAATCTCCCCCCCCCACTTATTTCCGAAGTTTCATCATCGCCATCATTATTTCAGCTGAAAAACGTCCACTGCTGGACATAGGCCACCTCCAAGCACCGCCACTTCTACCGGTTCTGTGCTTCTAGCATCCAGCGGATTCCTGCGGCCTTCACCAGGTCATCGCTCCATCTTGTGGGAGGCCTTCTAACGCTACGTCTTCCAGTACGCGATTGCCACTCCAGAACCTTCTGTCCCCATCGGCCATCTGCTCGGCGAGTAATGTGCCCTGCCCACTGCCACTTATGTTTGGCAATTCTTTGGACCATGTCGGTTACCTTGATTCTCCTACGGATCTCTTCATTTCTGATTCGTTTGCGTAGGGAAAACCCAATCATAACCCTCGAAATTTCCATTTGCGTGACTTTGAGCCTTCTTATGAGGCCTATTGTGAGCGACTACGTGTCTGTGAGACTCTATGCCATAGGTCATCACTGGCAACATGCACTGGTCAAAGATTTTTGTCTTAAGATAATGCTGTGGGACGCGAAGTTATTGCGTAGCTTCCCAAACGCTGTCCAGCCGATTGACCTCTTTCTTGAAGTTGGACCTACCTTACTAGACAGTTTGTCCTAAGTAAACATAATCGTCCACTACGTCGAGTGTAGAATCGCCAATAGTCATGAGAATGGGTTTGACATGGGCAATAGACATCACCTTTGTTTTGTCGAAGTACATTTTAAGACCCACTCTTTCGAAAGCTTTACTGAGGTCATCGGGCATTGTACTGAGGTCCTTCATAATCTCAGTTATGACTACTATATCGTTGGCAAACAGAAGATGAGCTATGTACTAGTCATTAATGTCAACCTCTCTCCAGTCCAGAATCTTGAATACATCCTCCAGTGCAGCGGTGAACAGTTTCGGAGAGATTACGTCTCCCTGTCTCACCAGCTTCTGAAGGGCTTTAGAACGGGTTTACCGAAAGCCCTCAGAAGTTCTGCCGTAATTCTGTCATCTCCCGGTGTTGTAGGTATTGGTTTTCTAGATAATAATGTAAAAATATTATGAACTACAAAATTCTATCGCAGACTTTATCTCTGTACAAGGGCACGTGTACCAATCGTTATCCATTATGAAATCATGCAATAATACTTCGCAGAAGGAGGTACCGGCTTCCCATGCGCTTTCGCTGCGTACCATTACGTGCACCAGGGCCGGACGCGAGAGGTCGCCGCCACGGATCTCCTCCACGTGGACACGGTGGTGCTCCGCCCTGGCAGGGCACACCTCCACCGTACGCTCCATCGTGTTCTCGAGACGATCCACGCAACGGAAACACCCGGGCGTTTCTTCCCGCCTTATCCTGAACAGGATTCTCCCAAAGCAGCCGTGCCCGGTGAGGACCTGTGTAAGGTGGAAGGTGAGGACGTCGTGGCACCTCTCTAGCCACTCTTCAAAGAGGGAACTTACCACCGCAATAGTAGCGTGTCCCGCGACAATCTTATCCGCCATGTCGCTATGAGATCCTGCCTGAGCTCTGTCCGCTATGCCGTGATTTCTTGCGGCAGCGGAGTTTCACCCCAGCGTTTTATCTCCTCGGGCAGTCCCACATTTGCGCAAGAATTTTTGCCTCCAGATCCCATGGCGCCGCCTCACAGGAGACCATGCGGTATTTTCGGACTAGCCAGATGGCCATGACCCTCTGGGACGCACTCAACCAGCGCGCTGGGTGCAGCTTCAATGAGGGCGCCCACATGGGAGCCCTGTAAAGGGCCATGGACCGCACGACTCCCACGTAGAGCCTCCAGTAGAAGGCGTTTGGACTAAGGGAGATTGGGCAGGAGCCACTTTAAAGTAGTCCCGGCTCGCTCCAGTCTGGGAGCCAAACGTCGGAAATGCTGAACAAGTCCCAGGTACTTCATCGTCGAATCCGTTGTGAACCCCTCCTACCGTTAGTTGGGAACCCGATGGTGGCGCGTTCCGAGGACTGTGAAAACCAATGGCCTCGGACTTATGCAGGGCCACCTCGAGTTCCAACTGCCAGATCCTTTCGGCGAATGTCGCAAACCCGCATATCATTATAATAATATCTTAGGACAATCAACATACCGTTATATGATCCCAAACTAGGCAAAGCCTGTACTATGATAACCAGACAACTGATAAATATACTTAAATATTTCTAAATACATACATATTATAGATAACTTACACCCAAACACAGAACAAATGATTGTGCTCATCTGCTCATCACACAAAGATTTGTTCTGGGTGGGAATCGAACCCACGACCTCAGTCTTAGCAGTCACGGTCACTAACCACTAGACTAACAGACCTGTCATTAGGGGATTTATGTCCCCCTATTGCATGGAATTTAAACATAACTGACGAAATGTGGCTGTACCGTAATCAAATCTCTGCCTAACCCTGGTATTACAGGTATGATGATATGTTATGTAAATCTACTCCGGTTAGCCAACGTTCGTACGGACGTAAAAATATCGCGGCTGGATTTTTTCGCGCGGTGGTTCATTCACTTAGCTTCAACTAAGCTCCGAGAATTGAAAATCGAACAATGTGTTTTATTCGACGCGCTGAATTGCAATCTGTGAGGATCCAACAGGGCTCCTTGATGCTTGGTTCTACAGCGAGAATTGAAAATAAAAATACTGCCGTGATATTTTTACATCCGCACGACCGTGGTCTAACTAGCAGTAAACATTTGCATTAAAAATGTTGTTGTTAAAAGTATCAACAAGATTCTCTGTTATCAGAAAGCCATTAGATAAGCCTATCTTATCATCCTAATTCATTCTCCATATACAAAAGAGTATCTACAACACTTGACAAAACACTTTATCATTATTTATTATCAGTTTCATAATTATCACATACGTTGTTCCTTGTAATTTATGCAAAATTTGGACATTCTTGGTAATTCCGAAAAACGAGTTTAGTATCCGTGATGAGCAGTGAACTATGTTCGGTCGTGTGTTAGCTTAGGAACGTGGATAAGACCAGTTATACAAAGATGCCTATGTACATTAGACGTTCGGAAGAATTAGTTTGGGTCAATCAAGAGTCAGCAATGGAGAGGTATAAGCTTGGAGATCCCCTACTTGCTCGAATCAGGAATGAAGATTAAGAGATCCGACCCACAAGAGAACCAAGGTAACCGACATAGCCCGAAGAATAGCCAAACATAAGTGACAGTGGGCAGGACACACGTATGCTCGCAGAACAAATGGGCGATGGAATCGCCTTTCGATTCCTGGAGTTTCCACCATGTACCGGAAGACGAAAGGCCTCCCTCGAGGTAGGCTGATGACTTTGTGAAGACCGCATGAATCTACTGGAAGCGGGAAGCACAGAATTGGTCAAGAGAACCTATGTCCAGCAGTGGACGTTTTCCGGATGAAATGATGATGATGAAGCGTCAGCAGGAATAGCTAGAAAACAGCTCAAAGTAAGTGGAATATTTTAGTATACAAGACGGCATCGACAGCCTATACGGAGTGGCAGGGCCATCAACGCGCAAACTGTTATCACGAATTCAGCACATGATTATAGATGGGGGTCAATCATGTGATTTATGTGCTACCGATGAAAATTTTTCCGTTCAAATTTCTACTACGAAAAATTGTTTGAATATTTCCTAAAACAAAAGAAAATCATTTTCTTTATATCACGGATGTAAACAGTTCCCATAACGTTAGGCTTGGCTGACATACCCTGAGATTTTCCCGTAACTTATTTGTTAATCACTCCACTAACCCACAGCTGGGCTTGTCCACAGGTTTTTCTACTCTTTCCTATGTGTTGCCTTCTCCAGCGAATCTCCCATAAACGCCTCTAAGCCAGAAGTTGTGGAAACCTATTGAGGAGAACCTTGTGACCCATGTTAGGTGAGCTCCTACCGAGTTATGGCCACCTAGTACTTCGAAGGTATAAAGCGATTTCTAGCTGACAATCCTATGTTTGGTAAGCTCCTACTAAGTTATGACAACCTGGTACTTCAAAGGCATAACGCGTTTTGTAGCTGACACACAAAATGTAAGCGAAAATGTTTTTTGTTATCTCGTAATTCTTTTTCTGCTCACTGTACTTTAAATTCAGTTTTGTTATGGTCCCAAAATACTACTGCAAAAAAATTATAATATTTTAGGTGGAATCCAGGACCGCAGTCCCGGTCCCGAAAGCCCCATGACCCGGCCTTTTGAAGATAGAGCTAAAGTTATTGTACTTAAAAGAAGAAATATCTGGATGACCGAGCTTTGCTCGGTATTTCTTGGAAAATTGTGTTTAAAATAATAAGTTTATGTTCAAGTTGATTATCGATAAAGTTGGTCATTGAAAAGACGAAGAAAACGACATTTTCTTACAATGATTCCTAGCTAGATCGATTTATCGCCCCCGAAACCCCCTGTATACAAAATTTCATGAAAATCGTTGGAGCCGTTTCCGAGATTCAGATTATATATATATATACAAGAATTGCTCGTTTAAAGGTATAAAATATGTAAAATAGCTTTCTGTCGTTGCTAAGCTTGCTTCTAATTAATTATTTATTCTATGCAAATTGCTATTTAATCCTACACAATTTAATTAGTTCAGAAAAACGGTGGGCTCAAAGAACAAGAGGTACTATGGATTTTCCACAACGGCTATACCACGAAATCAGCTATACCGCTTATCGAAAGCTTCAATACTACAGATGGATGAAATCATCAGATGCTAATAGTTTTTTTTAATAAGCATTAGAAAGTTTTTAATGAATAAAATGCGCTGAAATATCAATTACCTGAAATAATTTTACAGATGTACGGTTCATTAATTCAATCAAATACAAACTCGACAAATATAAATTGCCGTGTGGGATGTATCGAAGATAAGGGCAGAGGGCGGTATCCCCCGGCCCTATGCGGCATCATGCGCAATGCCTGTGACCTCGTGTAAGTGCAATTATAGATACTACATTTTATTTTTTGTTATATTACCGCAGGAGCGAAAGGAAAGCGATTGTGATGATTGAGTGAAGTCTTCCTTCCCTTTTTAACATTCAGCTGACGTATAACTCTCACCCTGTCATCCCAACCATGATTTTGTATCCCGTTTCCGCACCCAGTCATGACATAGAGCTGCCTCCGGAGAGCAGACGTGTTCTTCTCCTTTTAGTCTTTGGTGTATAGATAAATCTAGCTCACTCTATGAGCCCAGCCGTGTTCGAATGGCGATCGGCAAAGTATTGATCACAGAATTCACCAATTCTAGCCTCTGAGCCTGGAACCTTACACGTAGCGGCTTTATGGATACATACAATCATGCAACCGCACCAAGTTCAATTGGGTGGGGGTTGCTAGGACACGAACGCGTGTATATAGCATTTGCATAGCAATCTACAGCCTTCGAACGTTTTACTTATTTTCCCTTTTTGTATTTTCCATTGGCAAGTTGCACATCAAGCTATCGCGACGGCGAAAGCTTGTAGCTTTCACAGATCATGTACCGGTCGAGCCTCAACTTAGCCTTCAAGATAGGAAAATTTCAGAAACAGGAAATATGACTGACTGGACTATGTAGGCTCAGTAAGGTAGCTTAGGTATCTGAGAAAACCATCCCTTACATCACATATATTATTTCTCTATAGGCATAGGCATATATTAACTTGCTGTATATTGCCTTTCAAATATAGTTTAAAAAATCAATGTAATTCTCTTTCCCGCACAGTATTTTGAAGTTGCTCTTTAATTGAGTATTTTTTTATGTGACTGCATGGTGTGGTCGCAAGCGCTACTGCTGAGCATGATATCCTGGGTTTGATTTCCGGGTTGGGCATAGTTTAATGGGTTCTTCCATTTGTAGTTATCTATTACATGGGAGTTAAACATAACTGTAGGACCGTGGATGCACTTCCACCTATCTCCTCGTACAATACAGTGATACAATACAATGAGCTGCTGAACGTTTTTAAGTACTGGTACGGCAACCAAACAAACGTTGTAAGGTGGGGAAATAGCTACCGTACAGGTTGGAGTATGGCGTGAGGCAGGGGCGCGTAACTTCCCCTAATCTGTTTAACTTATACCTGAATGCATTGATCGAGGGACTCAGCAGTGCGCATGTGGCCTGTTTTGTTAACGGGTGGTGTTTTAACAACATCAGCTACGCGAATGACAAGGTACTGCTGGCCCCCTCGGTCATGTTAAAATCTGTGAGAACTATGCTACCAGCCATGGGTTGCTAAATAATGTAAAGATGTCCGAACTCATGGTCTTTAAGGCTGTTGGCAAGAAAAGTGCAGAAGATGTGCCACCAATTAGAATTAATATATGTACCGATTCGTGGGGTTCTTCAGTTGAAATATTTGCGACATCTTACTGCTGACGAACTTAACGATGATGGTGATGTTGAACGGGAACGCAAGGCACTGGCGGTACGGGCGAACTTGTTAGCCCGTAGGTTCACTCGATGTACAAAAGCGGTCAAACACACGCTTTTTAAAGCATACTGCACATCTCTCTACTCGAGAGCCTAAGAGAGATTCCTGTATCGACTACTAAACCTCTTAACTCATCACCCACTGCTGCAGAGTCTTTACTTAAAGAAAACGCTAGCTTTAGTAAAATTTTTGAAATAAATATCCTCCATGAATTTCATTGTTGTTTAAATTACATAACAAACACTTTGGTTTTACAAGGGGTCGTTCAACTACCGATGCCGGAGTGGAACTTTTAGGTCATGTGTATAATGCATGGGAGGATAAATGCGATGTTTTGGGTGTTTTTTGCAATTTCTCCAAGACATTCGATTGTGTTCTCTTATGAAAAACTAGCTATTACCAGCGGCTTCGCCCGCGTGCAGGTCAGAAATTATCCCGGGGGAACATACTACCGGGATGAAAAGTAACCTATGTCCTTTCTCAGGCTCTAAAGTATCTGTGTACCAAATTTAATTTTTAAATTTATATCGGTTCAGTAGTTTTAGCAGGAAAGTGAGACAGACAGACAGACAGAGTTACTTTTTCATTTATAATATTAGTGTGGATTGATCAGGAAACTTCACCAATACGGAATCCGGAACGTCTCTCTGGGTCTTCTTAATTTGTACCTAAGTGATAGGATTCAGAGACTTGACGTCAACGGATCACCTAGTTCTGTAGGTAGAATGGGGGTCGCCCAGGGCTCAATTTTAGGCCCATATTTATATAAGTGACTTGCCTTAACTCATAAAAGATAAACTGGATATAGTGTTGTTTGCAGACGATATTTCACTTTTATTTAAACCCAAATGTCAGCAGCTGGTTATTGACAATGTAAATAGAGCCCTTGCAGCTATTATCGTATCAGCCGTAAGACGGCCACTGCTGGACTTAGCCCTCCCCCAATTTGGGGGGCTTTGCCATAATCGCCACGCCTGGCAGGCGGGTTGGCGATCGCAGTATGGTGGTAAAATGCATAGAAAATGCTGCTGCCCATTCTCTAGTAAGTCCCTTAGTCGCCTTTTACGACACCCACGGGAAGAAATGGGGTGGTGTTATTCTTTACGTCCGGCACCACACGGTACCTTGCAGCTATACTTAACTGGTATAATGATAATAACCTACTTTTTAACGAGAAAAAAACTAAATGTATTAAGTTTAGTTGTCCTCATGTTAGCCAAGTAGAAACTAGTGTCCTCATAAAGGGTGAAGTGTTGAAACCCGAAGATACCAAAGTATTCTTAGGCATAACTCTGGATGCCAAGCTTCAGTGGGGCCCCGAAATAGATTATTATTTGTCAAAAAACCTTAGCTCTGCAGCATACGCTGTCAGAAAAAAAATATGATTTAACTGATTTAGAGACAGTCCGTTGAGTTTACTTTAGTTATTTTCATAGTGTGATTTCGTACGGTATTCTGTTGCGGGAAAATGCCGCTGATATTCAGACAATTTTTGTTTACAAAAAAGGGATATTCGTTTAATTTATAAATTACTAGCTTTTGCCCGCAGCTTCACTCGCGTTATAATCTCACCGTGAGAATTTAGGTAAAGTGAGATTGAAGTCAGCTGTCATTCCACCCGAAGGTTGGGACTGGTACTCAAGACAACTTACTTTAAGCTCACTGCACCCAAGATATGAAAGTGAGATTTGTAAAGAATACCACTGCTAGTCGTCATGCTATCATGCCGTCTTCTAAATAATTAAATTGTTCTGCCATTGTCTTGTTTTCTTTTCAAAATAACCTAGAGCAATGCACTGCTGTTCCTGTTACATATTCTCATCAATGAGGAGATAATAACTTATTACTGAGGTCCTCATAGCTTTATAGCGTATATCTTATACCTTTAAACGAGCAATTCTTGTATATATATATATATAATCTGAATCTCTGAAACGGCTCCAACGATTTTCATGAAATTTAGTATACAAGGGGTTTCGGGGGCGATAAATCGATCTAGCTAGGATTCATTTTTATAAAATGTCGTTTTATTCGTGTTTTCAATGACCACCTTTATCGATAATCAACTTGAACATAAACTTATTATTGTACGCAATTTACCAAAAAATACCGAGCAAAGCTCGGTCAGCCAGATATTAACTATGTAATATCCTCTATGTATTACTTAAAGAAATTATTAGTAAGTATCCTATCCATTTCGGGTCTTTTTGGGATTCGGATTCCTAAAAATTGAATGTAATGTATTGTATACCTATACGTTACTATTATTTTAAATACACAAGTCTAAGACGTTCAGGTTTTTCTCATTAAAAAGTAAATGAAAGATGAAAGTATTGTACCTAATTGGTTATTTAAAATATCAGAGATAAGTACGAGTAAGTTCATCTTTATCTCTGTAAACTTGGCCTATTGATAAGGTACAAGCAGTTCTTGTACACAGTTGGGATCTTAGATCCTGTCTGAGGAACATATTGACCGAATTATGAGTGTCATAATTAAAATATGTTATCAAAAAATTACGAGTAACTCGCCGACGGGCGTTAATGGTGGTTATCACTAAATAAATAAGGAGTTGAAGCTAACACTCGAATCGTCTTAAAATATAACTACCTAACGTGGTCAAACAGATACAATTTTAAAAATTAGGAACAGAAAAAAATATAACCTAGTGCCTCAGTTAAATATTCACTGCAAATAAACATGTTAAAGAACTCAATTGATATCTCTATGGCCCGTGTCGGCTATAATCAGATCCAATACTTAATTAAATTAAATGATATGATGCGCAAGACTATAAAACGATGAACTGAGTGGGAAATGGTAATACACCGAAGGTGCAGAGTGCAGACGTTTTGATGATGCGCTTGCGCGGGGTGGGCCGGGCGCGCGCGTCGCACAGATTCCGGGCGGCCGTGGGTAGTCGGGCCAGTAGCGCGAACAGCCCCGACCGGCACACACGATGATCGCGCACAAGCACGCGCTCGCCGCGGCGCTGCTGTGCGCCCTGGCCGGCCAGCTCGGCGCGGGAGCCAGCCTACATTGTGCCATGAGGAGAGAGATCTCGCCATGTACATGCCGCCGCGAGGACGCTGGAACTGGTGCCATCCTAGTCGTCTGTCAGCGTATCAGTGCTTATGAAGAAATCGCACGGGCTTTAACAAACAAGTTCAGCCCCGAAACCAAAATCGGCTTGGATATCTCCTACTCCCAGCTTCCGGATTTTTCCGACCACACCATCAAAGAACTCGGACTTTCTATCACAAGACTCAAACTTAACTTCGACAATCTAAGGCAAGTCGATTACGAAGTATTCTAACTTCATCATTGGATCTTAGTTCGGTTCTCTGTGCGGTTTTTGTATTGTGTGCGGATGTGAATCTACGCAGCGTTAATGTTCTATGTGTAAGCCCTTTGTTGTGTAAAATATCATTAAAATTGTGTGTATCACGATACAAACAATGTGTAAGTTGAATGAGAGAACAACAGGTCTATGATAAGAAGAGCGCACACCGATGAGGATCGGCTGTTATCGAGAGAGTGGGCGGCACCCTTGCCAGGGCTGGCAGCATTCGGCTGCCATATCATGCGACGCGTACGCATCGATTGTGGATAGAATCAAAACTAGCATTCGTTCGATATCTCGCTTCTTTATGCCCTGGAGAAATTAGAATCTAACCGCCACTCGGTAAATTTCCCTTCGAAGTGGGTTTATTATTGTAATGTTTCTTATCAGCTTCATATTACTAACTACAACTAATGTAAACTCTAACATGAGAAATGTGGACATGAGTTAGGTAACGGGCATTCTGCGACATACAACAGTATCGAAGAGCACGAAGTTGTCCAGTTCAAGTTCCTCCTCCCACATAATACTGAACTTACACGCATCGTGCAATATTTCGAGCCCGTTTCGACCCCCTTGAGCCACGGCAAGGCAATTGGTGCAAGTTTATTTATGGTATTAATCAGTCTTCTGATTAATATCAAAGCAATATAAAAAAGAGGCAGTATTCCAATTTTAAAACATAGGAGGAATATTTTCCAAAAGACGAATGTCAAGAACGCAATTGTGGAAGCACTGTGCCTGATCAATGATCATTCATTAAATCCAGAGTACATAATTTTATACAAGCTACCGTTGAGATTTTTAAAAGAATAAGGCTAAGATAAAGGTGGATCGATGGACGATAAATCTGAAATCTTAGAAAACTAAGTTTTTGTTCGGGGACTTTCCTCAAAAAGTTTTAACAGTCAAAGGCAAGTCAACTTGCAAACCTCAATATTTTGCTAACCGAAGTGGGGTTATAAATCGTATAATTATGTTGGTAAGTAATGGAATATTGTTCCGTTATTATGATTATCAATAATACGAATCGCTACAGATACATGTACGTGACGGATGATTTTGATGATCATGTCATCATTTTGAATGATGAAGTATTTATGCCATAATAACATGTGCTGGCTGACAAATTCGCTGACCTTCCAATGTGGTGATCGTTGCAAATTTGAAAGCCAAAAAAGAGGTATCCTAAATTATACTTGATTAGAATTCCGTTTTGTTATGAATATATCAATAGGTAATGCATATTGTTTATATTACATATGTACATAAACCGACTTATTTACACATCTACATATACTAACATCTTCTGGCCAAAACATGGATACAATTGGATTAAAGATAACGTGATGAACCACATCGCAAAAACATAAGCACATGTTAAATAGAAATCGGTCTTGATAAGATCACGAGAAGTATGTCTGCTTTTAAAATGTATGTTTTGGTGGGATATGATATTTAGTGCGGTTTATTCCTTACAAAACAACAATTAAGTCGCCCGTGACCCATGAGCTCGACTCTTATTGACCACTCAATTGATCTTCACAGATTTTTCGGGTCATCCCAATTATTTATTTTTTCATGTCTTTTGTCGAAAACTCTTTTTGCCAGTTTGGAACCTTCAAGGCGTATATAGTTCTGTTCAGGATAGGTATAAACTTTGTTTTTATTCATTGAAAAGAAGTTTTTCTAATGGCTTAATTATTCATTCCATTAGTAACCTTTCGTGAGTGAACTCCATATATGTGGGGATGGCATCTAGGAGACGTTGCCCGGGGTTATCTTAGGTCGCTTCTAAAGCAGTAAAATTGAATGATATCACATTGGTCGTGTCGTATTCACTGTATTTACTCATTAATGGTGAACTAACAAATTACTGTAGTCGATGTTTATGTATTTCTACATAGGCTACTTTAATTAACGTATGTTTGAATGTTATATTGGTCTCTAAAATTCGTTATTAGCTATACCTACATCCAGTCTATCTTAATTAAAAATAATTATTCATGGTTATAGGCATGAAATAAAGTGAGAATAAAGTTGTAATCAAACAGTTCTTCCACTCGTGTTTGGTTTCTATCGTCGATTGAATCATTCACAACAACAGTGATACAAATAATATAGGCTATGTTTATTGAAGTGACGATTCCGTATCAGTCTGAAAGTCTTTTGGAAGTGATTTTAGTACTTTGCTCAATATAAATCATAAGCTTATTTTTTTATTATCTTCCTCACATACTAATTGCCACCTATCTGTAATCACCTCAAGCATGGAGTTTAAAATCCCCATTCCCAAAGCGCCCTTTTCCAAAACAAAAATCCTATAAAACTTTCCGTACAGCCTAGGGCCGTCCATAAATTACGTCACACAAATTTCTTGATTTTTGACCCCCACCCCCGTCCTTGTCACAACTGGTCACATTTGTGAGAAATTGTAAAATATGTGACGTCACGCTAGGGAGAGTTTTCCCTAGTGTGACGTCACATGTTTTATAATTTTACATTTAGAAATAATTATTGAATTGAAACAGTGGTTCCGAAATTTGTTTTACTTCAATTTAAATGATTTTTTAATAAAAATAACATCGAATAACTGCAAAAAAAAGAAAACAAAAAATGATTAATTATAAATCAAACTTAATCATCTTGAGTCCGTGGGCTTCCTCCTTTAAATTATTTATGATTGGCATAGCCGCCACATCCTTCTTGTTTGGGTTATTAATGTCAGGAACTTGTCATTGTGTCAACATCTTTTTCATCGAACCATATAGCATCATCGTCATATTCCAAACAAAGAATGTCTCTGGCACGTCTAGCAGCAATTCTTTGAGGACGAATCTTCACGATGGGCAAAACTTCTTGTTATTTTTTATGTAATTGCTTGTGTTGATTAGTGGTATTATATGATGCAAAATATAGACCACAGATGCCACATGATCGCTTAAACAGCCATGCCTCGACACTGGGGCAATAGCTATCATAAGGATACGTCTTTTACTTAACACTTAGATTAAAATAGATTTTGAAATGTGACGTCACGAAATTAAAGACCCCTCCCACCCCCTTGTCACACAATGTCACACTTCGTCGACACCCTCCCTCCCCCTAAACGTGTGACGTAATTTAAGGATGGCCCCCTACCAATATTATTATCATCACCAAAACATCTTCCACCTACACACAGTTCCAGGCTGTATTCTTGAATGGTTCATCCAACAACCAGACCGCCTAGATGTTGAATTATTTTATATATTACTAGCTTCGTCTGGGTTGACTTGGGAAATTATCCCTTGAGAACTTACTATATAAAGTAAAATGTGTTAATCCAGGTTTTAAACCTTCTGAGTGCCACATTTTTTTCAGATCTGTTCACCCGTTGTTGCGTGATTAAGTAAGCATTTTTTGAAAGTATTACGGGCTAGCTTGCTCTTTTTTCCTGTCCAAATTTATTCTTCCTCCAATTTCCCTTGTTAGGTTTGTATGTTATCACACACTCTCTGTTCATTAATATTTGTCATGATTCATACAGTGAAACCCTCTTTTCTTCTGTCTACCCTAGAGCTGTCCACATTATTTATAATTTTCGTCACGTGCGTTTTATTCTCCCGCATTATATTTGTTCATACCATACCAAGACAAATGATTGCTTTCTGTCAATAAAAGTACTCAGAATACTTTCAAACCTTTATTTTCTTTTCATATACCATGTATGACATACCTATAAAGCCTTCATTTTAAAAAGGGTATCATTACCATCCTTTTGGTATGGAACTCACACACATTACTTTCAGACTCCTAAATTTCTAACTTCTACCCTACAAAAATTAAGTATTAAACGCTTGCTTGTTAAAAAGGATGTCATTGCCTTCTTTTCTTCTTCTAATAGGGAAGGTTTGATAGAGAACTCTATATTAAAAGTAATTGTCACACTACCTGCTCGTTAATGTCAATTCATATGTCATGCAAACCTAAACTAAAGCAAGTCAAGCTCTAGCCGGGCATTATTAATAATTTTACTGGTCGAATGCAACCATAATTCATTTATATCTTAAGTTTGAATGAATGAATGAATTAGTACATAAAAATATTAGTTTTTTGCATTCCTTGTCCATATAAACTTTAACTATGTCAATTTTCATACTCCTCCGTTCGCGTAATTTCGTAAAAAGGGCTACACCGTCTTTGATTTACGTCTTCATTTAAAAATGACACTGAATTTCAGTGTGGTTAATAATGTGATTTGAATTTGGAACGTTAGCTGAGAATATCGTGTGGAAACGTTTAGCATTTTTTTTTTTTGTCTGTCACTTAATGTGCTCCTCGGCCTAAAAGTTATTATTTCATAGGTTTTAGTTGCCCTTGACCACCGTTGACGAACAAAATAATTTAATTTCGCAACATAATAGACTTATTACAGTCGCCACTATGGATGTCAGTTAAATAGATAAAATAAAAAGAATTGTTTTCTGGGCCAAATCCACAATGAATAAAATAATAATGTGCATAATGCACTCGCTTAACCGCTGTTTGTACATTATCTGTAATGTAATTAATCTCGTGGTAATGGCGGCATGTCATCGCAACAGCTGATCGGTTGCTGCGGCGTGTACCTCCACGTTAAGATGCTGGATTTGGGATTTCATAATTATGATATTATTTTTATTATTGGGTTTTTAATGAAATTGCATGAGATAAGATAAAATTGTGTATGAAAAACACGTGACTAGGTATTCCCCGATAATTGAACAGTTTTATAAACTACTCATGGCATTCCAATTGGTTATTATTATCTAGCAGTATGTACGAAAAGTAGAGTGGTCTCCTTGAGGCTAAATGTGTCTTGGTCTTGGGCGAGCTTGAATCCCTTTCTGCGCGCAGGATCGTTCACGCTTTGCATCCTTCGATGCATTTGGGATTGAAAATAGCGCCCGTGATCTAAGATGCTGCTTAATCCCCCAAGTGAATAATCTATACTTATAATAAAACTGTAGAGAGGTCAATTCTGTACATTGAATATACATTCAAAATTAATATTGGAGGATGAATGGTTATCGATACTGATGCCAAAAATGCAATCAGTAAATTTTTTGTCTGTCTGTCTGTCTGTATATGCACGCAAAAACTACTGAAGGGATTTTAACAAAACTTGGTACGATTGTAGTCCATACTCCTGGGCAGGTTATAGGCTATATAACATAACGCTAAGATACATAGGAGCTGAGCAGTGACGATAAATTTGAAGCAAGTCGGTTGAAAATGCGCTTTCTAGCTTTTATCCTCGCATACATTAATCATACACCAAAAGTATGTATTACAAAGATGATGGTCATCAAAATATCTACAAAAACGTCCTCAATAGTATACATCTATCCTACTAAATTCGGAACACAGTTAGTTTATAACTTGGATTAACACATAGGGTACTTTTTATCCCGGTAGTATGTTCCCGCGGGATATTTTCCGACCTCCACGCGGGCGAAGCCGCTGGCAAAAGCTAGTTCATTAATAAATTTCCAATAGTAAAGTCACTCGCTTTCGTCAGTCGCTTTTTGTGTTTGTATCAGTGACCACGTTATTCTTCTTACCCACGCAACGGATTTTGATTTGGTTTTCAACATATTTTTTTTCATCTGAAATATTTTTGAGTATTTATTTACATTTATTTAGTGGATTATAAGATTTCAGTTTAAGCAATAGCTAACGGTTTGACCCACATACTCTCATGATTTCAAGTATTATAATATGTATTCTGAGGAATTTTGAAGGAAACGTTATTGGTAAATTCCATAAAACAGTAAATTAGATACCTAATACAAATACCTTAATACCTTAACCTAACCTAATACCTTACCTTACCTAATACCTTTGTTATTCCATATAATAATTTGCAAATACAGTTTCTTCAAATCACATCCGATTTATTTGAATTTGAAAGCTTCTACATTAATATATTTTTGGCCATGAAGTACGTCTATTTTCACTATCACTTTTATTTGCCCAATGACCTCAACATCATCTGCTTTGCAATTGATTGGAAAAGGGTGCCATAACAGCGTAGTCAGGGCTATAATCGAGTAACAGTGGTCTCAATATTTGGGTTACAACGATCTGTGTATTAGGTAAATGAACAGTTATTGGGTATAACCATTCTCATCCGAGCACCGAGGTCGCTCTGTTGACGGGTGACCGTCTATTAGATATAGACCCCCTCTTTGCCTCGGAAACCACGTTTTGCCTTTGGTGCCGGCTGTAATTTGCAGATCTTTGGCAGTCCTTAAGTATGAGGGTCGGTAAGTCACTTAGAAGCCCGAAATTCCGACAACCAATCTTACCAAGGGGTATCGTACTTTATTCATCGCCTCATCTGCCTTGACAGATGATCATAGAATCATGGCTATAGCAACACAGTTTTCTACTTTTGTACAGCCATCATATCGGATTATAAAGTAACATCATGTCAGTATCTCCCAAAAAGGGTAAGGCAGAGATGTACGTACTTGTAGGTCACCCACATTATACCAGTTAAGTCCCATCAGGGGCAGACAGTAGGGCACGCCACAATTGCGGCGGTAAGTCACCTGTTTGAGGAGTGGATAGAGAGGCGCCACGGCGTCCTCACCTTCCGCCTGATGCAGGTTCTCACCGGGCATGGGTGCTTCGGTGGGTTCCTGTTCAAGATAAAGCGGGAGGAAACGCCCGGGTGTTTCCATTGTGAGGATCGTCTGGAGGACACGGTGGAGCATACGGTGGAGGCGTGCCCTGCCTGGGCGGAGCACCGCCGTGTCCTCGTGGAGGCGATAGGCGGCGGCGACCTCTCGCGTCCGGCCCTGGTGCGAGCCATGGTACGGAACGAGAGGGCATGGGAAGCCGTCACCTCCTTCTGCGAAGCAGTAATGCTCGTGAAGGAGGAGGCGGGGCGCGTGAGGGAGTGGCAGTCTCTGCGCCCTCACGTCCCTTGCCGCCGCAGGAGGAGACGCTCAGGGCGTCGGGAGTTGATTGCGGACTCCCGGCCACCGTAGGCGCGAGCTTGCGGGCGGCGAGCAATGGATAACTCGCCGCCCGGTAAGGACCAAGCTCGGGTCGACGGCGCGTAGTGTTCCAAGCGCGCCTCAAAGAGATGTCAGCACTCAGCAGCAGTGAAGGGGTCTATTAGGACCGATGCCTGCCGGGGTCGCGTGATTGTTCGAAAGAGATACCGTGACCCTGGCACATGGGCAACTGATGGAACACGGGTGGGTTTTAGTCAGTAAAAGTCTGACACGTCCTCCCGCTCTGCCCAGAGCGGGAGAAGTCATTTGATGATTTCCTATCCTGAAAAAAAAAGGGGCAGACAGTGAGTTTGTGGCCCTGGGCTAATAAATACTACTTGGGATCTTACCGAATTAGTCAACTAGCCATTTTGTCAAAAAATCTGTTATTAGTAAAGATGTACAAGGTAGAGAAAAAAAACTAACAATTGCGAAAATAAACATAAAAAAGAATTAAAACTTAATCTATGGAATCTGGTTCCTCTCGTAACATTTTGCCACTTTGTACCTAATGGGTACATTGTACATGTGCACTTCACAAATTTTTAGTTAAATGGTCCACCTACTATTGAAAAATAGAATGAAAACAAAAATACTGTCGTTCGATTTCAACGTAACATTTTTCTTGCTCCTGTTAAATGTTGGACGGGGTCCAATATTGATTGGTAGCAATTTTTTCTTTATACTTACCAAAAGCTGAAAATCTTATAATGATACTGGACTTGGATCTTTAAACTTATTAGTAAACTATAAGCAATACCTCTTCGTCAGTTTGTCAATAGACGTCTTCGGAGGTGCAAAAAAAAATTATGTATGAAGCATTCGACTGCGAATGCCTGTGTTTGCGAGAAAATACACCGAAAACAAGCTAGGTTTTAATGAGTTTTTTTAATTCCTAATATGTATCATTGTCTTCGATGGCCGCTGGATCCCTTTATATCAACGAGGCTGCAGCCCAAAAATCTCTTATGTAGATTCGCCCCTGAGTCCTACGTTTAGTTTACAGGTAGCGAGCCTAATGTCATTAACCGGGCACACATCCAGACTACGGGCTGCTACTAGGAAATTCCAGATGGATAAATCCAATTGCACTTTGCTCGACCTGGAAATTGAACCCATCTCGGAATATAGGAAAGATGACTAAGATGATAGAATATTAGTCATCTTTCGTACAATCCATCCAACTCAACTCTTCTTTGGTTTGCCCATTTTCCACGGTCTATTTTTTCGAGGCCGTGAATTGTTTGTTCAAAAAAACAAAACACTGTTCTACTAACAAAACACTGAGCTCGCTCTGCTCACCCTATCCTCAGCTTGCCAAACGAGGTAAATCTTATATCTTTAAACGAGCAATTCTTTTATATATATATATAATCTGAATCTCAGAAACGGCTCCAACGATTTTCATGAAATTTTGTATAAGTACAGAGGGTTTCGGGGGCGATAAATCGATCTAGCTAGGATTCATTTTTATAAAATGTCATTTTATTCGTGTTTTCAATGACCAACTTTATCGATAATCAACTTGAACATAAACTTATTATTTTAAACACAATTTACCAAATAATACCGAGCAAAGCTCGGTCATCCAGATATTTTAGCATAATGATTAGCCATTGTGTCCGTTATTGGGAGGCCCATGAGTAGACGGACCGACATGTCAATTACCTGTAGAAATTTCAAAATATATTCGAATTCACTATATTCTTTCAGGTTCCAGTTAGATGAGGTCTCCTCCCTAAGGTACAATCAAGGGGATTCATTCCAAATTGAAACAGCACGTTTATTTCCTGTGTTATAATAATCTCAGACGACTGTCAGAGAATGACAGTTGTGATTTGAATAAACGGATAATTTATATTGGTAGTCAATGTGCATTTAATTTACATAGTAATAGAGGCCTGGAGGCTAGTATTTAACCACTGCTTCCAAAGAAAACTTTAGAGACTTGCTAAACTAAGCAGTCTATATTGTTCCCACTGCTGGGACACAGGTCTCCTCTCGATTAGAGGGAGTGGGCCGTAATCTACCACGCGGGTCCAGTGCGGGTTGGTAGATGTCACATGTCTTCGAATTTTTAGTTCTAAGACATGCCGGTTTCCTCACGATGTTTTCCTTCACCGTTTTGAGAGCAGTGGCGATGAAATAATTTACACAACGTAATGCGCCTGTGTGGATTCGAATCTACGACCTCCCTTTTTGTGTTTCGCGGCCGTTACCACTGGGTCACCGCCGCGCCGCTCTAAATGGTTACCCTTTGTCCATAAGTGGAGAAAAAGTGTAGAGTAGACAGATCCACAGTTCGTCACACTTAGTCAGTTTCGCGGTTAGAGAAGCGGATGACATTGTTGCCACCGCGGGTAATACTTGGATGAAGCTCGCAGAAAAGAGACGTCTACGCTCAGCTGTGGATAAAGTCAGGCGGTTGATGATGAAGAGTCAGTATTTTAGTATCCGGCTAATATTTTTACAAAGATATCTTGTATACAAGAGAAGTCCAAAATTTTGATTTTACACTTAGAGTGTTTGAAACTTTGCCTTATGTTAAAACTTTATATTTTTTCGTAAAAATACGTCAGAGAAAGTCAGAGAAAATCTCAAATTCAGAAATAAAAATTAGGACTTCTGCCTTCAACTTAACCCACCCGCAAAGTTCACAGCGGAAAAAAATATACAGAAAAATTGTTTTTGTTCCTTTTTTGCAAGGAAACGATGCAAAGAGGTACTAGATCGTCGACTTTTCAGAAAAGGGAAAGCAAAAATATGATCCCATTGAATTTCAACTCAATGGGATCACATTTTTGCTTCTACTTCTACTGTTGCATGCATCCCATAAGGACAATGTTTTGAATGTTTTAGATTGAACGCATAAACAACGATTTTACACACCAAAAGTGTGTAAGTCGTATCCGAACAAATATTATTGATTAACGCAATGAACCGAATGCGTAGTAGACGGCTTTGTGATGGGTCTTTTTAGCCCTTTATTGATAGCTAGCTTTTGCCAGCGGCTTCGCCCGCGTGGAGGTCAGAAATTATCCCGCTGGAATGTACTACCGGGATAAAAAGTATCATAAACTATCTGTGTGCCAAATTTCATCTAAATCCGATCAGTCGTTTTTGCGTGAAAGAGTAACAAGCATACATCATCCATACTCATAAACTTTCACATTTATAATATTTACTAGCTATTGTCCACTCGCGTTAAAAATAACAAAAAATTTTGAAGAAAAAAAATGTTTTTTTCTTACAAAGTATCATATGTTACTTCTAATACCTCAAAGAATATAAATATATATACCTATATCTTAGGACAACCAACACACCGTTATCTGATCCCAAACTAGGCAGAGCTGCAGATACCTACTGTACTATGGCAACCAGACAACTGGGAAACATCCTTATATATTTCTAAACACATACATATTACAGATAAATAATATGTGTACAAAGTTTCATGATGAGTAGTTTTCTCGTGAAAGCGTAACAAACAATCATCCACATTTATAATATTAAGTATGAAGTTAGGATAATTAGAGAACTTACAACTAAAGGGAGGTTCAAATTGGAAGAATTATTTGCAAAAGTTTTTTTTTTCAAGAGGTAAAGATGAGTTTCTTGTGCTTATTATCCGACGAAGTTCGAAGGTCATTTATTTATAGGTGAATCCACAGTTCCAAAAATTCGTATTACGCAACGGGCACGTTTCAAATGAAACGTGAAGGAAACTAAGAGAAGTTAAGGAAAAGTACATTTACTTTAAAATATGAAATACAAAACGTACCAGTTCTGTAACCAACATATATTTTAACTTCGTGCGACGCGCCTATAAAATACTATATTATTTAAAAGTGGCGGATCGTCCGTTTTGGGCGAGTTAATTCGTGTGAGTAGATTAATAAACGTCTCCTGAGATAACTTAGTGGACACACCAAGATTGAATAGTGTCAGAAAATGGTTATTGCCAGTTATTACATGTCTGTATGTAGTTAGGTACTTTAAGACTCAATGAGTCAGTTGGACACTTCATTACAGGTCAGTGTCAGGTTGTATATTCATTAAAATATAGTTCGCGACTGTAAAAAATATGGCTTTACTGAATTATAATCGACATTGTCGCTCTGGGTGGAGCGGAAGGGCGTATCAGACTTTTACTGACTAAAATCCACCCAACATGGGTTGTTGCCTTCAGTTGCCTTTATCCCAGGGCCACGGTAACTTTTTTAAACAAATCTTGCGACCCTGGCAGGCATCAGTACTAGCGGACACCTTCAGTACTGCTGAAATTTCTGTGAGGGCCTGGTTCTTGCCGGGCGGCGAGCTACCTATCGCTCGCCGCCCGCAAGCCCGCGCTTACGATGGCCGGAAGTCCGCAATCAACTCCCGACGCTCGGGGCGTCTCCTCCTGCGACGGCTAGGGGCGTGAGGGCGCATAGCTTGCCTCTCCCTCACGCGCCCCGCCTCCTCCTACGCGAGCATTACTGCTTCGCAGAAGGAGGTGACGGCTTCCCATGCCCTCTCACTCCGTAACATGGTCTGTACCAGAGCCAGACGCGGGAGGGCGCCGCCGCCGATATAAAGTCGGCCTGGGTTGCGGATTTGTTCGAAGGAGTTACCGTGGCTCTGGTACAGACAATTGAAGGAACACGGGTGGTTTCAGTCAGTAAAAGTCGGTTACGCTGCAAGAGAACTCATTTGATGATTTTCCATACAGAAAAAAAAATAGTATACATAATTTCAGCTCGTTCATGTAGCACTGCTTTTGGGTGACTAAATGAAATTAAGGTAGCAACAAATTTTGCAGGGCCTCTAATTCCCACTCTATAACACACGTCCTCCAACTTATGTTTAATAAATAGTAATAAATAAATAATTGTAGATACGTATTAGTAGATATAATATTTAATAAAAAATATAGTATAGGCAGATATAACAATTATAGGAACACGACTGAAGAAAACAGGTATCGAGCTTTGTTTAAACTGCTACAGAACTGAATTAATTTATTACACAGACGTAGCTCCGTAGCTAAACTCGTAGACCTCGTAGGCGTAACCTCCTAGAACACAATTAAAAAATATAAGTAACCACGATTTCTATATGCGCATTTTAAAAGCTCACATTTCGGTAACCAGCTTGCTTATTATATTTTTTATATATGCCTTTATTGTTACCTCATAAGCGGGCTCTAGACAGCTGAATTTCACAATATCGTGAATTGCGATGTACTTTTGTACTTGATCTCGGGTTAATATTGAAGATTGCGGACACCACATCGGTCTTACTCATGCGGAAACATTGAGCCGTTTATGAGCTGGCAATGTATTATTGCGTCAGTATAATTGATCGTTTGATTGCAAGGGGTGACTCATTATTGCGTACAATAAAAATATATAATAATATTGGAAAAGTAATCTATGAGATTTTTTCGACCTATACAGGGCAAAGGCGCATGAGTCCATTTTCTCGCAATTTTGCATCCCCCTCCTATCCATTTCGCTTAGGTAACCTCAAAAATCGAACACACTGCGTGGTGGGTTACGCCCCTAATCTTTCTCGTAGAGAGGAAGCATGCGCCCCAGCAGTATACCAGGCTTATTAACCGATTGAATGACGTAATTACAGACACAATTAAAAACCATTGGCTTGTGTGGTTACATATTCACGGCAAACGAAGAGTTAAAATATAAAGCTTCTTCCGAAGCTCATCATCTGCATCCTCTGCCGAGCCTATGCCAACTATGGTGGAGTCGGTTTCCAGTCTATCCAGATACAGCTAAAAACTACAGATGTACAAACGGAGAGTGTGAAGTGGAGTTTCATGACCTGGTCCCACTGTAGCCCTTTTGCTAGTGGAGTAGTCAGATTGAGACTAGGACTGGTTCACATCCCGACCAGTCGTCCTCAGCGCTTCTCCTCCATATTTATTATGGGTATAATAGAAGTTTGGAACTCTTTTCGAATGTCTGTGTTAGGGCCGGATCTACCATATGGCTTTTTGGGCTTCAGCCCAGGGCCCCGTCAATTCAAGGGGCCCCCAGCTAAGTCAAGTCAAAGTAAAAAATAGACGATAATGCGAAAGAATCCATAATTTGATTAAATTAAATAAATCGTATGGTTTGCAGCCCTTTTTTTTGTTTTTTTTTTTTTTTCCAGATGGCAAATCATCAAATGACTTCTCCCGCTCTGGGCGGAGCGGGAGGGCGTGTCAGACTTTTACTGACTAAAACCCACCCGTGTTCCATCAGTTGCCCATGTGCCAGAGTCACGGTATCTCTTTCGAACAATCACGCGACCCCGGCAGGCATCGGTCCTAGTAGACCCCTACACTGCTGCTGACATCTCTTTGAGGCGCGCGTGGAACACTGCACGCCGTCGACCCGAGCTTGGTCCTTACCGGGCGGCGAGCTACCCATTGCTCGCCACCCGCAAGCTCGCGCCTACGGTGGCCGGGAGTCCGCTATTGACTCCCGACGCCCGGGGCGTCTCCTCCTGCGGCGGCTAGGGACGTGAGGGCGCAGAGACTGCCACTCCCTCACGCGCCCCGCCTCCTCCTTCGCGAGCATTACTGCTTCGCAGAAGGAGGGGTTTGCAGCCCTGCGAATCCTACGATTAATCAAACCCATTCAATTAGGTGGCTCCCTACGTAGTATTAGCCCAGGGCCCCCTAAACTCACGGTCCGGCCCTGGTCTGTGTGGGTTCCATATTCAACCCGTCTACCATCAAAGCGAGAGTGAATAAATCCTGGACACGCTCGTTTCATCATAAATCTTATACATCACATTCCATCAGGTGTGGTCGAGGTCCAGAGTATCAGCCTTGGCAAACGAAACTGAACCAATTTGACTTGTAGAGTGTTCAGTCAAATCTCTGCAATTCAAAAAAGCGTAATATATTGATATTTTTCGTTCGATGATATGTGCAATCGCGCTTTGTTCGCCAGCCGAGCCTAGCGGTTCGTTTAATTGTATATATGCTGGTCTCGTTTTGTAATTTAATTACCCTTTGGCCTAAGCGAGACGTCAATTATGCATCGTTCGACTCAACAAGTAGCGGACTCGTGGTCACGTCCGTAAGAACGGTACTTAATCCTTCATCTTCAAAATAACGTTGTTTCTAATAATGAGAAAGTTTTCTACGTTTGCTGTTAAATTTTGGGTTAGATTGTGGATACGCATAATTGACAAAATATGAAATTGAATTACCTAGTTTTAGCATGTTTGTGCTATTGGGATCTATGTTGCGGTAATAATGGCTAGTTTATTTTCTGCTGCCTATTAAATTAAACCATTACTCAATCAATTTAGTTTCGGCAGGTCCACTGCAGGTGGAAGTCCTCTGTCAAATTGTAAACATTTATAAAAATTCAAGCAAATATTTATCAAAAAGCATAAACAGACACCACACATAGTCTTTAGATGCATTTATACACACATACATAGGTAAATATTATACAACTAGGTTTTGCCAGCGACTTCACTCGCGTGATGGTGGAAAATTATCCCACGGGAACTAGTATTACCGGGATAAAATCCTATGTTTTAATGCAGGTTATAAACTATCTGTGTGCCAAATTTCATTCAAATCTGTTAAGCTGTTTTTGCGTGATTGAGTGACAAGCATCCAATCATATAAATTTTCACATTTAGTTGGATAATAAATAATAATATATGTATATGTTTGATTAACCTATAATTGATGTCAATATATGTAATCGCTGTTTTAAATGATATAATTAATATTAATTATCATAATTGTGTCCAAATTATTTTTTATTGAAAAGAAATGTTTATTTTTGCTGTGCCCTATAGTAAGGTCTTGTTAAGAAATGTAGATGGAATTTGAAATCGATACAAAAATTTGCGATTCTCAATAAGTAGGTACTGTCTTCATATCAGTAGGTAGGTACTTGTTTGTGTTGCGTAAATTGTAACTTTTTATTCGTCTTCTCACTTCACTTTTCACTTCTTGTTGTATATTTTAACTGTTTGACGTTTTGTAGAACCTGGTTACACCGAAAGCTATGCTTATGTATCTATTCAGAACCAAATAAAATAACATTGATGTCCGTTGAATTTGAGAGAGTTTTAAAATTTAATTCTATAAAATTTTAAATTATGAATTTTGGGCATTTTTCTGAGACAAAATATATTCTCGATTCCCATGAATTTCATGAGCACACTAATCAATTTTTAGAACGTATTCCACGCAATAAATATTTGTATCCTAAGCATTTGAGACTTTTCTTCTATGGCCTCTGTCTCAGTCTTCTGGTTTCGGGTTTGGCCATGAGATAAAATAGAAAAACTGATACTGTATATTTAAAATCAAAGTCCAACTTATCCATTTTCTGCGAAAAAACTAAGTTAGTTTCGTTTATTTACTACTGGCGATACACCGAGAAATTTTGTTTTGTGCTTCATTTTAATTAATTATTATTATTGTATTATATACATACTTAAACCTTACGGAATAAATCCTCTTAATGTTAGTGAAAATCCCGTCAAAATCTATTATGAAATTTAGAAGATTTAAGCGTTCACACGTGATTCACACAGATGGACATCAAAAGTGACTGTGTTATATATTATGTAAGTAGGTATAGATATTGATAATAGATCTGGATACTGTGGGTTGCAGTTTTATTTGGCTTCGTATGAACCTTGCTCTCAAAAGGCAAGCCAATCAAACAACAGCGGAGGCCCAGGAAATGGGTTGAGATTGTCACGGAAATGAGTTAGACTAATTGTCGAACGGATTTGCCCTAGACGATAGAAACAGGAACAAGATAGAACTGCAACAACCACGAGAATCTACAGTAATGAAAACAAACAACAAACAATAAACCTTCGAGGAAGTTTAAGTTTATTTTGTTAAGGAAAATTATAGGTGAAGCGATAGTCGGACCTTAAGTCGTAATCTAAGAACGTTAGGTCACCCTTAGTGGAATTGAAGGAGTCTGCTAGCACCGATGCTTGCCAGGGTCGGGAGATTTGTTCGAAAGAAGTACCGTGACCCTGGCATATGGGCAAGTGAAGGAATACGGGTGGGTTTTAGTCAGTAAAAGTCTGACACGCCCTTCCGCTCCATCCAAAAGCGGGAGACGTCATTTGATAATTTCCCACCCACAAAAAAAACCCTTAGTGGGAAAACACAGAGGGTTTGCAGATACCACTGCGATGTAAGCAGACTGGCGAACGTAATAAGTACGACAAATGTGTGTACATAATCTTATTTTATGTTAATTGAAGCAACCGCTGAGATAAGTAATGTGATTGACTGGCTGCCATTCATTTGTGTCGAAAACTGTGATGATGCGTTGGTGCATCGTGCGTGGTAGGCGCAGGGAGTGCGCGGCGCTGGCGCCGGCGGCTCGACGGGCGCCTATGCGACCGTTTGGCGCCGCCCCTGATAACCCTGGAACGTTGACCTCACATTAGTGTTTACTAAACTCGCGTTGTTCGCATCCACTAAAGCTACAGTTTCCTACAAGAGCGCTGGCTGCCACATAACAGCCGCAGTGACGCCTGTCTTGAACATGATAGCCGCAAGATTTGACTTTACAGTGTCAAAAAACTCTCTCAAGGTAATTCCACCAACTTACATTAATAATGTTTCAGTGACGTCATTCGCCGCTTAATTGTGAACGCTATGTGGCGGCGACCGCTTAGCGTAAGCCCACTATACAACCTCAGCGCCGCCATGTCTTTCACACATAATACATACACTAGATATAACAAATCTTCTTAAATTATTCACATTATTTCATAATAGATAACAGTCACATATGTAGTGTTATTTATTTTATAAAGTATATGAGAATAACAATCTACGTGTATAAACTGAGTATAACTGTAGTTTATTTATTGTCTACTACAGTTTTTGTTTCCATTACAGATAATTTTACTCAGCTTGCCCTGTAGACAATATTTTCGAAGCTTGAATATGATTCGGCGTTTTTTATCTTACCGTTAATTACTGAAAAGTTGTGTGGAATTCTGTTGTATGGACATGTGATGCGTGGATTTGTGGGTGGATGTGTATAAGAGTAACGAAATACCAAAGAAACGCCATCGTTTATCTTTCACACATGTGAATGATAAGCTAGATAAGGAGTGACTACAGAAATAACCACTAAATAATAGAGAAGAATGGAAGAAAAGACAAGTTGCGCTGACCTCAAATAAATTAATATATCTAAGTGCATGAGAATGATGATTAATTAATGTGTTAACAATGAAATAAATTTTAACTTTGATACAATTATGAAGAAATAATAAAAAAGAAGATGAGTCCAAAAGTCGAAAACATTTCGGATCAAACATTTCCCTAGACCCGTTAAGATAAGAGAAAAAATTCAATACAAGCTCATCTCAGCACTGACGCACTTTTACATTCAAATATACATACCTACTCCTAGTATGATTAAAAACAATTGACCCACATTATCATAACAATAATTATGACGACATTTAAAGCCTCGTTGGTGTAGTGCAGATCATGAGGTTCGATGCCGGTACGGTAAACTTTGTTATATCTGGAATTTCTCAGTAGCAGCCTAGTGTAGTCTAGATTTGTGTCCGGTAAAGGGCAATAAGATGGTCACTATTGCATGCACCCTTAATTATAAAACCCACATTTTGCCAGTAATTATTAATAAATAAATAAAATTTAAATCAAAATTTAAATTCACGAGTGAAACAAAAGTACCAGGCGCACAGACCCAGTGGGAAGTACAAACTACGTGAGTAGCGTAACCAGCACACACACATAGCGCTCCTCAACAGCAAATCACCACACTTGCAAGTAAGTTGGACCCGCCCTGCTGTGTAGACGCCAACGCTCACAACGCACTACAAACACACAGTTGACTGTCCGCTAATATGGCAACGCAACGCACACCGCCGCCAACAACACCGGTGCCGGCGGCACATATGCATTTTTCTTCGTCAGATCCCAATTTGGCTAAGATAGATTTGGGTGGTTGTGATCTCCAAACTGAAATTTCTTCGATTCTTCGTGAAAAATCTGAAGGTTCAGGGAACATTACGCAAAGATTTAAGAGAAAATTCGACGAAACACTTGATTTCCAAGCATCTGTAGCTGAAATTAAGGCTTTGTTCGAAAGTTTCCAACAACAGCAAAATCACAAACTAGACCAACTCCACTCAGTTATGCACACCATTCAAGAACGCACCGATGATATTAAGAAAGACCTACAGTTTGTCTCTGATAAATACGACTCTTTTTTGGAGCGAATGAGCGGATTAGAACACGAAAATGCGAAAAATAAAAAAACGATAACTTATTTAGAGTCAAAAATTGAGCTAATGGAACGGAATTCCCGAGCTGCTTCTATAGAAATTCATAATATCCCTAAAGACCGTAATGAAAACAAAGAAACCCTGCGCACCATTGTCCAAAACATTGGAAAAATTATTGATCAGCCTATTAATGACTCTGATGTCTACGACGCCTACCGAATCAAGACTAAACTCGAAAATAAAAACCCTATAATAATTCAATTCACGACAACGTTCATGAAAAACAATTTAATAAAAAAGTGTAGAACATTCAACAAGGAAAACAACAACAACAAGTTGAATACTTCACATATTCAAATGGCCACAGCGTCTCAGTCTCAGCCGATTTATATTGACGAATTTTTAACACCTGCTGCCAAAAAACTACGCTATATTGTGAAGAACTTCAAAAATGAGAATAAGTATCACAGTTTCTGGAATTCATACGGCAAAATTTATTTAAAAGAAAAAGAGTCATCTCGACCCATTCGAATTGATAGCGAGGAAGATCTTCATAAGTTAAAGTCTCAATGACTCACCGTCTATATGTGCCATCTCCAACTTTATGATATACCTAACAACGCCATTATAAACAATAATTGTACTATACACTTCACAGATAAACACTTCAACACTTACATCACACGAATTATACTAATCATTACACAAAACTTATTATACTATCCATACATTTTTACAGTCAAAACTAAACTTATAATTCATAATAAATACAAAACGAATGAGAAAAGAACTTTAGTCTTCAAGCCTATTTATCTTTGTTTACAACATCTACGATGTTCCGATTCACGAACTGTACTAATACGGCCAAGCGGCGAGTTTTTTACACCGATATTTTCTCTGCATACCCCACAATTAAGATTTTTTTATACCTATGATTTTTTACGTACCGACAACGACAAACGATTTACTACTTTATTACATACTATGTTCTTTTACTTTTACAAAGCGCCCCACGAGCGTATACCCTCAATGCATAACCCAATGACGTTTTTTATTGTTTTGATAAATAACGACATTCCGTTTAATAAATTTTTATTTGCACTATTATTGACAAGTTATCTATGCAGCATCAACATAAATATGACGTCACTATTCCTTAATATTAAAATTCAATAGTACCAAAGATATAATCTCTGACCTTGACCGTATTTCCATTGCACGTTCGTCCATCTGTAAGATTGACAATTGTTTAAATATAGTAACTGATTCTCAGCTTTCTCTTAAAATTATTCACCAAAATATCAGAAGCATTACTCGCAATACTCCAGGTTTACTAACTTTATTACAAAGATCACAAATAGATTGGGACTTCATCATTTTGACGGAATGCTGGTTATCATGTGCACACCGCATTCCACTTCTTGAAGGTTACAATTATTACAAAACTAACAACAACCTTACCCAAAATGAGGGGGTTGTTATCTATTGCAAAAATAACCTTGACGTGCGCATAGAGGAACCTACTATTTCTGATTGTAACTGTTTAATGATCAAAATTGATCAGAACACGGCAATGCTAGCAGTTTACCGACCTGCTGGTTACAAAAACCTTAGTAATTTTCTTACTGCTCTTGACGTTTTTTTAAGTAGTATCTCTAATTTTAAAAACTTTATCCTAATAGGGGACCTCAATGTGGACATAACGGAGACTAACACAGACTCCAATTCTGCTTATTACCTTAACCTTTTAGCATCCCATGGCATGTTGCCGGCTTATACTTTCCCTACACATAGAAAAACATGCTTGGATCATATTATATTAAAAACGCGACTGTCAGCTTCTTGTTACGTGGCTGAAACCTCTATCACTGACCACGATGCCATCATCCTTATATTGGATTTAAGCAAACCTCAGAATAAAACCAATAGAGTGATTAAACGCCTTAATTACGAAAAAATGGACGAAGGAATGATGAACCTCAACTTTAATGACTTGTATTTATTGACTGATGTTGATCATGCTGTCCAATACTTCGTTAACTCCATCAACAGAATCATAAAATCTAACACTCAAATTATAAAAACGTCGAACCGTAAGAAAATTACTAAACCTTGGATAACAACCGGATTATTGCGGTGTATGAGGAATCGTGACAAACTGCACCAAAAAGCAAAAAAAAATCCTAACAACCAAACCATAATAACAACATATAAAAGATACAGAAATTTTTGCAACGAACTTTTAAAAAAGATAAAAAGGGGGCATGAGAGACTAGCACTGCAGACTGCGGCTAAAACGAACAACAAAGCATTATGGAATACAATAAAGGACATTGCCTACACACAAAAATCTAAAAACGAATCCAGACAGCTAATTAATAACCTTGATCCTATTACTTCTACTAATAAAATCAATGAATTCTTTGTTAACATCGGCAAAACTATCGCTGACCGCTGCGGTTCAGGTAACAATATCCCCACACCACCACACAATATTCAGTCCCACTCGATGGTTTTTTTCCCCACGGACCCGGAAGAGATTGAAAATATTATTCATAGTCTTAAGTCTGATTGCGCAGTGGGCTATGACAACATCGCTACCGGCATTGTAAAGAGATATAGACAGACCCTCATTTCTCCAATCGTTTTTATCTGCAACCTTGCCATTGAATCTGGCAAATTCCCAAACGCCTGGAAAATAGCGGAGATTCGACCCATCTTCAAAACTGGCGACGGCACCCGTGTCGACAACTATAGACCAATTTCCATCCTCCCAGCTTTGTCTAAGGTATTGGAAAGGATCATGAAGAAGCGCCTGGTCGACTACCTTGAAGCTAACTCACTGCTATCACCTTCACAGTACGGTTTTCGATCGGGCTTGTCGACCAGCGATGCCATTCACAGTTTAACTAAGTTTGTTTCTGAAAACCTCGACAAAAACAAAAAGGTAATAGTGATCTTCATGGACCTTGCCAAGGCCTTTGACACAGTTTCCGTCCCTCTGTTGGTGAAGAAATTGGAGAACTTTGGTGTAAGGGATGCACAATTAAAGCTTTTCTCTGACTACCTAACCAACAGGTTCCAAAGAGTTAAAGTAGATGAGTGGACTAGTAGTGATCTTCCTGTCGTGCACGGCGTCCCACAGGGCAGTATCCTTGGTCCCCCTTTATTTCTAACTTTCATCAACGACCTCTGTGAACTCAAGATGCCCAGTGGAAGAATCATAACTTTCGCTGATGACACAGCGCTTTTGTTTGACGCCGACACCTGGCCCGAAGTTTACAGTTGCGCGCAGATGGGGTTCAACTTGGTATTATCATGGCTAGCTAATAATAGGCTCGCTCTCAATGTTGATAAGACAAAGTATATTACTTTCTATATAAAAAATCCTCCTAGTTCTCTTGACAATTTCAAAATTACGGCTCATTCATCCTCATGCATTCAGTCTTATAGTGCTCATTGTTTATGTCCCCACCTTATTAAAACAGAGTCAATAAAATACTTGGGAGTCATGCTAGATAGCAAACTAAGCTTTCACCCGCACATAGATGCTCTTTCCACAAGAATTCGTAAGCTAATATTTGTGTTTAAAAATCTTCGTCATGTGGCGGACTCTAGCGTATTAAGATCAGTCTATTTTGCGTTATGCCAATCGCTAATCTCGTACTGCATAACTGTCTGGGGAGGTGCGACGAAAACATCAATGCTTGGGATCGAGCGTGCACAAAGGGCTGTCTTAAAGGTGAGTAATTTCCTGCCTTTCTTATTTCCCACCAGGGAACTGTATGAGAGAACTGGAGTGCTAACTGTACGTCAACTTTTTATTTTAAATATGATCTTGCGCAAGCATTCTCTTCTTACTTATAATCCTGCTCTATTTGAAGGTAAACGACGTAAAGACGCAGTTTGTCCAACTACTCGATTCCAAACTGTTTTCTCCCGTCGACACTTTGATTTTCTTGGAAGTTACTTATATAACAAAATTAACGGAATTTTGTCAATTTATTCCCTACCCAAGCAACGTTGCAAAACAATACTAACAACCTGGCTACAAAAATTAGACTATGATAGCACGGAGCAGCTACTCATTATTCCGTCGTGATATTTGATATTCTTGACTGTAACAAACACACCACACCATCATTCTATCTCTCCACACACAACCTACACACTCACACCATCATTCTATCTCTCCTTACACTTAACTCACACACTACTCACTAATAACACTATACCTTTTTTATTATTCAGTTTTTTTTTTTTTGGTTAGTTAATTTAAACATGTGTGTTTTTTTTTTTTCCTCCATAAATATATATGTTGCTAGAGTTTTAAAATTGACCACTGTATTGTTGATTAGATTAAGTTCGGGGTGAGAGCCTGGTGATCCGTCACACAGGGTATCCTAGTATGGACGCCAGTCTCTCACAAAGGATCATGTTTGTGAACTTTTGTTAAAATTATATAATTCCTGTCTCTATGCTATGTATGTGAACCTTTGTGAAGAGAGAAAAAAAAATAAAGATAAAGATAAAGAATTGGCATAATTTGGTGTCCTACAGGTCCTCTGTCTAACCGGGGTTACAAGCGTGATGTTATGTTAAGAATTAATCCCGGTTCCTGTAATAAACCTACCGGGAAAAACGAAAGGTCAGCTTTCCAAGCTGGGCAAATTCTTGAATAGCATGAACCTAAAGACTTGTGGTCATCCCCTACATATGTACATAAACACACATGATTGCGTGAGTTTACATATGTTTGTATTAGGCGCGGGACAAATACAAGTGGCGTCGGCCGGGGAGGTGAGGCGCGAGCGTGGCGCGGGTGAGGTGCGGGCGCGGCGCCGCCGCCGGTGCAGCGCAGAACAGGCGTGCTAACGGTGTCGAAAAGGCGAGGCACGGTGTTTCTCGTTATTTTATGTTAAATTCTATATCGTCACGCATTTTCCGGGTGCGCTGAAGGCGAGGAAGCGGCGCCCGCGCCACGCCCGCGCCGCGCCCACACCCCGCCGTCTCAGTATGTCTCGCGCCCCACCTCTTCTATACATTTTGCATGAAATATCAAAGAAGTGGCGCCACGCCCGCGCCTCACCTCCGCCCGACGCCTCTTGTATTTATCCCGCGCCTTAGCAGCAGAGCTACGGTCCTTAAGGCGCGGCCCGGGCGTGGCACGGGCGCGGCGCGGGCGCCGCTTCCACGCCTTCGGCGCACCCGGAAAATGCGTGACGATATAGAATTTAACATAAAATAACGAGAAACACCGCGCCTCGCCTTTTCGACACCGTTAGCACGCCTGTTCTGCGCTGCATCGGCGCCGCGCCCGCACCTCACCCGCGCCACGCTCGCGCCTCGCCTCCGCCCGACGCCACTTGTATTTGTCCCGCGCCTAAGAGGGACACTGACTTGCAACGTCTGTTTGTAATGTATCATTCGAAGCGAGCTTGGTTACAAACGCGGTACACAAGACTCTCGGCGAATGCTCGGTTCGAACACATGACTCAAGCGCGTTCCATTCCTTGTTACAAAACGGCTATACACTAAACGTGGTGAACGCTTCGAGCACTCAAGCGTGCTCCATTTTCCAAAAGTATATTATATACCTAAGTAAAAAACAAAATGGTTGTTTAAGTAGATAATTTTTAAAGTAAACCGAGTCACATTGTGCTTGCGATGACGCGTCAACCTACGATGATTTGTTTGTAAACATGCACTCGTAATGCTCTCATCGTGCGGCTCGGCTCGGTGCACTGACTACCGCGTATCAAGGAATTCACGAAAAAGCCTATAGTCGTGTGTAATACCCGGTAATACCCGGCGCTCGCAACGGGCGGCTCGGCTCCCGGGACTGGCTACTGTAACGCGTTACAAAAACTCGATACACTACAAAGAAACGTTGCAAGTCAGTATCTGCCTTAACATACTCCTTTTTTTTTTTTTTTTTTTTTTTTTTTTTCAGGATGGGAAATCATCAAATGACTTCTCCCGCTCTGGGCGGAGCGGGAGGGCATGTCAGACTTTTACTGACTAAAACCCACCCGTGTTCCATCAGTTGCCCATGTGCCAGGGTCACGGTATCTCTTTCGAACAATCACGCGACCCCGGCAGGCATCGGTCCTAGTAGACCCCTACACTGCTGCTGACATCTCTTTGAGGCGCGCGTGGAACACTGCGCGCCGTCGACCCGAGCTTGGTCCTTACCGGGCGGCGAGCTACCCATTGCTCGCCACCCGCAAGCTCGCGCCTACGGTGGCCGGGAGTCCGCTATTGACTCCCGACGCCCGGGGCGTCTCCTCCTGCGTTAACATACTCCTTACGCTTCGTTTATGTTCATACATCTGATCATACACGCACGCCGGTTGCTAGAACGACCCACCTGACCCTATCAAGATTAGCATCAATAAGTTCACTAGGTATCTGTCCTTCAAAAGCGTCCTCTCCCAGCGTTACCACTCACATTTGCTATGTAAATACGTTTTGTTAGTCGCCTTTCATTCATAAATAAACTATCTAAGCATAAGTACTCTTTTGTATTTTAGTCACTATCTCTTCTTTTTAAGCGCAACGTCGCCTTATCACATAATTCCGTCAGTCTATCACACCACCTCATACTCAGCCGTAGCGCTTGCAACCACTAGGCCAACGAGCCTGGAAGTTAGAACCTTAGCACTTGGGCGTCCAGTAGTTTCTGAAAACCTGGGAGAGAAAAAGGAGAAAGATTTTGGATATAGGGCAACTTGTAGGGACTTTTTGATTTAAATATGCGAGCTCAGAATAAAAGAGGAACTCTAATAAAATTATAATTTATTTCGGCTCTGAGAACGGTCTAGTGGTGTTATAGGAACCAGTGTGTACGATAATGGATAATGCTCATTAATTGATAGAACTATTATATATGTAAACAATATTATTTGATACAATAGACTGTGCTCATCAAGTAAGATAAAAAGTTATATTTGTCTCGGAGAATTATTTTTACCCTTCGGTTGACTGCGCTCGTGTGAGCCGATATGTCTCATAACAGGGGTTAGCTTTATCATTGTAATTATTAAGTAATAGCTTTAACAAACATAATGTAATAAGTAATTAATAAATAAAATATAATTAACAAAGAATTAGCTTCGCCACACAATGTAACAATGCAGCCAGTCTTTTGGGCACTTTCCAGTTGACAGCGATGCGGAAGAATGTTTTGATGCATCTTGATTATTTGCCCGCCTTTTTATATAAGTACATGCAGTTATCGTTGTTTTATTTTAAGTCTTTCAGCTTATATATTATGTAAATATTATATTGATTGAACATACAGTAAGTAGTTATATGAAACTAGAAAAAAGTAATACCATTAACTGCACATTACGAAAAACATTATAAATACTGAAAAATAGCAACCGACATAAGCTACCTAATGTTGAAACGATCATATATGTTCTATACAAAATGAAATATCGCCTTCTCTGTATATTCATTCATAAATATCTATTGCGTTAGAACTTACAAGAAAGAAGAAATATGCCATAATGTGTGACGTCCGTAATGTTTTCTTACTAAATAATGAGTATATTATTCTTAAAACTTTAAAATAAGACGGTAAGTTATCAAATGAACTTGTCTACAATAAAATATATTGTGGTCAGATGTAGGTATCATGTGCAGTTACCGTGCCAGGTTATCCACACCGATGCAGATGTATACAGGCACTGCGTATGCTCGCGATGTGATGGTGACTTCTATAAATATATACTTTTCAGCACCTGGATTTCTAAAATGATTATCCGTATTTTTTAATGACTTGATTTTTAATATGCTCTACCTGTTTATATACGAATAATGATTATTTCATTTTCCTTATTTCAGTGAGTTGAAGGAGAGTGTTTTCACCAAATTGGATTTGGTGGACTTCTTCAGCCTGGCTGACAACTCGTTGACTGAGATGCCGAGACATGTTCTTCAGCACCTCCCGCACGTGAAGACTCTCGATCTTTGCCGAAATAAAATCACGAAGCTCACCGAAGATGACTTCAGGGTAAGGAAATAAAACTAACTATGTAGAAAAGAACTCTCACCACCGGAATAAAAATAATAGCAGTCATTCATATTTTTTATCTGTGTTCTATAAATAGAAACATAATGTGTTGGCGATAGCCCCAAATGCAACATCGTGTATTTGAAATTAATATGATAAGTGTGTTTTTTGTTTACTGTTACTACTGTTCAGTGTGGCATTTTCTTGATTCTTTGAAAGTACCTGTCGAATTTTTAGTATTACATCGGCAAATAAATATATTCCTTTTATCAATCGTTGTATATATTGAACTATGTTAATGGTAATGCTAACTTGAAACAGTCTTTCTTATCATCTCCTTTCTTTTGATTCTATCAATTTCTGCATTATCAATGATTTCATTATTCTTCTTCTTCTAAAGGCCTCTCTAGTCATTGGTAACCAAGTATTTGTTTGCAGTAGGTACTATTAAACAAACATTTTAATTTCTTTTCAAAGGACATACAGGAAGTGGAACACTTACTGGTAGCAGATAACCAAATATCAAAAATCGAGAGGGATGCGGTACCCAAAGCATTGAAGCACGTTCATCTTGGAATTAACCAGCTTAGCTCACTAAATGGAGCTCTAAGAGATTTGGATGACTTGGAATGGATATTCATCAATGCCAATAATTTGAAATCTATAGAAAACGAATTGCCAATTGTAAGTATAACAACCTTAACAAATTAATATAAAACATCATCATCATTCATTATTTCAGCCGAAAGACGTCCACTGCTGGACATAGGCCTCCCCCGATTTTGGGGGGTTTTCCATAATCGCCACGCTATGAATACGGGTTGGCGGTCGCAGTATGGTGGTAAAATACATAGAGAACGCTGCTGCCCATTCTTAAGTAGTATATTAATACAACAACGGATAAAAGGGGAATTTTATTCTTCTTCGTACTAGCCTCCAATGTCCCACTCCTCGGCAAAGGCCTTCCTTCACTCCTTCCATCGTTTTCGCACCCGCATCCTCCTTCCAGTTTTCACGGAATCTATCTAGCTCGTCCTGCCATCTCCTACGTGGTATGCCGCGACCCCGCCTCACTGTCTCAGGGCACCAGTTCTGTGCTACATAGGCCCACAGTTTTATTCGGGAATTATCTTATCATCATTTTTGTTTTGTTTCAGAAAGCGAAAAGGATCGTCCTCATCCATGCCGCCCACAATGAATTACAAACCTTACCAAAAGATTTAAAACAAATGCCTTCATTAGAATCACTCTACTTCTACGGAAATAATATCAAGTTGCTGGATGGAGCACTGCAGAAATCCAGAAGATTAATGAGGATAGGATTATCATTTAACAAAATAGAAAGCGTTAGTATTTTATTTTGTTATTATTTTGTAATTGTAGTGTGGTTGATGATTGTGCGTACCCTAGGCGAACTGTCCAGAAGTTAGGTGCAACTTCGACAAACAGGTCAACCGTGGAATCTCCGTCTGGTGGGCACACTTTAGACAGCTACGAAATATGTTCTTGTAAAGATTGGAGTCTAAAATCAGTCCGTCCTGCTAATGTTTTTTAAGTCATTGTATCGTGACTCACGATGGAGAGAGAGTGAGCAGATTGGTAGGAGAATCCAGTTTGTGCCAGAAATTAAATGACAGTTAACATCACCCGAAAAATTATCAAAATGGAGTGGCCGTGGGCCAGGAACAAGACCGAAAATTTCTGCAGTTACGACAGCGTATTGAAAGGCTCACAGTGGGGGGGAAAGGGGATCGAAGACGATCTGCTGGAGGGCGCTGAAACTCGCTGGATGCGGGAGGGGGGGCATATATCTGGTTGTTGCGGCTATGTTTGAGAAAGGCTTGTATCCAGCAGTAGACGTGACTACTGTTCGACTGAATGATATTGATAAGCCCAAGCATAATCAGGCTATAACATTCCCACCGGTAGGACACAAGGGCCCAGTACGGGATGGTTTTGTAAATCGTGGTGTAAACTTCAACTTTCTCATTTTACAGTTTAATTCCTAAGTAAACGTCTTTTATTATTTTAGCTAGCGGAGGATGAATTCACTGAAGCCGAGAAATTGGCAGAACTGGATATTGCCTACAATCAACTCAAATCATTAAATGGTTCTTTAAGGAGTTTGAAGTCATTACGATATTTAAATTTAACTCACAACTACATGACAGAATTTTCTCTGCAAGAAATCAAAGGCTTGAAAAGATTATCTGTAATCGATCTTTCCCACAATAGGATAAGTCTTATCACAGGAAACATGGAGGTAAATTTCCAAAATTTTCCTTTTGTCATAATAATATAGATATAATATGATTGCCTCGCCTTTGTATTACCCAGTAACTGGGTTGTGGAGTTCAGATAGGCAGTCGCTCCATGTAAAATACTGGTACTCAGCTGCATCCGGTTAGACTGGAATCCGACCTCAACGTAGTTGGGAAAAGAGTAGGCAGATCATGATGAAGAATATGATTGCCTCGTTGGTCTCAGTGGCTGCCAGCGCTACTGTAGATCATGAAGGGTTCGATTTCTAGATCGTAAAATGTTATCAGGGTGTTTTCAGTAGCAGATCGGTTTCTGAATTTGTGCCCATCATCAACAGCCTATAAAGTTTCCACTGCTGCGAAACAGGCCTCCTCTCGGTGATGATGTCACATGGCGTCGAATTTTTGTTTCTAAGACATGCCGATTTCCGTACGATGTTTTCCTTCACCGTTTTGAGAGTGATGAAATAATTACCAAAAAGTAAAGCGCTTACTTGGGTTCGAACTCACGAACTACTCTCGTAAGTCACGGCCTTTACCACTAGGCCACCACTGCTCGATTTGTGCCCGGTTGATGGTAATGGGTTTTCGAGAAATGGCGAGCCCTTACATACATAATTTATTATAATTAACCGCAGTATATTTTATGTTCCAGAATTTAGTGGACGTTGAAACCCGTGTACTGGAACTAAGGTTGGATCATAATCGCATCTTTAGCTTGGGTGGTGCATTGATGGGGTTGCACGGTCTCTTGAGACTCAACCTAAGCAATAATTTACTGCAACAAATTTCACCAGACGACCTCATAGGCCTTGAAGATCTAAGATTGCTGGACGTGTCTCATAACCATATTACAACACTGGAAGAAACATCAAAGGTTTGTTTAAATACTGGAGCATTAACAGTGTTCTTGTAACGCTTAGCGAGCTTTTGCGAGTTAAATCATTGTTTTGTTTTATGTCATTCGTTGGTGTAACAGCTGTTGCGATGTACTTCACTTACATTGTATAATTAATGTATTCCGTCTTTGTTTCCAGACATTTTTGCCATCACTTGAGGAACTAATAGCCCACCATAACAATATCACTCTGCTTGATAAAGATTTCCATGGGTTGCCATCGCTCTGTATAGCTGATTTGTCGTTTAATGGAATTAAGACCGTTAATTACGACGTTGTATCAAAATCTCGATGTACTATTAATGGAGTTCCTAGCGTTTTAAAGATTTATCTTCAAGGTATGTATGTTTTTTTGTAGAATAAGAACTTTATCATTATAAACAATACCAAAAGAATTAAAGGCTATACCTATGATAACAAAAATTAGGATAACTAAATTATGTTTTAGCTTTCATTCAATGCTAAAATGGGGTTAAAAATCGAAACGCAAAGCGAATTTAACTTTATTGTAATTAATATTAGCTACTTGTAGTTGTAAAACTGCTCTAACGAATTATTAAGCTTTGCGAATTCTTTTCCACTATTGGTTAGACTCCCTAAGGAAATAAGAAACAATAAAACGCATGTGCTCGTGGCTCGACGCGTCATTCATATTTTAGAAGCTAGCGAAAGATATTCTGTGCCCTGTTGCCACTACAAGTATAGGATATTACTTTACAGATAACCCTGTCCTATGTGATGATCGCCTGTACGAGCTGATCACGGTACTGGAGGGCTTGAACGCGCGTATCAACGGAGCGTCAACGTGTGTAGCGCCGCCGCCGCCGCCGACCAGTGCGCCCATCCCCATGAGAGCGCTGAATGACGTGGTGCCGCCGCAGGAGACTGTGCCGGTGATCGTGGTGGCGCAGTTGCACGCGGTGCCCGACGCCGCAGACCACGACGCCTCGCTGCTGGTGCCCCAGCTCATGTACCGGCGCGTGGGGGCGCTGCTCGGCCACATACTACCCGAGCGTGAGGGCGGCCTGCCCGTCGTGGTGGAGCCACCCGTCACGCTGCCTCCTGCCAACACCAACGTGGTGGTGAAGTGGCCCGATGAGCGGAGAGTGGAAGAAACGCACCCCCTGGTCGACCACCTGCGACTCCGCGACCTGAACGCTTCGCCGCAGTGAGGGCTCGACCTGGGCGCCGCGCACGCCGATGACTACGAATTGATTGCTTCGCCTTAAAAATATACTGCCAATAAACTAGGCTAGGGCAGAGTGTCTTCTGATTCGGTTGGGCGCATGTAAATTTTGAATTAGATAGATACCATCTCATTCTGTTAGGTCTGCGATGTATTATAAATAGGACGATTCGTTAGGAACAGCGACACCGACACTGTCTCCTAAAAAATTGATCCTATTCTGGAAACATCGAGTAAATGTGTAACTTTAGTTTAGTATGTAGCAAGTATTATCCGGATGGTAAAATTACTACGTAGAAAAATATGAGGGGCGTGTATATAAATTGGTTGAAAAGTGTAATTGCTTATGATATTTTTTCTAATTATATTGTAGAACAATGCTTGTGACCAAATTCGTAGTGAGCATGACCCCTATTCACAGTTGCCAAAAATAGTCCTACATGAATATGATGTGTATGTATACAAAATAACACTGGTTTTGCAAAAGGTTTTAGATATTTTAATATTTATGTTACTAACATAAAATTACTGTATATTTTTCGAAATTTCTACCTAAGTGTCTACCAAAGATAAAATAGTAGAAGTAAGTAACTTCATAAAGATACCTAGTAAATAAGTTATTGTACCTATTTAATTGTAGGGATTTGTCACTCAAGTATGATCAATAAGATCGGTGATCATGAACCGCTGATTGGTGACGTCGTACCATTGTCAGCGTACAGTTAGGTTGTGTTCACTGGTACGGCACAGTCCACAAACTCACTTATCCTCGCGCAAATGCTTCGAGCGTAAGATACAAAGACGATATTTGGTGTAAACCTTCGATATGTCTAAATCACACCAAATGTACTGATGAAGATCGATTGAAACGTAAGGTAGGTAATGCTAATGTTCGTCTATGTATCTGACCCTTAGTATATTATGGCAAGACGAAAACTTGAACAGACTGTGATGTTTTGCTAGTAGAATATTTGTAGGAACTTTCCAAAAACTGGATCTGCCCATAAAATAAAAATAGGATTCTTAGTCAAGTGACACTGTGGGAATTTAGGAATTTTAGGAATTTATGAAAAATCGACATATTATGACATGAAACGTTTCCTTAAGCCATAGAATTTTCAAAATGTTTAATTTTTTTCTATGATTAAATAGAGATACAGAGGAAAAGTAATATGTGCTTAGAAAAATGTATATAGGAACCTAATATTGTTTTAATGTGCCATAGGTATAATAATATATATTTTATATTTATTTATTACTTTGAAGACGATAATAGAATTTGTGTTTTGTATTTTATAACGTTTAAAAACAATCTAGGACCTAAGTAAATAAAATAATTACCTGTATCAATGAGGTACTTGTCATTAGCCATAGAGGATTCCTTGTTATTCGATAGTTTCAACAAAAACCTGATAAACCAGTGTAATTATTGTAGCTGTCGGTATGTCTGGATGCGTGATATTCCGATTGTGTCGATGTCTGATCCAATCTTTGTTGTAAGTGTGGCAAAAACAAAAGAACACTTTTCACTATCTCCATTTATATAGCTTCATCACATTCACAAATAAGATTGGTTCAAACTCATTAAGTTAAATTAGTTGACAATTTAAAAATAACGAACAATACTAAAAGCCTGTTAGCCAAAGTACATCGATTACAGTTCCTTCGACCTTTTCGATCGAAACCGTACCTAAGATAACTTATGTAATTAACTACTATAATTTCTTAAGAATTAGATATTTTGTTAGTTTAATTTAAAATATCGATTAACAATTACTAATAAAAGATATAAGGTGCTAACCATTTTCATTTATTTATTTATTGCCCCTTTGCATATAAAGTCCCCAAAAGAATTGACTATCTTACCTCCCCAAATTCCTGAAATTTGGGGTGCAGGCCGGTTATCTATCTTATATCTATTCTGTGTCTATTCCCATAGTAGCCTATCATCTTTTGTCCTTAGTTCGGCTTCATTCAGTAGCTGATTTCAACGAAGACTTCACAATTCGGTACTTTGTAGTATATAGTACAACTGGTGGCCCTAGATTGAGTTTCTTTTAACCATTCGATCTAACGCATCAAGTTCGCTTTCGGCGCTCCGATTGGACCTTCACCAAATCAGAGCCTACCGGAGCGTTGAACGCGCTCGATGCGTTTGATCGAGTTGATTAAAAGAAACACACTAGGGCCACAGGTAGTAGCACCTGGCCAGGTAAAGTGTGCTCGCAAACACGGTGCACTCCCTTTCTTCAAATTTATAGTATGATGACATGGCAACTCGAAACGACTGAACAGTTTAGGCGTAGAACCTCATGATCAGCATTCTGTAGGTAATATACACCTGCCTTGGTTAGCCACGCTGGCGCAGGTTACAAAGGGCTTCGGTATGCTCGGCATATTATATACTACTAATACGTGAAGCAACAACCTCGTACCCCTTTATACGAACATTACGCAGACTAAGGAGTATGAAATTTGGCAGTGCAGACAGCTACTTACTATTTTTGATTTAAATGAATTATTGGCAAATCATTATTTCAGCCGAAAGATGTCCACTGTTGGACTGTTGGATATGGGCTTCCCCAATTTGGGGGGGTTTGCCATAATCGCCACGCTTGGCTGGCAGGTTGGCGATTGCAGTGTGGTGGTAAAATGCATAGATAACGTTGTTGCCTATTGTCTAGTAAACCCCTTAGTCTCCTTTTACGACACCCACGGGAAGGAATGGGATGGTGCTATTCTTTACGTGCGGCACCACACTTGACCGCGGGGATGTTTTCTCATGATGTCATGAAAGCTACCAATCCGAGCCTCCATAAACGTGCCAGATGCACTATCTAACACAGCATCTCGGCAGCCAGCATGTACCCACAGAAAGCCTTCGTTTCCTCTCAATGCGTCCATGTCATGAGAGAGGTCCTCTGTGACCCTGTGACACAAGTTCTTAACCTGGGTTAATCTGTTATGTGGCTATTTAGTGTAATAAATGAAACGGTGTCGCATGTAGGATTCCGCGGAAGAAATACCAACAACTCACTTTTGTTGCATTATCTCTGAGCCCATGGGCTACGGCGAAGGTACTCCTCACATCACCTAACCAGTTTTCGTAAACCGCTAATTAAAGGATCAGCAACACCAGATAATCTGCGTAACATAAGTTGTTAATAGTGGTCCTATCAATACAGGTTACACATACAGGTTGAAGAGTCGAGGGGAGGTTAAGCCAACCTGTCTTACACCACACTCCAACCTGTACTTAACAGACACTACGTTCACCAACTTCACAACATTGATTTGAGTTTTACCAGTAATCAAAATTAATGATCTCCTCGAGTAGTGGAGACACCAAATCGAAAGCTTTCGAGTACCTAATCACTTGATTTATCGAAACCTTTTGCTTTTCGAAAGCCTTCTTATACAGAAGCCAAAACAAAAAAAAACCAGTTCGAGACTTATTTCATAGCACCAGTTTACTTACCTATTTCATCACATGTCGACTGGTCACCATGCAGTCTTCACTGAGTGGCCGCAAGGGCGCTTTTTCAACTCAAGTAGCAGGTTCACTGCACTCCGTAAATTCTACAATAGCTAGAGCATACGACAGCGTATTGCTTCATACTGAGGTGAAATTAGAATAGCTCCACCTCAACACTGTCTCACTGAGTAGACACGTTAGATTTCGAGAAAATGTCTGACCACAACTGTAATCAGACTGAACCTACTAAGAGGAGCACCACTTTTTTTTTGCATGGAGTATCATCAAATGACTTCAGTCCCGCTCTGGGCGGAACCGGAGGGCATGTCATACTTTTACTGACTAAAACCCACCCATGTTCCTTCAGTTGCCCATGTGCCAGAGTCACGGTATCTCTTTCGAACAATCTCGCGACCCTGGCAGGCATCGGTCCTAGCAGACCCCTTCAGTTTTGCTGACATTTCTTTGAGGCGCGCGTGGAACACTAGGCGCCGTCGACCTGAGCTTGGTCCTTACCGGGCGGCGAGCTACCCATTGCTCACCGCCCGCAAGCTCGCGCTTACGGTGGCCGGGAGTCCGCAATCGACTCCCGACGCCCGGGGCGTCTCCTCCTGCGGCGGCTAGGGACGTGAGGGCGCAGAGACTGCCACTCCCTCACGCACCCCGCCTCCTCCTTCGCGAGCATTACTGCTTCGCAGAAGGAGGTGACGGCTTGCCATGCCCTCTCGCTCCGTACCATAGCTCGCACCAAGGCCGGACGCGAGAGGTCGCCGCCGCCTATCGCCTCCACGAGGCCACGGCGCGGCGGTGCTCCGCCCAGGCAGGGCACACCTCCACCGTATGCTCCACCGTGTCCTCTAGACGATCCTCACAATGGAAACACCCGGGCGTATCCTCCCGCTTTATCCTGAACAGGAACCCACCGAAGCAACCATGCCCGGTGAAAACCTGCGTCAGGCGGAAGGTGAGGACGCCGTGACGCCTCTCTCTCCACTACTCAAAGAGGGGAGTTAACGCCGCAATTGTGGCGTGCCCAGCGCTGGGTAGCGACAATCGTACCCGCCATGTCGCCATGAGATCCTGCCGGAGCTCTGTCCGCCGTACCGCGATTTGTCGCGGCAGCGTAGTTTCACCCGGGCGTTTCGCCTCCTAGCGCCACTCCCACATGTGGGCGAAGACCTTTGCCTCCAGATCCCATGGCGGCACTCCGGCAAGGAGGCTCACCGCCTCGCACGCAACCGTGTGGTATCCCCGGATTAACCGGATGGCCATGACCCTTTGGGCCGCACTCAACCGGCGAGACAAAGTGCTTCCATTGACTAAGGGTTGTTAGGGGTGCCTAACAACCCTTAGTCAATGGAAGCACTTTGTCAGTCACTATTACGCCAAGCATATTCTATCCCAACTTTTGAAAGGTTCATATCAAGGTGCATTAATATCAAGGTAAGCTGACTTAACGATGGGATTCTCAAACTCAGCTCAGTGTAGCGAGTTCAGTTTTGTGACGAGCGAGCGAAGCAAGCCCACAGACGATACGACTCAACTAAGCTCGCCTATTCAAGCTATGAGCGGTGGCAGCGAACCCTCGCAGTAGACAAGCTAGTGCAATACGCAAGTATATTCTGAAATCGAGCGAGTCAATCGTGCCCACGTACGCCAATACTCCAGTTAATATTCCAGGAATTAAGATCTCAATCACCTGTGTTGCGTCCACGGACAAGCCTCGTCCCTATCTTACAGCTTCCTTTCAAAGAGAAGCTTGTTAAAAGGTCCACTAAATTAGCCAACCTGGCGCACGACCTAACACCCGTTTAGTGACCGAACGCTACGTGTGGACACGAATTTATAAGGTGTTTCGAGTGTTACAACGCGCCAAAATATCGCGTATTCATTTTTCCGCTATCGTTAATTTCTAATTACCATCTAATCAGTGGTCTCGAACCTACCGATTTTTCGGTAGGTTCGAGACTTCGTTACATAAGTATGATTGTTATAAATTAGTCTGTAAGGTTTTTTTAAATAAATAAACGAATTTGATTGTCTTTTTTTTTGTCATTTACGGATTTACCGTTTTTAGCTGGCAATTCTACCGATCTCGCTCTATGACGTTCGAGACCACTGCATCTAATGCTGTTTTGAAACTATTGACAGATTTACTAGATGGCCCGAAGTCTGGCTAATGTGGATTATCCCTGCGGAGGAAGTAGCAGAAACCTATACTTGAGAATGGGTTGCCCGTTTCGGTGTACCATCTGTCATTACGACAGACCAAGGCACTCAGTTTGCAGTTGCCACTAAGCGAATTAGTACAATGGCATATCGTCCTTATGCCAATGGCATGGATGTGAGCGTATACAATTCTGGTCTCATGTGCCACTAAGATTTTTGGGTACGTGCACTGACTTTCGTCCTTCTTGACATGCGATACGCTTTCAAATACCTGAAAACTATTGCTGCTGAATTGATTACCGGATTGCCCTGCGAAATGTTTGTTCCAGGTTCCAAAACCAAGTTTAAGTTATTCGTTTATTTGTTCCCTGTTAATTTATTTAGTTATACGACTGTGCTAAATATGGTGTACCAAATTCTTAACTACGATACGTGTGTGGCAATTATAATATAATTATCTACCAGTTAGAGTTTCACTTCCACCCTTCAATCACATCTTCACCTCTAATAAGCGTAACACGAGACAGATAGAGAATACCTTCCACATATGTCCCCAAAAAGCTACAACGAATACTATAAATCTGATTGAGACAGCTCGTGGATACGTGGTCCACACCGACAGTTTATACATAGAATAGGCCAGTAAGAAAAGCAGCACACCAAAAACTTACGAGGATGGAATACAAATATATTCCCAAGGAAATAAGGAAAACTTCTGGAAGAAAGGAGGCTAAATGCTAAAAGTTTAGCATACTCTTCTGAAACTCTACTCTGAACTCTTCTAAACTTTTTTGGATCTCTTTTATACCAGTTTTGATGCCACCAAGAGACAAGATTTTAATAAAGCGGCCTCCGATGTGAATTTGATTGTGAATTATCTGAAGGTCATAGAAAATTAGACCTTAAAAACAGGCTGGAAAATCTGGATATCACAGATTAAAACGAATACTCGTAGAAATGGGCTACAAACTGCTTAGCATCCTTTAAAGCTAGGAAGTAATGAGAATGGAATGAACAAAAATAGACGACGAACATACCAACGCCTTTGGAACTTCTTTAGCCGATTTATTCACTCTTAATGTTAGTCATATCAGTGGAGAAAGAGATCCACCATTAGATCCATAGATCGCAACTCAGTTTAGCATTAAAATAGTGCTCACCTCAGGATATCCTGTAGAGTTATACAGCTCTTATGTGGAGTTTTGAGGACAGGATAGTTTACGAGAATATGGAAAAAATATGGGAAAGTCTACCTGACTCCTACCTGATAAGTCAAAGCTGCTTGAGAAAGTTGCTGCACGAAACAATCGAAGACGATACCATCATCCCACAACATAATTTCAGATTTAAAATGTAGAGCAGAGGGGTACCTAATTGCGTAACTTGCTTTCAGTAGGAATCGGTTTCATTTTGATAGATAAACAACATTCATAGCGTTGTTTAGGTTGTTGAGCTCAAGTGTGTTCAAGTGTTCGACAAGGTCTCACTGGTCATACTTAATCTGTCATCCGTAGGTATTTATGTAAATAGTTAGAATTAATATTCTAACTAGTAATACTAATACTGCTATAGTTAATACTATTACTAGTCGCCCAGTGGTCGAAATTCGGTCGAATCATTATTTATTTTAATAAAATACTAGCTTTTGCCCGCGACTTCGTCCGCGTAAATATCGGATATCACGGCAAAAAAATAGGCCTATGTCATTTCTTGGGGTTGAAACTTCATCATCATCATCATTTCAGCCGAAAGACGTCCACTGCTGGACATAGGCCTCCCCAAAGCACCGCCACTTTGACCTGTGCTTCTCGCATCCAATGTATTCCTGCGGCTTTCACCAGGTCATCGGTCCATCTTGTGGGAGACCTTCCAACGCTACGTCGTCCAGTACGCGGTCGCCACTCTAGAACCTACCGACTCCATCGGCCATCTGTTCTGCGAGCAATTTGCCCTGCCCACTGCCTGGGTTCAAACTTACCCCGTACCAAAGTGCATCAAAATGATCATCATCAACAAATAAAAAAATTATGTTTCCTTTGTAATAATAATGTTGATTTTTATAAATAATTTATTTTTAAGGTAATATAAGAACACTTTCAATATAGTTGAAGCACTGCAGAATCGTGGGAGCCCCAGCAGCACCCTAAACAGTAGTGTTATTGAACGCGTAGGGCGTGTATGACCTAAGTATGTAGTTAACCCTCAGGCTATACGTGTAAAGTGTTTGGCAGTAAGACTTAATAAGAGTAATTTTCACTTGGTTATTGCTACGCGTGAACCTACGGGCCAACAAATTAGACTGGATAGCCAAGGCCGTACGTGGTCTACATCCACGTTATCCCTTAAGTCCTCGGAAACCCAGTGGCCCAGATACTCTCTGTTTAAGGGTGTAGGTTGGGTACTTACCCTCTTAAACAAAGAGTATAGGTTGGCAAAAAAGAGTCTGTCGTGGTAACCATTGGAACTAAAATATATTTTTAGTGGCAACACTGCTTTGTTTATCATCAACAAGTAGCTAATCTGTCATTATGTTATGTTCCCAGTTGTATTTTACTTATTTCTAATTAACTATCAATGATTAATGCTTTTGTACATATGAAAAATGAATAAAACGCTAAGGAGTAGTGGTGTGAGCTGTGATATACCAAGTTTTCGTAAGAAATTTGGCGGAATCCGAAGCGGAACAAATTTTGTCTCCGATTGACAATGTTTTCGAAAGAACTGCCGACACGACAGGTATTTATACAAGAAATTTATCTTTTAGTCAATGCCAGTCATTGTTTTTCCTTTCTAATAGTAAGTTTTATCGGTATTATAAGTTTCAAGCCATTTTATTGTTTTATTTACTAATAGTTTATTGAGGTTAGGTTTTCTAGTTTGACAAATCGCGTGTACGTTGACTCTAGATGTTTGATGCTTGAAATTGAAAAATGTACCTACATGGAAATCATGGAACTAATATGATTGTCTTTATATTTTTTTCTAGGTAAATCTCACAGTAAAATTAGAGAAATTGTTAATGAAGGTGAAGAAAATTAAGGATTTTTTCTACACCTGGAGAAACACCAAAACAGTTGGCGGAAGAACGAATTAGACGATTTCGTGTGCAATTAGACAAAAAGTTCAACACTATAAAGAAATAGGCAAGTATTTCTTTTTGTTAATGCTATTATTGCATACCACAGTAAAAAAAGTATAATTTATATTTATCATTTTTCAGGTGTCTATTCTACGTAATATATTACCTATAGTTTGAGGAGGCGGGTTGTAATGGAAGCCGTAAACGTCTAAGAAAGATTTTTACACTATTTGGATTTCAAAAATAAGAAATGTAAAACTGACACATCAGTGTTAATGGAAAAAATCTATCATAGCACCGAAAAGGAATACACGAATGATGTTATGTTACGTTTTTCTTTTTAAATAAAATCTAAATTTTAGCGTGTTATTTCATTTTCATTGTCATGTGAATAGTGATAATGTTATGTACCCCACATAGACATACCTGACGCCTTCATTAGTCAACTGTTCAAGTTTATTCGATATTGCCCGTACCTTTCGAATGCGACATGTTATAGGTACTTTCTGACTTCCGATTAATTTCCGACAGTAAGCAGCTGTAAGTCGCATTCTTGTCGACTATAAACTGTCAGCATTAACAGGATTCGTTCAGTATCATTCATGTCAAATTTGTTACAGGCATACCAACCATCGAATGGTTGTGAATACCCTAGATGGTGGCCGCAAATACGATTGCTGAACTTTATGTCTTGTGTATCGGGTTCAATCGGCAATCCCTGAGTGAAATTTATTTATTTTTTAAACTGAATAAGTTTTCATTATGTTATTATGATGGCACTCTTAGATAAAAGGTTATTCCAGCGAAATAATGCGCAATGTACTAAATACAATGAAAATAAAAGACTGTGTGCCTATCAACTCTTGAGATCTTGACTGATGAGAATTTCTGGGATCTCGTGTTTGTGGATTAAAACAACAAGTATCTTATCACTTTTAGTCCTAGTATACAGGGTGGCCATAGCTGCTAAGCAGGCGCCCTCATTTTTTCCAGACTCTTTTTTGCCAAGCTGTATCTAAGGTGACTGAGGTCGTACAGTCACATAATTTTTGCCTCACCCTATAAATACTAGGAGTTCACTTTTAATTGCGTTGTATCTGAGCTCATGGGCCTCCGTGTAGGACTCATAAATCCGTAATAGCTTAATTGGTTAAACGATTAATTTTTATTAGTATGTCTTCCAAACCTTAAAAGCCCAGTTATCGGAAGGGGACTTATCTGTCAAAATCACATCGACTACAGCTATCGATCCAAAACTGTTACTATCGCTCTCTCACTTTTTCATTATGAAAATGATAAGGACAAATAGTTTTTAACCATAAACTAGAGTTAAATATTCAGGTTTTTCATTAATGTAACAAAATTTATTAACTTTAAATTATTGTTTTAATTTAATTTTTAATTACTTGGAGGTTTTATTTACTGCTCGAAGATTTTTTGCATAGGAATGCCCTGTTTAATTTAAGATATTCTGGGCGATCTGTACTTGACAATGCGAGTGAAAAAAAAAAACAACAGTTGACTTTCTTGTTGCGTTGTGCGAAAACTGCGATTTACTGCAAGTCCGTCTGTTGCCCCGTGAACAAGTGTGTTGGTCCCGGTTCGTAGGGAGACCTAACAGCAACTCTGAACAGTCATCATCACCGACTGAGGTAATTTTAATCGCCTAGAATCAGTGTGTGTTACATTTGCGACATGGTACCACCGCGGGCCTACCTTCATTACCCAATGCAGTGAAAGAGCCAGTTTGGTTTACCAAAATGACGGACGAAATTACTTTGTACGAGACGGGCAGTGATGCCTATCCCGACAGTCTTTTTGATCTGTGTATGAACTATATAGTGGTGAATCTGAATACTATTACCGACTTCGACCCTGACACCCGATGGCGCCGCCTGAAGGATGATGTTATATTACCAGCCGAGATATGCGAGAAATTTATCCGCTCATATCAGAAGAAATACCGCATCAACGATAATATTGCGAATATGTTTCGCGATAAATTTCGTACCAGGATCAATACTTTAAAATTACGAAACTCCCGGATCACTGACGAAGGACTGCGTTGCATGATGGAGCACCAACCTTTTGAAGTAGAATTAAACCAATGCGAGTATCTGTCGCACTTATCCCTGGAAACTATAAGTACCAACAGTCAGAACCTGCTCTCTTTAAAATTTGGTCCCCTGACTTATTGTTTCCCTCAGGATGAGGATATTTATAGGCAGCGAGGCTATATTATCTATGCCCCTAACTTAAGGAGACTGACAATTCAACGTCGAGGTCTAGCAATATTTCCATTGCTCTTATTAAAGCCACTACAGCACCTGACACATCTGGACCTCTCTGAGTGCACATCGGCCGGCTCCATCTGGGCGCTCACTGATATGACCAATCTGCAATTCCTTGTGCTGCACGCTGTACCTTGGACTCAAGATTTAATTGATTGGATATCAAGAATGCGCTACTTGAAGCATTTGGACATATCACAGTCCAATGAGAGGCATGGAAAGTATTTTACCCCTAATGCAGTTTTAACCCAACTAGTTGAGAGTTTACCGCTATTGGAGTCATTGGATATATCAGGAACGAATTTGGCGGGGAACGGAGCTGCAGCAATTCAAATGAACCAAGGATCTTCTTCAGACAATATTGAGGACATCCGCTGTGACATACCTGGACTGGTGAGCCGTGTGCACCGCCCGCTAGAGTTCCTCGGTTTATATGGCACTCATCATGGAGCCTGCAAGCGGCATGATATACCTGCTAAAGTGGTAAGTGTGGTGTTTTTTTGTAGGTTTTTTCAATCACATTTATAGGAACAGATTGCCCACAACACGGTAAGTTGTCTGCATCATTTCAGTCAAAAAAATATTACTGCTCGAGGCCTCACTTTGCAAGCAGGTTAACGATGGCAGTATGGTAAAAGGTATAGAGAACACTGCTCTAGTAAGTTCCATAGTCGCCTTTTACAACAACCAAAGGAATGGTTGTCTGCATAACCAGATACCTAGGTAATAGGTAGAATGGGCTGGTGTCCGCAGCCCCACGTCTGAGCGCGTGTTTTGCATAAGGGTGGGAAATCAGTTATTCAATCCACCTCAGCTCCTCGAGGAAGGCCAACATTGCCTTAAAATGAAAACCAAACCAGTCACATTGCTCATACCTCTCCATTCCAGACTTTACTAGAAAATTACACACACTCTCTTATAAACATCAAAAATATTACAACCTTTTTGTGGAGTAAGTCGGGGTTGATCGATTAAATCAATTTTTGATACATAAGAAATATAATATACTAGCTTTTGCCAGCAGCTTCGCCCGCGTGGAGGTCGGAAATTATCCCGCGGGAACATACTACCGGGATAAAAAGTAGCCTATGTCCTTTCTCGGGCTCTAAACTATCTGTGTACCAAATTTCATTTAAATCGGTTCAGTAGTTTTAGCAGGAAAGCGAGACAGACAGACAGACAGACAGATAGACAGAGTTACTTTTGCATTTATAATATTAGTTTAGATTAGATATTAGTTTAGATGAGTGACTGAAAATGTTCATGTGTTTGTTTTTACTTTGGCACCTATATAGTTAATACTGGAATACTGCAACACTGCTGGGCAGTTGTAAAGTGGTAAAATTAAGCATTATAATAGTATTTCCTTGAAGCTCTATCACAAGGAGCTGCTCTGCTACTAAAGCAGTGTACATTTTGAAATAATCATAAAGAAAGGTATAACTATAAACTTATAATAGTTATGTTTCAAAAAGCAGCAACAACTGTATAAGCATTGGTTAGTCTTATTTGTAACTTTCTGAAATATATCAACAGATTAAGGGATGCCTTAGAAGGGCATAATTATAGTAATACAACAATAACTTACACACACTTCTATGACCTCTTTATATATAACAGTGTTTTTCATAATTAAATAGTACTTGCTTGGGAGTGAGTACTAAATGAAATACACTGTACACACTCAAAATATACTGCATTAATAAAACTAATATTCCAACTAATATGAGTTTACTCCACAAAGTAATATCTAATTAAATTATTTATTTATAAGGAATACATTATGTCAGATCCAGTTGAATAAAAATCAGTCTACTGTAGGAGTAAACCATCTTCTACCATCTTGTTTTATAATGATTCCAAGTTTACCATCTTGTTTTATAATGATTCCAAGTTTACCATCTTGTTTTTCAAGCAGATGAGATAAAACATGTAATTGACATAATACAACAGTATTATCTGTCTCAGTTGAATAGTCTTTGTTTAAAACGATTTGTGTTTTATAGTGTGGTCCTAAAACATGTCAGCAGTTTATTTTTTAATGATAAAAGTAGCAAACTAGTGATAGTTGTAGTAGATGACTTTCACCTCTCAAATATGTGGGCAGTTTGTGTTTGTGTAAAGTTTTTGGCTGCATTTAGTATTATTTAACAAATGAAATGAGTACCTACTATAAGAATTGTACAGTTATGACACAACAAAATATAACAAAAAAAAAACTGTCAATAACAATGAAATGTTGCAAGGCGAGCACGGCCTAATGTGATAGGATTTAAAAAAATAAATAAATACTGGCCCATCGGCATGAGAAGCAGGGTCCAAGGTGCTGGTCAGGGCTCTCTCTCGACAGAGAGGAATGGAGTATCCAAAAGTACTGCTTTTTTAATCAAATATTTGAACCAGCTGCGGAATGAGGGTCTCCTAAGGTGTTGGTTGAGGCTCTTCGCTATTAGGCCATCTTGTGTGTTTAATATTATTACTTATTTAAATTAAACTGAATTGATATATACTGTGGTGAGTAATACTTGTAAAACTAGGTTAGTAACATTTCTCATTAAATAAATAAATTCAAAATAAAAGTAAAACAAATTCAAGAACCTATAACTATGTCCACTTCCCGCTGCACCAGACCTGCAGCTTATTCACTATCACCTTTCTTTCAAAGACTCTAAGTTGATAACTTGAATTGAAGTCCGAAAATATGTTGTGGGAAAAAAACTAGAAATAATTATTCTTTTGATATGGATAATGAATGATTTAGGCACTAGAATTAGAATGATTTAGGCACTAGAATTAATGTGCAACACACAAAGGGTATATCAAATCGATTGATCTATCTACTTTCGTTGTTTCCATAATACATTTAAAAAAATAGCTTGAAATATAACTGTTTGTAAAAGAGGTAATCCGGGAAAGTGCTGCTGCATCATAATATAATATAAATGTATGCTGCCAAGTAGTGTTGCTTTGCTACTGCTTCAAGGATATGAGTGGAGTAATTATAGGCAATTAGGTCATTTCAGCGTCATCTCTGGGAAGAGAACAATGCAGATGTCCATAGGAGGCGAAGACCACTTATCATCAGGTGTGCCACGGTTTTGTTGGCCATCCATAACATTAAAAAAATACTTTTTTTCTCTTTCCTCTTGACAGACTGTTAGCTCTGATGGGTTTATTTAAATTTTGTCTCCTTTGCGTTAGATTTCTGGCGACGCCAACGAAGAGCAGATCCTTACTGCAGCTCGCGCTTACATGGAGAGACCAGCTATGTTGACTCGGGTCCTCAACGATCTGTATTATCTGTTCCGCTATGAGAACAATGAATATGTAAGCCGCGCCCTTGGCGTCGTCCTTGATGCTATGGACCAGCACGTTATGGAGAAGCACATTCAGATATCGGGAAGGTACGTGACCATTGTTTATGATTTTTACTTGCCATATAATTTGAGAATATTTTCAAATAGACAATAAGATGACATTCTGGCAATCAACACGGACGGCTTATTTCAATCTGTGGCGTAATACATGCTTTTTTTAAATATGATGTGATTGAAAAGGAAATACAATTTTTTCTGTATTAAGATATTACATTTGTTGTCAGTCTCCAAGGTCTGACTGAAAGTTTAAAATGAAAAAAAAAAAATGGGCTGACCACTCATTATAGACCACATGGGCAATCATTCGATATAAAATTTTTGGATAAAATTTTCAGTTAACTGTAAACTGTGCAACGACGCAGTTGGTTCGATCAATACGTTCACCTTGAAATAGCTGGGGCATGGAAGGGGCGGAAAAGAAGCATTTTCCAATAATACCTTGATAACCTGGATTCATCTCGAACAGTTTTAAAATCTGTATGATCTTCTAATGTCGGATATTGAAAAAGTATATAATAGCATTATTAAAATTGACAATTAAAATGACTGGCCTGTTAGTCTAGTGTTTAGTGCCCTGACTGCAAAGACTGAGGTCGTGGGTTTGATTCCCACCCAGGACAAATGTTTGCGTGATGAGCACAATCATTTGTTCTGTGTCTGGGTGTAATTTATCTATAATATGTATGTATTTAGAAATATATAAGTATGTTTATCAGTTGTCTGGTTGCCATAGTACAGGCTCTGCCTAGTTTGGGATCAGACAACGTTGTGTTGGTTGTCCTAAGATATTATTATTATAAATAAAATTAAAATGAGTAGTATTTAATTTGGTCGTATTAGTGAGGACGATAAGGGCAAGAGAATGGTGTTAGGTGCGGTAATATGCGAAGAGGACTGGTGGACTAGTGGTGTCGGCCGCGACTTACGAGTGTGCTTTAAGTAAAACCATTTTTTTTAAAGCTAATGCTTTGTTTAATTTCATGACCACAGCTCTTAAATCGGTGGAGGGAAAAAACGTGAGGAAACTGACATGTCCTAGAACAATACATACATTCGAAGACATGTGACAAACTGGGTCTGCGTGGTGGATTTCGGTCTACTACTGAGGAGGAAGGAGGAATAGGTTTAAAGATCGAAGCATGCGTTAGCGCTTACATCCTCTTTTTTTGACATAGTGAACTTTTATTTCACAAGCCAAGTTACAAAACGCGAAATAATAAAAGCTTAGGTGGTTATTCAGTTATGGCATCATATCCAAATATCAAACCCACGAGATGATCTTTCAGTGCATTAAGATTTTATCACACCCACCTCCTGTATAACAAATAAGTTGAAGGTTCAAAAGTTTTTGTGCATTTTTAGTGCCACCCTATTCTACATAGTAAAGGGAAGAGAAAAAGATCGCATTGGCATCAAGATGAAGAAGCGCATCATCACGGCGCTGCTTGATGGCATGGAAGCACATCTTGGAGATGACACCATGATGAGGAATGGCTGCCTCACTCTGTGCCAGTTCAAGATCCCGTCTGACGTGGTAAGTTTTGTAAAGTTTATTTTTTGTGTGTAGGCGCCATCTCCACGAATAACAGGATCGTTGCAATCGTCATGCCTTCAAATTATCACCGCGATATTATCGCCGTGCTGAGGCTGTTTTATGTAGTTTCTATTGAGTTTGATGGATTTAAATGTTGATGGATCGTAAGGGAGAGGAAGACCAAAAGAAAGACAAACTTGAATGAGTATTTCTTTTCTTTGCGTTATATTATATGAAAGATGTGAATGATAAAGTGGTGACGTGGAGAACAGAAGATAAAAGATGACCACGATTATCACTGCGATTCGCTCTCCAGTAGAGATAGCGCTTTTTTATGCTGCCATGGCTGTATGGCACATCAAGTTGTAGAAGCATTTTGGCTCTGTAGTGTGTCATCAGTAGCATTCATACTAAGTATTTGTAAGTATTAAACTCGATACGCCATATTATCGCCTAGGTATTGTATCTATTCTTTAGGTATTATTTATTCATAATGCTGGGAAATAAAACATGTGTGGATGGCTTTTCCACCTTGGTTCCAAGTTAATTCAATGAAGTGAAAATGTGCAATGTAAGCCACCACTTTTCTTACTAATAATATAGTGGAATGGAATATCTTAGGTATTCTATTGTTTTGTATAAACATAAACTATATGAGAATGTTTATACGATTTTTCTGGACACGATAAGTATTGTTCAGTATTGGTTTGAATTTCCATTAGATCGAATCTGCAACAAGTTAGCGAGATTATTATTTGATCAGAACTTAGTATTCCTATAAACCACCGTTTTTGCAATGGCTTCAATATACAATTATACGTTTTGACATTCGGTAAATTTCCAATTTACTATCGCTATCATGTCTGCAGCCGTTGCTCAGGTTGAGGGGGAATTTCAGGCTGGTGGTATCAACGGTACAGAATCTCGCACATAGGTAGACTAGATACAATTTTCACGTTATAATTTCCCCGAGATGAACGAATTCTCCCGGGCTACGCTCGTGCTCTCCTACGTCAGTCTCCCCGCAGTCCCCGCACGGGCCCCACCCGCCCTGTTGCACCGGTGGGAGTATCCAACCATCCACTACGTACAGCGCTCCACGAGCATTGATTTAATGCTATCTCTGACATTTTCATCACAGTTCAAAGTCAAATGAAATGTCGAACGAATAACTGTGTTTCAAACGAGGTGTGTTATGGATATGAAATTTCGGATACGGATTAGTTACGGATTAATTTTCACGTTATAATTTCCCCGAGATGAACGAATTCGCCCGGGCTACGCTCGTGCTCTCCTACGTCAGTCTCCCCGCAGTCCCCGCACGGGCCCCACCCGCCCTGTTGCACCGGTGGGAGTATCCAACCATCCACTACGTACAGCGCTCCACGAGCATTGATTTAATGCTATCTCTGACATTTTCATCACAGTTCAAAGTCAAATGAAATGTCGAACGAATAACTGTGTTTCAAACGAGGGATGTTATGGATATGAAATTTCGGATACGGATTAGTTACGGATGTAGGAATGATTATTATACCGGATACGGATACGCATAAGGATATGAAATTATTTCGGACTATCCGTTAGTTTCGGATAATTTCGGTTACGGATATTAAACTTTTGAGGAATATCAAAAGTAAAAAAACAAATAGCTAATAAAATGGTTTTATTTATATGTCACCATTTGGTAGGAATTACAATCAGTCTGTGAGTAATTATTACAGCTATTTAAAACAAAAATTATTATAAATAAATATATATCGAGTGTTATCTAATCGACCTAAAATAAAAATGTCATAACAAATCCGATATTATCCGAAACTTTTATTTCAGATTCGGTTACGGTTACGGATAATTTTTATATCGGATATCCGATAGTTTCGTTTACGGTTACGGAGCTCCCTAACATCCCTGTTTCAAATTATGTTTTTAAGCCCAGCCTGACCGAGGGCCATTTTGCTTATGCAATTCAAAACACACTTTTGCCAAACTAGACTGACATTAAGACTGATATAGGTAGTCGAGTTTTCTTCCCCCGTGGTTTTTCAATGAAAACTCTTAAATGTATTAAATGATCTTTGAAGTAAACTGCATTTTCTGTTAGTCATCATCATCTGCCTAGCCTTTTTTCAATTATGTTGGGGTCAGCTTCCAGTCTAACCAGATGCAGCTGGGTACCAGTATTTTACATGGACTGACTGCCTATCTGACCACAACCCAGTTACTGGGTAATACGATACCCCTTGGTAAGACTGGTTGTCAGACTTTCGGGCTTCTGACGACACATAACGACTGTCTAAGATCTACGAAAAACAGCCGGTACCAACGACTTAACGTGCTTTCCGAGGCACGGAAAGTCTTGGTATGTAAAGATGGTCACCGATCCACGAACTAACCGCGGCAAGCATAGCTTAACCTAAATGGTCAACCCGTGCGGCTGTAAGTATGCTTTGTTAATTAATTGAAGGATTTCTATAATTCTAATCAACTTCATTTTGTATGAGTCTAGTAAAAAGGTAATTCAAAAACGACCTTCCTAATTTCAGTCGTGTAACAGTACTTACGATTGAAATTCTTGAAAGTGCATTTACTCGTGTCCTTGGACACAGCAAAATCCTGAACACAATTTTATAACTTTTAGATTTTATTTTTTCCTACTTTCCTAAGTAACATTTTCTTTTCAGTTGTACGAGTACGAACGTGTGGTACAGATCCTGTTACACGGAGTGGCCGATGTAAACCAGGAGGGTTTCGTTCAGCGTATCGCCATCTACTTACTGAACTCGCTGGCTTGTCAGGTTGATGGCAAGCAAAAGACATTCCTCGGCAACCACGGAGCCATTGGCGTAAGTACCTTTATTTTTTGATTTTCTCTTTTACAGCTATTATTAAGTTATTAAAAAAAACCACCGTCCTCATACAATTTTTCGCTGCGAAACTGAAAAATGTGAGTATCTGGCGTAAAAAACATAGGTTGTTTGTGTTCCTTACAGGTTTAGAATGTAATCTACAAAATATAATTGAAATAACTCGAAATCGACTTCTGATTTTCGTGTTTTAGCAAGTTTACGCATTATATTTTTGTAAAAGAAAAACTGAGTACTTAATTTGCAAGATTTAGTTGCTCCTTGCAGTTTTCTATAGGCAAATAAAAAAAAAAGGTTGACAGAAATAAATTCTAAATTTTGTATTGTGTTGAACGTTCTAACGGTGGTGACAAAGGTTTCGAGTTATTCGAATCACAGCCATTATACCTTGTTAAACTTTGTGACGATATCAATTTGCGAAGATTGGAAGCTACATTGCCTGCGGTCTTGAAATCATTGTGACCTATTTGCATTCATGTATGATAATAAAGGATCTGCAGTGTGAGTGATGCATTCCGCTCCACAGTAGTTACTCTCAATTACAGGAAACGACGACAACCGTGCTACAGGCGGGGAGTAACTAGATACCACGTTATAACATGTTACATGTCTTGCAGTTTAACACTCATTGGTTACTGATACATAACATGTATGCTAGCCATACAAAAATTATTTAAATTGTTGATTGTTCTACCAATGAGTATTAGTGTTACCAATTAACTGAGTTATGGAGGCCAGATACGCAGTCCTTCCACGTAAAATACTGATATTTAGCTGACTGTTAGCAGACCTCAAAAATAATTGGGATAAGGCTCGAAAGCTGCTAACCACTGCTCTCAAAACGGTGAAGGAAAACATCGTGAGGAAACCGGCATGTCTTAGAACCAAAAACTCGAAGACATGTAACATCTACTAACCCGCACTGGACCCGCGTGGTGGATTATGACCACTCCCTCTCACAGAGAGGAGGCCTGTGTCCCAACAGTGGGAACATTATAAGGCTGCCGATGAACCGATGAAGGGTAGGAAGATCAGATACCAATTCGAGTAATTAACAACGTTCAAAATCTAATCACGACAACAATCAAATGTCGAAACCTTGTAAAAAAATTATGGAAACTCGAGGTATTTCTCACAGATTGAGACTGAGATCAGACTGAACGTTCTTAGAACTACGAGAATTGCCCCTCTGATTAGATTGTTGAGTTTATAAATGAAAATAAAACATTCTCAGGAGCACCCGCAGTCTAGATTGGTGCCCGGTTTATCAAAATGAAAAGTGTTTTATTCAAACTAGCACTACTACTACAAACAGCACTTTTTGAACGTCAAATTCAATTATCATCTATAGTTATAATGCCAGCTACAAACTTAGCGTGCTCGTGCTGGGAAGGAATCTTGGGAAGATTCCTTGTACGACATGTATATCAACGATAATTGAGAGGTATAAAATTTCTAATCAGTGGTATAAAATAGTACAAATTAAAAGGATTTTAGTACCATCTATAGTTATAATGCAAGCTACAATCTTAGCGTGGTCGTGCTGGAAAGGAATCTTCCTAGCACGACCTGTATATCTACGATAATTGGAAGGTACAAAATTTCTAATTATTGGTACAAAATAGTACAAATTAAAAGGATTTTATTACCATCTAAAGTTATAATGAATGCATTCATGGTCGTGCTACGAAGTACAACACGTGCTTTAGCTGGGCAACTAGAATCAATTCTATTTTAATGTAAATGTTGACGTTCAAATGTGCTTTTTATGAGCCATTTGGAAATAAATGCTTTGACCGGACTCGCCCCGCTAATAAATGGTGTACTATAGGTACACCTCTGCCCAACCATACGAGGATACATGGCGTGAAATGGCCTGGCGTAAATAAACTAAAAAATGATATTAGAAACCTCAATACCATTTTTGAAAATCTATTCATAGATACCCCACACGTATGGGTTTGATGAAATAAAAAAATTGAGTTTCAGTTCTAAGTATGGGGGAACCCCAAAATTTATTATTATTTTTTCTATTTTTAACCCCCGACGCAAAAAGAGGGGTGTTATAAGTTTGACGTGTCTGTCTGTCTGTCTGTCTGTCTGTCTGTCTGTCTGTCTGTCTGTGGCATCATAGCTCCCGAACGGATGATGCGATTTCAATAAAAAAAAATATGTATTAAAGGTGACTTATCTGCGAGTGTTCTTAGACATGTTTGATGAAAATCGGTTGAGCCGTTTAAAAGTTGTGGGGGGGAAAGTGGGGAAGAGTAACCGAATGTCAGCAAATATACTCGAGTGGGGTCTCAAATGAAAGCGCACTGAAAGAGAATATTGATGAATTAATCGAGAGTGTTCTTAGCTTCGTTTGATTGTACATTATATTAAGTATATACCTATAAAAAGTACAAAATAAAAAATTAAACTTAAAATTTAAAAAACCCCCGACACAAAAACCTAATTTCCCTTTAAAAAGTAAAAAATAATAAAAATAACTCAATTTTAAAGTACCTAAGACTGTATTAATAATTCAAAAAAAAAAACGTCGCGTTGGGGGACCGCTCCGCGAGTGCAGACGTCGTTGACTGCTTAGTTAGGTAATAAGATTATTGGTAATTAAATTGTTAGGTTTGAGGCGGTCCCCCAACGCGGCGTTTTTTTTTTTGAATTATTAATACATTCTTAGGTACTTTAAGATTGAGTTATTTTTATTATTTTTTACTTTTTAAAGGGAAATTAGGTTTTTGTGTCGGGGGTTTTTTAAATTTTAAATTTAATTTTTTTAGTGTAAAAATCTTGATGTGGTTCACAGAATACATCTACTTACCAAGTTTCAACAGCGTAGCTCTTATAGTTTCGGAGAAAAGTGGCTGTGACATACGGACGGACATACAGACAGACAGACAGACAGACATGACGAATCTATAAGGGTTCCGTTTTTTGCCATTCGGCAACGGAACCCTAAAAACACTCATCTGTCTACCTTTTCTGTACTATGTTGGGGTCGGCTTCCAGTCTAACCTAAAACAGCTGAATAACAGTATTTTATATTACTGCGACCGCCTACCTTCACAACCCAGTCACCGGGTAATACGACACTGCTTAGCACGAGAACCGTTTTGTCGACATAACAGTAGACAAAAATGACGTTCCGTGTAGACAGAATCTAGGTAATTTGACTCAGAATATTCTTTGTTTTTACTGATATCTTATCACGTATTTAAAGAAGACTACTACATTTTTTTTTCGAAGTTTCGATGTATCGTATTTTGAAACAAAAAATATACAGTAATATTGACCTTAATCATTGCCTTGGTAAGACTCTATTAACTAAATTATGTAAAATATGAGAAGAAAGCTTTGTTCTTTTATTATCACAATATTGCGTTCAATCAAAATCAAATCCAAATCAATTTATTCATATTAGGCGGAGAATCAGCACTTTTCGAACGTCAATATTTCAATAAACAGTCCACCAAAATCGCCCGCCCTTCACCATTTCCTAAACCTTTTGCTGGGAAGAAGAAGTGGCACCATAAACTTCCCAACATCACAGCTATCTCTTTACTTAGAGAAACTTGATTCTCTACAATAGAAGCAACGTAATTAACATTACGAGACAGAACATTAAATGAAATCATTTGTTATATGTCAGCTAGCTATGCTAATATACCAATAAAATTAAACAGTATAAAATTAAAACAATACTCGGGCAAAAAAATAAATGAAAATGTAATCAAAACAAAATACCTAAATAAAAGCCTCCTGGCATAAAGGGCGTGATAGCTTACATATGCAATGCTGGATTATGTTCACATGGCTGTTACGACCCGAGTTACAACTCGTGCCCACAAATGATAAACTAGAATCATCTAAGTAAAATAAATAGATCTAGTCACCAAAACGATCAGTCACGAAAGGCAGCCGTTCACGAACATAACGCAAAGATCAGCCCCCTAATAATTGAGGGAAGGAGGCAACAGGACCCCCGACGCTACCGCAAGCAGTGACATCTAAAGCAGCATGACGAACTTGCTGAAGGTTGCACAGGCAAGAATAGAATGGTCAATTGTCGAAGTCAATGTCTTTAACCCGAAGTAAAGTTCGCCTTACCGAATCTTAGCAATCTAGGTCCCAACATGGTCTTAAATCAAGAGGTGCTTTTTTTTTTTTTTCAGGATGGGAAATCATCAAATGACTTCTCCCGCTCTGAGTGGAGCGGGAGGGCGTGTCAGACTTTTACTGACTAAAACCCACCCGTGTTCCATCAGTTGCCCATGTGCCAGGGTCACGGTATCTCTTTCGAACAATCACGCGACCCCGGCAGGCATCGGTCCTAGTAGACCCCTACTCTGCTGCTGACATCTCTTTGAGGCGCGCGTGGAACACTGCGCGCCGTCGACCCGAGCTTGGTCCTTACCGGGCGGCGAGCTACCCATTGCTCGCCACCCGCAAGCTCGCGCCTACGGTGGCCGGGAGTCCGCAATCGAGTCCCGACGCCCGGGGCGTCTCCTCCTGCGGCGGCTAGGGACGTGAGGGCGCAGAGACTGCCACTCCCTCACGCGCCCCGCCTCCTCCTTCGCAAGCATTACTGCTTCGCAGAAGGAGGTGACGGCTTCCCATTCCCTCTCGCTCCGTACCATGGCTTACACCAGGGCCGGACGCGAGAGGTCGCCGCCGCCGATCGCCTCCACGAGAACACGGCGGTGCCCCGCCCAGGCAGGGCACACCTCCACCGTATGCTCCACCGTGTCCTCCAGACGATCCTCGCAATGGAAACACCCGGACTTATCCTCCCGCTTTATCCTGAACACGAACCCACCGAAGCACCCATGCCCGGTGAGAACCTGCGTCAGGCGGAAGGTGAGGACGCCGTGGCGCCTCTCTATCTCAAAGAGGGGACTTACCGCCGCAATTGTGGCGTGCCCAATCAAGAGGTGCTTGAAACTGTAAACTCGGCAGTTTTTCTGGGCAGAACAGTAGATGCCAAACTTCAGTGGGGCCTACATATCAAGGCAACTTAGATATTTTCAGCAACAAGCTACCCGGATTCAGTAAGAAAATGACGCTGTACATGCCAAGTTGTAATTATAATTATTGATTTACATATATGATAAGTAATCTGCTTGAGTAACTAATTTGTTGTAGAGCATAATTTCAAGCTAGTCTTACAATTAGACAATTTTCAGCTGTCGTAGTTTGGGATAGAAACTTTCTTCTGAAAAAGTCTACATAAAAAAGGACCTAGACAAAGATCGTTGGAAACGCAATATAAAATGACAGATAGTAGAAGGATTACTTCGGTGCGATGTCAAAAATGGAGAAACGAAATGTCACTTCGTATAGAAAGAGCTATTTCTATTCTTCGTAGAAATAGAAAGCGTCATACTAAGCCTTCTGGTTATCAATATTTTGATCTTCTGACGACCGTCCACGTAACGACTGTCAAGATGCATGAGTGCCGGATCAACAGCTTAACGTTCTTCCGAGGTACCGAGCCTTGGTATGTAAATAAATAAACACCGCAGTACGCAAATCTTCGCAAGCTCTTGCTATTTCCTAATGTATATGTATGTGTGCATTCCTATACCTTCCAATGCCTGTGTGCAAGTAAATCCACTTAACCTAATATTGATGAAATCAAAAGTCTACCGGGTTTATCCGCGGAAACGTAATATCCGATCCCAAAATGGCGTTCAGATACATCTGTAGCGCTAATAATAAATAGTTTGTCGTTTATCTGCGTGGCAGGATACGTAGGGAATTGCACCACTATTATTGATATATGCATTTCATCAGCTCGCACCCCTCTCCGCCCCGTCCGGCTTGCAAACCACGTGTTACCTTGACTGCCTCACGCCTGCGCACGGCAAAGTTCAGTATCACATGCATTTATATAGTTCTGTAAGCCACCGGATCGATGCAGTTCGCCAGGACTCACAAAATGATTAAGTGTGTTAGCATCTCAATAGTTGGCATCTCACAAATAAACACCACATACAGTGGTATCCCGCTCTCAATTATATCTCAGAATTTCACTCCTATACGAATATTGTGTTTATAACAATGATTTGTAATTATAACGAGGCTTGCGTGTGGGACCTCGACTAATAGTTCGAATGATATATGAGACCTGGAGCTCCCAGTTATACCTCAGCATCTCATTCATAGTGGATGTTCAAAACACCAGATATCTTTCGGAGCTTGTGTCAGGCCAATCTACTTACGTTCAAAACCTTTATACGACTTAGAAGTTTCAGTTAAATCTCAGCATCTCATTCCGGTATGGGTATTTCGTTTATACGCTGATGCATACTCTCTTACTTATATGATGAATACTTCGAGAATCCGTAGATTTGTGTTACAAAGTCCAAAGAGTTTTCTTTCCCAGTTTTAAATAAGAAGCCTACCAAAGTTTGTTTCAAGGTGTAACGTAGGGGGTGTTTTGTGTTTTCTAACTGTAAGACAAAGGCCGAGAGAACAATTGTGCTCACGACAGTGCAGCCATATAATAAACTACCTAAAAAGATTCTTACTAAACCAATACCTACAGACTTAAACAGTTGGAAAGTAGCAACTATTACAAACATTATTGCAACTGCAATATCCGCTTGTAACCCGAGCGCGCATCTTCATAAAGATCACTTTAACACATTTTTAAATGGTGACAACCCAACAGCAATGACTATAATAAACATTACTGTGGTTATTATAGTGATACAAAATCAGAGGTAAAATAATTTGTATGTAAAAGTTTCTATATAATGATAGGTATATTTGAGTGATGAAAAGTCTTAATTCATCGATATAGTTATCATTGTAACGTCTTATTGAGAAATTAATTTCTTTAACCATAAAGACAGATTCATGTACAGTACCTATAAAAATCCCAAGAAAGGTTCTTTCCTGAAAAAAAAAAACCATAACCGTTCCTTTGCAATACAAACTGACTACAAATCTTCGACTGGCCTGTTAGTCTAGTGGTTAGTGACCCTGACTGCGAAGACTGAGGTCGTGGGTTCAATTCCCACCCAGGACAAATCTTTGTGTGATGAGCACAATCATTTATTCTGTGTCTGGGTATAATTTATCTATAATAAGTATGTATTTAGAAATATATAAGTATATTTATCAGTTGTCTGTTTACCATAGTACAGGCTCTGCCTAGTTTGGGATCAGATAACAGTGTGTTGGGTGTCCTGAGATATATATATAAAAAAACTTAAATTTAGAACGACAACGCAGTCGAAAACGCTGGCTGTTTTGTACAAGAGTTCCTTATGGAGCTGTGTATCTCAAAGATTTTATTAAATAACTCCCCTGCCTCTAAAGGAATAGGGAAAGAATTTTCGTTATTTTTACTAAGAATAATGGTTTATTTTATAAGAACAATATACAGTATTTCCTAATATATATTACGATATTAAAAATCGCTAGTGGCTTTCACAATGCCCCACAGTGGAACGAATGTATGGGAGCGGTTGGACGTAGACATGTCCGAAAAAAAAGAGTAAAATTATGCCAAACTAATGATGCCATCTTATTCGATTACTTAATGCCTTCATAACTTGTGGTGAGGAATTTCTTCATAACTCCCATATTTCGGGAGTAATTTGAGAAAATGTGAAATTTTACTATGAAAATGAGTGTATCGAGCTCTCTCCCTCCTGATTCCGGGCTTGTTTCAAGTAGCGGTCTCTAATATCATAATGCTAATACTAAGAGCTATATTTAATACTAAGACACATAGTGCGCCAAATGTGCACTTTCTGGGATAAAGAGTGATGTTTATTTTATAACACAATTTTTTTATTTTTTGTTTATTTTGTTGATTAAAACCGTTTTTCTAAAGGTTTACCTTATTACAATAACATTTCTGAGCAGCCAATTAGAGAAGATATAAGCTAATTAGGATATATAATTAGGGACTTAAGGTTTACATATAAAACTGATGCACTAATGATTACTGATAAGAACATTGCTATTATTTAATTACTAAATGGCTCTTAATACACTAATTTAGCATGCATCATTTACTAATTATCACAATAACTAATTACCTTGCAATATTTAACAAAGGATACCTGGGATACCTGGATTTTATATAAATAGGTCACTATTAGTAACTTTAAAATCAGTGTTGATTTACACCTCGTTGTATCCAAGCTAATCTCGCAATGTATTTTCCAAATTTTAATACAAATCTTGATATTCACGTTGCTTTATGCGCACGCGCACATAAAGATTTACGCGACTTTAACTATTTGTTCAGTGTTTTAAAAGATAACAGTTGTGTTCAGTTATGTGAAAGTGCTGAAACAAGTTTAAAAGACTGGTGTCGTCGATTTTGCTACCGCATTTATGCAAAATGGATACAGTCTGGAAGAAGCACAGATAAGTTTCGGAAGAAACATGAGATTTGGCTACAGGCTGCAATTCAATGGCCGGAATTACAGAATGAAAATATGGAACCTTCTACAGAAAATATAAGTGACGTCATCGAGCCCATAATTTCTCCTGCTAAATCTGATGCTTCAACTTGTACACATCCTAGTCCTCGTAAATCTTTTGAGGACCTTAGTAACCGGCAAAAAAGAAGACGCACTGAAGATAGTCTTTCATGCAGCAGTAGCAGCGCTGAAATTATGTTTTCGGCCGAAAGGGCGCTTCAAAAGGCAGGACAAAGCGATACAGCTTATGTTATGAAATACTTGACGGAGAATCCAGAAGAGGCCTCAAAAATCAAAGCCTTCATTGAAGGTAAATCAATTCAGGTACGGGAAATATCCCCTTTGAAGGCATTGGCTCTTTATGTATCGATGAACTTATCGAAATGGCGCTATAACACTCTTCGGGATTTCAACACTCAAGAAGGAGCTCTTCAATACCCGAGTTACTACATGTTGGTTAAAGAAAAAATTAAGTGCTATCCGGCCAAAGAAGATCTCACAGTTACAGAGAGCTCTGCAAAAATCAAATTACAAGCCTTGATGGATTTAACCTCAAGAAGACTTATTAGGTCGTTAGAAACCCCTGTTGATCCCAATCAACAGCTCGTATTGACCAGCAAATGGGGTTTTGACGGATCATCTAGCCAAAGCATTTATCATCAAAGGACGAGTGAAGATGAGCAAATCGATCTTGCTAGTAATTTTATGATTAGTCTTGTACCACTGCGGCTCGTCTCAAAAGGTGTAACAATTTGGGAAAACGAGCGACCATCTTCCACTTCATTTTGCCGGCCAATATTGTTTAAGTTTATAAAGGAAACCAAAGAAAATGTGCAGAGAGAGATGGCTGAAATCGAAGCAGAGATTGAAGCCTTAACTCCATCCACCATCACTGATGGAATTAGTGTCAAACACCAACTGCTGTTGACAATGATTGATGGTAAAATTCATTCCATTATATCCAATACAGCAGCTTCAGTGTGTGACATATGCAAGGCTTGTCCTAAAGAAATGAATAATTTAGAGTTAATCAAAGATAAACACGCAAACGAGGACATGTATAAATATAGCTTAAGCACCCTTCACGCTTGGATTCGCTCAATGGAATGCTTATTACACATTTCCTACAAATTAGACATAAAATCATGGCAAGTAAGGGGTGATATAGCAAAAAGGCAAGTTGATGACAGGAAGAAAAGAGTTCAAGAGGCTGTAAGAAGAGAAACGGGCTTACTTCTCGATGTTGTGAAACAAGGCAGTGGATCCACCAACAATGGCAACTCGGCAAGGAGATTTTTTGAAAACTACACTAAATCTGCTGAACTGACCGGAATAGATGCTATGCTTTTAAGAAAAATCTGTGTGATCTTGCAGTGTATTTCATCAGGAGAGAAGATCAACGTAACTAAATTCCGAGAGTTCTGCTTTGATACTGCTAAGCTTTACGTGGAGTTATACCCATGGTATTATATGCCTTCTTCACTTCATAAAATTTTAATGCATGGGCCAGACATAGTTCAGAACATGTCAATTGTGCCCATTGGTTTTCTATCCGAAGAGGCATCTGAGGCTAGAAATAAAGATTTTAGAAAATATAGAGAGGGGCATTCTCGAAAGCATAGCAGTATCTCATGCAATGAAGATATTATGCACAATCTTTTACTGTCTTCTGATCCACTTGTTACAAGTATCCGTCCAAAAGGAAATAAGTTTGTAAAAAAATCTTCTTTTAAGGAATTTTATGAGCTTACGGATTCTGAGAAAAGTGATATCGAATTTGTTAACATAAATGATTTAGCGGACATCGATTCTGAATTTGAATTAATTGATGATGATGATGATGACGAAGATAATTAAATGATGTTATTGTTTTAAAATGTGTAACTTAGTAAATTAGAGCTTACATCTTAATTATTTATTGTACATTTAATGAAACTAGGTAATTTATTATCAACTTACTTAAAAGTCATACTCTCATCAGTTCTTGTGAATATTTTTGTTAATATATATTTCTGTATATATATAATATATTTATAGACCTCTTAATAAGTCTGTCTGCGGTTTAAAGTAAATACAAATGGGGAAAAAACGTTTTTTTTTTTAAATTTTCATTTCCTTTTATCCCAGAAAGTGCACATTTGGCGCACTATGTGTCTAAGTATTAAATATAGCTCTTAGTAATAGCATTACGATATTAGAGACCGCTACTTGAAACAAGCCCGGAATCAGGAGGGAGAGAGCTCGATACACTCATTTTCATAGTAAAATTTCACATTTTCTCAAATTACTCCCGAAATATGGGAGTTATGAAGAAATTCATCACCACAATTTATGAAGGCATTAAGTAATCGAATAAGATGGCATCATTAGTTTGTCATAATTTTACTCTTATTTTTCGGACATGTCTACGTCCAACCGCTCCCATACATTCGTTCCACTGTGTGCCCGTACCATCGCCACGCCGTCAATTTCCTAGAGATCATCGATTGAAAGAGAATATAATTACGCAGTTAACTAGCATTTGCCACAAGTATACATAAATAATCAGAGTTGCGTCCTTGGCCAAGAAATAGGTCATCCTAATTAAATTTATTGATTATTATATGATTAATTGGATTCCTCGAATTTTGCATCGGATATCAACTGCCACGGTCAGCCTATTACTTACTCTGTTTTTTTTTTTGTACGAGGGGAACAGTAAAAATTTCTACAAAATAAAAACGGAATGACGTAGAATACTATTAATATTTTTATTGTTTCGAAGTAGTCTCCGTTCCTTTCTAAGTTGGAACCACTGACTAATAAGGAGTGGGCCCACACTTCTTGTTGGATCTCTTCCACGCGGTTTTCAAAAGCAGTCAGGACATATTCAGGATTCATAAAACGAATTCCTCGGATATGATTATCTTTTATTTTTGGAAAAAATATAAGTCTCAAGGTGTCAGTTCCTGTCAGGGTCGCGAGATTGATCGAAAGAGACACTGTGACCCTGGCACATGGGCAACTAAAGGAACACGGGTGGGTTTTAGTCAGTAAAAGTCTAACATGCCCTCCCGCTGCGCCCAAGAGCGGGAGACGCCATTTGACGATTTCCCCAAGCACAAAAAAAAAAAAAAGTTGTCAGGTCGGAACTGTAAAGAGGATACGATAGTGAACTGGACCATTGTCGTAGTGGAGGAGGATCCTGCTTCTTGGGCGCTGCTGTCTAACATTTTCCAAGCCAACTGGTAATCTGTGTCCTTTTAACTTCTAGGACAATTGTTGCAATATGACCCGTCCGTCCAAAGAATGAGGTATTATGATTTTACCTTGACTTCTGCCCTTCTTTACTTTTGTCGGCACATCTTCCGTTTCGGATTCGTAACAATATATCCAGCTTTGATCTCTTGTGACGATATCATAAACAGCATTCGAGCCGTTTTACTTTCTTTAGCATTGTTATAATCACATTGTTCGTATAGGAGTGAGATGCGGAGGTATTGGAGTTTTCGGTCGTAAGAAGCTTTGAAACGATTAGTCGAAGACCCACACCTAAGCTCCGAAAGAGGTCTATCGTTAGCGCTAACTTCACACACGTCATAAAACAGTCATTTTATGAGCCCAGAAGAAATGCGTCGATCCGGTGGATTACATACCTAACTTGTATAAATGCATTTCGGAAGTGTTTGTATGAGAGTAAATGTTACACGCAGTTCGTAAGGCAGAAAAAAAATTGTACATATTAGGCTGACCCCACATTAGGCGTGCGCGATCCTCGGGCGCGAGCGCCGTGCGCGCGCCGCGTGAGCGTCGCGTTTAGCTGCCCTGCGGCGCGCTCCCGGCGCTCTAGTCGCGTTCTTACCCCTTCGCCCGCTACAATACTCAATACTTTATTGCATTCCACAATGCTTAGGTGGTAAAACATTTTATTTAGAAACAATTGTGGACCCTGTCGGGCACAGCAAAGGAAAATACAGTAGGTAGAGAGGAGGACCTATTGATTATCTTATAATGTAACTTATTCTAAAATAGTAATTAAAAATAGATGAAATACATGCTTTGGACTTTCCTAAACTAATTTCAGGGATTTATCATTTAAAATTTCGTTGTCGCTATAAATAACATTTGCTTAACAGCAGCTTTTTTAATTTATTAGTAAATAGATGGCTTTTTTCTCTGTCCTTATGGATTCTGGTAACTTGTTGTATATTGCTACTGTTTCGGTCAGTCACATGGTGGGCAGTGTTGTGTTGACACACGTTAAAAATAGAGTCACGAGTGAAATTAATATCGAAAGCTTTATCCTAGAAATACAGAATCGTTCTGCGATATGGGACATGACTACAAAGGAGTATAATGATCGTATTGCAAAAAAAAGGTGTGGGAAGAAATCAGCACTTTATTTATAAAAGACTAGCTTCTGCCCGCGACTTCTTCTGCGTAAATGTCGTTTATCGCGGACGCAGACAAAGTCACGGAATAAAAAGTAGCCTATGTCCTTTCTCAGGCTCTAAACTATCTGAGTACCAAATTTCATTTAAATCGGTTCAGTAGTTTTAGCAGGAAAGCGAGACAGGCAGACAGACAGACAGAGTTACTTTGCATTTATAATATTAGTGTGGATAGTGTGGATTTTGAAACGAAAATTGTCCAAATTGTGACTGACTTGGCTGAAGGGGGTTAAACGCCAAGGCGAGCGCCGCATGCGCGCCGCGAGCGCGCCGCGAGTGCGCCGCGAGCGCGCCGCAGGGCAGCTAAACGCGACGCTCACGCGACGCGCTCGCGACGCGCGCGCGGCGCTCGCGCTACTCACACGCCCGAGGATCGCGCACGCCTAATGTGGGGGAGGCCTTAGAATCCTGCGTTTCAAAACGGGTATAACCGACGGCTCAAATGGGATTGGGCGGGCCACATTAGCCGTATGACCGGATACCGCTATAAGCCGGATGACCGCTGGGCAAAGGTTTGCACACAATGGGTGCCTGAAGATGGACGACGCCACCGCGGTCGGCCCAGAAAGCGGTGGCGAGATGACCTAGATGCGTACCGCGACGACTGGTTTGAGGTGGCGCGGGACAAGAGTTCCTGGAAGAAATTGGGGGAGACCTTTGCCCAGCAGCGGGACAGTATAGGCTAAACAAAAAAAAAAAAAAAAATTAGAATCCTCTCCAAATTTGAATTTGTGCAAAGCCTAAATAGCATCAAATGTATACCAAACAATCCCGATCTTGCATAGGCTATTACGTTAGCAAAAAATAATTTTAATCCATTTCAAATCAGAAACGTCTCATAGGAATGCATAAAACAGTGATTTTTTGAGCCCTGGTGAACTGCATCGATTCGGTGGGTGGTTTATCTATATATATAAAAGAAAGTCGTGTTAGTTACTTCACTTATAACTCAAGAACGGCTGAACCGATTTAGCTGAAAATTGGCAGGGAGGTAGTTTAGAGCCAGGAGAAGGACATAGGATACTTTTTTTTTTTTTTTTTACTTTTTACCATAATCATTTATTTATTCCGTTCGACCGCGTTCCCGTGAGACGTCACATAAAACGTCAAAGAGAATACAAGTCACTATAAACGTTGCCTTCGAAGTACCAGGTTATCATAACTTGACAGGAGCTTACCAAACAAAGGAGTGTCAGCTAGAAAACGCTTTATGCCTTCGAAGTACCAGGTCATCATAACTGGGTAGGAGCTAACCTAACATATGAGTGTCAGCTAGAAAACGCTTACCAGATCACCACCGCGTACCAGGTTGTCAAACTTGGTACGTCTGGGTCAACTAATTATCTATACTAATATTATAAAGCTGAAGAGTTTGTTTGTTTGATTGAACGCGCTAATCTCCGAATCGAATCCGGTCCGAATTGAAAAATTCTTTTTGTGTTAGGTAGCCTATTTATCGAGGGAGGCTATAGGCTATATAACATCACGCTACACCTCAGAGGAGCGGAACAGTAATGAAAAATGTTGCAAAAACGGGGAAAATTTATTCCTTCTGAGAGTTTCCGTTGCGTGCGCTGCGTAAACGGTTAAAGTAACGCAAAAATCATGTATGACGGGATTGTTATTTTTAAAAAGTTCAAAAAAAAAGTCCCAAGAGCATATGTCTATCTTTTAAGGTTGACTCACTATAACTCAAGGAGCGAAAATGGACGAAAACTAGCAGGCAAATCGATGCGACGGGAAGGGTAAGGGGAGCAAAAATTTGACGCGGACGAAGTCGCGGGCAGAAGCTAGTATACTTATACAGGATAAGTTTTTAACCAGTGCGCAAATAACAAATTAAACTTAAAAGAGTTATAATAACCATGCAATTTTTATTTTGATATTATTAGTCCAAAAAAAAATAAGTAATCGTTAACGAAAGATGTTTGTTTTTAAACTGGTTTTTATGGTAACTTGCGCGCGGCGGCGAAGGTGAACTACCGAGCGTAGCTACAATTACCCACCAGCTGTTCGATCGGTCAGAATTCTAAGAATTTCGAAGTACCCACTGCGCGCGGTTAGTGACCCATTCCTATTGTCGATATCATATTACGAAATATGTAGGATGTCCACAGTTTACAGATTTAAAGTCGGATAAAAATTAAAATAAAGTATTTAAAAATTAGTTGAAATGTGTTCTATTACTCATACTGAACCAACAAAAAAAAAATACACCCTGGTTAAAAAAAAAACCTGTATAATGCAAGTAGAGACATTAAACGTTGCCGTGCGCAGGCGTCGGGAGGCCAAGGTTACACGTGGTTGCAAGCCGGACGGGGCGGAAAGGGGTGCGCCCTGATGAAATGCATATCCTCCTGCCTCGCAGATTAACGACAAACCTATATAGTATTAGCGATACAGATATTATGTATCTGAACGCCATTTTGTGATCGGATATTACATTCCCACGGACCGCGCGTTCGCAGCGTCACCTTGTAGACTGATTGGATTTCTTCAATATGAATATTGAAGAAAATATATAAGAAAATATATTAGGATAAGGGAATTTACGTGCACACAGGCAATATTTCAAAGGCATTGGAATGCACACATATACATTAGGATATAGCAAGAGCTTGCGAAGTTTAGCATCCAGTGGTGTTAGTTGTTTTTTTTTTTCATCTTTTTCATAGTTCATCGTTACATACCAAGGGTCGGTGCCTCGGAAAAAACCATAAGCCGTTAGACCGGCTTTCATGCATGCATATTTGACAGTCGTAATGTATGAATACCTAACACATACATTTATACAGTTGAGGTAATAAACTCATTCTAGTTTTACCGTGCACCAAAAGCGACGATACAATTACATTTGTAAGCCATAAACAAATTACGTCGTTTTTTTGTGTTTTCAGTAGGTATTTAGGTACTTATTCCGGAACTTTTATCGGAATTTAGATTATGGATAGTATTTTACAAAGTTTAATTCGGGCGCCCCGTGTTATTAATACCGGTAGCTTCCCCTTTATAATGTGGACCATTGAAACCAGGTATCAGTCAGTAGCTGTTGAGAGTTTATATGGAGTCGTGAGAAATGAAGCACGTGGCACGTTCTGAATCAGGAGGAAGTTCCACGATACCAGTTGTCCTAATAGCATACGATCATCGCTTGTTTGTGCGGGGTTTAAAGTACTTGAAGACCATCGTACCCGTTTCAGGACACTTATTCAATATATGTGTATGCACATGCGGCGCATCCGTTACTCGTAGCGCAAATCACGTGTTCGCATTTTGTTAACACTTTAATCTAATATGCGTATAGGGTCACTTAAGGAGTTGGTCTTTAAATTTTATTTTTTTACTATTCAAGTATCCTATGCAACAATGTCGTCACAAATTATGTTGGCTCGCGCTGGGTTGCTGCTCTCCCTCCGGCAACAGTCGGAAGGATTGGGTTGTGTGCATGCGTTGCACAGTGTTTTATGAAGACGATTTTTCGGACATTGCTTTTTTATATTAGAAACTGGTAGTTTAAGTCATTTCAATGCAATATTTCGTATCCCCGTTTCACTAGTATGTTTAGTTTTTGAGATATAATTTTTTGAAAATCGTCTTTTTTTCAACCAACCATTTAGAAAAAAAATCATATCTCTGAAACTAAATATGATACGCAATCGTGACCTCAGAATCATTGACGGCGTTTTTTATGTTGCATATTTCAGAGTACAAATAAATCTCGGACCTTCGTTAGATTCAGACTTATACGAGGTTTTTCGTTTTTCGTTTTTATTTTTTTTCTCGGTAATTCCGTCGTATTTGGAAAAGTTATTTATACTAAAATTATGCCCTTTATCTTCCCTACATACCATAAAAATAACACATCCTAATTGCGTGGAACCTAGAAACCACAACATTTTTAAGTTTGATCCGTATTCTACGTCGTTAGGGTTGTCACGCGATCATATTATATTAGTTCATATCCGGATCTAAAGTTATCTCTATATTTAAACCAAAGTTATCCACACAATCAGAAGAATCGCCAAACAGGCAGTGGGCAGGGCACATTTACAGTTTAATGTCATTTTTGATTTTCAGAACTACCTCCGATAGAACAATTTAGGGGTTTTTAAAGATTGTATGGAGGAATCTTATTTCTTAGGTTAAAAAACTTAAAACTTATTGTTAGCACAAATTCTTATCAAAATAAAGATTATCATTGGTGCCGATTCTGTTGTACACCGAACTAAACTACCTAACTATCTCTAAAATTCCTTACTTTTGGCTATGAGAATTATAACGCTATTCTGGAAGGAAAAAATCTCTAAATTTAAAAATTTTTTTGACACAACTAAAATCAAAGTTGCATTTTACCACCCTACTGCGATCGCCAACCCGCCTGCCAGGCGTGGCGATTATGGCAAAGCCCCCCAAATTGGGGGAGGCCTAAGTCTAGCAGTGGACGTCTTACGGCTGAAATGATGATGATGATGATGAAAATCGAAGTTGACAATCGTGACTTAACGTGGTATTTTTTTTTCTATTGGCTTCGCAACGTGTTAGTTGTGTGCGCTACGCAATGAATTTTTTGAGAAACGAAGGCGCGCGCAAGAGGGCAGCCTGGACGTGTTCTATAAGGTATTTTTCACTTTTTGTTTTAAAAATATAAAAATATATTACCCCCATGTTGAGATTTATATGTGCAGGGGTATCACATAGGGGGTCGAAAATGTCATTATTTTTGCGATAGGACACGCCATTTTCGAGACATAAGCAAAAGAAAAGGAAAACAAAAAATACAGTACTGTCTTTGCACGTGAAGGCGAGGCGTTAGTGTGAATTTTAGTTCATGATCACTAGTTTTATTGCACACCTTTTTAATCGTGATTAAAAATAGTCAGATTTAGTTAAAATAAATTATTATAGTAAAAATTTTTGGTGAAAACCAGCAAACTCAGAATAGCAAAATTGACATTTTCACTAAACTAATAATTCAGTGCAATCTTAGTGCTGTCAAACTAAAATATAGTTAAGTTGTGTCACTTTAGTTTATTTCAGAATAGGAAATCGTCGGTTGACAGGGATAAACCAAATTTAAGTGATTTTTAGTTTCGTTTAGAGAATTTTGTGACAACAGAATCGGCCCGTTATTCGTTTTTCAAAACTACCGTCGAAATACAGTTTTAAAGGGTGTTAAAGTTTTTATAAAAACAAGCGCGAATGAAGTTACTGGCAAAGTGCTAGTTTCAGTATAAATAACTTATCCCAATAATACGGAATTATCGAGAACAAAATTAATAAAAACTAAAAACCTTTTATAAGTCTGGATATAACAAAGTTCCTAGGTTTAATAGTCGAAATTTTAATAACCAATACGTCCCATTAAATAAAAATTGAGTCATCAAAATTCAGATTCGAAAGTGACAACCCTAGCAAAAACAGTTAATTTGGAATAACTTCTAGATTCCACGCAATTAGGATGTGTTATTTTTGTGGTATGTAGGGAAGATAAAGGGCATAATTTTAGTATAAATAACTTTTCCAAATACGATGGAATTACCGAGAAAAAAAATAAAAACGAAAAACAAAAAACCTCGTATAAGTCTGAATCTAATGAAGTTCTGAGATTTATTTTTACTATAAAATATGCAGGATAAAAAACCCCGTCGATGTTTCTAAGGTCACAATTGCGTATCATATTTAGTTTCAGAGATATGATTTTTTTTCTAAATACCCGGTTGAAAAAAAGACGATTTTCAAAAAATTCTATCTCAAAAACTAAACATGCTAGTGAAATGGGGATACGAAATATTGCATTTAAATAACTTAAACTATCAGTTTTTTATATAAAAAAGCAATGTCCGAAAAATGGTCTTCATAAAAACTGTGCGTTGCTCATGTCAGCCTTGTGGGCTAGACGACCTGAGCCTATCATTAGATCCCTGCCGTCAAAATTTACAGCAGTTTGGCAAAATATATGTGTATTTTCTTTATACTTAACTTTTACAGAATAAATTAATAAAATAAATAAAAAATAAAATAAAAGAATAAATAAAAAGTATTTGATTTTCCGAAATGAGATTCTTTTTATGGATTGAAAAATGGCCATCCATTTCGAAAGTGTTTGAAATAGAGTGGGAGGATGTCCTAGAGACCATCAGGTTTTTTATGAACAACTACTGACTGCGCTTAGTGCGCTTTCTTTTACAGATGAACTTCCATCAAAATTCAGTCTCGCGGTTCTATATTATATTCTAGGGCTGAAACTTGGTGTAAAGTCTGATTTCCAATTCAGTTACTTCGCCACTCACATCTTTATAATTTGCATAAGTACTTTGCAAATCAAATTAAGCAAAACCACACCTTTTCCTTATGGTAGTTTTTGTCTTTCTTTGAGCTTTTGTTTCAAGTGATACAAATAAATAATTTATTGATTCATCGATATTTCTCGGCCTTTTTTCTTTGTATTGAACCCAATGATATTCACCGTTCGTTTTTGCGCGACACTTAAGGGTCGAAGCTTCATACAATATACAGTGCAGTAGCAATCGATACAGTTCATGGAAATAATCGATTCATGTTAAATTTTAATGACCTTCGCCATTTCAATGCAACAGGGCAATGTAGATTTACACTGAAGTAGTAGATATGTTTTACTGTCACCAGACGTTTAGGTCGACGACATTACAGGTCTTAAAACATAACGTTACGCCTGTCTACTAAGAAAGGGTAGGCATAGACGTATCACTCTTTGGGCATTGAGAATAGGTTGGGACATGTAACATGTCCGTATAATTACGGCATCCTAAAAGTCTCACTGAATCAGTTCAGGTTCCGCCAGGATACATTTTGATCAACGTAAATCGTTATTGCAGATAACAAGCATTAACCGTGGAGATGTATATTCGTTTCGATTAACATGGCATAATTTATAAGGTGTATCACAATCGATATTCCATTGTTTCAGAAAATGCTGAATTTGATCTCTGATCGCCTGGAGCGCCGCTTATGCGATGACGTGCTGGAAGTGGCCTGGTCCACCATGTGGAACGTCACTGATGAGACTCCACTGAATTGCCAGCGCTTCCTGGAGAACCGCGGCATGGAGTTCTTCCTGGCCTGCCTCAAGGTAGTCTTTTGTTCATAATTCATTTGTTTTAAGTCGTCATAGACTGGCTAACAAATAATATTACATAATGATACAAGAAGTGTGTAAATGATCAATGCACATGCGTTTCATACGAAGGTTTTCAACACACTTGCAAGGAAAAATTTCTCATCTTTCCTATAGAGCCTAAATTTTTGACAATAATTAACCATAGAACGAAAACGTTAACGTTATAGAAAATGGCGCGCGGGTTTTGCTTTTTCCACATGCCGCGGTAACGACGCGCGGCTATGCATATAAAAGCACTGGCAAAACCGCTAAACAGCCGATATGAAAACTCTTTACGGAAATCGAAAAACGAATGCAAAAAAAAACCACTAGTGTATAATAAGCTGAATTATGAACCTAAATACGTTGACACAAGAGTCACTTTACAAGCGTGTTGAAAAAAATATTACTTTCAAAAAACTACGTAAATTCATCGAATAAAAAATATTTTCAGACATTCCCTGACAAGGAGGAGCTCCTGCGCAACATGATGGGTCTCCTGGGCAACGTGGCGGAGGTAGCAGTGCTGCGCCCACAACTGATGAACTCGCTGTTCCTGACCGTTTTCTTCGAGCTGCTGGACTCGTCCAGCGACGGCATCGAGGTCAGTATCATTACTTTATATATTTTGGTTTTTATTAATATACTCTTCACAGTATATTAGCATTACAGCGCGCAGAGGGAGACATGAGCTTTGAGTTTGTTTAATTAATGATTGCGACATACGGCTTGCTGCCTTTTTTATTTCGTTGTTTTTCATCTCAAATTTTCCTCAGCGGACCGTAACTCTGTTCAGAGCAGCGTTCAAGAAAATGGACAACACTACGGTTACTGCGCTGAAAAAAAAAACGTTGTTTTGTCGACGAAAATCTACAAAATAACTATCGTATGATGCGAAATCAGGCAGGAGAAATTGCCGTGGAATTTGATTGCTTCTTTCTGAACACCACTTCATCGCAGCAACGCCATACTGAAAAACATCTATCATAATCCACTATATTTTTAATTAAAAATATTTGTTAAATTATTTTATAAAAGATCAGCCGATTTTTTATAATATTAAGGATGTAAGAAAACGTAATTATAAATTCTGCCTATAATAAAATACATACACGCTAGGTCGAGTGGAGTTAGTTCGAGAATTAGAAAACCTCGATCAGGCGAAGTTGAAGTATTTGGTCCGTTCCGTGATGAGATGTCCGTTTTATTAGTTTTCTTTTAATAATATATCTACAAAAAATAGAGCCGAAACTAACCGATTGTAAATAGTGCAAAATATGTGACGTCACACTAAGGGATGGTTTAAAAAAAATTGACCCCGTGTGACCGTAATTTCAAATGCAATAAACACGTTATGTAATATTCTTATTTAACATTCTACTTAACGTGATCGTAATCTACGTATATACCTACAAATAAATAAAATTGAAGTGTCTGTTTGTAATTAGAAATTAACAGCTTTTCACTAAATGCATATGAAATTATATACGGTACTTATGTACAGACTTTCTTTAATAGGTTTACGACTTTATCCCTAAAGTTAGGTTCAAAATTGATTGGGAAAATTTGACAGTTTCGGGTAGCTTGAACTGCTGGCGTCTGTACATCAAAAAATATTATTCTAAATGTTTGTCTGTTTGTTCTGGCTAATCTCTGAAACGGCTGGACCTGGCTGGCTGTCTGGCTGGCTGGCTTTACACGCGACTTTCACTGGCAGATAGCTGAAGTTATAAGGAGTAACATAGGCTTTTGTCTGAGTATCACGTCCCTGTGTGATAATTTCCGAACAACCGTTCCGTTTCCGTTTAAGAAGGGGAATAACAAGTTCTTGACCCAACAGGTCAGCTATAACGCTGCTGGAGTATTGGCCCACATGGCTTCTGATGGCCCACTAGCCTGGACCGCGTGTGATCCTCCCCGCGACCTGGTTCTGGACCGTGTGGCAGCTGCCGTAGAGCGGTGGGACTTGCGTGCCGAGCGCAACATTAACTATCGTTCCTTCGAACCGATACTGAGCCTGCTGAATGCTCACCACACTCCGCAGTGCCAGCACTGGGCAGTGTGGGCTCTGGCCAACTTGACTTCAGTCTACCGTGAGTATTTTAGTGCTTCTTATATTTTTGAGTTTTTCCTCGTTTTATCTAGGCGCAAGAAAATGACGGGTGCCAGCTGGCACTTTTAAAATAAATAGTCATGTAGGTTTTTTAGACTTTTAACCTTATTTACTCGAAAAGTACGTTAATATGTTGGACCTGGTGCCGGCTGTCGTTTGTAGATCTTTGATAGTCGTTACGGGCAGTAAGAAGACCGAAACTCTGACAACTGGTCTTATCAACCTCCAGTAACTCGTGTTAAACACGAGTTACTGTGGTCTAGAGGTGGGCAGTCGAATCATCCACGCTAATATTATATAGAAGAAAAATTTGATTCTTGGACAAATTATTTGTACTGGAAAAAACTACTTAAAAAAATAATCCACCTTTGGAAAGCTACATTATTCAAGAATAACATAAGCTATACATTTCACGTGGAAAAAGTGCTAGTGTGAAATACTGATATTAAATGCACTCTTCAACATATCTCTGGTAAAAAGAAAAATTGTAAAGAGGAAATCAGAGTAATTTCCACTTGTATATAAAACCGAATGGTTGTTATTTCCAGCGGACAAGTACTGCACACTGGTGGAGGATGAGGGGGGCCTGCGAATGCTGAACGACTTGCTGCTCCACCCGCGCCCCTATTACGAGATCAAGAGGCTGGCGCAGATCGTGATCGACAACTGCGCGAAGTACGCCGCGCGCGACTCCAGCAGCCCGACGGCATCCGCCTCTGGGGTCAATTAACTAGCGGCTTTATTTGGGGATTGGAATCCCCATATGGTTGAGGAGTAGCGTTTGTGCTGCGACATCTTGATGTCCTGCACGCTCGCCCTCATCGTCTTCGGAGGCGTCTGGTTCTGGGTTAGTTTCTTATAACCTCCAAAGTAATCGGTAGTGTTGCAAACAACAGTTCTGAAACCGTTACAAGCATGGACTTTGACAAGCCAAAAAAACTATGAAATTTATCTTTTTTGATGTTACTAACTGAAATTAGTGTTAGTACAATAAGCAAATTATGGTATCCCTTAACTATAAGTGACTTTTTCCGAATTTTATTCCATGTAATCGAGCTTAAAACGCCTCGTTGTACAAGTCGGATACATTGTAAAAACTCGAACTCTGGCTATACCATTGTTCGTGACCCTTGGTCACCATTTAGATTGTTACGTCTAAGCTATTATTAGAATAGATATTAGTTATTATATAAGTAAAGATATTGATTTCTTGAAGAAATTTTCTTTTTGTGCTTTGTTAAAACATGATCTGTAATGTAAATAATATAATTCTAACTTGTAGAATCATAAATTATTTCGTTCATTAATATTCATTTGCTTGTTACTAGAGTAATCACCTAATATATTATAAACATCAGATGTAGTTATTCTTGTATAATATGTTATTGAAAATATTATAATGCATGTTAAGCGTTTAAGAACATCATGTATTCTATAGGATTTAATTAGTTGTAGCTTATTTCTGAACATCACGTTCTAAAACTTCTTTTTGTTTTTTTTTTTTAATGAAGAAAGGAATAGTTTTTGATACAAAAATTAGGGATGTCACACATTTGATGCGTATCTTCGAATGAGACTATTTTCATTTGTGACGTAGGGAGATATATAAATGTTTATTGAAACACTAACTATAAAAAAATATTCTATCTCTTGTAAGTTTGTCTGAATCAATGGTATTTTTGATTTCTGACACGAAATTACTCGCAATGAGTCATAGCAGCCATAGAGCATTCAGAAAAAGACATACGGACGTAGGTCATCCAAAAAATAGTTGTATCAGCATGATCGCCACGGCCATATATCGTACAGTGCTTACCGGCTGCTCTTCGACTGTAAAATATCAATTTGTTGAGTAAAAAACATCCAGAAGTCCTCAAGCCTTCTAAGAATCCTTTCAAGCTTAACTCTATTTAGCTATTAACCAATCAATTACGGTAATTACAGACCAATTAAAAAACGATTGTGTCTATACCAAATGTGGTATCTCAGGGACTTAGAGGTTAATAGTACATATATAAATTATTCTTGATTTCGCAAAAGTTCGTTTCTAAATCCAAAATTCTTACACCAATAGCTCTTCAAATTTAAAACTCACGTTACAAGGCTGTCTGCTGGGCTCATAATCGTGACACTGTTTAACAAATAAGTATACTTTTTGCTAGTTCGTTAATGCAGCTACCTTTATTTTCGTCTTTCATACTATAACACTTGAGTTGAGCGGAATATAAAATATATCCGCGGTAAAACTACACAAAAGCTTTAATATTGTTATAAATTGTCTTTTATATACCAACTGTTGTTATTCTCGTTTTAATACTTTTGAATATTCTGTGGTTATAATTAATTCATATAACATTCTAAAATCACAGCAAGCATTCAATTGGCAGTTCAGTGATTATTTGGCACACTTTTTACAGAGGGTTTGTTCACGTCATACATACTGACATGATTAGTTATGTTTTGGTAATAGGTCACCTTAAATTTAAAAAAAAAAACTACAGTCATGATGAGGTTACGTAGGTTCGTTCTGTTTCCGTGCTAACAATCAACTTTCATGCTAGTCAATCTTCTTAGTTGTGTGGGATATACGCAATAGACTACTAATCATAAATGAAAATGATCCTCATCTGAACCGACAGGTCTTAAAACAACCAAACATTACGCGATGTTGTATGTCCCGCAAAATGTACATGGAAAATATATTTGGGTACAGTTTTATTTATTTTGGCTATGTATATAGTTGTTATATTTAGCATTAGGTAGTGATGCTGCCATTACTTGGCTAACTTTTAGTTTTATTGCTGTCTATTTATTGTTGTTGCTTAAAAAAAAAACATAAACACTATTAAATCATATTACTTGGCTAGGAAAATGTTCGTGATTGGAATGAAAAACGTTTGGACTTATAACGGAGTTTCAATTAAGAAACTTCGTTAACACCTTGTAAATTCATATTAAAAAGTTATATCCCGATGTATATATATATACTGAATTAATTTATTAATATAGTGAAAGTAGATAATAGATTCCAGTTCGTTGTATTTCATAATTGTACAGTTAGTATAATGATTGTCTATATTAATATGATATCGGGTTAGTGTCATGTGAATCAGGCTTCACAGCACAACCTTAATAGATATAAGACATTAGATTTAAGAAAAATAAATCCCAGAACCAGTGCACGCCCTTGAATAATACGGAATACCTACTGACACTAAAAACGATTAAAGTGATGAAATAATGAAGATACAAATGACGAAATAACAACGTTAATGATAATGGAATAATAACGTGAAAACCGATAAAATAATGGAACTCGAATCACTGTGTACAAGTATGGAAATCATTGATTGAAAGGTGTAAATAAGTTCGAATATTAGGAGAGATTGTCTGAGGAAGATCAACAGTGATTTGATTAGGCAGAAATAAACCAGAAAGACCAAATCACCAGAAAGATAAACGATTCGCAGTTATAGCTGTTTGAAATTGTCTTACATGATAATATAACAGCTGGGTTATTCAGTTTATCCACCGTAAGGTGGATTCGCGGAATCATATGTCCAAGAATTCACCCATGGCTTAGTTGGATAAACGGAGCAACCGTAATGCAGAAGTTTTTTTATTGTGTTATTTTTGTGTGCTGTGTATTTAGAATATACTGAGTTAACTCTCTGTTTGTGTAGCTTTAGAATTAACGCTTTTCAATAGTACATTACTCATTAATGTTTTTAGATGTCTATGTTATAATAATATGGATTGACAGTACAGTGCATGAGGAACACACACATGCTTGGTTTTTGCTGTAAACATAGTTCTGTAAGATACGGCATCGAGTGCGGGCTTGTAATAGATCCGCCTCGTTGCGCTGGCTAGTTCCAGAGGGTTGCTAAGTTAGCTGTGAATGTCAATGTCTTTTGCGGTATTGAATTTGGATTGGACGAATCACGACATTGTGTGTTTAGTTTTCGTAAGGCCAATTTATAATCGATTTTTAATATTAAATCTGATGATCTAGAATCTTTAAGATGTTATTGTCACGAGACACCTTAGGGTCTCATTACACTCTTGCTGTTTAGAGGTATGGAACATATACAGGAACAGTTTACGTCACATGAGAATACTTGGTATTGTTTTGGCAATCTAGTTGGCCTGTATATGCAAAGAGCACTTGATAAATCTAAACTGTTGATTAAGCAGTAGTTTTTAACTTAAACATTTTTGGAAATCAATAGTTTATCATGTTAATATATGTTGTGTACATATCGGTATTGTATCTGACCGATCAATAGGTGTTATGTGTAAAGTTCGTTGCACACTCGGCTCGGCAGCGGATCAGCACAGCCTCAACCCATTGAATCTCCTCACCCAGCACGTCTACTGAATGCCTTCGCATAACCGGGGCGGTCCACCTCCGCGGCGACGGCTGGGTGACAGATAGTTAAGAGCGTCACTCCCACATATCAACCGATACTTCAATGACGGCGACGCTATAGCGCGATAATTTCCCCGCATGCGTTTCACTACCTTGTCACGATGCCGTAATGTAGACTTTCATAGAAAGAATGCTGGACGGGTAGAAGCCATGCCGATCCACCGTCGAGCTGATGCGGCGAGCTTTTATTTTATATAAATTATCTTTGTGGTGTTCACACATGATTGTCTCCTAATATTTACATGATTTGGGTTCCTAGTGATCTAAGTTAATTAATTGCGAGTGCCGCTTTATTGTTCACTAAGACTATCAACACATCTACCGAAACTACTGGAAAATTGTAATACTTTTCTTTACCTGCTAGGTCTTCGCCCGCGATTTCGTCCGCGTAGATTTCGTACTTTCTGCTAGAAACTTTAAAGATTTCTCCACCCTGTTTAAAGGGTAGTTTTGGAAAATTAATGATAATGATATGAAACTGTCTTTTCACCCCCCCTAGGGATGGAATTACCAATTTTCGTCGCTTAATTACGGCAGATGTGTCGTTACGCTATGGGCTTTGTTCCGTCAACTATACAGCCAAAAAAACAAAAAATTGTTTTCCGAAATAATGATTTTTGAAGTATTGATTGCAATCCTATTCGAAGCATGAATACGGATTTAGACTCTTTTGAAATAAAACAGCTTTGGCATATTGGATTGACGGAAATAACTAAATTATGAAATAAGAATGTTTGTTGGATCATTTTGGCAGAACTATATAGATTATGTTGATAATGCATGTATGCATACATCTATTAATTTTATTCTAGAAATATAACTTGTGTTTTGGATTTGTCGTTTTATAGACTTTTTGATGTTATCAAATAAATAAATCTGAGTGTCATTGGGCATTGTTATTCGTGTTGTACCTTACTGTCTAAGGCCGCCAATACATCGATGCCTGCCAGGGTCGCGAGATCTGTTCGAAAGAGTTACCGTGGCCCTGGCATATGGGCAACTGAAGGAACACGGGTGGGTTTTCGTCAGTAAAAGTCAGACACGCCCTCCCGCTCCGCCAAGAGCGGGAGAAGTCATTTGATGATTTCCCACCCACAAAAAATAAGGCTGACACCATGTATTGGCGGCTTTTAGAATTCTAAAATGGATAAAGTGGTAAATAAATTGAGAAATTGACAGAAAAACAAAGATCTTGTATTAGACGAGGGTTTATTATTGCAAAATAATATTCAGGAAAAAAAAATATGTCAGCAATAGAATAGCAACCAGGCACTGTTGTTGCTAAGATGACGCATGGGGCAGGAGTCACCTGAAGATTAGGTAGGGCCCTGTGCGGGTACTTGAATACATAAATAATAATAGTTGACGTTTTTACCATTTATGTAGCGTAACTGTAGCGTCATGTCAAATGTGCATCTGGATTGAGGGCCCATTTTTTGAAACCTTGCGTACCGAAATAAGATTTATAGGGAAATTAGTTAAAAATAGTAAAAACTTAAAGCAAAGGGTCATAAATTTCTTAAACGTGAATTAAAACTGTTATGATGACATAACTTGGGCCCTCAATCCAGACGCGTGCATAAAGTGGCATAGCCTAAATCTCAGTAAGTACTATCTCTGGGTTAATAATTTTTGTTTAAGAATTTAGTTAAGAATTTCTTAAATATTTTAAGAAATTCCCAAATCTGTAAAATATAACATTACCGATTTATGGCGGCATATCTAGGGCCCTCACTTCATTATTGTTTGTACTGAGGAATCTGCAAAACATGAATATATCTGAAGAAATACATAAATACGACTTTAACACGTTTTACTTACATACCTATGTGAATTAGTTAAAAAGAAATAAGGACACAAAACTTAATTGTTAAGAAGTAAATGAAAGTCGAATTTTACTAAAAAGTCTGAACTGAGAGCCCAATATTTTCGGCTTTATTGACTAGGCTCAACCTCATAGATAAACGCAAATTAGAATAAAAGTTATAACTATTTCTTAATTAATTTGTAACATATCGTTCGTTCTTCTAAATGTCATACTTTAAGAGAAAATTGATTTTCAATTTTTTGTAAGAGAATTATTTGTAGGGTGACCATAATGTTCAAAGTAAGTACCTGTCCATTTTGTAAAGTGCATTCGGAAAGTCATAATATTTGCAGCTAAAAGTACTATATACCTACTAATTACAATTTGGCTTTCCTTATTTTTAATGTAATTTCTATAAAAATAAATAAAACTAGAACATTTATTTAGCTTCAACAGTGTTTGCATAAAATTAAAGGCAAACTAACCGACTAGTAGTAAGTTATACATGTAAGTAGTCATCGTATCTATGGATCACTGTAGCACCAGATCAAACAAATTCATTGTGATAAATAAAACACGATCGGTATAATTATAAAAAACTATTTACTTCACATAAATGTTGCCTTAAAATAGTCTTATATCCTAAAAAAACGAAATTGCGAGAGAGCAAAGTAATTTTTAGTGATGAGTGCAACTATATCTCTGATTAAAAATAAAAATCATTTCCATTTTCGGTTTTAGTTTTTTTTTTACTATTTTTTTTTAATTGTTTAGGCAACTTGGCTCATAGTATTACCTTAAAGAGTAACATCACATAAATAGAAATTACATTAAAAATAAGGAAAACCAAATTGTAATTAGTAGGTATATAGTACTTTTAGCTGCAAATTATGACTTGCCTAATGCACTTTACAAAATGTACAGGTACTTTGAACATTATGGTCACTCTACAAATAATTCTCTTTCAAAAATTTGAAAATCAATTTTCTCTTAAAGTATGACATTTTGAAGAACGATCGATATGTTACAATTTAATTAAGAAATAGTTAAAACTTTTATTCTAATTTGCGTTAATCTATGAGGTTGAGCCTAGTCAATAAAGCCGAAAATATTGGGCTCTCAGTTCAGACTTTTTAGTAAAATTCGACTTTCATTTACTTCTTAACAATTAAGTTTTGTATCCTTATTTCTTTTTAACTAATTCACATAGGTATGTAAGTAAAACGTGTTAAAGTCGTATTTATGTATTTCTTCAGATATATTCATGTTTTGCAGATTCCTCAGTACAAACAATAATGAAGTGAGGGCCCTAGATATGCCGCCATAAATCGGTAATGTTATATTTTACAGATTTGGGAATTTCTTAAAATATTTAAGAAATTCTTAACTAAATTCTTAAACAAAAATTATTAACCCAGAGATAGTACTTACTGAGATTTAGGCTATGCCACTTTATGCACGCGTCTGGATTGAGGGCCCAAGTTATTTCATCATAACAGTTTTAATTCATGTTTAAGAAATTTATGACCCTTTGCTTTAAGTTTTTACTATTTTTAACTAATTTCCCTATAAATCTTATTTCGGTACGCAAGGGTTCAAAAAATGGGCCCTCAATCCAGATGCACATTCATGTCAAACTTGATTTTCGTGTTACTATTTGTAATAAAAGGCCCTAAATGTTGAATGTAATGTAATTTGAACTTTGTCTGGTATGACATAGGTACTAGTTTTGTTTTTCTGAATAATTACCTATCTGAGATTCTGAATTGAAGTATATTATTCAGTACTCGTTGAGTATACACGTACGCATCAGAGCGTCTATTGCCTGGTACGGGTCACAGTTCGAGGCTGGCCGACGGTCTTCTAGAAATCCTTTCTTGTTAACGGCGACTACTCGTGGTATCCTGACGCTGCTGTAACGTTCCGCTATACCTATTTACAAGTTTTTCATTTACACACATACGTAAACTCAAGCCTTCCCATGGCTCATACATCATCAGCAACCTATAAGATTCCCACTGTTGGGACACTGGCCTCATCTAGGTGAGAGGGAGCTGGCCATAATCCACCACGCGGGTCCAGTGCGGGTTGGTAGATGTCACATGTCTTCGAGTTTTTGGTTCTAAGACGCCGGTTTTCCTCACGATGTTTTCCTTCACCGTTTAGAGAGCAGTGGTGGTTAAAGAATTTACACGAAGTAAAGCGCCTGCTTGTGTTCGAACTATCGCTCATACATACCCGAGAGAAACTTTTGAACGCCACCTGCAGCGATCTTTACCTATATCCTCCTTGTGCTTAGTTTACGGTCCTAGAGCCCGTAAACGATGCAAAAAGAGGATGAAGTACCTAATACTCGCAACCGGTGTGCGTCTATAAGCACGCCGGTTGCGAGTACTACTCACTTGACGTTTCTGAAGAACAGAAAACATCATAACAGAACATCATCAGAGGACATCTAGTGACCATTAAGGTCACTAAGATATCCTTATAGGCGTAAGGTCCTGGAATTCCCACTCACATCTGCCACGTAAATACCGTATTATGTTAGCCGCCAGTAATTCTCTAAACATGAAGAATTATTTTATGTTTTTAATTAGCCGACCTTAGTTCTTCTAGACAAAAGCTCCCCTTAATTCTTCCACGTAGGTATTATTTTCCTGAGCCAACTTGAACCAACCCTTGCAAAAGGCACCTTGGACGTCTACGTAGGTATACGTCCAAGCCGCTCCGCCATATTTTGCTCGACCAGTTGGGGACGCTGTGCATCCTGTATGTTATTTCATGATTGTTAGCAAGCATGCTACCAGCTTTGCCAGCCTGTTTGCCAATAATAGGACCCATAGTTTATAGTCATTCATCCATACTAATATTATTAATGGGAAAGTGTGTTTGTCTGTTTGTCCGTCCTTCACGGCAAAATGGAGCGACCAATTGACGTGTTTTTTTAAGTGGAGATAGTTGAAGGGATGGAGAGTGACATATGCTACTTTTTTCTTTTTAGGTGGCACACACACACACACACACACTATCAGTCGCTTATGTATGGGAGTGAATGTTGGGTGTGGCAAAAGAAGCATGAAAGTAGAATAAATGCTGTGGAAATGCGTTGCTTGCGAAGCATGTGTGGTGTATATCCGTAAGGATTGAGGAGCCACATCAGATTTTTAAAATCTGATCTCACCATTATTTAGCAGCAATATAGCTGATTTTGCAGCAGGAATTCTAGATTTAGCAGCAAAACATATCAGTAGTTATATTTAATGCAAAAGTGGCTCCTCAATCTAAACGTCTGAATTGAGGAGCCACCTGGAACTCGTTAAGTAATAGATGAATATTTTTGAAAATTTTGTATTATTTAGTAGGTATATATATATGGCCAGTTCAGCAATGTATATATTTTGGATTCAGAAAAAACAATATTTAACTATTTTCTTGTAAAATCAGTGTGAAGGGTGACCATATTATACTCGTAATGAAACCAGGATAAGTAATTTATTAAATTTATATTTTAATAACAGGTTATATCTATCGTACCTACGAATTGGTTATTTAGCAATCAATTTCGCTATAAGTTATAGAATGAATGAATATTGCCTGATCAGCCCCCCTAGCCAAGTCACAAAAGTTTACCGTTCTACAATCGGTATCGCCTCAGTGTCAGCTATTGTAGAAAACGATAAGTTGGTAGCCATGTTGAAGCGCCTGAGTCGGCCGCTCGTTCTACAATGTCTTTAGAAAAACGACACATTATAACAAAGGACTTAGCTCAACGCTAAGTCCTTTGTTATAATGTGTCGACATTACAGAAACGATAAAAAATCATTCTATCATTTTGAACGATGTGAATTTGGCTACGAATTTTCTGTTCGTTTGTTCTAACCACGTGACTTAACGTTGAGCGACTAACGTTAACGATTGCAGATTATCAACTTGGCTAGGGGTGCAGTGCTTATACGAATTTTAGAATCATAATCAACGTAAAAGAACATCTCATCTTTCGGTGTAAGATAGTGACATTTGTAGTGGCCTGTGCCAGTTTCGATAATTGCAGGAATAAAGTCTATAGCACCTATTAATTTTTATGATTTATCCGAAAACATTACAAATTCTGGTATTTCTCTCACTCTAAACTTTTCACAACCATTCAGTTCATATGAAACTGTGTTTGATTGAGTATATTTACACACAGTTTGGTTGTTACAAAACGTACAGTCGGTTTTTTCTTCAGCGATTAAAGTTGCATCTTCTAAACCTTGGATGCCAAAAACAGAAATTATGTTCAAATTCAAAGGCAAAAATGCGATCTGCCTGGATACTGGGATAAAATGGCACGAATCATTAGTACATTTTTTTGTGAAAATGGCACTAAAGCTTCTTCAAGCTACTTCAAGGCTACGTGTTCAGAAATGTAAGACACGTTACAAGCAATGCAACAGCAACAGTGGCTACTATTTACTTTATTTGTAGGTACCCCTAAAATGTGGTCACCCTTCACACTGAATTTACACGAAAACAGTTACGTATTGTTCTTTCAGAATCCAAAATATATACATTGCTGAACTGTGCAGATACATATAGCAGACATTTCTGCTAAATGTTAGTATCTCTGGCTTTAGATTCCGTTGAGATCTCAGGTAGCTGCAGTCAAACATATATAATTAGAACGTCAGGATTGAGGAGCCAAAGAAAATGCGTTCATCTACAAAATTTACTCTGTTTTACTATTTTATTCTTATACTGCAAAAACAAACACAACACCTGCTAAATGATCATTATGTCGAATATATTAATTGATCGCTCACATCCAATAGGAATTCACCTCTTGAGTGTAGATTGAGGAGCCATACTAAAAGTATTGTATTTTCTTTCATTTTAGCGCTACAGAAGCTAAACTTTAAGACAGTAATATGCACAATTACTACTATTATACAAAATTTTCAAAAATATTCATCTATTACTTAACGAGTTCCAGGTGGCTCCTCAATTCAGACGTTTAGATTGAGGAGCCACTTTTGTATTAAATATAACTAGTGATATATTTTGCTGCTAAATCTAGAATTCCTGCTACAAAATCAGCTATATTGCTGCTAAATAATGGTGAGATCAGATTTTAAAAAATCTGATGTGGCTCCTCAATCCTTACGGACATGTGTGGTGTGACTATGAATGATAGGCTGAGGAATGATGTGATAAGAGAACGGTGTGGATTAAAAGAAGATGTAGTGACAAAAATTGAAAAAAGTATGCTTAGATGGTTTGTTCATGTTGAGGGGATGAATGAAGGACGACTCACAAAAGGTATTTACTAGGCAGACGTGAATGGAAACACCGGAGGGGACGCCCTAGAAGGACATAGTGACCTTATTGGTGATGTTCTTCAGAAAGGTCAGGTGCGTAGTACTCGCAACCGGCGTGTGTGTATGACCAATTGTATGAACCTTAAATAGGCAAAAGGAGTGTGTAGAGATCGTAGCAGCTGGCGTTCCGTGGTTTCTGCCTACCCCCATGGGAAAAAGGCGTGATTGTATGTATGTATGTACTATCAGTAGGAATAGCTATCATTTTGGCGGTTCAACAACATTCATTGAGTTATTTACGTTGTTTACAGCCCAAATTTTCTAACATATATGAAGTTATGGATTAGAAATAATCTTTTCATTGGTTCAGATTCTGACTGATAATGTGTGACGCAATTACGATGCAGGTCTTTATACCTACATTCCAAAACTGCTTCCATCCTTGCTCTTTGCCCAGATTTACCTAAATCCTAGGATCAGGGAGGCCATAAATATTAGATAGTCACTTACCAGCACTAAAATTGGTAAGCAATTCTGTTTCATGTTGACCAGTCAAACGTCTCGCGTTGTCTCTTCCTCGATGTGGATCGTAAGCCTTGATGTGTTTTATAGGAACCTTTTTCAGTTTGTGAATTGCCTTCTCGATTTCCCTGGAATTATTTAGGTACTTACTAAGAATAATTTGGTCAAACCAAATCTTATTGGTAGAATCAGAACTTAGATAAATACATTCGGGCTTCATAAATGTTATCATACTAGTTGCTGCCCGCGACTTCGTCCGCGTAAAATTTCTTGCTCCCCCCTTGTTACCCTTCCCGCATCGCATCGAATAGCCTGCCGTGCGAGGGCTTCGGTCTTCGTATTCGTTATTTTTTTCTTTTTGCTGGGCTCCTAAAGGATGCAGTCCTACGAAACGGAAGCACTCAAAAGGAATAACTATTCCCCGTTTTTCATTGATGCTCCGCTTCTAATGGTCGTAGTGTGATGTTATCTAGTCTGTAGCCTTCCTCGATAAATGAACTGTCCAACACTAAACGTACTTAGTTCCTAAGATTAGTACGATCAACTAACCAAACTCTTCAGCTCTATAATATTTAGATTTGTTTAAAATTAAAAACGTTATAGTGAGCTACTTTAAAAGATAGACATTTATGCTATCGCGGAACGTTTTAAGAGAAATAGTTCCATCAAACATGATTGTTGCGTTACTTTATGCGTTTAGTGCACGCAATGGAAGCTCTCAAAAGGAATAACTTTCCCCGTTTTTTCATTTATCAATCAATCAATCAATCCTTTATTTCAGGCTACTAAGGCCCATAAAAACAATACATAAATAATATAAAATCAATAACTATAAATGCAATGGTGGTGGTGGTGGTGGTGGTGCAATGGTGGTGCATGTAATGGTGGTAGCGTGATGTTATATAGCCTATTAGCCTATAACCTTCCTCGAAATATGGGCTACCCAACACTAAAAGAATTTAGTTTCCTGAGATTAGCGCGTTCAACCATACAAATAAACTCTTCAGCTTTATATAATCTTTATATACATATAAGGTGTATCTATTCATACACGAAATATTTTAAGAGATACACCTGTAGGTGGTAAAGAAGCTATAGCAACGAAAAAAAAAATTTCTAAGGGTTTTTTTTAAATTTAATATTTATAAATTATTTGACGCACATAAGAAATACTGGCTCCTTCTTATTTTTTACGGCCCGAGACACCGCGGCCATGCTCGTGCAGTCCGGTCGTCGCCCTCGCAGCCTCAGGCGGGCCATTCATAGAATTTGGAGTAAAGGTTTTATGCAAAACGTCTCAAGTAGTTTTAAAATTATAATAATTACGAAAATTCAAAAAAGCTTAGATAAAAAAATTCTTTTTGCTTCTATAGCTACTTTACCACCTACAGGTGTACCCCTTAAAATATTTCGTGTATGAATAGATACACCTTATATATAATTCTACTGTCCTTGTCTCCTTGAACTCCTCCTAAACGGCTGGACCGATTTGAATGAATTTTTGTATGCGTTTGGGTGGCACCCTGGATGGTTTAGATTCACGCCTTTTTATTGTAAAAATTGTAATTGTAATGTCCAGTGTATTTGTACAACCACATTTGTTGTAAAGGAAAAATAAATGATAGTTGATACATTTTCGGAATGTCTTGTCCGTGCCGGTATGGCGCGCAATGAGCACGCCATACCTTTGCCTACTTTTAAAATTGCGAAACAAAAACACTTCCTTTCTCTCCTTAAAAATCATGAATATATATATTGTCTTTGTTCCTGTTTCATGATTATTATTATAAATATGTTTATAATAAATATTTACAATAAAAACATACATAAAGGAAAACTAAATTAATTAATTTGCTTTATATTGTACCTATGTAGGCAGATACAGTATAATTATGTGAATGATACACCACAGACTACCTAAGTACCGTATTTTCTGTCCTGCCCTATTTTAAACCTTAGGTACATAGGTTGTCTTTAAAAGATCGCTCTTAGCGATATGATCGCACGTTGTGTCACCCTACGTAAATGTTCTAATTTTAGGTATATCTGTTATTTATATCCCATCAAAAACATAAATGTGAAATGAGAGCCAAGTTCAATATTATGATATATGCCTTGGTTGTTGACTTCTACGACAAAAGAAGTGAGATCTAAATGGGTGCCAAGTTCAATGGTCCAAGTGTGTATTATATTGTAGTCAAAAGTCTGACTTGGCTAGTTCTCATATACGAATTATTATGTTCGATGGCTAGTTTCTACCAGCAAACCAAATTTTCGGAATAATAAAATAAGGACCGACAAGTAACAGGTTTAAAACTTGCAAAGGCGTTAATATAATTCGTATATGAAAACTAGCCAAGTCAGACTTTTGACTACAATATATTACACACTTGGACCATTGAACTTGGCACCCATTTAGATCTCACTTCTTTTGTCGTAGAAGTCAACAACCAAGGCATATATCATAATATTGAACTTGGCTCTCATTTCACATTTATGTTTTTGATGGGATATCATTACTTTTTGTACATAAATTATTAGTAGGTACTTATTTATAACAAATTTATTATAAAATTAATACCGAATGGTTTTTGTTATAAGTGTTCTTAATAGAATCAATTAAGTGAAAAATTATAATAAAAATTTACCAGTTTCTGATTTATTCCTTTGTACCCCTAATTACCTATCTGCATGCCAAATTTGAACTTTCTAGGTCATCTGGAACTGGGTTTGAGTTTTGATCAATAGGTCAGTCAGTGATAAAAATGACGATTTTTGGGCGTTAATATCTAAATAACCGTTTGAGATATGTTTATGAAATTTGGAGCACATATGTATCTTGCAAATCGTACTACATGCGCCAAATTTGACACGTTTATGTGAAATAGTTTTTGAGTTATGAGGGGGTCAAAAGTGGCTCCAAATGGTTCGTGTAATATTACACACGGTGCTGCTCGCCAGTTATGTTACTTGAACTTGGCTTGACACGCTGCCGCGTGTCTAGATGGTTTAAGAGTATTCTATTCATAATCGGTATAGACCTCTTCAGGCGCGGTCGCAGCCGCGACTTATTTCATTTTTGGGGGGGGGTCACCATGAGTACCTACTGAAGAATATTTTTAGGAAGGTACATCTCCTCGTTGGTCTAGTAGTCGAAAGCGCTACTGATGAGCATGGGGTCCCGGGTTCGATTCTCAGGTCGGGAGTATTATTGGGTTTTTCAGGCAAATCGTTCAGGGTCTCGACAGCAAGGCTGACTTTGGGGGGGGGGGCATGACCCCTAGGACCCCCCCTCTCGGACCGCACCTGCCTCTTCACTCGTTTGCACGATTCTCGGCAACTCAAATCCAGCTGCGACCAGCTGCTCTATGAAGATTATCTCTCAAGGTATCCTTAGAGCGTCCTATCCTGCACTTGTCGTTCAATTTCGGCCTTACAGTGTTAATTTGGAGGGAGCAAATCTATATCAATAATCCGGTGGTTATTTTTCGCTCATTAAGTGTAACTGTTCTATTCTAAAACTTAGAAATTTAGGAACAGGTATTCGTTTCATGGTAGGTTAGAAATTGGTATCAGTCGAACAAACTACAATACTTACTCTATACCGCTCTCCTCACGCATTTTTTTAGTAGAAAAATTAATGTGTGCACCGGAACCTTCCCAGTCCGTGAATGGTTTAGGATCCAACTGGACCTCGACTCCGTTTTCCGCGGCAAGCACTTCCAAGATAAAACGCGACATCCAGAGGTCATCACCAGCATTCACCCCAACAGATGGACCAATTTGGTACTCCCACTGGCTCGGCCCAATTTCGGCATTGGTGCCATGAACAGGAATTCCAGCAAAGAGACAACATCTGTAGATAGTTACATTAATAGATACGTGCATGAGCTCAGAACTGTTCAGACAGCACTTGGCCTATTAACGGAAAGTTTTAAAGATCTGTTGTTGTAATTTTTGGTCTTGCCTTTTTATGTTACTTTTTTGAAGTTCTTTCAGTGAATATCAAATGAGAGCACTTGCCTGTCATAAGTAATATTTGAATAACTATAAGTATAAGTAAGACACATAGGATCACAGCGGAAGAAGACAGAGTCGGAAGTATACGTACCTGTAGTGTGTGTTAACAATATCCCTGGCGCACATCTTATCGGCACCAATACCGCAATAGTAATGTTCTGCTCTCCGGGGATAGCCGCCCTTGGGCCACCCCAAAGGCCTCGAATCTAAGCTGTTCAGAAAAAAGTATTCTTGCTCAATACCGAACCAAGGCTCGTCTTCCTTGCACTTCTTGTAAGCGTCTGCGCACTTCACACGATGGTTGGTTTCTGTGTAGGTAACAAGTTCTGTTACTTGGTTTTACTGAGGCAGTTTGGGGATCTAATCCATAAACAGCTACGGTGAAACTGTCTGAGGAACTTAGACGTCTTTTTCCATGAAAAGAAAAAAGCTAAACAATGAACTATTTATGGTTTTCGGTTATTGGATCATGTTGAACATCACGATCATGGGCGTACCCAGGGGGGGGGCAGAGGGGGGCAGCTGCCCCCCCCCTGGAGTTTGTTAACGTCCCTACTAACTATCTACTTTTGTCGATAAAAATAAACAAAAATAACTTTTTACAATCTGTAATACAATATACAACTTTTAAAATAGTTTATACATGCAAGTCTGTTTTTTGTTTTTTAAACTATTATTCATTTTAAAATTTTTAGGGTCTTTTGAATTTTGTGACGTATGTCAGCGTAGTTTTCTAAGACGGTTTTTTTGCTATCCTGGTAACCACGGCAAGGATAAAGGCACAAATTAATAAAATTATTGTATAGTCACCGATCCTAGATAAGTATGCCAAATTTTGAGTTAATCCGACGTTTTTAAGGGGGTCAAATCATGTTCAAAGTTTCTGTGTCATAGGCACATACTAACATACCTATGAAGCTAATAAAAGCGTGTTAAAAATCGTGGAACGCGCCCATTCTACCTACTCGTTAGCAGCGCTGCAAGCAAAAATAACTTTAATTTCGGAAGTCGGTGTCTTTGGATCTGTATTTTAGTTTTTTACCACTGACTTCCGAAATTAGTATTAATATATAAGTTACTTTTCACTTTGTAGTGTTTTTTTTTGCAAATACGTTTTTATTTAGCCTGCACTAATTTGTAAACTATAACTGGCCAAGTCAATAGTAGTGACAGGAAGTATTTAAAATATCAACACGCTGAACAAAGTGGATTAAATACGTATTATCGAAGCCAACGCAAAAACTATCAAAGCAAAGTCAATAAAATTTATATGGGACCCTGAAGCACAACCTCACCATTTCTTTTTTTAATCAGTCAGAAAAAAAAGTGGAACAAAGAACGACTTACTTTTTTGAAGTCGGTTAGTAAATAATATTCCCTGCTGCACCCGTCCCAAAGATATAACAGTCTAAAACGCTTTATTGTGTGTGTGGGGAATCATCAGATGACGTCTCCCGCTCTGGAGCGGATGGGCGTGTCAAACGTTTACTGATTAAAACCCACCCGGGTTCCTTCAGCTGCATAAGCCAAGGCAACGGTAATTATTTCAAACAATTCCGCGGCCCTGGCAGAGATCGATCCCAACGGACCCATTTCTTTCTTTCTTTTCTTTCAATACTGCTGACATTTCTTTGAGGCGCGCGTAGAACACAACGCGCGGTCGAGACGGGTCCTTACCGAGCAAGCCCCCGCCTACGGTGGCCGGGAGCCCGCAATCGACTCTTGACGCCCGGGGCGTCTCCTCCTGCGGCGGCTAGGGGCAGGAGAGCGCGGAGTCTACCACCGACTACGCGCTCCGCCTCCTCCTTCGCGAGCATTACTGCTTCGCAGAAGGAGGTAACGGCTTCCCATGCCCTCTAGCTCCGTACCAAGGCCTGCACAAGGACCGGACGCGAGAGGTCGCTGCCGCCGACTGCCTCCACAAGGATACGGTGTTATTGCGCCCAAGCAGGCCACACCTCCACCGTATGCTCCACCGTGTCCTCCAGGCGATCCACGCAGTGATAACTCGAGGGCGTTTCCTTCCACCATATCCGGAACAGGAACCTCCCGAAACAGCCGTGTCCGGTGAGGACCTGCGTAAGGCGGAAGGTGAGGACACAGTGGCGACTCTCTAGCCACTCCTCAAAGAGGGGACTACCCGCCGCAATAGTGGCGTGCCCAAGTCTAAAACGCTGGACATAATAAAATATGCAGAACACAGGCGTTCCGCTGAAGAAGGGAGTAAAAATTTAATCGATTCAGCTGAAGAAATTGCTGGGACTTTGAACCTTATGCTGCGTTGACCTAAGACAGCAAGCCACCAACAGCATAGGGCAAATCAACCAGTTGCCTACTGTAGCGAGCCCCTTAGCGATTATTTTCGTCGCTCGTTATGCGTGCCCTATTAGGATTCGTTATCATCTTCATTTGAGGCGAGATTCGGCAAAAACCATTCACCAGCGTTTACTGTTTAATTGTTGCACCCTGCCGAGATAATCAAATGTACAGTTCCAAAATTCCAAAAATGTGTGGAGGAAAGTTTATGAATTAGAAGGGATCACATCTGAAGTCGAACTATGGCGCACTTTTTGGATAAATAAGCAGCAGCAGGACTTTGAAAGTATTGGAATAACAGAGTTAATAACGGAGAAGCAGAATCTTTTTACCCGAAGGTGAAGACAGCCCTAGAAATTTTACTGGCAATTAATACCTTATTCCACCGCTACAGTTTAAAGGACATTCAGCGCACTCAGAAGCGTAGAAACGTAGCTAAGATCTACCATGACTGAAATAGATTAAATGGGCTTTGTATGCTCAGTGTATATAGAAAATTTGTAAACGCTATGGGCGATTATCTTACGAAAGACGTCACAAACCGTTTTGCTGAAGACCTTCGAAAGTTACTTTTAAAATAGAGCTATTAGCTTAATATTTAAAGAATTTAAAAAAAATGTAATTTATGTTTATTTATTTGACTAAGTGCTTATAAAAAATCCTGGTTTGCCCCCCCTGGCCCATAACCTGGATACGCCCATGATCACGATAGATATTGATTCGGTATCTAATTTATTTCAGTTTGTTTAAATAAGAATGCTAGAAAATGTGAGTCATGTTGCAACATCTATCCTAGTTTCTATTGCTAGGCATATCAGTTAGGTAATTTTAGAACTTACGTGTGGGTTCCATGTGCTTATCGAATGTGTCACACATGACGAGGAGGTGATTACCGTGTCTGAAAGGGTTCCTGTATATCGCACGAGGTTTTAAAAACTGATCGGCGTCAGTTCTTTTTGCCTGTTGAGTACCGAAGCCATCGTATGACAAAATCGGAAGATCTGTAATAAAATTTTGATCATGATGAATGGACAAAGGGTTTATTTATACTTACCTACTTAATAAAGCACCAATTAACTAATAAATGGCTATTTAAGCCACGTAAACTATTTAATTTAGCATTCAAAAAATGAGAAGGTATGTACAAACTTGTTAGATTTGATAGGTAGTGGCAGTGGCTATACAAAACGACTGGATTGAAAATAAATAAAAATGAAGTAGGTAGGCTACTTAATACGGTCAACAGAGAATGACAAAATTATTCGAAACACCGTTTTTCAGCTTATCGTATTAGATATCGATACCGGAAATTTCAATTGTCGTAAAGGACATTTTGCCGAATATGAGTTATATATATATTTGGAATCAGCGTCGCAAGCTCTATCGATTGCTATATTTAAAAAAAATCTATCTTTAAAAAAAGCCCCTTACGACCTGGTTTTCCAACAGCTCTAGCGCGATTTTTTTTACTATTTGGGATGTATCGCAAAAATAATTTTCCATAGGGGAGCGTAAAGTCATGTTTTAATTATTTACGAGGTCGTAATCCTCATTTTTGCATTAAACCTTTTATACGACGTTATAAACAATAATAATTATTACAAATGAAAAGGTCGTAAACATGTTATTTGATAATCGAAACCCTTACGACCAAATCTGTGCTTTGTTTTAACTTACGTAATTAGGGCGTAAAGGACGTTTGTTTTATTTATTGCCCTTTACGACCTTAATTTTAACAAAAAAACAATTAAAGTTTTTGTTTCGTTCTTATTACTGACGGCGTACAGAGGTCTGACGAGCACCATACTCAAAGAAACTCAAAGTCAGAAAAAAAAATCTATGTGTCTGGTATACATACCTTTATAAAAGGTTAGTTACCTCCACGTAATAGTAACTCCAGTTTTTTTTTTGTATGGGAGAAAACACTTACAAGTTAATTTATTTGAAACTGAATGGAACTGAAGGGCTGGTGCTCATACGAGGTATTGTATCATACACGGTGATCAAGGTTACATCAAATTCATATACCTTTCCGTGCCGCTTCGCGCGTACCAAATTTTAGAATTTTCGATAGGTGATTTTTCAAATCTTTGACATGGTCAAACGAAGTTGACCATCGATTTACTTGTACTATCGTTAGTTAATAGCCAACTAATGACTTTTTTGATGAGAATAATTAAATACGTTATTGATCAAATACTTTTTTTTACAAAATTTCATAATCAGTCATAATCACGGTGATTAATATTTATAATCAGGATGATTAGTGACTGAAAACTGATGTTACTAAGTAGGTCATTTGTTAATCACCGTGATTATGGCTGAGTTATAATGACATGCCTTTCCTCTCCGCCCAGAGCGGGAGACGTCATTTGATGATTTCCCAAACACAAAAAAGACCCTCTAACTTATTCATTTCCGCAGGAGTTCTTCCCATAATGGCTTCCCATAATAGAAGGCTGCAGGTCTTCAATCTCGTTTCCAATCGTAGCCTGTTCTTCAACTATGTTCAACTTGTTTTCGTTTGAAAACTTAAAATATATTGGTCTGCAGAACATTGTGGAAGATGGTTCTGGATTCTCCCATATCACTTCTTCGCCACAAACTAAGCGCAGAGGCACAAACGAACACATAACAATGCTAGAATCGTCATCCTTTGCCATAGTTTGCTTATACAAACTTTGCCCTGAAGCACCATCAAAACCCCACTTGCATATAAGTACCTATAAATTCTTTGCCATCCAGATTCTACACGTAGGAATTTTCCAAGTCTAGCCACAGTTTTGTTCAAAATAGCTTGGAGTTTTACTTTAACCCCTCTTCCGTGACTTCTGTGGCATCTTTTGGCGGATAGCAGTTCTTCTTCGCTTCAAGGATAGCTGTGTAAGAAGGATACAAGGGTATTTCTTCTTCTTTTGCACAAGATCTTAATGTTATATACTGCCACTTAGAAAGGTTCAATGAAGTCAAAATACCTAAAGCTTTATCAGCAGAATATATGGGCATAGTTTTCTATGCCTTTAACAATTCCTTCATTTTTGTAGCTTCTTCGGGATGCTCCGAGACTAGTTTAATGATATCTGCTACTTTCTTATTTGTGCTTTTAAACCAGTTGCATGAGGAAGACTTTCATTGCTGTACGTTAGGAGCTCTTCCACTCTTCTGTAGCGGGCTTAGCTTCACAAATGGTTTTCTGGGACTCACAACTGATGTTGGTATTCCAACACTGCACGTTTCCGGTCCACAGGATGTTAATAAGAATATCTTAGGACAATCAACACAACGTTATCTGATCCCAAACTAGGCAGAGCCTGTACTATGGTAACCAGACAACTGATAAACATACTTATATATTTCCAAATACATGATGATGAAATGATTGAGCTCATCACACAAACATTTGTCCTGGGTGGGAATCGCACCCACAACCTCAGTCTTAGCAGTCAGGGTCAGTAACCGACTAACAGGCCAGTCAATGTCATGTTGATGTACCCTCATTTATGGTGAAGTCGGAACTGGAACATGGGTGCTGTTCTACTAACACTACAGAAGGGGTTATCTTTTCCCTCACGACCTCAGGCCATTTCATGTCCTCTTGCAGCCATGTCTCATACTTTTTTTTAGAACGTACGTCTCGTGCGATTACACGAGATCCATTTGTTCCTCAACAAGCACATATAAGTCTGACAGAATTGTTTCAATTTGTTCTTTTCATTTTCTGACAAATCAACTATATTCGCAAAAACTTCAAATAACATTTGAGGTCGTTAAAAACAACTGGTGTTTGCCAAAAACAGGAAAATGTCCAAATTGGTAACAAAATCTTCCATCACAATACAATTATAAATAAAACGTAATAACGTAAAACATATTTTTTTAATTTTGAGTTCCTATTAGAACAATATTTTTTTACTTTTTTTTACTAAATATTTCCCCCGCTCCCGCTCCCACTTCTCCCGCTCTGGGCGGAGCGGGAGGGCGTGTCAGACTTTTACTGACTAAAACCCACCCGTGTTCCATCAGTTGCCCATGTGCCAGGGTCACGGTATCACTTTCGAACAATCACGCGACCCCGGCAGGTTCTTTTACCCCCTTAGTCTCTGATTTCAATGACTTGTACTACCTCTTGATGATCAAGATTAGTCCTTTACGACACATCTGACTTTATCATAACCAATTTTTCATGGCTGTAAAGTACTTCAGTTAATTTTTTTTGGGCTGTAAAGGACTCTCATTTTCGTCTATAATTAAGTTTGGTTTATTTTGTTAATTTTTCTGGATAGAACACGAAAAAATAGTGAGGGTTTCTTTTGACATCATGAATATAGTACTTTATTTGAAAAGATATTAGAAAAAAACAAATATATTTTTTGTTTTTTGGCTCTACTGAAAACTGGTGTTTTGTCCTTTACGACAATTGAAATTTCCGGTATCGATATATATATATATATATATTATATATTATGGCTTCTTTTTGTGGGTGAGAAATCATCAAATCCCGTTTCCCGCTCTGGGCGGAGCGGGAGAGCGTGTCAGAAAAGTCTGAACACGGGTGGGTTTTTCAGTAAAAGTACTGACAAAAACCCACCCGTGTTCCTTCAGTCGCCTATATGCCAGGGCCACGGTAAAAGTCGTGTCCAAACCAATCGTGCATTAGTTCGGCGAACCTGAATGCATGGTCTCGTTGATAAAGCCTTCACCTTCTGGTTTCCGAACAAATGAGACATAGGTAGGCATCTATACCATATGAACGCAGCGCTCTCGTAATTACGTGAACGATATTTTTGGTTAAGACGCGGGGACAGGGTTTAATTTAATTTTAATATCACATGTATTCTGTTTTACGGTTCCCACAAACAGTCGCGACACGACTCTCGTAGAACAATTTCTATGCAAACTTTATGGAAAATATTCTACAAAAGTCGTGTCGTGCTATCGTGTCGAGCCTTTAGTCGTAATACTGCGCTCGTTGATGTAGGTAAGTATTAAAAACAAGAAACCTTTCATGTTTTCATCAAAACAGTTCAAATTCCTCTTAGTTCGCAATCTGCATTCCAATTTGTGCATACTTTCTAGATTTCTAGGAAAATAGTCATAAGGCGGCAAATATTTGGCAGACCGAGAATGTGTCATATTCTTTAGCGCCTCTTCCATTAATCTCTTATTCCAAGCCTCCACGTTCCGTGTAAATTTATCTGAAAGCGACCATTTGAACTGTAAGTAACTAGGTAAGAACTTAGATATCTCATCATCATCATCATTAGCTTATATTGTTCCCACTGCTGGGACACAGGCCTCCTCTCGGTGAGAGGGAGTGGGCCGTAATCTACCACGCGGGCCCAGTGCGGGTTGGTAGATGTCACATGTCTTCGAATTTTTGGTTCTAGGGCATGCCGGTTTCTTCACGATGTTTTCCTTCACCGTTTAAAGAGCAGTGGTGGTGAAATTATATACAAAAAGTAAACCGCCAGGCTTAGATCGAACCCACGACCTCGTCAGTCGGGGCCGATACCACTGGGCCACTACTGCTCATCAGAACTTAGGTACCTACCTACTAAAAATCATCGAATTTATGTAATACCGAAGTATAAGTTTTCCCCCCGAGCCCGTAACTCTTTCTGCTGAACATAAATTCTTGGGTTGGATTCCCAGATACGACAAATTATTATTGGGTTTTCTATCTGGAAATTCCCAGTAGTCTGCCCAGAGTCTCATTTGTGCCCGGTTGATGACAATAGGCTCGCGCCCTATACATGGAACTTAAACATAGCTGGCAAAATATGTAAAACGAACTTAGTCCGGCGCTAAGTTGTTATTTTTGTACTTATAAAGAACTTTATCCAAAATATAAACTAAGTTGGAAATGCAAGAAGTAGCTCAGAGCTTTAAGCTTTCATTTAGAACGCGTTTTGTAAGAAGACGGTATAAGTTTATATAATCACTTTAGATTAAATATTCAGTAAAAAAATCTTTTATCTTTAAACGAGCAATTCTTGTATATATGTATATATATATAATCTGAATCTCGGAAACGGCTCCAACGATTTCCATGGAATTTAGTATACAGGGGGTTTCGGGGGTGATAAATCGATCTAGCTAGGATTCATTTTTTGAAAATGTCGTTTTATTCGTGTTTTCAATGACCAACTTTATCGATAATCAACTTGAACATAAACTTATTATTTTAAACGCAATTTACCAAAAAATACCGAGCAAAGCTCGGTCAACCAGATATTGTAGATTAATATTAGTAATAGTCTTCTCACGTTAGGAATCGTAAGAAAAACAACTCGAATTTTCACTTCATTTTCATTTTGAGATGAGAAGTTGCGTTCTGAATGAGACACAACTGAGGCTTTTGTAACCTTTCTTTGTTACAATTACACTGGAACCGGGAACGGGGGACGTATTAACCTGCGCATCAGATAATTAACACCAAAAAGAGAATGGCTTCGAGTTTTCATTATCACTGAACTTTATTTGTATCTTGTATAAAGATAATTGTTCAGAAAGTTTAAAAAAGTGATCTTTTCCTTTCAAGTAATAAGTCATCAATTTCAAATCAGGCAAGACCTTAATCTAATTCATTTCTACCCTATTTTAAAACCCACCGCACCCAAGTAACCATGTACAAAAACTGATGAATTTTTCTTTGCTTTGTTGTCTATAGTCTCCATACACAAATTAAATCGAAAGTCATTTATTTAATGTAGGCTGAGAGTCAGCACTTTTTGAACATCAAAATTGCACAAGACAGTCCTACAAAACCCCCTACATCCACCAATTTATAGTGGTTTAGCACACTGCAGATGACCACATATCTTGGAGACGCGTTGCATGTGGTAGCGATACTTAGCAATGAGGGAACGAGAAAGAATAGAGATAATTAATTGATATTTAACCCCTTTCATACACCTGCATGTTCCGTGTTTGTTCTTGTAGGGCAAACAGCTATTAAGGGAACAGCTAATCCGGAGAATTAAATCCCTTTCACGGGTGAAAAACTGTATTTTCCCGACGGGACTTTACCGGCGGGGAATTACTTATGAAGTGTTTAGGAGGGACTTTATTTCCAATATTAATAATTTAAAGGACGATGGGTGCTAGCGTCCCCAACATTAAAAGATAGTCAACAGACTGTCATTGCAATAGCAACATCCCATTTCTTCCCGTGAGAGTCGTAAGAGGCGACTAAAGAACTTACTAGAGAATGGGCAGCAGCATTCTCTACGCATTTTACCACCATACTGCGATCACCAACCCGCCTACCAAGCGTGGCGATTATGGCAAACCCCACCCCAAAATGGAGGAGACGTAAATATATCCAATAGTGGACGTCTCTTGGCTGAAATGATGAACAAACTTGAGACGTATCTCATTTTAAAGGCCTTGGCTTATTAATGATTCTCTACTAGCCATCAAGCATACCAAGGGTTTTCAAGGATAAAAAAGAAATGTAGGAAATGGTGCTACAAGCCGACATCTAAATTCAGTCAACATATTAGAAACATATCTCATTTAAAATGTCGTGGAATTGTTCGAAAGAGATACCGTGGCCCTGGCGTAGGTAACTGAAGGAACACGGGTGGGTTTTAGGCAGTAAAAGTCTGACACGCCCATTCGCTCCACCCTGAGCGGGAGACGACATTTGATGATTTCCCACCCACAAAAAAAGGCGTATAGGGCGTGCCGCTTCCATAGGCAGTGCTGTATTATATTCTTTCTTATAGCTATAACATGAAGAAACTAGGACCTGCAGAATACAATAAATTAACAGTTAATACTACTAACAATAAGATAATCAGAAAGACGACCAGTCACCACAAGCAGCACCCGTTCACGAGTATAACGCAAAGGTCAGCCATTACCCCCCTCGCCATGTTGACGAGCATATCATCCGTGTTCTATTATGAAGACTGGAAATAGGTGTGTTTTGAGTCAACGATCTGTCCTTCAACAGAAAAGATTGTTTTACTGGATACTAAGTTGCTAATTAAACTTGCGTTATCAAACTACATTTTACAAAATGATCTACTACAAGTTGTACTTACCCACATAGATAACGGCTAAGTATATGCTATACATGCTGCATGTATTTATTTCCATTACTCCTTGCGATATCTTCCAATTGCAGAGGGATACATAACAGGCGAAATGTGCGTGTACTATTTATAGGTTCACCTCTGTCTATCTTTTCGGGAGATAACAGGCGTGATGTTATGCAATGTTTACGTTGTAAGAGAGTATAACTATAGGTACTGGTCTAGTGAAATGTGGTAGTTCATTTTGGTTACCAGAATAAGTTTGTTATTTGTTCTTCTATAAAATAGAACTTATCTTTGGGTACCTACCCCTTAGTGGCACAGAAGCGTAATATTATGATTAAAAGTTAATATCAGTAATACATATAAGTTGAGACTTTTCGGATACCTTTGATCTCTTTCATTGTGGAACAAAGTGTGTACAAGCCTAAGTACCTATATTTATAGTTCAGCAATGTATCTTTGCCTACCCCTCAGGGTCATTTTGGAGGGATGTTATGTAAATCACGTCTAGATAGGGAATATTAAAAAGCTAACTTGCGAAACTTCTGGTTGTTTAATACATTTCAGCCAAGAGAATTACAGGCATAATTATGTTTTGAGTAGAATGTAACATTAGGTGGTTGGCATTGTTTTTTAGATTTTTCATTTTGACAAAAAATAAAATGCTTTGAATACCGACCTTTGTAGATGACCTCTGTCCACAACTCGGAACACTGGTGATAAGTATTCCACGTAGGACGTGATAATTTGACCCATTTGCAACAATAAGGCAACCCATTAAGCCTAAGCCAAAATTCATGGGATTCCAGAAAAGTCATTGATAATAATATTTGGAAATTGCCCCGAATTCGTACCTAACTATAACTTAGTCTCAAATTGAATGGCTATCGTTGCTTAGGTACCTAATACGTTAATACACCTATCGATGTATCAAATTTTTCTTAGACATTAATCAGTTAAAACATAAATAATGAAGTTTATTAACTATTTTCGAAAATCATCTCATCATTTGCCTAGCCTTTTTTCCAACTATGTTGGGGTCGGCTTCCTGTCTAACCGGATGCAGCTGAGTACATGGAGCGACTGCCTATCTGACCTCCATAACCCAGTTACTGGGAATACAATACCCCTTGGTAAGACTGGTTGTCTGACTTTCGGGCTTCTGACGACCCGTAACGACTGTCTAATTGTAAGATCTACGAAAGCCAACCGGGAGCAATGGCTTAGCGTGCTTTCCGAGGCATGGAAGGGTCTTGATATGTAAAGATGGTCACCCATCCACGTACCAACTGCGGCAAGCGTAGCTTAACCGGAATGACCAACCCGTGCGGCTGTTATTACTTAGGTACAAGCCCTTCCACTTAGCCACAAGCCCTTCCATCTACGTAAATCTTATACCTTTAAACGAGCAATTCTTGTATATATCTTATCTTATACCTTTAAATGAGCAATTCTTGTATATATAAATATATATAATCTGAATCGCGGAAACGGCTCCAACGATTTTCATGAAATTTAGTATACAAGGGGTTTCGGGGACGATAAATCGATCTAGCTAGATTTCATTTTTATAAAATGTCGTTTTATTCGTGTTTTCAATGACCAACTTTGTCGACAATCAACTTGAACATAAACTTATTATTTTAAACACAATTTACCAAAAAATACCGAGCAAAGCTCGGTCAACCAGATATTGTGTATATATATAAACATATAATCTGAATCTCGGAAACGGCTCCAACGATTTTCATGAAATTTAGTATACAGGGGGTTTTGTGGGTGGTAAATCGATCTACCTAGGATTAATTTTTATAAAAAGTCGTTTTATTCGTGTTTTTTCAATGACCAACTTTATCGATAATCAACTTGAACATAAACTTATTATTTTAAACAAAATTTACCAAAAAATAACGAGCAAAGCTCGGTCAACCGGATATTGAATATTATAGGCGTAGTAAAATATTACTTTTTTAGTTTTATGTTAGTTAGCTAAACTTGCGTTTGATCTCGTTCAACCTTGAAGACAAAATACAACGCAGTGCGTATATCACAGACCCTATGTTGCAATCTAGACGTATCTCTGCCCACCCCTCCCTACACATACCCCTATTACCCCAAAGGGGGGGTCAGACTAGGTGGGGATTAGTGTGTGATCTCATGTGCTCAGGTATAATGAAAAGAATAGATCACGTCGCGTGACATTAATTGTGAAACACCTTTCTGGAATCTACCCATGAAATGTTGTTGTTTATGACTCATATTAGGTTTCTTAGTAGGAAAATCGATACGTCTTATCTCTTCTATTGAGACGAAAATAACAAACAAACATCTTTGTTTTCGTTAGATAAATGAAACTGAAAAATGAATTTCTTCAGGGAACGTCATAGGTACTAGTTCAGACTTTGATCAAGCTCGCCGTAATTATATACTATTAGCCGTAACGACAAATATGAGAAAAAATGAAATCTACGGAGTCTGTTGCTGTTTATATTTTGTAGCGATAATAGATTGTAGGTACCTCATAAAAATAAAAATATCAACTGCAAGGCGCAAAGAAACATCTGAGAACAATTTATATCGATCCCTCAAGAAAACGTACTACACTGAAGACGAATAGGGTGTAAGGGTACGTTGCAGTAAAAGTAATCAAGGGCTAGTTGGACCCGTTCAAATATGGAGGCACACTTCCAAAAATCTAGCACCGGTTCTAACAGTGATGCAAATCTTGACGTGACTGAGAACTGGAGGTGTTGGGTGATTCTGGTTTTCCTGGTCTTCAGATAATTCTTCGGGCAAATTTTTTAGTGCTCTTCAATCTGAAACTGCCAGTACCAGCAGCAGCTTGAGCGTGAAAGTTTCACTGTAAAAATGTACTATTACCTACTTCCAGTCACAAAAATCAAAAGAAAATTAATTTACAGTTACCTCGTTATATGCTACCAACATGCCTTTTGCCGACGATGAACAACCACATTTCCTGAAATAAATGGAATTTTTACGCAACGGAAATAAATCTCCAGACCGCAAACAAATTGCATGTAATCTAATCAATGATGTCGACAACTCAACTCAAGAAAACGTTAAAGATGAACTGAAGAACAAAGTTGGTAACATGTCAATTGATGGGTGGAGCAAAGTCAGGCAGCACTCGATAGTTTGTGTCAACTTTTTCATTAATTTCGAGCTATTATGAGCCCTAAACATGTATTAATTTTTGTTTATTTCCATTAATTCGTATCTAAAAGTAGTTTTCAACCCTGTTTTGTGTTACGCTTTTGAACATTATTTTAAACACTTAATACTAAACAATGACAAACAACTTGAAACAGTTTTAAAACAACCTGAGGGGTGATTACGTAACTTGCTATCAATAGTAATCGGTTTCATTTTGATAGCTAACCAACATTCATTGCGTTATTTACGTTGCTGAACCAACAATTTATTCGAACAAATGACGTAATGAATTAGAAATAATCTTCAATACGATTCAGATTCTGATAGATAGTGCGTTCCGCAATTAGGGTGCTGCTTAAGTGATATCAATCCTGATTATAACCGATATTATTTTTGGAGTTATGAGTTTCGGTGAATGAATCAAACAGTATGTAAGATGTCTGCATACGAAATTCACCAGGTGCCGGCCATCCAAACGCATTGGGGGGCGCATTACGCCCATAGCAACGATTAAACTGGGGTCTCGTCCAGCACCGTTAAGCAAGTTGAGCCACTTTTAAAATGAGACACCCTAAGCTTCGTGCGCGTCTTTTTTCCTTAGGTTTTTTGTATGTACTATTGATACCTATTTGGACAGTAAGTAGTTAAGTACAATGTTTGTTGAATCAGCTAGTAAGAGTTATTATTTAAAAGACGTTCTCTGAATTTACTTGGTATAGAATAATTATGATAACAATTGGAAACCACATGGCGAATGTTTGACAAACTGTGCAATGTTTGCATGATCTTTGAGGCACTTTAGAAAAGTTATCTAAGCTGAAGATTTTCTTCTGAATTGCATAAGGAAAATACAAATCGCGAAGTGTGAAAGTCTAAATGTAAACCTAAAAAAAATGTATTTAGGCTCAAATCTTCGATTGCAGTTAATAAGTATACGTATAAGTTATTTACGATCCTCACAGCTATACTAAGGATCGTCAGATAAAAGTAAATGTGAGACAAGATTAAAGTCAACTGTCATATTGAATATTACGTCACGTCCTCAGAACTGCTTGCAGTTTTGTTACTCTACTTGTTAATGGTCGTTAGCAATTTTTAATAAATACATATTTTAAAATTGCATAACCGCCGCATTACGTCAGTAATTTTTACTCACTGAATAGAGGACATGAAATAGTGAATACGTAATAAATCAATATGGATTTTACTCCCTTCTCGCAAAGGGGCCCGGTGCACTGAGTGCACTCCCTGTCTGGCCCTTGAAAATGACGAACCCACCCCTTGTCGGCTGCGCTACGGCTGATGTTGTTTCAATATTCAATTATAATAACCGGACATGGTGTGCGCCGGACCACGCATAGTGAAGGAAGGGTTCTGTTGTGTGAATGATTATTGGCGCATGCAAATACGTTTGTATTTAAGTATTAGTTGTTGAACACGTTTCTTGCATTATTCTCTTATTATTTGTTGTTACAGCGGCTATATTATTCACACTCTGGAAAATGAAATCTACCAAAAGGACAGACACTTATAAACCTCTGCCTGATGGACAGAGGTCGGAGAACAGAACATTAGTAACGGTCCCATTAGCACCTTTTCGGGTCGGAACCCTAAAAATGGATATCTTCCATCGAGCAGCACTTTAATGAAGTTAGCTCTGAATTTTGCGCTGTCACGCAAGTCCCTTAGTAGGTACAACGCAATTAACAAATTAAAAGAGGTTGATATACTCTGCTTTCTCTTAATATCTTAGAAAATATTTTGTAGGTAAGTTCGCAAAAACTTTTGAAAAAGTTTGCGTGAAATTGAAAATATCTATACTAATATTATAAATGGGAAAGTGTATATGTCTGTTTGTCCGTCTTTCACGGCAAAACGGAGCGACGAATTGACGTGATTTTTAAGTGGAAATAGTTGAAGGGATGGAGAGTGACATAGGCTACTTTTGTCTCTTTCTAACCCCCCACTTCCCTAAAATGGGGGGTGGAACGCGCTAATCTCAGGAATTACTGGTTCGAATTGAAACATTCTTTTAGAGTCGGGTAGCCTATTTATTGAGGAAGGCTATAGGCTATATAACATTACGCTACGATCAAAAGGAGCGGAGCAGCAACAAAAAAAATGGATGAAAACTGGCAGGCTGCGACGCGACGGGAAGGGTCAGGGGAGCAAATATTTGACGCGAACGAAGTCGCGGTCAAAAGCTAGTATATATATAAAACTGACAAGTCATTTCTTTGAGGCAGTATCCGCCTTTTATAACAAGTGGCCCAAGTCGGTTACAGAACTTAGCGTCAGGAAATTTTAAGATCCATATCAAACGTGTCCTCATCACAAAATCATTTGAATTTTTCGCAATAATTCCTTTTACACATGCTTTCGCGCTACCTCATTAACAGCATAACTACCTAGGTAATGTCTATTAACTGCCCCAAAATAATGATCTATTTCTTACATAAGTACTTGGTCGACGTCCACACTGGAATTTCAACTCTCCTAGTGAAACCGAGCATCGTGAATCCAACCTCCAAGTGCACCTCACCACGTCGAAAATCGAAAAGTGTGTTTTACTGTTCGATTTTGGACTTTCGGCGCTAAGCAGAGCGTTGAATATGCAGTGCGTGAAAAAATCTCGCTGCGGTTTTATTATGTCTAGGGGAACGTGAGGAGAGAGATTCTTTGACATACTTTTCTCATTATTTGACCTTTTACCTAGAATTCTATTTTCCTAATTAGTGGTTGTTATGGCAATCATGTCATTTTATACTTTGTTTATCTTATGCATGGCCCTTATTTATATTTTGTGAGTGTAAGAACGTTGTAGGCATTGTTGCTTGTAGATATGTGAATCAGTTTCTATTTTAATAAGTACCTGATAATTGTTGCTATGACTACACTCCTCCCATGTCCTCCTCGCCTCCTCCCATACCTACGGTATTTTGTAAAGCCAATTATTATTAAAAGAGTAACCATGGAGTCGCTTGCTGGCTCTTCATCCGAAATGACCAATTGGAACCGTGCACCTCGATACTGACATTTTTTATGTGCCCATATAGGTTTATCTATACATCTATACAAATAAATAAAATTGGAATGTCTGTTTGTAATATTAAAATAACCGCTTTTTACTAAGTGTATATGGATGTATACACGGTACATATACCAAAACAACATTTTTTACAATTTTTGTCTGTCTGTTTGTTCCGGCTAATCTTTGAAATGGCTGGACCGATTTTGACGGGACTTTCATTGGCAGGTACCTGATGTAATAAGGAGTAATTTAGGATACTTTTATTTTAGAAAAAATCTTTTATTTTAGAAAAATACCTGTGTTAATTTCCGACATTCACGCGGGCGAAGCCGCGGGCAAAAGCTAGTGTGAAATAAAACATTTTGATGTTTCTAAGCACATTAGCAAACTGCTACAAAAATCTAACAGGTGATTTATGCAATATTAACTCTCAACTCTGTAAGGAATACCGATGAGTGCGACTGCTGAGGATTTGGGTTCGATTCCCAGGTCATAAAAGTGTAATTAGGCTTATCCAGCCGGTACGAAGTTTGCGGTCAGCGGTGTGACACCCCCGTGCCTTGTAACGCACATTAAGTTGTTGGTTCTGCGCCCGGTTTCTTCCCAGTCTTGTCGGATTACAGTCCCAGTACACTATGAGAGTAAAGGAACAAGGAGTGCACCTGAGTATGTTCACATACCTGTGCACTATAACATCTCCTGCGTACCTGGCTATCTGAAGAGTTTGGCCACCGTAGCCGAAATCGATCAATCGAGTTTTTAATATAGTGCTCACAACTATTTTCCGTAAATACCAGTAATTGAGTATCAACATTGTTTAAGATCTTCATTATTATTGGTCTAAGTTAATTTGGACACAAGGTGGACCGATGACCTTGTGAACGCCGCAGGAATCCGCTGCAGCACAAAACCGGTGGAAGTGGCGGAGCTTGGGGGGAGGCCTATGTCCAGCAGTGGACGTCTTTCGGCAGAAATGATGATGATGAAGTTAATTTGGTGTAAGTACCTACATAACAAATTAACTCACTGCGTATTAATCTATTTCTTATTGTTAAGCAATCAGCACCCTAATTGCGTAACAAACTATTAATAAGAGTCTGAATCGTTTTAAAATATATTACTAATACATTGCTTCATATGTTGTAAAATTTTGCTCCTCAACGACGTAAATATAAGGCAATGAATGTTGTTAAACTGAAAAAGATCGCCATTCATTTTGTTAGTGCGCTACGCAATTACCCCTCTGTTGTCGTAGTAGCAGTTGTAAAAACGTATGCCGCATGTGATACAGGTCTGTCCTAGTCTACTGTTCTATATCGAACTCCTCCATTCCCTCTTATAAGCCTCTCCACCCCGTCTGCCTTCCGAACGATCTACCAAAACTGAAACACCACCGAACAGAATTTCATTACATTTTCCCCAAGGGATGGAGTGATTCATGAAGGTTAAGGTGTGCCCAGCTATTATTCAGTAAGGTTTTGTGTAAATTGGCTGAAATAAGACAATAAATATTCAAGATAGCGGAAAAAATCCTACCGATTGAGACATTACTGGCGTGCGCCGCGTAAAGCACTGTGTGAAAATATGGCACACAATATACTTTACCCTATAACCTAGATTACCTACTTTAACACGTTCAAACCGGGACCAATGAACTGTAATACGCTGTTCTATGGCGAAAAACTTCATGTACCGGTGGTACATCACCGGCCCCATAAACCAAAAGTCCTGCCTTGTGCGTCACCGGTGGACGGCACGGCTAAGGATATTCACGGATCATGCTTGCTCTCTCTTCCTTGATAAATAATAGGTTAGTCGCTTTGTCTCATCGATCGAAAATTCGAGAAGGAAAAACAATGGTTATCAAGCCTAGCACTGATAAATATCATCCCGATAACGTTGCAGAGGGAAGGGGTGAGCCCAATGTATAGTCCTCCAGACAGTATGTCGGCCATGGCGGGTAATCTCAACGCAGATAAGCCATCGGCGCGGGTGATATTATAGTGCACAATTGTGTGCGCATACACAGGGGCACTCACTCTTATAGTTCGATGGGACGGCAATCCGATACGACCGGAGAGATCAGCCGCAGGACCAACAGGCTTAACGTGCCTTCCGAGGCACGGGGGTATCACACCGCCAACTTCCCAACTCCGGGTTGTTACTAAGAAGTTCCTATTGGAAACACCCTGTAGCTATTTCCCCGACGTACCCAATACCCTGGACCCCACGCAACTCACTCAACACGATAACTCTCGAAGCGCGTCGTGAATACATTTAGCATTGCATGTGATAATAAACCATTATATTTGGATTATTTATAATATAGCGATAAATCATAAAAAAAAAACTATTTGTACCATTACCTCCATTACATTTTTTTTCCAATATATAATTTTCTTTCAAATAAATAAGTTAATCTTGTTATCCATGAATTCGTTAGAAATAATTTGCATTTTAAACCATTCATGTCATTATATTCTCATTTTTTTTTCCATTAAATAAGGTTCTTCTGAGCTACACTATGAATATGTGTCAATTTCAAAGAGCGGGCGAATAGTATACGTTGCCGCCGCCTTGTGGTAGTGTGCACACTTATCCACCGGTGGGTAGCCACGTACCTGCGTCTCATTAATATGACGCACTAGTTCTCGCTAATATGGCGGGGTGGTCCCCATCCCCCTTTGCATATTAGGGAGTAGTACAATCCCGTAGGAAATTTCCCAAAGATTTTCCACGTGGGCGACACCTCGGGCAAAAGTTCGAATTTTATACGATTATGTTGGTCCATTCCAAGTATGGTCTTTCAAATTAGTATTTAGAATCCAAGTAGGTACTTAATACAGGTCATCACAAACACGCTCACATACAATACAGAAAAGGATACAGCGTGCTAAATAAATACATAGGCTGTACGCATAGCGAGTAGGGAGAGGGGCGCGGCGCGACAGTGCGTCGCAAATCCGTTGGCTCAATTTCCATGAACTTTTCTTAGAAAATTTTCGAGTAGACTCGCTTCACGCAGATCTGCAGGAGCCCTGAAGTAACATCAGCAATTCAGCAATGATTGCTGTTTCTGGTGAAATTATGGTTAACAGTATCTGCTACCGGGATGAAAAATGTCTTAACCTAACTCAGGTCATGGGGCACCAATAAAAGTTCATCGAAATCAGCTCAGCCTTTAAGGCGTTAAAAAGCGACAGATAGACTTAGCTACTTTCGCACAAATAATATTGAATGTGTGTAAGTATAGGGACTTTGACGTGAAAACAGTTACCGTGGATTCAGTAGGTGCATGATTATGAACCCCCTTTTTTTCTGGGCGGGAAATCATCTAATGACGTTTGTCGCTCTGAGCGGAGCTAAAGGGCATTCAGACTTTTACCGACTAAAACACACGCGTGTTCCTTCAGCTGTCTGGGCCAGGGCCACGGTAACTTTATCGAATAAATCCGCGACATTCTGAACCTCCTGCGTTGAAACTTTTCGACGATTATCAAAAAAATAATTAGCTGTACCATACATATACATTTCGACTGCGTAGCGTGCTTATTTTCTATGAAACAGCAGGTTTATTTATTTATTTATTCGACTAACAATTTCTTCGCTAGGAGGCTTAGAATTATGTGCTGAATTCAACATAAAGAAAGACAGAAAGCATTCGCTTGCGTACAGTGTGGGTACGTTTCAGACGAAAAAGCCTGGTACCTAGCACCCGATTTATCCTTACGCCCTAATCATAAAAACCATACCAAACGTGAGTTACGTTGGCTTACGTGCGGGAGATCTGTTACACGGAGACTTACGGTAACAGACGGCATTTGCAAAGGAATAGGTTTTGCGTACGTCATTCAATATACACAGGAAATGGTTTCCTCTCTGCCTATCCCGCAGTCTCATAAGACCGATGATGGCTTAGGGTGTCTTGGCCACAGGGAGAGGAGTTTGTAAGAGATGAATCAAATTCGACTCCAGCTTGATGACTAATTTATTACAATTATTAAGTTTCTTCATTTTACGGCCGCGATTTACTAATAGGTTGGGTCATGAGTTCGAATTCAAGCAGGCGCTATACTTTGTGTATTTCAGCACCACTGCTCTCAAAACGGTGAAGGAAAACATCGTGAGGAAACCGGCATGTCTTAGAACCAATAATTCGAAGACATGTGACATCTAGAATTTTTCAGTAGCAGCCCGGAGTCTGGATTTGTGCCCGGTTGATGGAAATAGGCTCGCCCCCTATTACATGGGACTTAAACATAACAGGCGAAATGTGGGTGTACTGTAGGTACACCTCTGCCCAACCCTTCGGGGAAACAATTCGTGATGATGTTATGTTATGATGTTATGTGACATCTACCAACCCGCACTGGACCCGCGTGGTGGATTATGGCCCACTCCCTCTCACCGAGAGGAGGCCTGTGTCTCAGCAGTGTAAACATTATAGACTGCTGATGATCATTAACTTTCTGTTCAGTCTTTCTGTTTCAGTTTTCAAGTGTTTCGAGCTGCTTTTGTCGCTACCGCTTTTATCTCTAACCGTGGGTGACAAAAGGTGCTGGGGTTGATTTTACTGACAAACTTTTTTACTGTACTGTGTGTCAAGTCGAAACCCAATACACATCACCATCATTAAGGGCTTGTTAGTCAATTCGCACAAATTTACTCGCCCAGACTGGGCGAAAGGGATTTTTTTAATAATGTAATATTTTATATAGGTTATTCGCACGAAGTTAATTCATTAGTAGACGAATCGACAACTTCAGCAATACGTAAGTCTGAATTTTATTCACTTTATTGCATGTATGTAATATGTAACTGCAGTGACCTTTTTCCATTGCTTTATTGCATACATTTATAAGTTAATTATTTTATTAACTCAGTATATTGCTGCAATCCAGTGCTGGACATAGGCCTCTGACACACTGAGCTACAACACCCTGTTCTCCGACTTCCGCATCCAGTTTGTCCCAGCAATCTTTTCAGTTCAGATCGTGTCGGTAAATCTAGCTGAGGGGCGTCCTACACAGTTGGCCGATATGCTAATAAAATCTTAATGAGGAATAATACATTTCTTAAACCGATCCAATTCTAAACGTGCCAATTGCTTAGTATGCATTTCGTAGTCGAGTCGACTTGTCGTTTCGCCCACAAATAAATGAGTCGCCTATAGAAAATATTATTATTTAAAAGTGTTGATTTGCCCGATTCGGGCGAGTAAGTTCGTGCGTATCGACTAATAAACCTCATCAAATAACTACGCACTTCTCGTAGTAAGGTACTACTTACTACGTTTTGTGGGTGGGATCATCAAATCACGTCTCCCGCTTGGCGCAGCGGGAGGGCCGGGCGTGTCAGACTTTTACTAACTTTTAGTTTTTAAATCAACCGTGTTCCTTCAGTTGCCCATGTCCGAGCCATGGTAACTCTTTCGAACAAATCTCGCGACCCTGGCAGGCATCGGTCCCAGCGGACCTCTTCAGTTTTGGTGACAACTCGTGAGGCGCGCGTGGAACACAACGCGTGGTCGACACGGGCTTGCAGTCTAATTGCGCAACACACTATTAATCAGAATTTGAATCATTTTGAATATTATTTGTCATCCATTCTTTCATCGGTTCGAAAAAATTATGGGTATGATTTAAGCTGTCGCCAATTTAATTAGTTTTGTGTTTCATAAATAATAGGGCTTGCCCGCAAAATAGTTGATTTGTCACCAAAATGTAGTCATCAAACAATATAAAATCAATTCCACAATAAATTACCTATAATCATGGAGATATGGGGTCAAGTACCAAATAAATGTTTTTGTATACATTATAATAGGTTTTTCCTAATAGTATTTGAGCAAACTAATTTAAAGAGATCACCAATAAATCATATATTATGTCACTAGAAAATTTCATGAAGTTCCAAAAATGTAGGGTTGTCGTCATCATCCTTTCAACCAAAAGAGTCTACTACATAACTGGCCATGTGCCTCTCCCAAGGGTCTTAATTTCCACAGGTAGTATAAATATATTTAAATTAAATTTCTAGCAGAATAGTTAATAACTGAAAAGCATAAAATAATAAATCTTAAAATTATGAGTCGGCGCTGAAAAATCAATGAACAAAGTTTTTATTTTATAACTTTTTGTGACTTTAATGTACTAATAATACTTGGCAAAGTATACCCTATCCAACAAAAAAAGAATTATCAAAATCGGACTACTCTGTATAAAGTTAAGCGTGGTTATGCATAACGATCAGTGAGTGAACAATCAATCATCCCCCCCTTAGGGTTCGATTTTGTTTTTCAAATTTATATGGGACCACCTTGGGAGTATACCCTTTCCAATAGAAGAAGAATTGTCACAATCGGACCACTACGTAAAAAGTTATGCGTGGTCATAGATAAAAAAATATATATATATATACGCGTCGAATTGAGAACCTCCTCCGTTTTTTTCGTCGGTTGAAAAATAATAATCACTGAATTCAATCAGCGCTGGTTTGGCTTTTGAAGGGCGCCCCCTTTTTCTTTTCTGGCCGATAAGCACATTTTTTGCTTCTGGTGGGGGGTTGGGTTGGCCAGCTTTAAGCGTATGGCTAATCCAATAATATGCTTGCACATATAATTTTGGTAAAACGCAGAGTTGCATTTTCCATGCATCCAATCAATAAGCGCGCCAATTTGTCTCCGCCCCCTTTGAACATATTTTCATTAATATATAACTGATGTATTAAATTGATAACGAATACATTATTTTAATAACTGAACGAAATAAAATGTAACTACTGTATTGGTGACAAAATAACAAATAAAAAGGAGTCGCAGTCAGGGATCGATTAATAGATTTATTTGGTGACAGATCTACCATTCTGAGCACAAAACTATTATTTAAGTAAGTAATAAAACTATTATTATAAGAACGAAGTTTATATTCATGTAATGCACTACAATTTTATTGGTAATCCATCTCATATTTTACACATTATATTAATAATAATTTGTTAATTCATACCTGGGAACACTCTTTGTTTATCTGAGAACGAAAATATTTCGTGGCGATAGATCTATTTATTAGGTGATACAACTTGATGACAAATATACATTTTGGTGACAAGAAATATAGTCCCCAAAAATTATTTGCTTAGCAACGTTAAACAACGCCATTAATGTTGCGGAACTTTCAAAATAAAACCGATTTCTACTGATAGTGTAGTACGGTCAGCCAAGAAAGTGGTGTACCAGTTTTGATTTAGTTTCCCGGTCATCGAAAATTACAACAAGGTTCGTTATAAAAAGATATTACTGAAAGAGACAACATTATCGTGACGTAAACCTATGTATTTAGTATTCATACGTCATATGTCACATATAAGTACATGACATTTTAACCTTTTGTATAAATGAAAAGGACATTAGTTTCTACAAAGCAATGGGGAAGGCAAGTGTCAAAGTGACATTGCTACCTTATGTCCCATAAGAACTGTCATATCAAAGGAATTTTCTGAAAAAAACTATTTATTGATGTAAAATGACTAGATGTTGTGTAATAGGCTGTAAAAATGATGGCATACAAATTCCCGACAATTCACACTATCAACAAATAACGGGTAACTGCTGTGACTGCTGTGAGAACAAAAATTGTATTATCACTAAGGAAAAGCTATATAATAAACAAATATTTACCCTTGCGAAGCCGGGACAGGCCGTTAGTTGAATTTATTAATGAAATTCTATGATTATACCATAACTAAACAATCGAATACACCTTTCAAAATAATATCTACTTTTCTATTGGAGGTTAAGTATGGCATCGCTCTTTAGATCATGAAATGGTTCGTCTGGTGGAAGAATTATCACCGGGACTGAGATTTGTGATAGTTGTGGTGTTAGAAAGTTAAAATTCTTATCATATTACCCCAATTTATAAAATAGATGTAAAATTAGATGAAGAAGACAAACACAAAACTTAATGATATTTTTCTCAATATAGAATGTCAGAAGCAGTACTATATTTTTTGTAGAGGCTAGCACATGTAATACCTACATAAAAATTACAATTTTAAATCCTAACTACAAGTAAATGTGTGTTTAATGTAGTAGAATCAAATTTCTAACCTCTCAACTAAATCACTTTTTTCCTCTTGCAGATGCACCGCGGCGTCTTAGTTCTTGTTTTAGTATATGCACTTGTATTGACGAATAATTTTCCATATTGTTTTTTAGAATAAACTCAATTTTTATAACAAAATACGTGTTTGTTTTGTACAAGTTATACAGTAATCTGACATATGGGACATAATATCGCAGCGCCATCTACGATTAGCTTTGAGTTGCCTTCCCCATTGAAATGTTTCCAAACAAAAGTAATAAAAACTATTTAAATAGACAACCGAATTCCATTTGAAAAAGAAAACTGACAATTGACATTTTGTCAAATATATGCAAAAAATCGATATATTTTCCGTGTTATTTTTCAATCAACTGCATATAAAATCATCTCAATGCCTGCCAACTTGACCATTGCCGAAAGAGCACAAATAATTGCCCAATTTAATGAGGGAAGCAGTATCAGTGCGATATCCCGGAATTTGAATATATCGAGGCGTTCTGTCCGCTTTTGGATTCGTCGTGAAGGAGAGGAGGGAAGTTTGTTGGATCACAGAAGAAGTGGTCGCCGGCCTGCACTCTCCAATAACGATAGAGAATTCATGAGACGGGAATATGAAATCAATGGTTTTAAGCCCACAAAACATTTTGCGGAGATGTTCGATGTGAGTGCCCAAACAATAAGGAATCATCTACATTACATGGGGTTGCACCACAGGCATTACGCCAAGAAAATATATTTGACGGATGCTCACAGACTTGCTCGTCTGAACTTCGCCAGAGAGCACTTAGACTTTGATTGGTCTAATACAGTGTTTTGTGATGAAAAAACGTTTAAATCCAGTCAGCATGGACGTCTTCACCTTTGGCGATATAATTCAACACGGTATAAAGATGATCATGTAATCCCAAATAGAGAATCAGGTTGAATTTCCGTAAATATTTGGGGCTGGATGAGTGCGGATGGTGTAGGAGAATTGTGTTCTCTACCTCCTCGAGCGACGGCTGTAAATTATATCGACGTGCTTCAGAATGCAATGCTACCGACAGTCCGTAATGTTTACCCGGAGAACGAAGTACCACAATTTGATTTTGTTCAAGATAATTGTTCAATTCATAATGCGAGGATCGTAAGAGCCTGGTTTCGTTCACACACTGACGTAAGGGTAATTCAGTGGCCCTCAAGATCACCGGACCTCAACCCGATAGAAAATCTTTGGAGCCTTATGGTCCAACGATGGTCGCATCAAAATGAAAGAACCAAACAAGCTCTTATTAGTCACTGTAATTATATTTGGGAGGAAATACGGGGAACCGATATTTGCTCACGGCTTGTTGGTTCAATGAGGTCTCGTCTTTTAGAGGTTATAGAGGCCAACGGCGGTTACACCCGTTTCTAATTTTTAAAAATTTTCAATGTCTTCTAAATATTACTATATATGCTATGTTTTTGTTTGTTATAAGTATTTCAATATTGATTGTAGAAATTTAATAAAAGGATAAATCTGTTTTTAGCTTGTTTTTTATTGATATTGTAATTACAAGTTTAGAGAAATTGTAGGTTTGTGGATTCGCCTTGTGCCTTTACAATTTTATGTAACTTGTTGATTACAATTCTTGAAGATACAATTTTGTCATCAAAATCTACAGACCCCCGCCGTTGATTTTACGACGTCATTGGTTCCATCAAGTTCAAACTAAGAACAGCTGTCACGTTACAAACAGTAATAGTCGTTATCAATAATCAGATAAAGACAGCAATAGAAGTTGTCAGATCGATCTGCAAGCGAAACTAATCTTTATCACCTATGAATCTGCAAGCGATATTCAACCTTAGGGTGGTACACCACTTTCTTGGCCGACTGTACGTACGCAATAACCCCTCTGTAGCGCTATTCTGGAAAAATCTCACCGTGATAACTTGGGTGAAGTGAGCTTAAAATGAGCTGTCATTAGTGTTAATCCCTAGGATCGTATGGAATGACAGCTCACTTTTGGGTCACTTCACCTTAGTTTTCACGGTGAGATTTTTACAGAATAGATCGGCTGGTCCTTACCGAGCGGCGAGCGGGACCGGTGGCCGGGAGTCTGCAATCGATTCTCGTAGTACCTAACAATCTGACTGATCTAGGTAGGTATTTTCACCGATCAATAATAGATATGCAACAATTAAGTCATAAGTCATAAAGAAACTAATACTTTTTAAAACTAATTCTTTGGATTCTTTTTTATGTCAGTTGATTTTGTAGTTCCTCTAGTTGGTTTAAAATAACAACCGACTCCCTAAAAAAACACTACAAAGTGAAAAATAAATAATATAATCATGGAGTCGGTGTCTTAGGATTTGTAATTGGGGTATTTTTGCCACCCACTTCCGAAATTAAAGCTATTTTTCACTTTGTAGTGTTTTTTAGGAAGTCGGTTGTTATTTTTTTGTATAAAGTTTTTTATTTTGAACTTTTTGGTTATGGTAGATAGATTTTGGCGATTAGATTAGTGCGGGGGCACTAATCTAACCGCGTTATTCGTTCATTTGTCGCGCAAATACTTAATGCAAATGTAAGACTTATATAGTTTTCACATGGATCCCATTGTCCGAATGGAACTTAATTAAAATGGGACCATTCGGGAAGCACCAGCTTTCAAATAAAAGAAGAATCATCAAAATCGGTTCACCCAGTCAAAAGTTATGAGGTAACAAAAAAAGAAAAAATACAGTCGAATTGATAACCTCCTCCTTTTTGAAAAGACAGGGCAGGCGTAGTCCGTGAAATCCAAATGTTCTTACTTCTTCTGGAATTTGCAGTCAGTCTCAGATTGTATGTGGATTAAAATAAGATTCGTGTCCGTAAAACTTATGTATTTACAACCCTCGTCATTTAACCCCATTGAATGATTATTTCATGAAAAAGTCAAACAATTCTGCGGATTACCGTAGGTAAATGGTTTTACATTTGACGAGTTCAGGGATGGGCGACCTTGGAAAGCAGTGGGTCAAACCTTACAAACTATAAACACGAACGAACATAAGAGGTGCACATTTCAGGACATTCAAATAATGAATATGTATTGCTTCTGTGTATTGGCGCTCCCAATAAATTATAATATCATAAATAAAAAAGGTGCGTAATAAAAACACCGGTCAACACCTTTACATAGTATAACTCAAAGTCGTATTTCGTGTCGGTCTCGTGCTAAGATTTTCTAAACTGCGCAACGGATTTTAATGCGGTTTTCGTCAATAGAGAGAGTGATTCAAGAGGAAAGTTTATGTACTCGTATAATACGCGGGCGAATATGGTAAAGGAATAAGGACGATAATTATCATCTTAAAAAATAATAGTAAAAAAAAACTAAAAACCACGCTTCCATAGAAAACCAAACTAAAAAGTAGAAAATAATGGAAAAAAAGCGTGGGGTGCCTGATATCAATAAAAAAATACTGTACTATATTGTTTATTTTCTGTTTTTTAGGGTGTTTCGAATTTTGAGACGTATGTCAGCGTAGTTTGTGACGTATGTCAGCGTAGTTTTCGAAGACAGTTTTTTTGCTGTTCTGGTAACCCTGGCAAGGATGATGGCACAAATTTATGAAATTATTGCATTGTCATCGGTCTTGGACAGCTGATGTGCAAAGATTGAATGAAATCTAGTCGTTTAAAGTAGGTCAAAATCGCGCTATAAGGAGTCGGTTACAAACAAACATAGGTACAAGTGAAGCTAATATAAAGCGTGTAAAAACGCAAGAAATGCACGCACGAAAAACTCCTATCTGACCACCAGCCAATCTCCGTAATGAAATACTGCTAAATCCTAGTGGGGCCTCAGTTTTGAACTGACAATGTGACTAAACCACACGTACCGGTTCAAATTTTGTTCTAGTGGAAGATATAAATGTCGTGCCTGCAGACACTCATATTGTATTCTCTGCTTACGATGTTAACAATGCTTTCATCATAAACGAAAATTTTATTATAGTACCAACAAAAACTGAAATAGAATGACATGAAATATTCATTTATGTGATGTTCTTTTTTTTAGAAGTTTTCTAAAATGGTTGCAATGTTGTTTATTTTTTTGTAATTATTATTGATAGTGGTACATATAGTTCTAATACAATATTAAATGGCTGTTATGATAATTATGACTGTTATATTATAAATTAATGATAAATAAGTAGTAACGAGATGAATTCACTACTCAGGTACAGATTGTTTATGAAAATAGTCAATCTTAAATTCAATAATGTTACTTGTTATACAGTATGTCCCAAAAATTGTGTCAAGCGGAAGCCCAGAGATAGAGCCCCACTTGGGGTACCCGAATCACTCTCATTTATGTTCCGCGATTTTTCATAGTTTTTGTTATGATTTTTGTTTTTCACAATTTTTGAGAATTTTCGAACTACATCACTTTTTTTTTGAATTAGAAGACTTTTCAAATTTTTCATTCTCCAACTGAATAATCTTAAATTTTACTTTTATACATAGGTCATTGAAAACACGAATAAAACGACATTTTATAAAAATGAATCCTAGCTAGATCGATTTATCGCCCCCAAAACCCCCTGTATACTAAATTTCATGAAAATTGTTGGAGCCGTTTCCGAGATTCAGATTATATATATATATACAAGAATTGCTCATTTAAAGATGTAAGATTAAGTGTAATCCGCATACCTTCACAAATAATAATAGCCTGATTATTGTGTATTATCAATAGCTGACGCTCGTATTTGTATTGGCTCCACCGGAGAGGTACCACGCTCTTACAATATACCAACGTGAACATTATGTTGCTGCGCTTCGAATGGTGAGTGAGAGAACGAGCAGTCTCAGGTTTGGGGTGAGAAAAGGTTGGCTATGAATCAGCAATAACCCAGGATATGTTGATGTATAAACACGGTACATATGATGTTAAACGAAAGCCGCCGCCTATGTAGGCAGCGGTAATTACTTAACATCAGGTTATCCGCATGTTCGTTTTCCCTCTTGACGGTATATAATTTAATTTTAAATTTATTTATTTAAACTTCTCGCACACAAAAAGGTACAGCGCCTCTGCACCTTAATTGTAGACTTAATTATTTATATGGAATGTCGAATAGTAGAAAATCATTTTTAAACTTGATTACCACAATGCCTGGCGCCATCTCATTTTGAAAAACAAAATTATTTAGTGAAAACTTATCTTTATTTTTCTCAGTATTTTTACCTTTTAGACTCGTGAAACTTTTTTCTGTAAAGTATACAATACAAAAATTGCAAAAACAATCATATTGGCTGCACATTGATTTATACACCTAAGCAGGTCAAGCACCTATACGCCGATAGCCCCCACTGATAATATCCTTTTAGTTACAGTATTTGTAAAAGAATTTTAAGTAATTGAGAGATATTGCTGACATAATATGTATTCTCATTTTACCCATGGGTAAAGTGGCTTATCTTATCTTATATCTTTAAACGAGCAATTCTTGTATATATATATATATATATATATATATATATATATATATATATACAAGAATTGATATATATATATATATATATATATATATATATATATATATATATATATAATCTGAATCTCGGAAACGGCTCCAACGATTTTCATGAAATTTAGTATACAGGGGGTTTCGGGGGTGATAAATCGATCTAGCTAGGATTCATTTTTATAAAATGTCGTTTTATTGGTGTTTTCAATGACCAACTTTATCGATAATCAACTTGAACATAAACTTATTATTTTAAACACGATTTACCAAAAACGATGTATAAAAATTAATCCTAGCTAGATCGATTTATCGCGATTTATCGCTCAGTATTTTTTGGTTAAGTTGATCATTGAAAACACGAATAAAACGACATTTTATAAAAATTTTGGTAAATTATGTTTAAAATAATAAGTTTATGTTCAATTTGATTATCGATAAAGTTGATCATTGAAAACACGAATAAAACGACATTTTATAAAAATTAATCCCAGCTAGATCGATTTATCGCCCCCGAAACCCCCTGTGGGTATTATTTTAAACATAATTTACCAAAAAAAACTTTTTAACAAAAAATTAAACCGCCGAAAAACTGAAAAGCATAAAATAATAAACCTTAAAATTATGAGTCGGCGCTTTGAGTGATCCTTGTTCATTGATTTTTCAGCGCCGACTCAAAATTTTAAGGTTTATTATTTTATGCTTTTCAGTTTTTCGGCGGTTTAATTTTTTGTTAAAAAGTTTTTATTTTATGATTTTTTGTGGCTTTAATGTACTAATAATACTTGGCAAGGTATACCCTATCCAACAATAAAAGAATTATCAAAATCGGACTACTCTGTGCAAAGTTATGCGTGTTTATACGTTACAATCAGAGTGAACAATCAATCATCCCCTGTTTTCCAACTCTTAGGGTTCGATTTTGTTTTCCAAATTTATATGGGTGGTCTTATATAAAATGGGAGTATACCCTTTCCAATAGAAGAAGAATTGTCACAATCGGACCACTATGTAAAAAGTTGTGAGTGTCAGTGAGTGAACAATCAATCATCCCCTGTTTTCCAACCCTTAGGGTTCGATTTTGTTTTCCAAATTTATATGAGACCACCTTGGGAGTAAACCCTTTCCAATAGATGAAGAATTGTCACAATCGAACCACTATGTAACAAGTTATGCGTGTTTATACGTTACAATCAGTGAGTGAACAATCAATCATCCCCTGTTTTCCAACCCTTAGGGTTCGATTTTGTTTTCCAAATTTATATGGGACCACCTTGGGAGTATACCCTTTCCAATAGAAGAAGAATTGTCACAATCGGACCACTATGTAAAAAGTTATGCGTGATCATACATAAAAAAAAAAAAAAAAAAAAAAAAAAATATACGCGTCGAATTGAGAACCTCCTCCGTTTTTTTTCGTCGGTTGAAAATACTGAGCAAAGCTCGGTCATCCGGATATAGGTATCTTTAAACGAGCAATTCTTGTATATATATATAATCTGAATCTCGGAAACGGATCCAACGATTTTCATGAAATTTAGTATACTTACATGGGGTTTCCGGGGTGATAAATCGATCTAGCTAGGATTCATTTTTATAAAATGTCGTTTTATTCGTGTTTTCAATAACCAAATTTATCGATAATCAACTTGAACATAAACTTATTATTTTAAACACAATTTACCAAAATATACCGAGAAAAGCTCGTTTTCCAGATATTGGAAAATAAATATGCCGTAGGTGACGGTTTAAGTATTTTCTATTTTTCTTTCTACCCTTCGTTTGGGATGAACAGAGCGTTAAGTCGGGTACCTATGGATTTAAACCTCACAGTCCTATGAGTCGGGGCCCGGAAAGTACTCGCAAGTTCGTGGGCATTCGCGACTGGTACAGAGAGAGACCGCCAGGCCGAGCTCACGACCGCACGTCCTCGCATTCCGGTGGCCATCTCTGCGGGCCTGTCTGGTCGAGCGACGACTCAGAAAAGAATAAGTATTTATAAAGCACCTAAATAAATCGAAATATACCTTTAGTTGTTTTAGGAATGTAGTCCAAAGTGCGGTCTTTGTATCGCAAATGCTCTCCAGAGCCATCGACCCAGATATACGTCGCCAAAATCTTGTCTTTCGGCAGTGGAAGATCGAAGTACTTTTCAACCGCATTATTAGTCCGATCCCCTCGCATAGTATTTCCATTGTTTATAAAGTCATCTGTTAACATGTCAATGTATTCAGCATTAATATTTATGATTACTAATAGGCATAGCATCGGCAGGCAAGAAGTTTTCTCCTTCTGCCACCGTAGTCGTACGCTCGACCGCCGTCAGAAATCAGAGACTAATCTCGGACTTGACGGGGGTCGAGGGTCTAGGCTTAATTGCCCGGGCCACGAGGTAGAACACCTTTATAAAAAATCACCCCAAACCTACAAGCGGCGGCTTGAAGAGGTTGGCAGCTTGACTAATGGGTAGTTTAATTTGTTCTTAGTGCGAACCACAGATTTTTTGAGACGAATAGTTTTTTACTTGCAGTAACTAAAAGGTCAAATAAAAATAAAAACACAAAAATGTGGAAGGGAGCGGTCCCAAGGTCGTGGTCTGCCAAAAGCCTAGACCAAACCGGCACCCGTGAGGGCCCCAGCACCGGTGGTAAGAGAGGTGCCGCTGCCACCCCCACCCGCTAAATCCTCTCCCCTTCGACGCCGAATGGTAAACGGCAGGAGAGAAGAGAAAGGCGACCGCAAGAGGCCGCAAGAGCGGCCAAAAAGATGGAGAGGTGGCAGCGGCGCAAGTGGTGAAGCATCGCGCCTAGGCTCTGCGCCCCGAATTCCGCAGCCGTAGTGATTACACTACAGCCGCAAGCGGAGAAGAAGGGCGTGTCCTACCGCGACGTGCTCGCCAAAGTAAACATGGCGGTGAACTTCCAGGAACTCGGCACGGCCGACAGCCTCCGGGTAAGGGTCACTTTAACTGGAGCTCGGATGCTAGAGGTACTGGGTGCAGCTAGTGGCCTGACTGCTGCCGCTCTCCGGAAGCCTCAATCATGCAGGCCTGGGTGTCACCACCGGACAAGCCTGCTGACATCAACGACGAGGCAGAGTGGTTTCGCGAGGCCATGTCCGAGATATGTGACGTGGCTATGCCCCAGGTCTAGCCTGGACGGGCTCGGCGCCAGGTGAGCTGCGTGACGCTGGTACACCAGGCACGCAGTACGCACGCAAGATCCGTATTCACACATTGAGTACGGAAGCCATTCAGGCGAAGCTGTACGAGGGATACAGAGCGTCGAAGACCGCCCTCTAAGCGGAAATCTTGCGGGCCAGGGCACTGGCCCGTGAGGAGTCGCTGAAGACTCTGAACAGGGACCCGTGGTGACGCCCTTACAAAACGGTGCGACAGAAACTCCACCCATGGGCTTCTCCGCTGACGCATTCTCCGGCCCCAGCTAGAGTTGCAAAGGACTCGAGTCTTCGAGTCCTAATTTTAAAGACTCGACTCAATTATGCAAGACTCAGTGTGCTCAAAAGGCTCGGAGTCTACAGATAAGCACTCGAGTCTTAAAAAAGACTCAAGTCTTAAAAAGGACTCGTGTCGTAAAATGGGCTCGAGTCTTAAGAAGGACTTGAGTCTAAAAATGAACCAGAGTCTTCAAGAAAAACTCGGAGCATTAAGATGAAACTTGTGCCTCATCATTCGAAAAGACTCGAAAGAAGGCAATAAATTCAAATCAGTGATTATGATGTAACTTTGTGCACAAAAAAATCTGACGAGTTATTTGAGTTTTTTCGAATTATGAGTTACAAGACTCGAGTTCATTTTAAGACTCGAGTTGTTATTAAGACCCGAGTCCTTTTTAAAACTCGAGTCCCTTTTTTAGACTCGAGAATGATTCGGGCTCGGCTTGACTCTAGACTCCGAGGCTTTTGAGCACACTGAGTCTTGCATAAATGAGTCGAGTTTTTTAAAATTACGACACGAGGACTCGAGTCCTTTGCAACACTAGCCCCAGCTCGTGGAGAACGTGGTGAGCAATCCTCACGATGATAAACATCATCCACCACCCGATTTCACCCATTGCTGGGAATAGGCCTCTTTTCTCATTGTTTAACAAGGAGAAAACAGGCCTATGCCAAGGAGTTATTTTTAAACATTTCTACTAAGAAAAGGGGATGACAGGTTGTATGGAAGTTCGTCAATATTGCCAATGGAATTTCCCAGCCGACACACAACTTATAGATATTGATGAGCCTAGGGTCTAGATAAGTGGGTACTAACCGCGACGGTGGTCCACCACAACACATGTTGACAGCATTTTTAATGTAACAAAAATGTAGTTCGAGGGTCCTGTCCGAATAAAATAGCTACGTTAGGCTGCTAGTTATACCGTAAGTAGATATTGTTTCATTATCACGTACATTGATTTTAATTTGTTGTAAAACAGAAAACGAGATAATTATTTAAGTGGATCTAACAAGGTTCAAGGGTTATCACAGCAAATATCCACATTCAACTTCGTCTCTCCATTCGTGGATTCTGTGGAAGAAACACCATAATTTTTACAATACAAAAAATGATGGTGATGAATGATTATACAATTTTGAGTGACAACAATCATATCAGATGACATATAGTACAGTCCGTTCACATTTATTTTACCTCTGATTTTGTGTCATTGCCAATATCAAACTGTTCTTTGTTTTATGTTATGTGTTTTTTTTATTTGTATCTATATCAAGATGTATATAGATAGTCTGTGAGGCAAGGAACTTATACCCAGTTCCTTGCTGTGAGGTATTTATGATATGGGTCTTTATTGCCCGAGAATTGATTTGATTTGATTACAATAAGGCCACTATCAAGTCTGTCTATATCACAGTGATCTGTATTTTCGTTGCCATAAGGTTGCTGCTGTCAGAAGAGGTATAATAACCAAGTTTACGAAGTTTAATACCAGCTCATTATTTTATTGTAGACCACACACATGAGTTCATATGATTCATAAATAAGAAAGAGGTTAAATTACAGTTAGGCAAATTTTAAATCGCTTAGGCACCTGTCCCAGAAGCTAGTAGAGTTACCAACTAAAACTAGTTGGCAATCAGCGAGCTGCGAGTGCACGACGGCGACTAGTAGTTATTTGCTGGTCTGCGAGTGATCTGGCCGCTAAGCTAGTGTCGCTGAACAGATAACTACTCTCTTCTGCAGCTCTTGTCGCTGTGAATAAGGTATATCAACTCGACGGTGGTGCGCACAGTCAGCGATCACCTTTCAATATTATTATGTATCTCTTTTACTTACACTGACATACACGGGACCAATGGCGAATCCACTTTTCAGGTCCAGTCAGGATAGGCAAAAATCATAAATGATGAATGATTTTATTTCTGCAAGTAGGTTTGTACAAATACTTTTACACGTCAATCATATTTTTTAAAACTATTGGCATTTCCTATCTGATTACTCTGAGAAGAAAGGCCGAAACAAACTCAAGAGGTCTTAGTCTCTTTTAAAGTCCAGACATAATCTTAGTCAGATCACTGACGGCATAAACCTGCCGGGGGCCCAAATAAAATGATACCCGTCCGTCATCTCAGTTCATGTAGTGATGATGAAATTAAAGAGTGCCTAATTATAATCTTCCTATGCCATGGACTCGCAACCGGCAAGATTATGTTTTTCATGGAGGATTTTCATATTTTCAATAGGCTATTTACGAAAAGCAAGAATGTAGGAAGCGAGCAAGCGAGGTGAGCTTGCTATTTTTTGTAACTTCTCTCGGAATTCTCGGTTAGGTAAATGAAGATTCTTACGGAAGTAGGAGTTACTTTGTCGACTTATTCAAAATTTTGAACTTACAAAATTTTGAGTGTCAGAAGACTGCAAGAGCAAGCGAAGCGCGCTCGGAAATTATTGCACACCGCTTTATATAGGTAAAGTTTTATTATGGAAAGTCATACATAAATAGGAGTTACTCCGTTGATTCAGAAAGTTTCTCAAACTTAACCCTACATGTATATTTTGCAATGTTACGGGCTTTCAACCCTAAACTGTTTCTTTTTGATTATAATATTTTGACCGTGTTTAGGATTTAATCAAAAAGTACCTACTTCTTAAGATTTGGCGCGTCCCGCAATACCCCCAGACGGGGTGTAAGTCTCAATACTCTTAAGGCAATTATATTTGTTATTGGCATTGTCATTTACACGTAATATACAGCATCTCTTTTAAAATTAATTGAGCTCGACTGGTGACTTCGAGCGGAATAAACGGCCTGCGGCGTTAGGCTAAACAGAGCAGCAGTGGGTGAGGTGTCACCGACACATCACCCAAGAATTGAGTGTTGAGTATTGAGTACATCGATGGTAGGAAGAACGGCCGCGAAAGGGGAGACGCGCGGCGGTCGGCGCGGCGGAGCAAAATCAAACTTGGAATCGAATGAACAATATTATTCACTATGGATGAATTTTCAACAAAATCAAAATATTTGATTTCATATAACCTACATGGGCATTTTTTTTACTAAACAAAATGAGCTAGATGTACGGTTCTAATTGGTCGTATCCTATGGAAAAGAGCTGGCAAGAAACTGTACCTACGGTCTATCATCACATAATTATAATAACAGTACGAATTCGTATTAGATATGCGTGACGTTCACCTAGTGTGGCAAACACATACATGGCAACATCGTACAAAGTATTTATTTTAATAAATTTATCAATAAGACTAGCTTCCGCCCGCGATTTCCTCCACGTTAAATTTCTTCCTCCCTCAACCCATCCCGTCGCCTCGAATGGCCAGCATGCCAGGTCTTCGTATTCGTGAAGTTTTTTCTATTTGCTCGGCTCAAAAGGATTCTAACGTGATTTTATAAAGTCTATAGCCTTCCTCGATAAATGGGCTATCCAACACTAAACGTAGTTCTTGAGATTAGTACGTTCAACCAAACTCTTCAGCTTTATAATATTTAGATTTGATTACAATTAAAACGTTATAGTGAGCCTACCTTAAAAGATCGACATATGCTATACTAGCTTCTGCCCACGACTACGTCTGCGTAAATGTCGGTTATCGCGGACGCAGACAAAGTCACGGAATTAAAAGTACCCTATGTCCTTTCTCAGGCTCTAAACTATCTGTGTACCAAATTTCATTTAAATCGCTTCGGTAGTTTTAGCACGAAAGCGAGGAGACGGACATAGGATACTATTTATCCCGTTCGACCGCGTGACGTGACATAAAACGTCAAAGAGAATACAAGTCACTATAAAACGTGGTATGCCAAAAACGTTGCCTTCGAAGTACCCGTTGTTCATAACTTGGTATGAGCTTATCAAACAGCAGTGTCTGCCAGAAAACGTTTTATGCCTTCGAAATACCAGGTGGTCATAACTTTCTGCCAGGGTAGCCAGATTTGTCCGAAAGAGTTACCGTGGCCTGGCATAGCCAACTGAAGGAACACGGGTGGGTTTTCTATCAAATCAACTCAGCATATCGCAGTCCACTGCTGGACGTAGGCCTCTCCCATATTGCGCCACAACACCCTGTCCTCCGCCTTCCGCATCCAGTCTGTCCCAGCCACTTTCTTTAAGTCGTCGGTCCACCGAGCTGGGGGGCGTCCCACGCTACGCTTGCCGATACGTGGTCTCCACTCCAGGACTCGTCTGCTCCATCGGCCATCGGTTTTCTATACTATAATATTATAAAGAGGAAATATTTGATTATTTGTTTGTAAAAAGGCTCCGAAACAACTGGACCAAATTGAAAAGTTTTTTTTTTGGGTTGCTTATTTATTGAGGAAGGCTATAGGCTATATAACATCACGCTACGATCAAAAGGAGCAGAGTAGCAACGAAAAATTGTCGAAAACTGGCAGGCAATTCCATGCGACGGGAAGGATCACGGGAGCAAAAATTTGACGCGGACGAAGTCGCGGGCAGAAGCTAGTCTATATATATAAAAGAAAGTCGTGTTAGTTACACTATTTATAAGTCAAGAACGGCTGAACCGATTTGGCTGAAAATTGGTGGGGAGGTAGCTTAAAACCAGGAGACGGATATAGGATACTTTTTACCCCGTTCGACTGCGTCCCATGTGACGTGACATAAAACGTCAAAGAGAATACAAGTCACTATAAAACGTGGTATGACAAAAACGTTGCCTTCGAAGTACCAGGTGGTCATAACTTTCTGCCAGGGTTGCGAAATTTGTTCGAAAGAGTTACCGTGGCCCTGGCATAGCCAACTGAAGGAACACGGGTGGGATTTAGTTACTAAAAGTTTGACACGCCCTCCCGCTCCGCCCAGAGCGGGAGACGTCATTAGATGATTTCCCGCCTAAAAAAAGTTGATCATATAACTTGGTATGAGCTAGGCGGAACGAGCTGGTGTCCAAAACCCCATATCTGATCGCGTAAGGTATCAGCTATTATTAAACAGAAGTGTCCGCTAGCAAACGCGTTGTCTTTAAAATACCATAACCATAACTGGGTAGGAGCTCACATAACCTGATGTGTCAGCTAGATAACGCTTTATGCTTTCGAAGTACCAGGTTGTCATAACTGGGAAGGAGCTTGCTAAACATAGGAGTGTTATCTAGAAAACGCTTTATGCCTTCGAATTAGCAGGTTGTCATAACTCGGTAGGAGCTAACCTCACCTGATTGCCAGGGTCGCGAGATTTGTTAAAGAGAAAAGAATTACTGTGGCCCTGGTATATAAGCAACTGAAGGTACAAAAATAAAATGTGTGCTTCATGCCTTTTTGAAGAAGCAGGTTTGTCTTATTTGGGTAGGAGCTTGCTAAACAAAGAAGACTCATCTAGAAAACCCTTTATGCCTTCTAAGTACCAGGTTGTCATAACTCTGTAGGAGGTCACCTAACCTCACCCTAATTGCGCAACACACTATTAATCAGAATCTGAATCATTTAGAAGGTTATTTATTGCTCATCATCATTCATATTTTTCTTTCTTTCTTTTCTTTCAAATGGTCGAAAAATTGCCTGTCCTTAGCAACGTAAACAACGTCATGAATTTTGTGGAACTGTCAAAATGTAAGGGATTCCTACTGATAGTGTATTACGTAATTACCCTCTGGGTATGTGTCAGGCAGAAAACGCATTATGCCGTCGACGTACCAGGTTATCATAACTTGGCAGGAGCTTACCAAACAAAGACGTGTCAACTGGAAAACGCTTACAAGATCATGACCGCGTACCAGGTTGTCGAACTTGATAGGTTATTACAACATTTATTGGATCTGAGGCGATACGAAGTTCGCTGGGTCAGCTAGTATTAGTATAGATTAGAAATTAGAAAATTTATCAGTGGTCGATGTAGGCCCAGCCAAGGCCTAGGGCAGGGGTGTCAAACTCAATTTTGCAGAGGGCCATATATTTGATTAAGAATGTGTAGGCGGGCCAGGTTCAAATTAAAAAACTAAAACATACTGAATTATTTTAACACCTTCATTTATTTAGTTATATATAGTTATAATTGTTACAAATCATACCAAAAGTAAGAAAGAGGGTAATTATTTTGAGCTCGAGGATCCGGATACCGGATATTTTAAACCTGCGTAGAGGCATCGAGTGCAGTCTAAAATCTCTAAAAAACAAGATTCATTTATTTGTGATATATTGTGATCGCGGGCCGTTTCAAAATGGCCCGAGGGCCGGATTCGGCCCGCGGGCCTTATCTTTGACATGACTGGCCTAGGGGGTAGTCATGACCCCAAGACCATCACCTAGGATCCTCCTTTGCGCGGAACCAACAATCTTTTGTACGTTTCTTGAGAGAGTTAATCGTCTATAGCTACTCATTTCCTCGTTGGCGATTGACAACGTGCCGGTGCCTTATCGTAGCTTATAGCAGAATGGCACACTACGTCAATTTGAAAAACTTTTTTTACGAGTGCCAAATACGAAATATCCCTATGAGTCCACATAAGTCGACGCACTTACGGACGGAATAATATCGGAGCGCGCTTTCTCAGCACAATGGATCATCAACACACTAAGCAGTGTGTTATAGTTCAGTTTGTGGTCCTCGGCCCTCCATACTTACTGTTGCCACTATGGTAAAACTATCGACTCCCTCGGACACCATGTCTCGACAGAACACCCTGTTGCAGGATGGCAGACCGCATCCTCAGTACACCAGCAGCATCAGCGGCAACACTGCTTGTATAATGCATGCAATAAATATTCGATATAGCAGCCGCCTTGCTGAATGTAAGTACCAAGTAGAATCATCTATAAAAACCGTACCGGAATAACTTGGGTGAAGAAAGCTGTCATTTCTGATGCTACGGTTTGACATTATTGACGGGTCACACTTTACCTAAATTTTTTTGCTAAGATTTTTACAGGATACAACGGCCACCGGCTGTTTGGTACGTAGGAAAATATGTGGACTGGCTCTAAATGGACGACGGGCAAATAATGTTAAAACATTAAAAATATAAATTAAAATCGGTTCACCCAGTCAAAAGTTATGAGGTAACAAACATACGGTATTCGTTCATTTGTCGCGCAAATATTTAATGGAAATTTAAGACTTATATGGTTTTCACATGGATCCCATTGTCCGAATGAAACCAAATTAAAATGGGACCATTCGGGAAGCACAAGCTTTCAAATAAAAAAAGAATCATCAAAATCGGTTCACCCAGTCGCAAGTTATGAGGTAACAAACATAAAAAAAAAAAAAAAAAAATACAGTTGAATTGATAACCTCCTCCTTTTTTTGAAGTCGGTTAAAAAGGAAAACAAGGTACCTTACTTACTGAATTTGGTTTTCAATTTAATTAATATTTTCAATTCTATATAATTTTCGTAGATTTTGGTTTGTTGTAAGTAGGGATGTGAATGTTGTATACTTGTAGGCAATTGGTATATTATAGGCTCCTAACAAGTTGAACCTGTTAACTTTTATTTAGTAATGTACAAAGCACCTAATACTGTTGGCGTACTCTTTAAAAAAATTACCACCGCAGATAACTTTGAAACTGTACCTATATAAAAAAACATTCCTTGACCAGCTTCTATTGTCCAGATTGTATTTATCCTGTACCTACAATGAAACGATCCTTTCTGATTGTTAAGTAGTCAAAATGATTTAAAAAATGGTAAGGTACTCCTTTTATAGTCAAGTTGACCAAAAAACAAACTGTACACAGTCCCAAGAACATTACTGCAAAACTTGATTCAATATCTGGTTCATCCCCCAACAGAATTACAAACAAATCAGGTTGGTTGGCAGTGAAATCAGGGACAGGTTGTTGCGGAGGGCAGCTTCGGAAGATGAAGTCTGAGAACTAAGAAGCCAGTTAAAAAAATAAACACGTGGTTTCGATATGAAATCTTTATTCTGTTAAAAAGATTACATTACATTTGATATAATATTATTACGGTACAAAACACTACACTTATTAAGTACATACTTACCATAGATACAATCGATCATCACAATTATTAGTTCGCAACAGCGCAATTCGTACAAAAATGTGTACCTAGGGCACAAAATAACAAAATCGTTTATAAAGACTTAAGTATTATAAATCGGAACTACCTAATGACTATACCTTACTAATCTATAGGGCCCCCGGAAGGATCAATGATGATACACATTAATAGGAAAAAAGATTGTCTGCAAAATTCAATTACTAGAATAGCAATTAATCAATTGCAATTGATCTTTTCGGGTAATCTATGAAGTAGATATGTTAAGGATAACTTACTTCATAGATTCAGATAGAAACCAATTATAGGAACCAGTCATAAAAATGTTATGATTTAGGATGCCCTTATCACATCTACTAAGTTCACATATAAAAAGCAGTTCAAACAGAATTACAACACACAACAATGACACCACAGCATAAAAATGCTATGATTAAAATGTTAGTCTTAAAAAACTAAGAGGAGTACATTAATATAATCGTGATACAAATATTAGTTTCGGATGTAACTCCGATAGAACTTACACTGATAAAATTAAGAGGAGTATATTAATATAATCGTGATACAAATAGTAGTTTCGAAGGTAAATCCGTTAAACACGTTAAAATGTTCGGAGTAACTTAAGTCCGAATGTATAATAAATGGCACTGATTATAAAGGTTGGGGTACCTAGACATATATAACAGATAAACCCACAACAAACAATGGACAGGTAGGTACGCATAGCACACACTTCACATCTGTTTCACAAATCTTCTTAAACTGCCGACCAAACATAATAATGAGTGGTCGATATCACAGTTACGGCTAAAAAGTTCCATTCTAAATTTTTAAACCCATATTTTCGTCCAAAATTCTTGGCTGAATTTCGATAGGTTTCCGAAGTTTTCTTCATAAATTCTCAGTCTTTTCCTTTCTCAAGAGCTATGCCCTTTTCTATGCAGCACCTACCTCTTCCGATTTAGAGGCTGTTCCAACACAAAACACAACTTAAAGTTCTAAGTTGTTATGGCATGACACCTTCTTAATGATTTTTGTTCCTGGCATTGCCGTCCCGCTTATTACGTCTACTATGGTACGCACCAGTTCCGGCATGGCCTGACGGGAACTCACGACGTGGGGGATGTGCAGGCACTGTGGATGGATCAAAGTGCGCTTGCGTATTTACAGAGATTGGATCATAAATATTGCATGGTGCAATTCCACAGTTGACCTTCGTAGGTGTGCATATAATATTGTACAATGGAGGTGCGTGTAACTGATTGTAGTTGCCCATTGTAGGTGGGTATACTGCCGGATTGTAGATGATATTTGGAGGTGCGTGTGTCAATTCGTAATTGTAGTTCGCAAGTGCCAAAACAGGTTCATATTGGCACGTCGCCGGTGTTATAATAGGCCCATACTGACACAGCACCGGTGCGTGTATAGGCTCAAACTCGTACGTAGCAGGTTCACTGTTATGTGGGTACACTGTCGATTTGTTACTTTTTGCTGTTTCATACATCGCTGGAATGTTAATATTCACTGGTTCGTATATCTCCGGATTGTCAAGATTCGCTGGTGAGTATATGGCTGGAATTATATTATTCGCTGGTGAGTAAATCACTGGAACGTTAATGTTCGCTGGTGAGTACACCGCTGGAAAGTTAGTATTCACTGGTGGATATGTCGGTGGAATATCAGTATTCGCTGGTAAGTACATGGGTGGAATCTCAGTCTTCGCTGCTGGGTACATCGGTGGGATCTCACTGTTCGTTGTTGGGTACATCGGGGGATTCGATGGAATCTCAGTATTCGGTGGTGGGTACATCGGTGCAACGTCAGTATTCACTGGTGGGTACTTCTGTGGAATGCCTGTATTCGCAGACGGGTACCTCGGTGTAATGTCAGTATTCGCTGGTGGGTACCTCTGTGGAATGTCTGTATTCGCTGGTGGGTACCTCGGTACAACGACGGTATTCGCTGGTGGGTGCTTCTGTGGAATTTCAGTATTCGCTGGTGGGTACCTCTGTGGAATGTCAGTAGTCGCTGGTGGGTACCTCGGTGGAATGTTAGTACTCGCTCGTGGGTACTTTGGCAGAATCTTAGTTTGCGCTGGAGCGTGCATGCCTCTAGCAACAGAACGTAGATGCTCTTTTTTTGCGGCTGACGGTGGCATGGGTATGGTGCTTGAATTTATTCTAGCTATGAAAGCTCTGAGTTCAGGAGTTACGTATCCTTCGCAGAGTTCACTCACTTCTTCTATAATTAGTTCCAGGATATCCATGGTGGCCGCATCAGCAACTACTGGTCTCCCTTCAATAGCATTCGCTATTTGTTGAAAAACTTCTCTGAAATCGATATTCAATACGCTCTCAGTTGGTGGTACATAGTTAAAATTAGGAAGCATTCTGATTATTTGGGTTCTTAAACGATGTTGATTAGGATCTCTGGATGTTATGCTCGCAAGGTATTGCAACTGTGATAAAGTTACTCTTTTCTTCCGTGGCCCATCAGCCAAACCATTTACCACATATAAAACTGCATTTTTTATTTCTTGACGAGTTCTTTGCGGTATTTTTGTTTCCATTTTATCAAAATCGAGACTATTCAAACCTTGTAATATATATAACTTTTCTTTTCTGGTCCAGCCTTCCATCGCAGAAGCCATATTTGATATTTATAAAGCTCTCACAAAATTAACGAGGAACCACGCACAAACACACGATTATTTGGATATTCAAAATATATATTGAAATGACGCGGTAGACCAGCTGCCCGCGTAAACGTGACTGCCAACTTTTCTGCCAACTAGAGTGATCAATACACGCAGTGTTGCTAGATCAAACACGTTAAAATTCCCTGCTTTTGGTATTCGAGTCGGACACAAATATGCGCAGGTCTCTCAGGTAATAATTTCCACTTCTTGTTATAGAACAAGAAAAAAAAACACTATGTATAGGTATTTAAAATTTCTCTTTTGTTGCAGTTTTGCCCTCATTATAAAGTAAATCATAAATAATATTGGTGTAAAATCGCCTAATTTGACACCACCACCCGTTCCAGTGTTGCCAAACCTTGTTTTAAAAGGACCGTAAAAAATAGTGAATAAAACATTATTGTAACCCCGCAAGCAGCGGCGTCACTCTCAGCGAACAAAAAAAGTCACACAAGCGCTAAAAGATCGTTGTAGCACTGTATTTGACTTGACGTTCGATGCTTGACGTGGAAATAACAACTGTCAAAAAATAAGGTAGTATTTTGTACGCCATTACCTGCTTATTGGCACCATCTATTTTGCTATATGAGGACTACGTTGTCCCACAGCTAACTACAGTGGACTATCGCGCTACATTGCTGCTGCAACTTGCCACTTCCGGGTTCTATAGATAGATGGCGTAGCAAAATAAACGTGATGGCCCCACAAATAATATCTGTTTAAAATTGCTCGGCAAATATGGGGATAAGTTTGAGATTATTAGGCATTATTACCTCGTATATCTTGCTAAATAAATCATCACTGTTGTTAAGTAACCAAGTACATTATTATTATTTAGATCAATGCGTTGGTCGCAAGAGCTACTGCTGAGCAATAAGTCTGAGTTCGGTTCAACGTGGTACTGGATTTTTCCATCTGGAACTTTTCAGTAGCAGCCCAGAGTTGGTATTTGTCCCCGGTTGATACCAATAAGCTAGCAATCGGCACCCTCCATTAAAAGGAATACATACTAGCTAGATTAAACAAGTGATTACTTAATAATTTAACTTGACTTCCTTAAATATTTGACCTGTGTTTCTTCTTAGAGGTATAGGTATAGATAGATATAAGGGATGGAAGAAGTAGGCCTGGAAAATAATCAAAATATAGCAGAATTAGTACAACAAAGTATCTTTATTTTTCATAATATCTCGTATTTTATAACAACTTTCTTATATGCTTACATTTTGTTAATTCATACCAATTTCCGATGCATGCAAAACAATTTTAAACATCTTATACATATAATAGCTTATATAATTTTATTCAGACGATAGGAATATAATATTTTGTGCTCTACACGAGTGTACACGGTGTTCACGTTTAGACATATCTCATAAGTGCTCGAACTTCGAAAGGCTCCTGCGGTTCCCATTACATTATACTCTAAAATATTTCTGCAAATGTAACTTTGCACGAGACACTACCTTTAACATTAATATACTGGTAGATTCTTTAACACGATAACATTATTATCCCGGACATCATTTTAATTCTCTTGTTAGTATATATGTCAAGCAATTCATGTGTTCTCATTCAGGTTATTCGTTTACTAAAACTAATTTGCAACTATGCATTAAATGAATTTGTTAAAAATAATGATATGTGGTTATTTGTATACAATTAAACTATTTAACATCAAAATAACAATTTTTAAATATCACATAATATTCGTAGAAATATTTACCTACTTATACAATATATCAATATCTTATATGGTCCTTTTAAACGCACTACCTCTATCACGTGTCGGTTTAATTATTATCATTTTGTTTAGTTATCTGTAGGTATAGCTTTTGTAAATTGAATAAACTATTCTATTGCATACCTATAGGCCATAATAGCATATATTATTCGATTTGTCGTCGCTAGTGAATATAATTATAACTCGATTAGGTAAACGTCTATTTAAAAAGTTTACATGGTGTTGTTATGGTATTATGTCTATCACTAAAATGGAAGAGGGCTTAATAATGCACATTTGGTGCAGATACATACAGCTTGCGTTGGCAATCAGGCACGAACATAACAGACGGATTGATGGTGCAGTCGCTAGCTGACACGTGTCGCAGGAGTGGCCTGGCGGGGGGGTCGCCACTGTTATTCGTTGAGTATGCACGTGCGCATCAGAGCGTCAATCACGGCGTACGGGTCGCAGTTGGAGGCTGGTCGACGATCTTCCAAGTATCCTTTCTTTTCCTCGGCAACTGTCCGCGGTATTCTGATGCTGCTGCCACGGTTAGCGACTCCTGTAAAGAAATAAGCATTATTTTTCCGTCCAATCCACTAGAAGCTAGTGTTGCAATGGACTCGACTCCTCGAATCGAAATTTTAAAGACTCGACCCAGAAGATGAAGACTCAGTATGCTCAAAAGGCTCGGAGTCTAGAATCAAGCCGAGCCATTTAACATCCACTCGAGTCTTAAAAAGGACTCGAGTCTTAAAAAGGACTCGAGTCTTAAAAAGGACTCAAGACTTAAATAGGAATCGAGTCTTAAAAAGGACTCGAGTCTTAAAATGAACTCGAGTCTAAAAGAAAAACTAGGAACATGAAGATGAGACTTATAGGTCATTATTCGAAAAAGCTCGTTTAGCAGCTTTTAGTTAATGCACTTACCGGCGCTGAAGTCATTAATACTGGCTGTTTCGTGGAGACCAGTCAAACGTCTCTCGTTGTCTTTTCCTCCGCGAGGATCGTAGACCTTGATGTGTTTCATGTGAACCTTAGACAGCTTGTCAATCGCCTTCTCGATTTCTCTGCAATTTAGAAAACAAAACGTCGTTAATACAAATGCTGCTGATTCTTAGAGATACTTTAACAGTAATTGAAGTGGACTAGTAACCATTTAGATGCATCACAAAATTAAACTGAAAACGCAATAAATAGCAACTAGTGCCAGATAAACAATTAATAACTCAATAAATGATTTCTTGCGAAAACTAGGTGCTATTAAGTTAATTAAAGATAGTAACAGCACCGAAAACAAAAATCCGCTGTTGCAATACAATGCCGGCATATCTTAAACGGAAATACGACCGACTTCTCGAATGCTGCAATCGATTTCTCATACAAGTTTACCATCTAAGGATACTGGTCTCGCAGAATCTGAATGGCAATTTAGAATCATAACTATAATATCCGTTACAAGGCACTTACATAATACCGTTGTCTTCACGCATCTTTTTGGTAGAGAAGTTGGTGTGCGCACCAGAGCCGTTCCAGTCCTGAACTGGCTTGGGATCGAATGTGACGATGACTCCGTACTCTTCAGCGAGTCTGTTCAGGATATAGCGAGCGATCCAGAGGTCGTCACCAGCGGTTACGCCAACGGATGGACCCACTTGGAACTCCCATTGCGAGGGCATGACCTCGGCATTGGTGCCAGAAATAGGAACGCCAGCGAATAGGCAACATCTGTAATTAAAACGAGCATGAGCTGTTTATTGCTTTTCTGAGAAAACGATGCAAATGCCATATTTTGGAGTAGCATAAATTTTCTATTTGTTACCTGTAGTGTGCCTCGACTAGATCCCTGGCGAACACCTTGTTGGCTCCAACACCGCAGTAGTAGGGCCCTTGTGGTGGGGGGAAACCGCCCGGGGGCCATCCGAAGGGCCTCAGGTCCGAGTCCAGCAGGATGTATTCCTGCTCAATGCCGAACCACGGCTCCTCATCCTTGACTTTCTCGCTGGCCTCAGCACACTTAATGCGGTGGTTAGTCTCTGTGAAATAAAACCAAAAGCATAAAGCAGCTAAATTTAAACTTTCAGACGGCTAGTCTGATAAAAGAATATGAGCTTCGATTTCATACAATCTAAACTTCTGTTTTTCCATCACGGTAACATTTTCCAAATGAATATCAAACATACCGGAGACCTTTAACGTTCGTGATGACATAGTTCCATAGGAACATTTGTGTCTACGTTAATTTAATCTAACTTTAACAAAACGATGCACAGGTCGTAGTGTCAAACAATTACCATAAATGCGTAATTGTGATTGTGAACCCTCGATGACTAATGTAACACGACTTGGTCTACGGCGCGTTAAGCCAAATATTGGAAATGTTTGGAGACAGAAGGCGAACGCAATCCTAATTTCCCAATAATGACCGACTTTCACGTAAAAGAAAGATCAGTTCTGTATAACCAATTTTACTCGCACAAAAAAATGAAAATGAATCACGAGACATTTGTTGGTAAATATTGTTTTAACCCACCTGTGGGCTCCATGTTGTATTTATACGTGTCGCACATAACAAGGATGTGGTTGCCACGTCTGAATGGATCCCTGTAAATTTCCCGGGGGCACAGGAACGTGTCAGAATTGTGCCCATCCGACTGTCCGGTAGAGCTGCCATCGAAGTTCCAAATTGGCAGATCTGTAATGAATTTTATGATTAAGACGGTGATTTCGTGGTCTGGTAGGTAGAATAGCCAACGCTTAGTGTTGAATGCAATTCAACCGTCAAAATAATTGTACACAGAACTGTGTATAGTTAATTTACTGTGTACTGAAATGAACTAGGAATACTGAATGAAATCTATCGTAACATTTCTACGACTGCTTGTGAACATTATTGCTTCGAAACCTTTTAAGTTTTCATCAAAAAGTCCTTTCTCCTAGAAGAGCGTTGATCTTACGCTGTGGATATTATCGTGATAAACTGTCTGTGATATAGATTGTTACGTTTTATGACTGACTAAACAATGTTATCAAATATCAATGAAATGTAAATTTTTTTGGTAAAGTTAATGATCTAAAAAGGAGTATAATAATTTCCCCCTTATTCTGGTAACAAAATAAATTTTCAACGTGCAAACACTTTTGTTTTGTAAAATACCATCTTGTTTACAGATGAGCACCGCTCGTCTCAATGAAGGCTGAACAATTTACCTAAACTCTGCTAATTACTTCGTTAATGAGGATGTAATAAAACACTCTGGCTTTAATTAATGTGCCATTTTTCAACCAGTCATGGTTATCAGTCTTTATGAATTAATACCGTGACTATTTTTCAGTTTCAGGATTTGACTGCAGCGAGAGGAGTAGATGATAACTAACCATAAATATTCTTCATGATACATTAATTTACATAGTTCATACACATTTACTAAAAATCACATCATCCTGTTGTGCATATGGTACACTAAAATAAATTAAACAAATCACGCCTGGTTCCCCAAAGGGTCAGGAAGAGGTGTATGTAGAATACACCAACTGTCTAGTTGCTATGTGCACGGTTGATACCAATACGTTCGAATGACTATTGATTCAACTTCGAATTGACTTAGTAATAAGACTTCTTACCTTTGGGTTGCTTAGGAATGAAGTTCAAGGTGCGATCTTTGCACCTCATATGCTCGCCAGTACCATCGATCCAGATGTATGTCGCCAAAATCTTGTCTGCGGGGATTGGGAGGTCATTGTACCTTCCCAGCAGGGATTTCGATAGCACCGCATTGGGTGAGTTGACGAGCACTGGGCCCGACAATATCTTCGGGTTGTCTGTTAAATAAAAATAAGTTTGATTAATACACAGAGTTTCAAACTTTGAGGCCCTATCGAAAATCTAGAGCAAGCTATATTTCTTGTTCTATGAAAAAAATAACCGTTTTCTTATGTGTATCTAAGTGCCTTAAATAGGCACTTTAGCTATAACCGTTACGTACATATTTTTGTAACGAACGAAGGTGAACAAATAAATGAAAAGCTAAGTCCTCAAAATGTGCGGTGAGACTAATATTCCAATATAGAAACTGACACAATCTGCAGGGATTGTAATGAAATCCGTTTGTACCGATCATCTAAACGTAATCGGCCTATAATGTTCCCACATAGGGTTGCCAGGCGTCCGGATAAAGCCGGACACAGTCAGGCTTTTTGGTTGTGTGTCCGGCCAAATTAGACGGTGTCCGGCCACCCGGTTTTTTGTTAGGCTTTTCAAATTTGATAATTTGGCCTTGGTTTTCGCTCCACCCGCCACACCTTGAGTCGCTAGCGCAAGCGAGCGAACTAGCACTGTCCCCGCCTTATTAATACTCCATTTAAAAAGAAAATTAGCTTTTAAAGCATGTGTCTGCCGATCAGAAATATTAATTCGTTTATGTTACTTATTTTATTTTAACGTTATTTCATTAGTGTTTTGTTTAAATTTGTTTTAAGATTAAATAATTAAAGATGTCAGACCTTTTTACCCAAATGTCCGGTTAAACTGACGGGTCTGTCCGGCTTTTCGGTTTTAAGACCTGGCAACCCTATTCCCACAGCTGGGAAACAGGCATCCTCTCTTCGAAAGGGAGTAATCTACCAGACGAGCCCAGTATGTCAAATGTCTTCGAATTTTTGGCTCTAGGACCATGCCAGTTTCTTCACGCAGTTTCCTTCCGCGTTTTTGAGAGCAATGGAGTTGAAATTATTTATACAAAGCGAAGCGTCCGTCTGGGTTTGAACTACGACCTACAAATCTAACCCAACGTAAATGGGACAACTGGGCCACCACTGCTCTAACAATACTTTGAACAATATAATTTCGAATAATTTTTTTAACAATACTTTGAAATAATTTCGGCAAGCCTTGCCTTTGGCTTAATCTACAGTTTATCTCATTGAAGGACGAACATGACCGAATAATCTATTTTATCAACCAAACAAAAAGGTTGATTATGGTTGATAATCCCGTTAAACAAATTGAAGCTAACAAAACTACAGTAATCTAGAGAGTTTTAAAACAAACAGCGTGTTTTTCAATAATGAGTGTAACAGATTTTCTTTAGCCCATATTCTATACAAAAAAGGCTCCTCTCGGTCATTTAAATCTACTAAAAGCTTTAGAGGCTTCGGATCCAGAAAAAACATTCGTTTTCGGTCGGCCCAGTTTTGAATTTGAGTTTTGAAGTAACACATAAATGCTGAATGGAACACAGAAGGCAGTTTGACTCTGTGCAGGCTTATAAAAGTTTCAGGCCGCCTGGCACCATCGTATCTACCTAGTAGTTAATACGAGCGTTACTTAAAAATTCACAGCGGCTTTGTCAGCGAACGTCACAATTAAGTACCTAAGTACCTACTAACTTATTTAATGTGTTAATGTGCCTACCTATAAATTTGCGTCCGACTAAACGTATAAAAAACTGTATAAATAATTATATTCTGAAGTTAGTTTGTATTCTTGATGGATTTAGTTTATGAACAAAAAATATAAGTAAGTGGGCAGTAAGTATGAATTGCTTACCTTCTATTTTTGCGTGAGCATCAGCCATCTTCGCGCCTTGTTAAAACGTATAAATCTGTAACAAAAAAAAAAAACATTTTAGCTCTTGCTGTGAACACAGTCATAATAAAGCTCAGCAAAAAAATTACTTATTCATAATAAAATTATGACATATAGTGTAAATAATATCCATTGTAGTAGGAGGAAAAAATATGTTTGTGTATGTCAATAGATATAGATAGTTTCACAGGAAATATAAATTGCTGTCAGTGAAAATAGTTGATGATAATAAAATTCTTTAATACAGCAGTTTATATTTACAACGATACGGCCAACTAGTTGTTTGTGTTTGATTACTTAATATTTACATACATTTTCCTTGACATTTCGAGAGAATATGTATGTAAATAAATGCCCGACACTTCACAAAAGAAACATGTATTCAAACCAATATATCTATGATTTAAATGCACGCGAATAATAACTAATATTGTCATTTTTTCCGGAAGTAACTTCCATTCCGTAGCTCCTTAGTTATTTAAGAAGAAGTCAAAGATAAATAAAACATTTATTCTTTATGTAACATGAATAAAATAAAATATTCTGAATCATGATTAGTATTGTACCGTACAACCGGAATATATGTATTAGTTTATTTCTAACAAAGCATGTCAATAATGTTAAAAACGTAACCGTTTCGTAGGCAACAGTTACCTGTGCGTCAATAAAATAAACAAACCCTTGACACAAGCAACGATGGTAATTTCACGAAATCGATTGGCGTGTTGCCCAAACTGCGGTGACGCGTATGTTTGCCGACCACTCTTCACGACGCACGCTATACTGAGTGCCCGACGCATGCGATTATTATAACAAATTGACTTCCACATAAAAGACAAGGCATTTAGGGGAATGGGGCTAACCAACAAAAGTTCCAATATGGACTCAGAACATAATAGCGTTCATTTAGGAACCGAAATGATGTCAACAAAAGCCTTATTTTACCAATATCTTTAACGGAAATTCAATAAGACTAATCTTATTACATCATTAGGAAAATGTAATTCATCCCCGTTTTCCTAAACTATTCAGTAGTATTTTGGCTCAAATACTATAATTCTAAATGGCGAGTGTGCTTATAATAAAACATATCGCGTCATTTGTACGTATGTAAGCAAATAAACTAGGAATCTTGTACCGCAACTGATGGTTATTGGCAAATGTAGCGGATCTAGGAAAATTCCCGCTAGCTCGGAAAATTTCTTGTTACCTGCTGGCTTCGTCCACGATCTACGTTATTGCCATGCGCCGTACGATTATTTTTTTTTGTTGAGGAACAAAAGTATACATGTAAGTTTAATGAAACGGACTCACTGATCTATTGCAATAAGAACTTTAATAACAACAAACTTACTGAAACAAAAAACTATGGGTCTACGGAAGATATATGAAAAACAACCGAAAAAAAATCATAACATTATCTAATGGTAAACAAATTTTCGGCCCTGTTTGTAACCCATAGATAGAGCTCGAGGTTAAGCAATCCGATCGATAAACATAATAGCCATTAGCGTGAATTTGTTTGATGTTCCCCGCAGCCCAAAAGTTTACCGCCATTTGTTTCTGATTAGACGCTACCTACATTAGTGGAGTGCTCGATTAGTAAGTTTATTACTTTATACGTTTACACACTGTCTGACCGTGAAAAACTTTACGAGCACTTCTGTTAATTTTCCTTTTTCCCACCTCTATGATAATAAATACACTTATTTCAGGTGAAAACTGAGTATGTAAATGATGTTACTAGTGTGAATCTTTTGAACAAACGTATTGCATGATTGATAAACATTTCCAAGATCAGAACCATTTTGTTCCAGTTAATACCAGTCGGTAACACACGAAGGTGTAATTGACTAAGTGCTACTTATATTATATTCAGTAATATAGCTCGAACCCGACACTTTGTGAGTATTTGGTTACACTTATGAATACAATTAACGTTATATTATGGGCCCTTAATGAAATAGTTTACATAGATGATGTGTGAGAATAATTATATCTAACATCAATACGGCAATTGTATAACAGGAACAATCATATTTAATTATACAATTATTGAATATGTAAGTATATGTAGGTGTCATGACAGTGACAACTATGGCGCGATAGTAATTTAGTAGCATATTAACATGCCAACTAGAGATAATAATAGAAACGGCATTATGTGTAACGTGTTTTATCCCGTCTCTAGATTGTGAATGAACAGGACAAATAACACAATGACAATCACACACCAACATAACGATATAACGAATTTATAAATATAAATTGTGTGTATTTATTTAAATTTAAATATTCATGTGGAAATAAATATAATATATTATTTTATGTACACCTATTTAAAAATGGAAGGGAAAGATACAGGGCATCTGAAAATTAAATTCGCGCGCATCTTTGTTAACAGGAAAAGTTCCCAAAAGGGTGACAGCATCGCCACGATAAATGGCAGCTCGCAATTGTAAAATGAGTAGTCATACGATATAATATAATATACGTCATTAAGGAAATGCACAAGAAATCCAAATCATGCCACGGGCCATGACACTATTTATAAAACATTGATCATCGCCATTCCTGTTTTCAGTTGTAATTACAATGCCCGATGTTTTCGTATCAGGCGTTATACTGTATACTGTCCCGTTATCAAGTGTTGACATGTTACATGTTTCTTAGTATATCTATGTGGGTTAATGTAATGCCTCATTATTATTATGCCGATGTTGATAACTGAAGTGACGCAATTTTTAATTGTGAGAACGAATGCCTTGCTGTCAGGGAAAAGTTATTAGATGTATGTGATTTGTCGTTAATAGGCTGACCGTAGCTACCTGACAATGGATCACGAGCCAGAGCGTGACGTTTGACTGATTAGTGGCACTTCATTAGTATTGTTCTCCTCTTCAAACGTACGCGCCAGTCACGTTGGTATCTATGTGATGCTCATGCGTTAGTACCCGGTAATGATGGGATAACAAAGGCTTTATGCGTTCGACTTGACACCTCCACATTACTCAGAGTGTTTTGTTGCACAGCTGTGTGTTTTGTTTAGTATTTATTACACAGTTCTCAAGTCCTTGGCCTTGTCCGTATAGGAGGGCGATGACTGTTTCACGCCGCGCACGAGTGTTTGGCCGCTGGCTACGGTGTGCTCAGCTGATGCCCACATTGCTCACAGCCCGACGGGACGGGTGGATGCGTCTTTACTATTTAGAACGGGTTTATATTTGTTTCACGTGCGGCAAAAAATATAATGCGTGAATGAACCGGCCGGCGCGCCGTTCTAATACAGAAATACGTATATCTAGGCCTGCTTCCGTAGCAACGTACTCGTAAATATTATCGTGTAAGCTACACAATAATATTGAAATTTACTTCCGAATATATTTCTATAAGTACTGCCCTTTGTTTGTCACTTTTATGTTTGGTTAACATTGAAAATACTGTGTAACTTTCAGAATCTTCAAACAATGACTCAAAGTACCTTCCCAAAGTCGTTGCTAACAAAGGAAACACGGTAGCCGTGCCTACGCACTTATTTAAAGATCGGAGATAAACGCGGCTTATGAAGATCAAGAATAATTCGGTCATTGATATCTATGCAGTTCAAATGCCTTTGTGTTCGGTACTCAAGAACATGATATTGCACTTTGCTATAACTCCCGTATGATTCCGGAGTTTATTAATACGTGTCAAGGCAGGTGCGCTGGAAAATTATATTATGTAGTAATTGACAATTATCACGGCACTCTTATAAGGAAGACGATCTTTATTATATGCACTTTGTAGTTATCCTCGGTTGATCTATTTATGTACATAAATGAATATGAAAATACGCTAAAATCGACAAGTATCAGCGGTATGATAATTACTGTAGTCCTTGTACAAATTGAAATAGCCTTCTTTCAGAAATTCTTGTGGAAATCTAGCGCAGAGCTGATAAGTAATACGCGAATATACGTACTTTTTCTCAATTAATCGTCACTAAGTTTATCATTATCGTGTGTTATATAGGTCGAGCAATAATACAAACTTGCTTTTCTCGTACAACTCGTTTCGTCATTAACAAACTGGGACTATCAACTTTTTGCGAGACACCCAAACGGTCTTGACCTGCCGATATTACGCCGGAGCCGAACTCAACCTCACCAATGCGGTTCGACGTTTTATGTTTAGCATTGCATAATAATTGGTATGTAGTAATAATTGTAGAGTTAATAATATTAATATTTTTGTAAATGTTTACATGTCTAAGGTAGGTGCAATATTTTATGCTGGTTCTTTAAACGGATATTACATACTTTCCTATTCGGATGATCTCAATTTACAGAATATTCTTTTTGTAAGTTTAGTAGCCTGCGCATGCAATATTATGGTACTACGGGTTTTAGGTAATCTTAATATATATTCTTTGGAATTTAATCTACTATAATCTCACTCAGCGATATAATTAGAATTAGTAATAATATCTACAATAATTACGATAACGTTGCCACAATAAAATACTATGAATAGAATTTAGTAGTGTTCGAAGCATTCTTAAAAGTTAAAACTGAGTTACGAAATAACAGTTATTTTAGATGTTTTGTAAATGTTTGCGGGGGCCCTTGAACTAGTTTAGTTTAGTTAATAAAAATAGCACATGATTGTAAACATCTGTTACCCTAACAAACAGTATATCATTGAGATTCATATTATTATTCCGGGCTGTGCTACATTTTCCTTACATATATACTCGGATACACAAGTACGCAAGTATACACAATCATACGTATGTATTAGGTGAAAAGTGTGTGGGTTGCCAAGATTCAATGCTTGGATTCCACTTGATTGAATATGTGATAAGATCGATAATCTTAAGTGCTGAAGACTTTCTTGTCACAAATGAGCTCATGTGTCGTATCACATCGTATCGTATATAACGACACGTTTATCGAAGTAACTAGATCATTAAGTAGATTAGTAACAATTTACGCAACAATGATCACATTCGTTTTTAGGTCAAGGATCAATAACGCGGCTGGGTTCTGATAACAGCCAAAACAAGTGTGAGTTGGAACGATAAGTCTGACCACACCGAAGTCTTAGATTGTAAGACTAGTTTTGTAGTAGTTTTTTTTTTGTGACAAGATCCTTATTGTAGGACATTCAGCTGCATATTAATTAAAATGATTAATTCTAAAGTCGAGGTTATCGTAACAAGAACGACGCAAATGTTTCCGGAACTGTAGTGGATAATATAAGCAGCTGTGGTAACTACCTTGCGATTTAAATGGGTACTTTTTGTACCAACTCGGCACCGGCAGCACTACGAGGAACACTGTACGCGGAATTGTAATTGGGTCAGACAGTTAAGTGCTTTTTTTAAGATGACTTACTGTTAAGTACCGTTGTTTTTAAACAAGGAGCCTGTTTTCCAAAAATTACTGATCATAGGTATTAAGTTTTCATAAAATTTCAGTGTGTTCATCAGCTGTAAGAAGGCACAATACACTGCCTAAAAGAAAGATAGATTTCTCATTAACAAGAAATAAGTATTTAAAAAAAAGTTTTTCAAATATTAGTCTCTGTGATAATTAAGTTATTTAAACAATGTCACACGTAATGGGGGAAGCCGACCGTGAGACTAGACGAGTTCTTCAAATAAATAATTAAATACGGAACATTTTTCCGTTCTGCAAACATATTTGGACAAATAGTAATTAAGTGTCATATGTTAATTAGTTGAGAACTTAAATTAATTAGTTATCAATAGGAACTAATTATATAGTTAAAAGTGTCTTTAGGTATTTTCCGATTAATTAGAGGAACTATTTAATTATGTATGTGGTTTGTTAGTAGGTAATAATAGTTTAGTCCATTATAGTCTTAAATAAAGAGCAGAATTATTTATTGCCTTCTTTAAGTATACGTACACGTGTTATTACAGACCCGGTGTAAGTAGAAGAGGCAAGAAGCCAGTTAAATTATTTTCAAAACACTTAAGTAAGAACAATCGTGTTTTTAGGTAGTTTTAAAACAACGATTTGTCGGGCAACTCTCTCAATGAATCGGAAAAGTTTTGAAACATCGATGGGATTGAATAGATTCTAACCTTCCCATTGATATCTAATAATTAAATATTCAAAGAAGTTACACTTAATTACACAGTGCTATGGAATCAATTAGGTAAGTATGTCGTTATCTACATAGGTACGATTTCGACTGAATCAATTCTTTTTTCAATTTATTTAAAACTAGCTTTTGCCCGCGGCTTCGCCCGCGTGTATATCGGAAATTATCGCAAGAGGACGTACTACCGCGGTTAATGTATTGAGAATGCATTAATCCAGGTTATATAGGTATTGAGAGAGCAGTCTCACACGAATTTCCATCCCCTACTCAATTTTTTTTTTGCTCCATGCTATCTTCCACCCCCCATTTTAGGGAAGTGGGGGGTTAGAAAGAGACAAAAAGTAGCCTATGTCACTCCCCATCCCTTCAACTATCTCCACTTAAAAAATCACGTCTATTCGTCGCTCCGTTTTGCCGTGAAAGACGGACAAACAGACATACACACTTTCCCATTTATAATATTCCTTTGTGAATGAAACTCAATGTCTGTTAATGTTTTGTTAGGCGTTTTCTTTTCAGGTTCTAATATACTATTAAATAGGTACATATGTAGAACTTGAACATCTTTTATTGGCCTAACGTCAGTACGGTACTGTGAATTCCCGCTCTGAGTTGGAATGAATAGTTCTGTATGGGATTATTATACTCGCGATATCGTGCATGGCTTTTGTGTAAAGAGCCCTTGGCACAGTTTTCCCCGATGAAGGGACTAAAGTTCATACAAGAATAAACATACGTTTCAGTAAAATACTTCATAACGAAACAATTTCGGAGTAAGATGAAAAGCTGAATGATCTGCTTAGCGAGCTGGTAGCTCTGCGCTCCAAGAATAGAAATCAATGGAAGGTTTTGGGCCCAAAAATAAATTGGTTTATTTACCCGTCGACCGTACGACGGAGGAAGGGGAATGATTCGTTTATTTCCTTTGTTTTTATTGCACGGGAGTTCCCTGAGGCGGGCGTTCGGAGCTCGGCCTTACCATGGAGCGTTACACGAGAATGTGAGTGACCTCTTGCCCGCACTGAACAAACTGAAACACGCAGCGAGCCGCATCCGGCACATGTACACTTTTTTTATCGTTTTATTACTCTCGAAAATACTAAATTCAGAACTACGCCGAAACTGTTGGGCTTAGTGAAAAGTTTGTGTAGCAATGAGAAATAGCTCTCGCGCCCCAACGCTTCTGATACTCAACCGTGAATTAAACTTTTGAATACAGATCTTTTAATTGATATTTACTTTACCGGAATCGGCTTTAGAAGACAAAAAGCTTGGGATTGAGCTGCTTGCTCTGCTAAGCCACCGTAAAACTTGAAATTTTAATTATTATACAGAATAATTATTTTATACCATTTTAAATACACATTGACATTTCTGTAAATTGTCATGAACGTAACTACTTCGTGGGTCATGTGTTTTGGTATTTTTGCCTTTCTAAATTAATTTAATTATGGTCTCTGGCATTTTGAGTACTTTATGTAGCCAACCCTAATTTCCTTTCTTTGTCATTGTCCGTCGAATCTTTGAGCTCCTCCAGTCTTAAATTGAGCTACACAATTACTGCCAAATGCTTGCACTGACTGGACAGGTTCTTTTAAAATGGTGTGGTTCTTTCCTCACCTTGTCAAACACGAATCTACATTGTCTTCACATGATCTGACCAAAATTATGTCTGGACTTTAATCTCTGACTTTGTTTTTCAATTTTTCCTAGAAGTCAGATAGGAAATGTCGACTCCATCTAGTTAATTTATTTTTTTATTATGTGTTAAAATGATTCCAATATAATGTACGAATTAATTTCGGAGTTTGTCATTTGTGGTGGAAAGGGTTAGATAATTGGGCCCTGACTTAAGAACTTTTTTGAACTTCTACGATAAAATCTTGGATGAGGAGTTTGTGAGATTTTAATTCTTTTCACAAAACGTTTACAGGCTAACTTTACTTTAAATTCAATTATTGTTTGTACATTTTGGTTTATAAATAACAAAACAAATGCATGTTTGGAATTTAACGAGGTCAGTACATCGATTCATACAATAATTGGCTAAGGTTTATCTACTAAGCTATTGCATTTAATACGTAAGCACATATTTATTGCACCAATTCATGATTACCAGTTTGAATACTCCTCGATTTTTACTCCACGAACTAAACGAATGGCTAGTAATGTTTCAACACATGCCAATAACGATAAGCATCTATTTTTACGCACACATAACATTGCGCCTATGACTGCTGATAGTGGAAGCAGGGTTGTGGTGCCAACACATTACTTGAATTTACTTTTGGCATGACAAGACGGCACCCAAGTTCCTGCAGTGACGCTCTATGGTGAGTAGTTGGTAAGCACTTTATCTACTAATAATACAGCGACCCTGCCCTTTCATCGATTATTACGAGTATTTCTTCTTATCAACAACTGACACACTACTTGTTTTTAATTCACACTCTGTTCGAGAAATATTAGATTCTTTTGTTAGAAATGCAACGTTGAATATAATTTATAAACGTCCACAAATGCGTTAAAGTTAAAATACAAACGTAGAACTAAAGGGCCTTCAGAACATAACTAAGTGCATAGAAACTTATAATTAAACATGCTAATGTGTTAACCGTTGTTGTTCTCAGTACTTAACTAGCCGAGAGTTGAGCTCCGCTCCGAGACGTTGCCTACTCATTGTTTACCTCGTTATTCATAGAATTAACATATAGACGAAACAACTTTTATTACGCTCTTTAGAATTAATTCGACGTAGAACTAACTTGTAGCCAAAAATATTTTTACGGCCTCATAATACTCTGCACTTAATAACATTAAAATGCTGTAGTTCAAACTGGGGGGCGATTCTACTAATTTGCAAAGTTACACGCTCAATTGTGTTTTCACAACGGTTAGATTTCGATCGCAGGTCGATGATGTCCTATAAAGTCATTCTACTATTTGATAAGCACAAGGGAAACTAAACTTACGCCAAACCGCAACTGACTCGTTACGAGAACACACAAGTGGGCTTCCTGTGTTACCAACATGCCAAATAGTATGTTTTATTATTACCACAAAGAAAAAAGTTGAATCTAAAAATGTCACTAAACACGAATAAGTGGCAATAAAGGATTTTCTAATATAAAAAGATATCTTGACCATAATTATAGTTCTGTACTGATATTTTTTTGTTACAATAATACAACATTTTAACTTACTAGATAACAAAAATTCAGAAGAACGTTTCGTTCTACGTCCCTAACTAGCTAAAGCTACGAAATCAAACCCTTCGGTTAAGTTAAAGACTCGAAGAGTATTTCTGTTAATCGTATTTTACTTAAAAATTCATTTATTGAAGCGTTTTTAACGATGTTATGATTTTCTTTAGTACATATGTACCTATTTACAGATAGAGGTAGTAACCTAATCTGTTTTGATTTAAAAAAAATAATAATGACGGTCCGGTGTTTAATCCCGTTTTTAAGTTCGCTTACTCTCGCATAAAGTGGTTAAAAATCTTCGTGAAATGGATTGAAGTTTTTGGTGGCTTGTCAGTTTGGCTAGTGATGTTACTACTACTAGTTATAAATCGTCAGGCACTGATTTTCTCAATTTATTTCAAGTTGAATCTAAAGTAGGTACCTCCCTTTAGGGAGGTTTCTAGCAGCTTTGTTAGTTAAAAACGAGACATTAAATAATAACTTAAAAGAAAATAATCATAGCAAAATTCAAAATGCGGCATCCAATCAATATTAGGGCTACAATCGACTCTTGCTGTTTGGGGAGAATTACACGTTATCAACTGACTAATACTTACAGAACAATGCAATGCATAATCACTCTTATTTAAAACATCCGTGATTCAATACATCACATTACTTTGACAGTTTGTTACACGATATTATTAATATTGAATTATGAACTGGTGTAGTTGTTGAAAACTCCGTGATACTTATCTAAACACGACTATAGCTTGGCAAAAAAGAGTCTGTCGTGGTAACCATTGGAACTAAAATATTTTTTTGGTGGCAGCACTGCTTTGTTTATCATCAACAAGTAGCTAATCTGTCATTGCGTTATGTTCATAATTGTATTTTACTTATTTCTAATTAACTATCAATTATTAATGCTTTTGAACATATAAAAAATGAATAAAACAATAAGGAGTAGTGGTGTGAGCTGTGATATACAAAGTTTTCGTAAGAAATTTGGCGGAATCTGAAGCGGAACAAATTTTGTCTCCGATTGACAATGTTTACGAAAGAACTGCCGACACGACAGGTATTTATCCAAGAAATTTATCTTTTATTTAATACCAGTCATTGTTTTTCCTTTCTCATACTAAATTTTATATAAGTTTCAAGCGATTTTATTATTTTATTTACTAATAGATTATTGAGGTTTTATTTTCTAGTTTGACAAATCGCGTGTACGTTAACTCTTGATGTTTGATACTTGAAATTGAAAAATGTACCTACATGGAATTAATATGATTGTCTTTATGTTTTTTTCAAGGTAAATCTCACAGTACAATTAGAGAAATTGTTAATGAAGGTGAAAAAAATTAAGGATTTTTTCTACACCTGGAAGAACACCAAAACAGTTGGCGGAAGAAAGAATTAGACGATTTTGATCTGTGTGCAATTAGACAAAAAGTTCAACACTATAACGAAACAGGCAAGTATTTTTTTTTTGTTCATGCCATTATCGCATACCACAGTAAAAAAAGTATAATTTATATTTATTATTTTTCAGGTGCCTATTCTACGTAATATATTACCTATAGTTTGAGGAGATGGGTTGTATTGGGAACCGTAAATGTGTAAGAAAGATTTTTACACTATTTAGATTTCATAAATAAGAAATGTAAAACTGACACATCAGTGTTAATGGAAAAAATCTATCATAGCACCGAAAAGGAATACAAGAATGATGTTATGTCACGTTTTTCTTTTTAAATAAAATCTAACATTTTAGCGTGTTATTTCATTTTCATTGTCATGTGAATAGTGATAATGTTATGTACCCCACATAGACATACCTGACGCCTTCATTAGTCAACTGTTCAAGTTTATTCCATATTACCCGTACCTTTCGAATGCGACATGTTATAGGTACTCTGTGACTTCCGATTAGTTTCTGACAGTAAGCAGCTGTAAGTCACCTTGGCGACTATAAACTGTCAGCATTAACAGAATTCATTCAGCATTATTCATGTCCAATTTGATACAGGCATACCAACCATCGAATGGTTGTGAATACCCTAGGTGGTGACCGCAAATGCGATTGCTGAACGTTATGTCTTGTGTATTGGGTTCAATCGGCAATCCCTGAGTGTAATTTAATTAATTTTTAAACTAAATAAGTTTTCACTATGTTAATATGATGGCAAAATCGCTCTTAGATAAAAGGTTATTCCAGCGAAATAATGCGCAATCTACTAAATACAATGAAAGTAAAAGACTGTGTGCCTATCAAGTCTTGAAATCTTGATTGATGAGAATTTCCGGGATCTCGTGTTTGTGGATTAAAACAGTAAGTATCTTATCACTTTTAGTCCTAGTATACAGGGTGGCCATACCTGCTAAGCAGGCGCCCTCATTTTTTCCAGACTTTTTTGCCAAGCTATACATCGAGTGACAACGCGTGAGAAAATAAATAAATAAAATGATCACGAGCCTTTAGTTACTCGAGTAACGAGTTAAACAAAATCGAATCGCATCACTACCTGACATAGCTTATTGAGAAGTGTCAACTTTGACCTAAAGGTCCAGTTACCAGGTCATAAAATTCAAAAAAAAAAAAAAAAGAAGTGTCAACTGTCAACTGACCGCAACACTATTTACTTTAGTTCAAGTTCAGAGTTTTAATTGATTTATAATAATACTCTTATTCCTCTTAACATACATATTAAATAAGCAGCTTATAATGTTCCCCCTGCTGCGATACAGGCCTCCTCTCTGTGACTCTGTGAGAGGGAGTAGTTAATCCGTTTCTTTCTAATTGCACGAAATTGATATTTGTTTTCATGTGTGTACTTGTAGAATTATAATGAAAATAGAATCTTCAAGATGGTACAGCATTTAATGCAAAATAATGTGCTGTTAACTGTTCAGTAAGATTTCAACACAATGTGTGAAGATGTTGCCCGAGACTGTTCCAGATTTGAAATAACTTATGAATGTTTCCCTGTCTTCAGTAAAACCATTTAGATGCAGTTTGAGGAAAGTGTGTATTGATGATGCAAGAAGAATTTAAACTGTTTATTCAATATGGAAATCTGGATACAGGAATATTTACATTCCATGGAAACCTGCAAAAACAAAAACATACTACCTATACCTGTTGACTCAGTGGGGAAAAAACATTATTTTGCAGTAGGTACCAGCACACCGATGAGAAAAATAATAATATAAGTTAGCCACTTCTAACATAAATATATATTTTTTCAGAAACATTACTTAGGTACACCCAAAAATCAATTTCTGACTTAAGAGTTGATCGTGGTCGGTAAATTTTTTGGTAGGCAGACATTCTGTTGACTGTTGTGCACTTATAATGTTGAGCATGCAGTATTAATATATTATGTATTTCTATCTGGCACACGGTATCAACATGAGTGGTGAAACGACCCTACTATTTTAGATGAAATACTAAGTATCTACTTCTCAAGTGGTCTGACGTTAAAATTGATATACTTATAGTAATAAAAATGCTTTATTCCATTATTTGTTTTTTGATTTCATGAACCATTCCAATACTCAATACTTTATTGCATTTCACAATGTATATGCTTAGGTGGTAAACATTGGATTTAGTTACAATTGTGGGACCCTGTCGGGCACATCAAAAGAAATATAGTAGTAGGAGTAGGACTTATAATCTAACTTATTCTAAAATCAAATTAAATTAAAAACATGCTTTGGGCATTCTAACTGCATTTCAGGGATTTATCACTTAAATGTTTGCTAATGTTGGTGCATCTGTACCTACTGTTTCCCCAAATTATTATGCCGTAACTAAGCCATGCATAGACATAGGCGTAATATGTTACAAGGGCAGTCTGTAAATTTGTGTTGTTTTAACTACCAAATATTCCATTATATCTATACTATATAATATTATAAAGCTGTAGAGTTGGTTTATTTGGTTAAACGCAGTAATCTCAGGAACGACTGATCCGAATCGAACAATTCTTTTTGTATTGGGTAGCCTATTTATTGAGGAAGGCTATAGGCTATATAACATTACGCTACAATCAAAAGGAGCGGAGCAGCAACAAAAAATGGACGAAAACTGACAGGCAATGCGGTGCGACGGGAAGGTTCAGAGGAGCAAAATTAGACGCTGATGAAGTTGTGGACAGTAGCTAGTTTATTACTAAAACTCAAGAAATTAAAAGTTTTGACACTGCATATACATTGCGGCACATAAAAAGCCGGTGCAAGTTGCGGTCCAAGATTGAGTCAATAGAGTTTCACGTAGTAACACACTGTAACTATGTTACCTTTTCCGTCATCAATACCGTAAAAACGAAGATTGAAGGGCATGTGTGGTCACTGATCTCGTCAATCAAAGCTCATAAGAGGTCTCTGGAGAATTGGTACCTATGTCGTAACGCACTGACGATCCGTAAGGGCCAAAGCATTACTGCATACTCTTGACGCAAAATTTCTTCCTCTTACCTTTCCAACGTCACCCACATGGGCAAGTTCAACGAAATCTGTATAAACATTATATTTTTAGGAAATAATACTAAAGCAGTCCTAGATCGATGCGATAAAAGTTGCATTTTACTGACTTATGTTCAACCGCAAATTTTGACAGATGAAATGCCGAAATTCAGCTTTGATTCGATTATAGCGAGTGTCAAAATAATAGCAGAATGTGACTAAACGTCACGCTCATGTACGACTTTGTTAGCAGAATAGATTTTTACATTGTTTCGATCGATCGTTGGCGTCCACTAAAACGTAGCCGCAGTTGGATCGTTGTTCATTAGCAGAATGAGAAAACCCTTAAAAGTCGTGATCCAGTCGCGGTGCTATTGCGATTTTTGCACAAATTTGTTAGTAGAATCGGCCCCCTGGTCGTGTACAAGAACTTCTTTAAGTTAAAACTTTCGAGTCTTTAAAAAAATCCTGCCCTTTATCATTTGGACAGGTTTCAGTTGTCCTACCAGTTACAGAGATCCAGTTTTCTCTTTTGAACCCGACCGCGTTGCTTACAAAACTTTTTCTGACATAAAACTGATGTGCACTTCTACTTAGTTGTTGTACACGATTGTGAACGTTAAAATAAGAGTAGTTACGTGTCGAAATCGTAACATGTTACATACATTTTGAGACAGTTCGACTAAGCTTGATTTGTTTTAATTATTTCGCCACTTAAAAGTTCGCAAAGCAGGTAGACCGCGAGCGCATTTGGTGTCAACTACAAATATTTTGGTCGGAGCTGATGCAATTCGCATTGCAGCCGGAGGAGGTGGTCGAACGCGCGTGCACTGCGCGGGCACGTGCTGACGTGCCGGGGAGTTTCCACACCCGGCACGAGCACGACACACCACCCAGCAACACAGAACATGCACCACACCGAACGCACTCCGATATACGTATAAAAAAAAAATCCTATCAACAAAAAATATTTTATTTACAATACCTTAATCCGAATGCCTTGACGCGAATGCCGTGTAACGCGCGCAAACGAGCGTAGTGTAGTTCGAGTGCGATGTATCGGTTCGCTCAACTGATTCGATCGCTTCGCTTAGCGATCTAAGGATTGACTGGTGTTCCGGCGAAGCGTTGGTGAATATATGCGCGCGCATCTCGCCGCGCCTGCGCCGTGGTGGGAGCACGCCGCTGCGTACAAATGTGCACGCGAGGCAGAGTATCCTAGTTCTTAGCGCGCGAGACATAGGTGCGAGAATGGAACGGCAAGCGTTTGCCCATATATTGTTAGTACTGCATGTTAAACTGTCACCAACTCATTGACTGCCTATGGTGCGAGGGAGCGTCGCCCAATACGTGGTCCCACCCATAGTTAGGTCTTCCCGCTCAAGGTAAATTTATTTGAACCAGGTCGGACAGGTAATGGAGTTGAGTTTGAAACTAAATGAAACTTTGTTACGATCAGTTTTGCTGAACTAGAATAAATGTTTACTGTTTGGTAGGTTCAGTTTGAGCGTAATTTAGGTATTCTGATGCATCTATGAGTACTACAATTAGTAATATTCAGAGTCATTTGCATGCCTATAGAAGTACGGGAAAAAGAGCAATTTATATTAATGAATGTATTCGTTAGTTAAGTAATTGATCGTCAGGTACTTAACTGGCTTTCGATACTACCTAAGTATTTAATTAAACATAAGTGATTTACTTACGACTTATTCAATTCATAATCCAAACTGAAGATTGACGAGTAAAACCATATTTCATAAAACACTCTTTTAGCAAGTCAAAAAATCCATAAAAAAGAAATAAAAGTTTCGGAATTAACATTGCTAATCTGGTAATAAAAAGACTACAATATCGCTTAGCAAATGAGATTGTATGCTGAGTTTTGTGTTGCTATGCTTAATTGTAATGAAAAAAAAAATACAGTCATTGTGGTAGACACATAAGCATAACTCATATAGTTAAGTGCAAATAACATGTACCTATGCACATACATAAAGGATACTTCTTTCTGTCTACCGACCGTACATACTCGTACTTCATATGCGAAGAAGCGAAGTACTGTCTACTATGCAAAGTAACGTGTAATGACATATTTTTAACCGACTTCAAAAAAAGGAGGAGGTTATCAATTCGACTGTATTTTTTTTTTTATTTTTTTTTTTTTTTTATGTTTGTTACCTCATAACTTTTGACTGGGTGAACCGATTTTGATGATTCTTTTTTTATTTGAAAGCTGGTGCTTCCCGAATGGTCCCATTTTAATTTGGTTTCATTCGAACAATGGGGTCCATGTGAAAACCATATAAGTCTTAAATTTTCATTACGTATTTGCGCGACAAATGAACGAATATCGCGATTAGATTAGTGCGGATTATCTACCACAACTAAAAAGTCAAAAAATAAAAACTTTTTACAAAAAAAACAACCGACTTCCTTAAAAAAAACACTACAAAGTCAAAAATAACTTTAATTTCGGAAGTCGGTGGCAAAAACCTTAAATACAGAGCCTAAGACACCGACTTGCGAAATTAAAGTTATTTTTGACTTTGTAGTGTTTTTTTTAAGGAAGTCGGTTGTTTTTTTTGTAAAAAGTTTTTTAATGCCACCATTTCAGCAAGTGACGACATCGTCATCCAGGGGCATTTCTAGAAAAGTCTGTTAGTTTTCCGAGAAATTGCAAAGCCAGACGGAAAATTATTAAAAGAACTGCACAGAACTTTATAAACTACTTGTACCAACAAGCAATTGTACTTCAAAGAGTATCTAAATACTGAGAAAAATGCGGAAAATTTTACTTTCAATGACCACTCTTCTTCATTCATACAAACTTGTTTTCTTCTTTACAATTTCTCGAATGAAATTATGTTCCCGAGACTTTTTGAGGCCCCAAAATTTACGTTCGTGCATTTATTGTGCTACCACGCTTACCGGTGTATAATATGAAGTGTGATGACTGATGAAAAACAACTGAAAACCTCTAAGACAGTCAAGAAAAGTCAGTTTCTCTATACATTTATAACTAGAGTTAGTGTTACTCGACAAATATACAAAGCACTGTTTTTTTACATATGTGACATTTAGTCTTCAGGAGGTTTTCATTCATTTGAATCACAACATTACGGAATTAATTTCCTATAATAGTACGTTTTACCACCTGTAGCGCTCATATTCACTGTAGTTACTGAATTGTATAGAAAAGCGGAATATATTCAAAACATGAACGTGGTGACATAGGTAGAGAATTTTCAACAATTTTACTAATGTCACGTACCTACCCGAACAAGATCGAAGAAAATACTACTTGAATGTAACACAAGAATCGCTATGGTAACGGAACAAACATCGCACTTCATAACATGTCTTAATATTGTCTCTTAGCACTGTCTCTGAAATTGGAATTAGTTCCGAATAAAGCACCTATGAAACGCTGACCCCAAATATAATTGGGATAAAGCCAAGAGAATTGCGATGAAGTATGCACCGATGTGTTTGCCGAAATCTCAACAGATTAGATTACTTTTCCTTTGACGTACATCTACGGCAACATTGTTTTAAGTCAATATTGTGGTCAAATTCGAGCTTGTCCAAGCAAGGGAATAAAATATAAACATACAATTAAATAAATCTAGTTTGCCTTGACGGTTTAGTGGTCTTGGTGGTTCGATTGTCAGGTCGGGAAAAGTGGTTTTGGGTTTTTCCGTTACGAATTTCTTATTAACAGCCCGGAGTCGGGTTTTGGGTCCGTTTGATGGCAATACGGTCGCCCTATATAAAAAAGAGCTTAAACATACCTGGTGAAATGTGGGTGTACTATATAAAGAGGCTTGTCTAACCCTTCAGGCATACGAGCGTGATGATATCTTTTGTTTTAAAGGTTCGATACAAATAGAATGTTAAATTGTCTTTCTAAAGTTTGTGCATCGTCAGGGTGCTCTTCCGAACTCACAAGAAAGTAAGAAATCTGAGTATTTGCTTACTATGCTTACTACCGCTACCGTTTACTAGCCAAGTAAGTTGTTTGATATAGACAGTCGTCCCCAATACTCAAGTGTGGAAAACTACACAATAACACAGTTTGCTTCGAAAACTGCAGTTACAATTTGAAATGTATTGTCCACGTGTGAAACCATGACATCTACGTGTACCTAATGTTTAGTTCCATTCAATCGAACAGCTCATACTTAGTTGATTGATGGACTTTACACCGTAACTACTTATTTATACCTTGCTTTGAACTTTGAAGACCAGTATTTTGTCATCATTCTTTTGTCTGGTAGATATACGATTGGTCTATGAGGAAATGTTTTCTAAACATTACCATTTTTTCCCCTCATACCATTTAATGGACAGGCCTACCTATAGAAAATGGAAATATACCGCGAACATGTACTATGAAAAAAGAGTCACTCGTATGATGTCTAGAGTTAGGTGTTTTGAGTATCATCCTAGCTATTTGCTAATAATGACTTGACATACAAAATCTGAATGCAACTAAAAACAACAAGCTGGCTTGGCAACATTAAAATATGAAGTCTAATTCTCATAATACAATAATAATAATAACCTGCATCGTTGGTCTAGAAGTCGCAAGCACTACTGCTGAACAAGAGGTCCTGGTTTTGATTCACAGGTCAGGCACAAGTGTTACTAAGTTTTTCTATCTAGATTGTCTCAGTAGCAGACCGGAGTCTGGATTTGTGCTTGGTTGGGGGCAATCAGTAAGGGTTCGCGCGCTGTCACATGGGATTTAAACATGAGTGGTGAAATGTGGGTGAACCAATTTAATGCCACCTCTGCCCAACCAATGTAATAATAATAATACCAGCCTACTTTAGACCCACTGCAGGGGAAAGGCCACTTCTTATAGTGGATAGTATAAGCATTAATCACCACGCTTGCTTAAGGCGGATTGGCAATTTCAGACGTAAATTAATTAAAAGTACAATTTTCCTTAACCGATGTCAGTAATCGTAAACATCACGCCTTGTTTCCTCGAAGGGTTAGGCAGAGGTGTACCTATAGTATACCCACATTTCGCCTGTTATGTTTAAGTCCCATGTAGTAGGGGGCGAGCCTATTGCCATTAACCGGGCACAAATCCAGACTCCGGGCTGCTACTGACAAATTCCGGATGGAAAAACGCAATAACACTTTGCCCGACCTGGGAATCTAACCCAGGACCTCATGCTCAGCAGTAGCGCTTGCTACCACTAGACCAACGAGGCAGCCAAATAATTGTGTACAAGACACATTTGTACTCGCCCGGATTTGAACTCACGTTCTCGTAACTGTTCAAAAATTTAGAACCAAGTGTCGTTTTCCACATTTCAAATGTCTGTTTCTGCGAAGATAATGACCCATGAGCGTTCCTTAACTACAAAACTGCAGGACACGGCGGCACTGCGACGACACTTTCCAATTACCGATGCAGTACCTACTTACCTATATTAATAGGTACTGCAAGTACTGCACTGCCTATCAGTTCCATTTTTAATATGCACTCTCGTGTTCGTGAGTGGATGTCGACCATTACGATAAATGACCACTAAGTACCTATACCGGCTCCACTATGTTGGGGTTAAAATGGCGCTGGGTTTTATGCTATTATTGTCGGTGACGTTGGCTTACCTCAGGTTCTAGGGATATAATTTTAACGAGGTGGGCTACGTATAGTTAAGTAGAATATAAAGTATCGACTAAAAACCTACTGTTACTTCTTCTACTATAAGTCAGTTACCCGTGAGATACATATACTATACACTGTGCCTGCCCGGCTAACTAACTCTTTGTTGACTGGCTAATAATTTCATTACGACATTAACTTTTCTCATACAGTTTCGACACGAACTACCGATATGGAAATAGCTGGAATAAGACAAGAAGTAGTGTGGATACAAAAAAATCAGCAGCCTATTACTATTTAGACACGTTCTGGTTGGTCTATGGTCTAGTCTCACCAGCCAGTAGCCTCCAAATTTGTATGACTTTTCACTACTCATGTATTAATCGATTCACAAACAAATTGCATTGAATTTATTATTCAATTCAATAGGATAGAAAAATAAGAAGAAGAAGTAAAATATGTCATTTGGGACACGTACAGAAAATACAAATAGTTAAAAAAGGAACATTTAAAACGAACAGCAAAAACTAAAACGGCCTGTGCGACACCAAAAAGGCTCCTCTCTCAGCATAATGCAACGATATTTAAAAAATAAATACCGCAGCGCTATTCTGATAACGTAATTTATTGTTCGTGTTCGAATAATATAATATTCGTATTGATGCCGTCGTCTCATTAAATGAGTCATAATCATAATTCACTGTTTTCCAATCGAAGTTTACGAATACCTATAGCGAATGTTCACAAGCACAACTCATTCAAAATATTTGTTATGAATCCGTCTGTTTTCAAAAGATATGGAATCCTTTTAAAGAAATATATAGTTATTTGTTATACAAGAGTGCAAAGTTGCTTTTTAACCGCGTGTTCAATTTTGATGACCGAGCAAGCGAAGGATTCTAAAATTGAATCACGAGCGCAGCGAATGATTCAAAATTAGAATCCTGCATGAGCGTTAGCGAGGGAATCAAAAGAGCACAAGGTGAAAAATCTTTGCACTCGAGTGCAACACGTAACTTTTTATTCCACCTCAGCGAGGAAATGACTAAATGCAAAAAAAAAACCTTTACAATCACAAGATAGGTACACTTTTATTTCAGTTTAGGTATTAATTACTACATTATGACAGGTAAGTATTACATAATAATCTTTAAATTATAACAAAATAATACTAAGGTATAATTAAGAAAATTTTAAAGTAACGTTGCTACAGTTATTTAAATTGAGTGTAATATTTTTGTTTGGTACTGTAATATTGGTGTTAGTCATTTGTGTACTGTTTTTCGGTAAACTATCTGTCATACTTAATAGTTGTACCGATTCATCGGATTCCCTTGGCGTGAATGTTGGAGAGAGAGGGAGATGGTTAGGTGTTTCATAACGGCTTATTTTTGATGTAGAAGGGCCAGTCAAAGGATCCGATTGAGGCTCATTCAGTGTAATGGCTCCTACGATGCCTTCACATATTTTAGACTTATTTTGGATGGAATCCTCTATGTATCCCTCTACAACTGCATTGGACTTCCAGCCTCCGTGGCGCTTAAGGGACAGGAGATCAGCTCCGGAATCAGCCAAAAGTGTGGCTGAAGTTCGTCGGAAACAATGACCCGTGTACAACAGGGGTTCTGGAAGTTCAAGAAATGTTGCTATTTCTCGTGGGATACTGCCAATTTTATTAGTACCCATAGGCTGTCTAACACACTTTCCATTGCGATACTGTAGAAAAAATCGATTGATTGGAGTGTTAGGCGGGCGTAAGGCTTGATATTTCTCAACAATCGTTACGTACCTATTCCTTACGAATGACGAAGTTGCGGTCTCTTTTTGTCTTTGTATTAGGTAAATTAATTGTAAGTAGTTAAGTCATCTGAATGTTTCTCAATGTTTTTGACATTAAGTTGTGTTAGTTCATTAGTTCGACATGCTCCGTTTATTCCAATAATAAGAACAACCTGTAACGTAAAGAGTATTGTAGTAGATAAATGAATAAAATTGATATGAACGCATAATTATGCCTATCAACATCTACTAAGTATACTATTTAATTGAGATTAATATACTTAAGTAGATACTGAATGTGCAACTGACTTACTTTTGCCGCCAAATATACGGAATCGGGTGCTTCGTTAAGAAACTTTTCAATATCAGATATTGTGAAAACCTTCGATTTTTTTGGTTGATGACCAGATGAGGCTCTTTTTAAAAATGCCACTAATTTAGGATAGGTATCGATATGTTTGTCTTTTTTCATCTTTATTGTTGCTTTTAGCATCGAATACGTACTCCATAGAGTGCTTGCTTTCTTGTTCTCGGATAATTCTATAAAATATGCCAGCAAAACGTTTTCTGAGAAAGTTTTGGCTCCTTTTGCTAGTCGCCACGTGTTGAACATATCGTACTGTTTTAAATACTTCTCGCGTGATTGTTGAGGGAGAAAGCTCATTTGCGCATTATTAACAGTTTCAGTCAATTCTGTCAGTTGCATTAGGGAGGCACTCCGGTATCACCGGATGGAGCCGTCATCTACCCCGGTCACCAGGGAGACTGGAACCGGCGATAGATGTCGTGCGGTGTCCCACAGGGATCGGTCTTGGGGCCGCATCTGTGGGATATCGGGTACGACTGGGTGCTGCGCGCCGACCTCCCTAGCGGCGTCAGCGTGGTTTGCTACGCTGACGACACGCTGGTCCTGGCGCAGGGGAGGTCGTACGAGGCGGCGGCCGAACTTATGACACGCGGGGTTACGACAATCGTCGATAGGATCCGGCAATTGGGACTCGAGGTGGGATTGCACAAGTCCGAGGCCATGGGTTTTCATGGTCCTCGGAACGCGCCACCTGCGGGTTCCCAACTCACGGTGGGAGGGGTTCACATCGGCGTCGAGTCGACGATGAAGTACCTGGGACTTGTCCTCGACAGCCGGTGGAACTTCGTCGAGCACTTCCGACGTTTGGCTCCCAGACTGGAGCGGGCTGGGGCTGCCTTAAAGCGGCTCCTGCCCAATCTGGGGGGTCCAAACGCCTCCTGCCGGAGGCTCTACACGGGGGTCGTGCGGTCCATGGCCCTCTACGGGGCACCGGTGTGGGCGCCCTCATTGAGGCTGCGCTCAGCGCGCCGGTTGAGTGCGGTCCAGAGGGTCATGGCCATCCGGTTAATCCGGGGATACCGCACGGTCTCCTGCGAGGCAGCGAGCCTCCTTGCTGGAGTGCTGCCATGGGATCTGGAGGCAAAGGTCCTCGCCCACATGTGGGAGTGGCGCGAGGAGGCGAAACGCCGGGGCGAAACTCCGCTGCCGCGACAAATCGCGGCACGGCGGACAGAGCTTCGGTGTGATCTCATGGCGACATGGCGGGTACGATTGTCGCAACCCAGTGCTGGGCACGCCACAATTGCGGCGGTAAGTCCCCTCTTTGAGGAGTGGATAGAGAGGCGCCACGGCGTCCTCACCTTCCGCCTGACGCAGGTTCTCACCGGGCATGGGTGCTTCGGTGGGTTCCTGTTCAGGATAAAGCGGGAGGATACGTCCGGGTGTTTCCATTGCGAGGATCGTCTGGAGGACACGGTGGAACATACGGTGGAGGTGTGCCCTGCCTGGGCGGAGCACCGCCGTGTCCTCGTGGAGGCGATCGGCGGCGGCGACCTCTCGCGTCCAGCCCTGGTGCGAGCCATGGTACGGAGCGAGAGGGAATGGGAAGCCGTCACCTCCTTCTGCGAAGCAGTAATGCTCGCGAAGGAGGAGGCGGGGCGCGTGAGGGAGTGGCAGTCTCTGCGCCCTCACGTCCCTAGCCGCCGCAGGAGAAGACGCCCCGGGCGTCGGGAGTCGATTGCGGACTCCCGGCCATCGTAGGCGCGAGCTTGCGGGTGGCGAGCAATGGGTAGCTCACCGCCCGGTAAGGACCAAGCTCGGGTCGACGGCGCGTAGTGTTCCACGCGCGCCTCAAAGAGATGTCAGCAAAACTGAAGGGGTCTGCTAGGACCGATGCCTGCCGGGGTCGCGTGATTGTTCGAAAGAGATACCGTGACCCTGGCACATGGGCAATTGAAGGAACACGGGTGGGTTTTAGTCAGTAAAAGTCTGACATGCCCTCCCGCTCCGCCCAGAGCGGGAGAAGTCATTTGATGATTTCCGATCCTGAAAAAAAAAAAAAAAAAAAGGCGGGCGTAAGGCTTGATATTTCTCAACAATCGTTAGGTACGTATTCCTTGTGAATGACGAAGTTGCGGTCTCTTTTTGTTTTTGTATTAGGTAAATTAATTAATAGTAAGTCATCTGAATGTTTCTCAATGTTTTTGACATTAAGTTGTGTTAGTTCATTAGTTCGACATGCTCCGTTTATTCCTATAATAAGAACAACCTGTAACGTAAATAGTATTGTAGTAGATAAATGAATAAAATTGATATGAACGCATAATTATGCCTATCAACATCTACTAAGTATACTATTTAATTGAGATTAATATACTTAAGTAGATACTGAATGTGCAACTGACTTACTTTTGCCGCCAAATATACGGAATCGGGTGCTTCGTTAAGAAACTTTTCAATATCAGATATTGTGAAAACCTTCGATTTTTTTGGTTGATGACCAGATGAGGCTCTTTTTAAAAATGCCACTAATTTAGGATAGGTATCGATATGTTTGTCTTTTTTCATCTTTATTGTTGCTTTTAGCATCGAATACGTACTCCATAGAGTGCTTGCTTTCTTGTTCTCGGATAATTCTATAAAATATGCCAGCAAAACGCTTTCTGAGAAAGTTTTGGCTCCTTTTGCTAGTCGCCACGTGTTGAACATATCGTACTGTTTTTAATACTTCTCGCGTGATTGTTGAGGGAGAAAGCTCATTTGCACATAATTAACAGTTTCAGTCAATTCTGTCAGTTGCAGTTATTTGTTATACAAGAGTGCAAAGTTGCTTTTTAACCGCGTGTTCAATTTTGATGACCGAGCAAGCGAAGGATTCTAAAATTGAATCACGAGCGCAGCGAGTGATTCAAAATTAGAATCCTGAGCGTTAGCGAGGGAATCAAAAGAGCACGAGGTGATAAATCTTTGCACTCGAGTGCAACACGTAACTTTTCATCCCACCTCAGCGAGGAAATGACTAAATATGCAAAAAAAAGCATTTCAATCACAAGATACTTTTATTTCAGTTTAGGTATTAACATTTATTATGTACTACATTATGATAGGTAAGTATTACAGAATAATCTTTAAATTATTTCAAATGATACTTAGGTATAATTAAAAAAATTTAAAGTAACGTTGCTACAGTTACTTAAGTCGAGTGTAATATTTTTGTTAGGTACTGTAATGTTGGTGACGTGAAAAGTAAAATGGCGCGCGCAAAGCAAATTAAAAAAAAAAGTATATCAAGAAGGTTCCGAGTCTAAGTTTTACAAATTAGAAAAAGGTTGAATGATAAATTCGGCACCATGGAGATAGAAGTAAATAGATTTAATGATGTTTTGAATTCACAAACTTTGTGCACACGATGTTCTAAATTCAATTTACTTTATCCTCTAGAGAATAAAAACGGCTTTTCCACTCAGATATTGAAGATTAAAAATACTCTTTCCGAGATGGTGGGATGAAAAATATATTATTCGAATTTTACCTTTCGGGTAAGTTTCAGTTTTATAGGTTGCATTTTTTTGCATATACATTTCAAGATCAAGGGTCTAGCTGAGTTTAGTGTTATATTACGCATGTGTGTTAAATCCCATGTTACAGATGGCTTATTTCCATCCATCACTCCATCAGCCAGGTACTTGTTAAATTTAAACTTTACGTATAAAAATTAAGTTAATTCAAGTGTAGACATTATTGTCCATTTTCCCCCATGTTTCATGGCTGGGGTCACAATGAGATAATAGCAGTTCCCCCTCGCAGGATCCAATCGCGAATCAACCTTGACCCTCGTCCGGCTTCGCATTTACTACGAGCCCCTCCAATCATGCTATCAGCTCTCCCGGTTCCTCTTGATACAAACGATATTCTGCACTTCGAATAGCACCGTCATTTATTTTTAAATTTTGCACATCGAAAATAACACCGTCTTTTATTTCTATTACTAGATTACTAACGTGTTTTGGCATTTTTTTTTTCAAAACCGTATAATGAATCAGTCGTTTAACCAACTATTCAACCAAGTATGACCACCTATTCGGTGCATTTTTCCAGATGGCAGAAGTCAAAAATCCTCATGGACGGCCAGACTGCTCCACTGGTGAGCCAGTCTAGGCAGTGACGAACTCTTACCAGCTAAAACCCAGTGTCCCCCTGCCATTGTTCAGTGTCCCTTTGACATGATCAGAGACCTTGGTTGTCAATGTGTTCTGATAGTAGTCGTTTTTTTTTATTTTTATTGCCAGGTCTGTTTTAGGAAGTGGAGAGTTCTTTGAAACAGTCGCCTCATTTTGACTTACATTTATTTTCCAAACTGCTTACCTTAATTTTAGTAGTGGTTTCAATATCTAAAATCTAAATAAGTAACTTAGTGTGTTATTATGTATTTTCTTTTTTATATATTATTTTATACTGTATTATATTTGTATTTTCTTTTTATATTGTGTGTTTATCAGCCTGTGTATGTTTGTTCCTCTGTGGCGCTGTGGAATCCAAATGCGTGGGGTGATATTGATTATTCTTACATCAATTGATTTTTATTAATATTGTGAGTGTCACTAAAGACATGACAGTATTCAAAATTCATTATAGTAACAACTAGACGTCACAATATAAAAAATAGTTGACGAACTATGTTATGCTAACATCATTATTGAAAAGGTCTTTGAAAATCATCCTAAGGTTTCTTTGAACACTTTTCATTTTGAGTGACCATTTAGAATCTATAATGATTTAAAGTCGGATAGCAACCATTCTCACTTTCGTTTTCGTAAAATCAAACTGTGGTAAAGTTCTTATATAGGTACATGAAAAATTATAATTATAAACAGTGAGAGAAAAATAACCTTTTCATCGCACCATCTCGGAAAGAGTATTTTTAATTGAAAATTGAATTTAGAACATCGTGTGCACTATCACAAACTTAGTGCACACGATGTTCTAAATTCAATTTACTTTATCCTCTAGAGCAGGGATGGCGAACCTATACGTACCAACGTGCCATGAAATAATTTAAATGTTTAATGAGGTCATAAACGTGCCATGAAATAATTTTGATTTTGTTATTATTAGGAAAATAATAATTATAAATACTATCAACTCAAAACTTTTTATTTACTACAAAAAAAAAAAAGTACTTCACAATTTTTTTCTTAGTGCATTATGAATTTTGTCATCAGTGACGTGCCCAAAATATTTTCTCGCGTGCCATTGATGGCACGCGTGCCATTGGTTCGCCATCCCTGCTCTAGAGAATAAAAACGGCTTTTCCACTCAGATATTGAAGATTAAAAATACTCTTTCCTCGCTGAGGTTGGAATGAAAAGTTACGTGTTGCACTCGAGTGCAAAGATTTTTCACCTCGTGCTCTTTTGATTCCCTCGCTAACGCTCAGGATTCTAATTTTAGAATCCTTCGCTTGCTCGGTCATCAAAATTGAGCACGCGGTTAAAAAGTAACTTTGCACTCTTGTATAACAAATAACTATTAATCAATAAATAATAAAATAAATAATAAAAAAATATGATGACCTATTTCTGTCCTCCACCTCATAGTACAATACGTAAGATACACATACAGTCGTAGATAATAGGTATTCTTAATGCATCCTTATCAATTTTTACTAACTAATTATATATTCGATTTCCTGTTTTGACTTTCTGTCAATCCTGGCTGAGTCACCGCTACTATTTAGTATAAAGTACAATATTGACTTCTTATTTGTCCTGTTTATACTGAGGCACTTCCAGGTCTCGAACTGTAGTGGCAGACTGCCTCGTGATCATAACATCTGCAGGATGACGCGTCACATGCGAGGTTTTACCTTCGGCGGAACTTCATCCTCGACTTCAAACCCACCGGCAGGTATGACCCCAATTAGATCAGTGTTTTGCCTTTGCAGTGCAGGTTATCTTCTACATCTGTGTGGCAAGATAAGACGACCTTGACGATGATGTGCGGGTCCTTGTTTTCAGCTCTACTGCCACTAGATTATCGACTTTCCTAATCCTTTCCGTTTACACCATAGCCAGCTCTAGTTTAGTTTCTCTCTTAGTCATGTCAGTTTTTGCATAGTTGCTAAGATACAATTCAGCCTCAGATCTAGATTTCTTACTAGACGAAAAAAAACTGCCTTTTGCCACCCACCGTCCCGCCAATCCTGTTGAACATTTATTTGAATGTGGATAGTTTGACTTAAATCGTGAAATTATATTTACGTATTATCTTCTGTGTCTGTGTGTATACGTAAATATAATTTCACGAGTGATTTCACGATTTTCTGAGTGAGCAGTGGTGGCCCAGTGGTAACGACCGCGACTTACGAGTAGTAGGTCGTGAGTTCGAACCCAAGCAGGCGCTTTACTTTGTGTAAATTATTTCATCACCACTGCTCTGAAAACGGTGAAGGAAAACATCGTGAGGAAACCGGCATGTCTTAGAACTAAAAATTCGAAGACATGTGACATCTACCAACCCGCACTGGGCCCGCGTGGTGGATTATGGCCCACTCCCTCACCGAGAGGAGGCCTGTGTCCCAGCAGTGAGAACGTTATAGGCTGCTGATGATTTTCTTCTACCCGGGACTTCGATCGCGCGATCTTTTACAGGCAGGAGTCCATGTAATCAGGGTGTCGCACTTAGAGTTCGCGTGCATTCGTAAAAATATTCACAAAAGCTAGATCTCGATCAAATTTCATAATAAAATTTCATCATAAAAACGATCACTGCTGGACATAGGCCTCCCTCAAGCTCCACCATTGCGACCAGTTCTGTGTTTTCCATGCGTCCTGCGGATTCCTGCGACCTCCATAAGATTCCTCCATTGAACCAACCTCATCGGTTCAACTTATAGGAGGGCTTCCAACTCTACATTTTCCAGTACGCGGCCGCAATTGGAGAACCTATCTGCTCTATTGGCCATCTATTCTACGAGCAATGTTCCCTGCCGACACAATTCTTCGGGCTATGTCGGTTACCTTGGTTCTCCTGCGGTTCTGTTGAGTCATTCGGTCACGTAGGGAAACTCTAAGCATAGCCCTCGTCCGACCCTTTCGGTGACTTTTAGCCTTCTTAGAAGACCCTTTATGAGCGATCACGATCAATAAGACATCACTGGCAAAACGCACTAGTCGAAGACACTGCGGTATGTGGGACAAGAAGATATTGCGTAGCTTCCCGAACGCTACCCAGCCGAGTCGGTTTCGACGATTGAAGTTCTTTCTTCCTTGATTGAAGTTCTCTTCCTTGAAGTTGGACCTACCTAACTAGACAGTTTGCCGTAGGTAAACATACGTCCACAAATTCGAGTGCAATAGCGTCTCCGACACTTGTTACATGGGCATTTGAAATAATTACTTTCAAATGATAATAGTAATCACAGCATATTTTCTCAAAACACTGGGTTTTGATATTAAAATAATAGTTTTTTCTTGGTAAAGCTTAATACTGTAATTGTTTCACATAATTCATTGGCTTCTATTCATAAATACTTCTGAATCAGAACTACCATTCTTCTTTCGGGCCCAGCGACGCGGTGTCGCTGCGCACCGCTCGGCCGCATCGACTTTATATTCAATTGTATTCTTTCTCACTTTTTGTTCAGTTTTTAAGGAATTTTTCAAACGCGACTGCTAGTTCCAAAGACTAGTGCGTTAAAAAAAAAGCGTGTTTGACATATTTAGAAAAGCACAAATTATAGCACTCTACCTCGGTTGTGTTAGACTTTAAAGTTTTAGAAAAGTCTGCAAGAGTGAGCAAAGCAAACTTGAATATTTTGCCAGCAACATATTAGTCAAATTGTATCGATCAATAATGCTCCAATCAAACAGGGCGCCAGACAGCGCTATGATTAAAAATTAATGGAAATTATGTCGCCTTTTCACGTGCAGGCGTTGGAAAGGGCGCGAGGCCAGGCGCGCCTGACAGGCGACGTAATATTTCTAAAGTAAGAAAAAAAAAATTTCTTTAAAATTTTTACCACAGAGGAGCGTATCAACTAGCCTAGCGGAAGCCTTTTTATATCGCCAAATAAAAGGGAAGCGAGTGCTATAAAAGCTGCTGTGGATCCCATTAAATCGCCAAGTTGCGGTACGCTGGTTACGCAACGTTTGTCTGCCACGTATGAATTTGCCCCGACTTACCCCCCTCCTAGATTCGGGGTTGGCATACATCTTCACGGCTTTTTTCATGGAGACGACCAACCCAAACTAAAACTGTGCTACGATCCTTCCAAACTTCTTTAGCTACGCAGAAATTCGTTTAATGTATGGTTTAGTTAAATGTGCGTAAAGTCTACTTTTTCTTTTCTAACTTCTGCTCTATATTCGGATGGTCTACAACATGACATACACAAAAGTTATTTTCAAAACACAATGTGGACGGTAGTATCTCTATGTAGTCTTTCATCTGTATGCGGACGATCGCCACCGGCTCGGAACGATCGGGCTACGTTTGTCAAATTGTTTACGTTACTTTTCCATTTTCTGTTTTCAGTTGGATGACATGGACAAGTTGCTATCGAGTATAAATTGGTAGTTGTATTTTTGTTTCTGTTGCGCAGGTAAAAAGTATTTTGTATTTATTTTGAAACAAGCCGTGTCCGCTGGGATTGATCGGCACAAAGATAACCTTCCATAACATCTGTCATCCTTTATTTAGGGAATGATCCGATTCATGCCTTTAGAGCAAAATGGTATGCTTCTTGGACCGGCGATTTAGGCTAAGCGATGTATGTTTGTGAAATTAAGTAATTTTACCCCCATAAAGGAGGATTTTGACCACTTTATATGTTGATCTGTTTCATGTGTTTCCTCATATCTCATTCTTTACATAATTTGACACATGGGGTATCGTTAGAAGCCTTTTCCTAGCCTGCCTTTTTCTTATTTCAAACTTTTTAGAGCGTGATTGTTCAGTAGTCAGGTTTTTGTTTAATTAAATATTTGGGTACATACCACAGACTATCATAATTCTTGTTAAAATTTCATGGTGAGTGCCTCACACTGATACTTACGTAAGCGCTCAGTAATTGCATACTTATGAAGCAGTTGGAAATATTCCCTTTGAAAACAGTTGCCTTTATTGATACATTTTGCAATGATGTAATTTTCTATTATTACTATCCAATTATGTATTCCTTTTTATTCCACCCTCGGAAACAACTGCCTAGATATTTTTTATTGAATAACTATGCGCCCCCAGAGAATGCTGTCGCCGCCGCTGCCATGGTTATTTTTAATCTGTAGGGTTATCGAACTCTTTGGCCTGATTTCGATAGCTGGCTCAGGACCTGTCGCGAAATCCTCAACTGATAAAAATGATTCCATCATTACCACAATTCAAATTGCGCTTTATGACAAAACACTTTGATCCCCTTTTTATGAAAATCATGCGGACGGAGTATGAAATTTGGCAGTTAATGTTTATATGAAGAAGGAGTGCAGAAAGCTAATATTTAATATTTTAATGTACTAGCTTACCCAGCGAACTTCGTACCACCTCAGAATCAATAAATGTTGTATTAACTTATCAGATCCCACCAACAAAAAGCAAAGAGCACCAAGTACCTACCATATACCCATGTTAGACCAAGTTATGACAAGCTGGTACTTTGAAGGCATAAAGCGTTTTCTAGCTACCACACACCCGTGATAGGTGAGTTCCTACCAAATTATGCCAACCTAGTACTTCCAAGACATAAAGCGTTTTCTAGCTATCAAACACCCATGTTAGGTGACTTCGTATTCTTAAATTTTCTAATTTTCCGCGCAATTTTTTAAATTTGTTGTTTCATAAGAACCTTCTCCTGACAATAACAAACACAACAAAAAAAAAGTGAAATCAGTCCAGCCGTTCACGCGTGATGGCGTGACCAAGGGAAATAGGGATTCATTTTTATATATATAGATATTAGAAATACATTAAATATAGAAGAAGAAAAAAACACGGTCGAATTTCGATCACTGGGCGGCCACTAATAAAAGCCAGAACACCCTGAAATATGCTGAAACAGCAATATCGCGGCTGCTCAAAAGCTTGTTATATTTAAGTAAATAAGTATTTATTTGCAGTCAAGATAGTTTTTACTTTATTTATATAAATAACAGTCTTATAATATCTTATATCTCTAATAATATCTTATAATACGATTATCAACTGAAACATAAAATGTATTTCACTGGTGCATTGTATTTTTCAATATTGTGTTGGGCTTGGCTTTTTATAAACCCAGTTTTGAAGATACTGATCAATGCTAATCTTACGGCAATTGAAATTATCATTAGTATCATAAATAGGTGTAATAATACATTACTAGTGATCGCCCATTGGTCGAAATTCGACCGTACTTCATTTGAATAGAAATACATTATTAAATGAAAAATATATATATATATAATAATAAATATAAAAAAATAATATGGTTATATTTAACATTCAGTAACACTATAGACAAATTGTTGACGCTGTACTACTGTGGAGAGGGTTCGCTGGCGGGATGGTGATGGCCAGGACCAGGACGTAGGTGTAATGAGTAAAGAATACTTTTCAGGACTCTCTTCTTTATTTTCTTAATGCTTCTTAACTGCTGGATATGAAATGAATTATCACAGAAAGCTCTGTTTTTATAGAATTTTTCCTATTATTTTTAATTAATTATGACAGTTCAACATGTCATAATTATAACCAGCCTGTACTGTCGTGAGGCATACAACCTCTACAGTTTGCACACGACACTAAGTTTTGTATGGGAAACTTACTAATGCCGTACTTGACACTCCCCATAAAACCACGAAAAATTTTTCTTATCTTTCTTAAATCTAAACTAAATTCCTATCGTCGCTAATACAAATAATATTAAAGAAAAAAATATTTTCAATATAATCATAGATTTTAAAAATGAAATAGGTTATATATATCTATAAAATTAATTTATTACCTATGGTTATACTTGACATTCATAAGACTATAGACACAAAATCAGGCTTACCAACTTAGGGGTTTTCCCAAATTTAGGGGGTAAATAAGAGGATTGAGATTTTTTAGGGGTGTTCCATTTTTAGTGGTATTCTTAGGGATTTTTTGCCATCTTACATTTCTCATTGTGTTTTTGATTACAAAAAAAGTATTAGCGACTTCTAGTACGGTTCCTTGATACTAAGAATGCAGAGTGAATGATTAACAAATGTCGCGTAATAAATATAGACAAATATTACTACTGTGTGCCGGTCTATGACTACTGAATATTCGTTGGTTATTTTCAATATAATTTTTTAGCGGATTTTTTTAGTACTTTAGTAATTTTAGGGGTTTTTAACTTAAGCTTTAGGGGTAAATATTTCTGGGTGTTGGTAACACTGCACAAAATAATAAAGATAGATTTGGACCATCAACAAAAGAATATCTATGCATGTGTGTATTAGATACACGGTAATCAACAGTAGTGTGTGTAACGTGTTATTTATTGAAAATAATGTATTTTAACGCATAATTTAAAAAAAATATTAGCATTCGTCACTTCTTCTCTGTATAAACTATAAGTGTGCGAAATTTCATACTCCTCCGTCCGCCCAATTTTCGTAAAAAGGGATCCAAAGTTTTCGCTTCACGTATTAATATATAGATTACAATATACTACAACCAACTGGATTAAAGATACTGAGGTTGGTTGTAAGAAATAAACACAATAATAATACATTAACCTAGTTTAAACAAAAAAATAAAAAAATGTACGTACAATAATTTTGTATACCTAATCAATGTTACAAAGATTATATATTTACACGTACACATAAGTACACAATATCACGCCTGTAACGCCCATAGGGTAAGGCAGACGAGTACCTTAGTACACCCGCATTTCCTCATTTATTTCCAGGGGTCGCCGATATATATCAGCGGATTTATATCATGATATATATCAATTGATTTTTATCTCTTATAATATCAATTGATTTTTATCTTGATGTATATCAATTGATTTTTATCTTGATATATATCAATTGATTTTTTCCTGTCTTCTGAACGTCATACTATATGGACTGGATTTGGATTCCCAGTGTGAATGTCAATGAGGACATCATAGAAGAAACAGAGGTTGACTGGGACTGGGAGCCAGATGATGATGTCCCACTGATTACTTTTTTATGATTACAAATTATGATTAAAATTAGTTGATTTATATGACAAACAAATTAAGATTATTATAATAAAAGGTACTTGTTTTTTAAGTGTTCATTCATATTTCTCAATCTTTTGTTACCTTTTTTTTAAGTTTTTTTTTAATAAAAAATTTGGTAATTTGACACTTAATAAATATTATTTTACAAATTCCTTTCACATTTTTAAGTGTTTAATCCCCTTACAGTCAGATATGCAGTCGCTGTGATCTCATGGCGACATGGCGGGTACGATTGTCGCAACCCAGTGCTGGGCACGCCACAATTGCGGCGGTAAGTCCCCTCTTTGAGGAGTGGATAGAGAGGCGCCACGGCGTCCTCACCTTCCGCCTGACGCAGGTTCTCACCGGGCATGGGTGCTTCGGTGGGTTCCTGTTCAGGATAAAGCGGGAGGATACGTCCGGGTGTTTCCATTGCGAGGATCGTCTGGAGGACACGGTGGAGCATACGGTGGAGGTGTGCCCTGCCTGGGCGGAGCACCGCCGTGTCCTCGTGGAGGCGATCGGCGGCGACGATCTCTCGCGTCCGGCCCTGGTGCGAGCCATGGTACGGAGCGAGAGGGAATGGGAAGCCGTCACCTCCTTCTGCGAAGCAGTAATGTTCGTGAAGGAGGAGGCGGGGCGCGTGAGGGAGTGGCAGTCTCTGCGCCCTCACGTCCCTAGCCGCCGCAGGAGGAGACGCCCCGGGCGTCGGGAGTCGATTGCGGACTCCCGGCCACCGTAGGCGCGAGCTTGCGGGTGGCGAGCAATGGGTAGCTCGCCGCCCGGTAAGGACCAGGCTCGGGTCGACGGCGCGTAGTGTTCCACGCGCGCCTCAAAGAGATGTCAGCACCAGTGAAGGGGTCTACTAGGACCGATGCCTGCCGGGGTCGCGTGATTGTTCGAAAGAGATACCGTGACCCTGGCACATGGGCAACTGATGGAACACGGGTGGGTTTTAGTCAGTAAAAGTCTGACACGCCCTCCCGCTCCACTCATAGCGGGAGAAGTCATTTGATGATTTCCCATCCTGAAAAAAAAAAAAAAGAAAAGATATGCAGTCGCTCCATGTTAAATACTGGTATTCAGCTACATCTGGTTAGACTGGAAGCCGTAACTGGAATGAAAAGCCTAGGCGGATGACGATGAGTGTAACGGTACGATGTATATCGTATATATCATGTACATGACCAAAGATTAACTTTATTGCTACGAGTATGTTTATGTTGAATACGAGCTAAAACCAGTGGTAATATCGTAGCGCGTGTACATTGATAAAGACTAATTAATAAAAATCAGTCTCCAGATTACTACGAGACAAGATAAACCGGCACGTAGCCGTAATTATAGCGGTGTCAAAGGCATAGCATTGATTAGGTTACAACCACTTTTAACCAGAGTAGTATCATTTTTTTCTTAATTAGTCAGTTAATTGTGGTATCGACATTTTTGCTGTCGTAACCACCAGAGTTAGGTCACAATAAAGCTAAGCGCACATTACATCTGCATCCAGCACTGGTGCTTCGCATTCCAATACTTAAGTCCACGTAAAAATATCGCAGCGTGGGTTTTTTTACCCGACTTCAAAAAAAAGGAGGAGGTTTCTCAATTCGACCGTATATATTTTTATTTTTTTTTTATTTTTTTATGTGTGTTCACCGATAACTTCGTCGTATATGGACCGATTTTGATGATTCTTTTTTTGTTGGAAAGGAGATATCCCAAGGGTGGTCCCATGATAAGGAAACCAGGATCTGATGATGGCATCCCAGAGAAGTCGAAGGGAACCTTCGAAAATCGTAGTGGCGACTAGTGCGTTTTTTATTTCTTTCATTAATTATCTTAAAGCACTACTATTTAATGAAGGTCTGAAGTTGATCTGATGATGAAGCCGAAAGACAGTCGAGGGAACTCTTCAACGACTTACAGCAATTACGCGGTGTTTGGACTTAATTCATTTCTATTGATGAGAACTTTGCACCCATATGGGCTATAAGTGCCATTACAGGTCTGATGATGGAGACCATAGACAGTTGAGGGAATTCCTCAACGATTTACAGCAGTTCCCTATTGTTGGGGTTACTTTATACGGTTCAAAGTGCCAATTTTATCACTACTATTTAATTAAGGTCCGGAGTTGATCTGATGATGGAGCCAAAAGACAATCGAGGGAACTCCTCAACGACTTACAGCAATTACGCGGTGTTTGGACTTAATTCATTTCTATTGATGAGAACTTTGCACCCATATGGGCTATAAGTGCCATTACAGGTCTGATGATGGAGACCATAGACAGTTGAGGGAATTCCTCAACGATTTACAGCAGTTCCCTATTGTTGGGGTTACTTTATACGGTTCAAAGTGCCAATTTTATCACTACTATTTAATTAAGGTCCGGAGTTGATCTGATGATGGAGCCAAAAGACAATCGAGGGAACTCCTCAACGATTTACAACAATTACCTGGTGTTTGAACTTAATTCATTTCTATTGATGAGAAAGCTCCCATAAGGCTTATAAGTACCATAACAGGTCTAATGATGGAGACCATAGACAGACAGTCAAGGGAATTCCTCAACGATTTACAGCAGTAGTAAAGTATTAAATTTCACCTGGCGATTAGTGGTATAGGAATTAGTGCGGGTAGATACCATAACTAAAAAGTAAAAAATAAAAACTTTTTGACAAAAAAAAAACCGACTTCCTCAAAAACACTAGAAAGTGAAAAATAACTTTAATTTCGGAAGTCGGTGGCAAAAAACTCAAATACAGATCCTAAGACACCGACTTCCGAAATTAAAGTTATTTTTCACTTTCTAGTGTTTTTGAGGAAGTCGGTTTTTTTTTTGTCAAAAAGTTTTTTTGTTAGACCTTCAACGTAGTGCTTAGCGCCGCAGGTATGAAAGTGCGATAAAAAAAATCGGTCGCGATATTTTCACGTTCGTGCGGACGTCATATGAGTGCTGCTGAACAAGAATGTACATGGTATTTTACGTCTTTTAAATGTATGTGGTCTTTTTAAGGCGAGGTGTTTTTATTTTGTGCTCACACCATACATTATATTATTATAACTTTATACGTGAGGATTCGTAATTGGCTTTCTCTGATGTCTATGGTTTCCTTTTTTTTTGTGTGGTTTAGTGAGCGTCGTTTTGAGAGTCTTCCATGTAAGAAAAAAAATGCTATATTAGTGCAATACCCACGCAGTCAAAATGTGAGGAAGGGCTAATTTTTTTTTTTTTATATTTACGAAAACGTTCAAAGTCAAAGCATTTATTTCAAACAGGCACTTAAAAGGCACTTCTGAACGTCAACATTTACATTAAAAAGATATAATTGATTCTAATAGCCCCTTCCAAAAGGTAGTTTTGTATAGAGAAGTATGGGTAAGAAACTACACCGTTACTCTTTTTAAAATGTTTGAATTTTTTTTAGATACATTCATTATATAAATATATGTAAAAACGATGCACTTAAAATAAAATTACTATAAAAAATTAAGCAATGGCAGGTAAATTTATTACATAATAAATACATGTTGCTCATATATTTACAAACATTGTATAAAAGAAAGTCTACGATGTTTCAACCATGTCTAAATCCATGTTGCATGTAGTACGTAGCACGTAGGTCACAATATAGAACAGAAATAGCAAAACTATTTTAAGCACGAATCCATGCCTATGCCACACTGTTGATAGCCTGCCTCGACTTCACAAATTGAAAATCAATATTTCCATTTTCAGAGTATATAAAACCGATACTACACGTATTAAGCCACTAGGTGACGTAGAGAGGATCCAGATCCCGGCGACGATCAAAAGTACTGTATTATGAACGGACGGTAAACCAAATTGCCAATTTGCGGTCAATAATTGGATGGGGATCAAACCAGAGCTAAGTTGCCTTCAGCTGTGCTTCCAAAACTCGATGCATTGTAGTTTTTGTTAAGCTTACCTAATTAACAACATAATTTAAATTAGCCCAAATAATTTATTTTATTCTGAAACCGGTTTAATTTGGGAACTAAGCAAGGAATGAATTAATGAGTCATTGTCATAAGTACGTCCCAACGTCCCCTACTAATTTGTTTCACGATCGCTTACTAACCAAGCCCGTGTTCAAGTGAATCAGTTAATCACACAAATAATTGGTAAGCTAAGGTGCCTCAGTATCAATAATACTCATTAAAATTCTTGACAAAACATCTCTTTGGTAAATATTTATACAAGACGCACGTAAACATAATGTAGGCCGCCGTAAAGGGATTGTATAGATCCTCACAAAAACTTGATCGAAAAGTCAAAGGTCAAATTATTGTTTGTAAACAATTGTCAATAACAACTAGTTTTAATCTTTAGTTTCAAATTGTTTATTAATTATGAACATTTAGGTCAAAGCTAAGACGCTAATCACAGAGAGCTGGCTAATCTAGGAGCACGCAACCCGGCGAACCCACTCAACCCAGTACATATGCGTGTATATTTACTACAAGATTGTCAACATACAAATATTCAACACAGAACAAATTAACATATACCTAAGATATTTTGAACATAGTCACGACAAAAATTTAACTTAATTGAAAATACAAAGAACACCTCGTGACTTTGGAATCGGAGAGTTTTCTCACATTTCGTGTGGAAAATCACTTTACTCACGGATTTAATAGAAACACCTCCACGTGAAGCCAGCGTGTTCAACATCGAGATATCTTACATAATTTCATGCTATCGGTCGAGACAACAAAGTTGAGCGGGAAGCAGATAAAACTGGATTATGCATAGATACGAAGCGCTAACGAAAGTCATCTACATTAATTTGTCATAGAGGTGCATTTCGCTTGCCCCATTCTAATTGGACCGGTTTTGAATAATGAATGAGACGTTTCCCTACCTATAGTAGTAGATTGAATCATTCGAATGAAATGAATGGCGCGCTTGCTTCGTTCAGCATAGTGCCGCTTGCGCATTTAAACGATAACAAACAAATACTACGCACAATAAGCGCACTTCTTAATAATCTAATACGTATTATGTTATGTTTCTAGTAAATTCGCTATTAAAATGCGCTGAGGTCGACCAACGAATATGACCTTTGGATAAGTCGTTGTTTTGAGGCAACTACCATTGAAAGAATGACTAATCGGCCATGCTCACGAACAGAGCAGGTTCACATTCAATGACGTCCATCTGTCTAGACTGGCTGTTGTTTTACTGACGAGTATTCTTCATCATCAAGTCATCACCAAGCCCTAAGATGCACAAACACAGTCTTGTTTGGGGCTCACTGGGATCTAACACTAACGTTATCTAGCTGTAGGTAATATTTTAAGCCACTTATGCTCTTTTACACCGTTTTTTAACTTATGAATTATCTGTCAAATTAATCAGTCTAGCAACTAAATATGAAGGCCTGGGCTTCCAGTCTATAATTTGATAAAAAGCACTTATTGTTTTCTATTAATTTCTTTTCATTCAAAAACGTACATCAGTTTCTTAGGGGCCATCCATAAATTACGTCACAAAAATTTCATGATTTTGACCCCCCCCCCCCATCCTTGTCACAGCTGGTCACATTTGTGAGACCCCCCTCCCTAGTATGACGTCACATATTTTGTAATTTTGCATCTAGACATTGAATTTTTTTTTACTTATTCTTTCTTTCGTGTTTTATTGTACTTTAAATATGTATATTTAATTTTGAAATGTGACGTCACAAAATTCAGGGAAACTCCCACCCCCTTGTCACACTATGTCACAATTCGTCGACCCTCTCCCCCCCTTAACGTGTGACGTAATTTATGGATGGCCCCATACTTAACTTCAACTCTTTTCGACACCTCCGGTTACATACTTATCTCTTTTGGTGTTGGTTTAGGTACTAATACTAAATATCTCTGTCTAACCCTTCATAGAAACACAATTTCATTTTCTCGAACATTAAATTTCGTTTCCCGAGCGAGTGAGAAAATGAATATTGAACGAGGCAGTGTTCGTTGGTGCAGAAAATTAAATTGAATTATTCAATAAGTCCTGCTGTTTGCCCACACAGTAATCAGCCACGAAAGCCAGGAATTACGGTCAGTCACCGCCGCCGCCGCACGGTATTTAAAACGTTAAAGTGAACCTATTAAAGATGAGTATTGAGCAACTACTCATTAATTAACTAAAGATTGGACAGGTAACGATTTTCGATAGTAATTCCATTAATTCATTAAATTTGAAGTGGACTGTATTGTGTTGGGGTTTCTTCAAATAAAAAACTTCGTTCTTCTGTGGGTTGTTTTATTCGTATGGAGCTGGAGACCGACTGCCTCGAGCCCGCCGTTTCCCTTCTTATATACAATTTCATCTAGTGTTCGCTAGACGCAGCTAGCGGCATCTACGGACGCGCAGTAATACGGAACTAATAGTCGAGCGAGCGTTAACCAATCATAATGCAGCTACTAGAAAATTACATTTTACTGTTCAATGTCGAACCTTTACCTCAATGGCGACCGCTTGCTTATTTCATATTTATTTGACTTTAAAATACGGACCCGTTGCGGTAAACTTACATAGGAAACTTACATAGTGCTCGCTCATATGCTAATTAGATTCTTATAAGAATTATTTCCATTATATAATTACTCTTTCTTCACACAATAGAACTTAACTAAACACTTATAAATCTGAACTACGCTTATAACTACACGGACGGTGTAGCTATTTGAATTCTTATTTAACTCACTTAGGTACACTTATAAATACTAATACTACAGTTTCTTATTTACTTTAAACACTTTAGTCATAGTTCAATCACTTATATACACATGCAGCTCGGCGTCCGTTACAGCTCTCCCCCCGGCGTAGCTCGCGTAGCCTCTTCTTTCTTCATAACGACGACGAGCTTGCTCACAGGGCGTCGGAACACGCCGGTTCTGGTGCGCACCTCGACGACCCTGATGCTGCCGTCTGGTCCCTGGTGTGTGCGCTCGACGATCCCCATCGGCCAGGTGTTTCGGGGTAGCGTGCTGTCGACCACGAGGACTGCGTCGCCGACTTGTATCGCCCGCACGTTGTTCTGTGGTTCACCGCGAGGTACCAGGGTAGGTAGGTACTCGCGTAACCACCGACGCCAGAAGTGATCAGCGAGGGCTTGACTGACTCGCCATGTTCTTCGATCGGCTTCGTCGCACGGCCCCGTCGTTGGCAGGCCTCCTGACGACCCTAGCAGGAAGTGGTTGGGGGTCAGGGCCTCTGGATCGCTGGGGTTGACGCTGACGTGGGTCAGCGGTCTCGCGTTGATGGAGAACTCGGCCTCGACGAGCACGGTCGCCAAGACTTCTTCTGTTGGCGCCCTCTCTCGTAGCGTGACGTCGAGGGCCGCCTTCACGGAACGCACCATTCTCTCCCACGCGCCCCCTTGGTTGGGCGCGCCAGGAGGTATGAAGCGCCACTCCATGCGGCGCTGTAGCCCCTCGTCTCGCAGGGCAGGCATCCACTCGGCGTAGGCGTTGCGCAGCTCTTGATCGGCGCCTCGGAAGTTGGTCGCGTTGTCGGAGTACATCACCCTCGGCCACCCTCGGCGGGCCGCCATTCGCCTCAGCGCCATGATGGCTGAGTCTGTGGAGAGTGATGGGACGAGCTCGATGTGCACGGCGCGGGAAGTGAGGCACGTAAATAGCGCGCCCCACCTCTTCTCTCGCCGGCGCCCTATCTTGACCGTCATCGGCCCGAAGTAGTCCACCCCGCAGTTAGTAAACGGGCGGTGGAAGGGGTCAAGACGGGCGCGCGGCAGGTCCCCCGTGGCTGGTGTCCGCGGTGTGGCTCGCCGTCTCTGGCAGAAGGCGCAGCTCTTCTCGACAGCGCGTACCGTGGGTCGTAAGTGGATAACCCAGTACCGCTGCCGTAGGTCGTTGGTCACGCGCTCTCTGTTTGCGTGACCTGCGGCGCAGTGTTCACGTAGGACAAGGAGCTTGGTCAGTTGGTGACGACCGTCCATGATGATCGGTCGCTTCGTCTCGCTCGGCGCGGAGGAGGCCTCGATTCGGCCCCGCAGCTTCAGGATGCCGTCTTCCAGCACTGGATCCAGGCGGTACAGTCGGCTCGTCTTCGCAATCGGACGGGCGGACCGGATTCTCTTCAGATCTTCGCCGAAGCTGTCTTCTTGTGCTCGGCGGATCAGCTCGGCCTCGGCGCGCTGGACGTGACGGTGTTCCATGGTGGTCGCTCTTCGTCGGCATATGTCGGTGAAGGCGATCGCTCGCGCGACGGCCCTCACTAGCACCTCGTACTTTGAGAAACGGGCCGGGTCCGGTAGCCAGTCGTCTTGCTCGGGCTTTTCGGTCAGGTGGAGGACTTCCTCTTCCTCTGTGTCGTCCGTCGACGCCGTGGGCCACTGTTCTTCTGGTAGACGCAGGAAGTCTGGCCCCCGGAACCACCGGTCTGTCGCGCTGATGGGTGCGTCCACCAACCGAGTGGCATCGTCGGCGGTGTTGCAGGCGGTAGGTAGCCAACGCCACTCCTCCTTCTGTGTCAGCTCCGCGATCTCGCCCAGCCGGTGCGCGACGAATGGGGTGTAGCGTCGCATGTCGTGGTGAATCCAATGTACCACAGTGGATGAGTCCGTCCAGTAGGTCGTCTGGCCGATGTTGACCCGGTGCTCTCTTCTTATGGCGTCAGCTAGTCTCGCCCCGATGACGGCAGCCTGCAGCTCCAGTCGAGGTATGGTCTGTGCTCGACGGGGCGCCACCTTCGCCTTGGCGGCCACCAGCACGACGTTCACGGTTCCATCGACGTTCTTCACTCTCCAGTAGGCCACGGTTGCGTAGGCCTGTTCGCTGGCGTCACACAGGATGTGAAGGTCGATGCGTTCGTACCCATGTCTTAAGTAGCACCTCGGCAGCCGGAGTTGGGCGAGCTCAGGAAGCCGCGCCAGCCAGGACGCGAAGAGCTCGTTCTCTTCGTCCGGAATCTGCTCGTCCCAGGTTGTATGTAGCCGCCACAGGTTCTGCAGAATAATCTTCGATCGTATGGTGTAATGACTCAGCAATCCAAGTGGGTCGTAGATCGACATCACTGCGCTTAGTGCTTCCCGTTTGGTCGGTGCGCGAGTCCGTGTTGTTACTTCAGCTGGAACCCGGTTTATTGAGGTGTTGAAGCCCAGCTCGTCTCGTTCCGCGCTCCAGTACAGTCCCAGGATTTTACTCTCGGGCCGTTCTCCCCCCAGTTGGTTGGGGGAGGTAGCGTGTAGCTCCGGGGGCACGTCGCGCAGCACTGTCTGGTCACTAGAGCTCCATCCTCTCAGCGTGAAGCCCGCGTGTGCATGTACCGCTCTCGTTTCATCGACCGCTCGCCGTGCTTCCTCTGCGCTCTCGTAGCTGGCCACCAGGTCATCCATGTAGTGACTCTCTTTTATGGCTTCTAGAGCCCGTGGGTACTCCTGTCCGTACACGTCCGCGTTGTAGTTACGGACGTAGTGGGCCATGTACGGGGAGCTCGCGGCGCCGAAGATCATGCTAGTCATTTTATACTTTCTCGGGTTCTGCTCTCGATCGTTGCCTCGCCACAGGAACTGTTGTGCTGGTTGGTCCTCCGCCCTTATCTTAATTCTTAGGAACATTTCCTGTACGTCCGCTGTGATGGCCACCCGTTTCTCTCGAAATCTAAACAGGATTCCCGGTAGCGACAGTAGTAGATCGGGTCCCTCCAGGAGTTCGTCGTTGAGACACACGCCGTTGCTCTTGGCCGCTGCGTCGAATACCAGCCTGTGTTTGCCGGGCTTGTTCGGGTTCTGTACGGCAAAGTGTGGCAGGTACCAACAGACGGCGCTCGTTCCCTCCGTCCCGTCGCATGGCGTCGCGTACCCCTTGCTCAAGAGGTTGTCGATCTGTCGGGAGTACTCAACTGCGAACTCTGGGTCTGCGTCCATCTTCTGCTCGATCTTTTTCAACCGGCGTAACGCTTGCCCGTAGCTTGGAGGCATGGTGACGTCGTCTCGCCGCCACGGTAGTCCGACCTCGTACCCGGAGTCAATCTTCTTCGTCGTCCGTTTGACTATGTCGATGGCTCGCTGATCCGTCTCCTTGATCCTCGGCTTTCCTTGTATGCCGAGAGCGTCGATCTTGAAATGGGCCTCGACTAAGTCGTGGAGATCTTGGTCGCTTGCTCCTGCCGTTCGTGCGGGCTCGTAGACGTGAAGCACGTTCCCCTCTTGAAAGATGGCCTTGCGTGGTGCTGTTCCGTGCACCACCCATCCTAACTGGGTCCTCGATGCGGCCGGTTGATCGGGACGGCCGACTCGAAGTTCGCGGGATACGATGCATTCCCAGTGGTCTGTCCCCACCAGGAGCCCAGGTCGCGTCAGCTCGTAGCATACCTCTTCTGGCGTCAGGTCCTTCAGGTGCTCGTACTCCAGCAGGGTGTGAGGGATAGACTGTTGGTGCAGCTGGAGATTCTTGATCGTCCTCGCTCGGACCTTGTGGTGGTCGCCGCTCTTCAGCCCCCTGACGCGAAGGTCCACCAGCTTGCTCTCCATCTCTTGCTGCGACATGTTCAGGTGCAGAGGCTGCGTTGGTCCCTCGGCCCCGATGGTCGCTGCTAGTTCCTCGTCGATGAGAGTGATGGTCGCTCCTTCGTCCAGGAGAGCGTGGGTCTTCACCTCCCCCCGTGGTCCGGAGATGACGACAGGACACATCTTCAACAGAACCGCTCGCGGCCCGGCGACTGGTCGCGACGCCACGGACAGGACTGCTTCCTCCTTCGGTTCGGTTGCCTTCGGGTCTTCCCTCTTCGCCTCTCGCTCCTGGTGGAGGGTTGCATGATGCGGCCGGCGACACTGATTCACGCCGCATGCCTTCGCCTTGCAGTTCATGCGCCGGTGCTGTTTCTGAATGCATCTGAAACACATCTTCTTTTCTTTCAGGAAGTTCCACCGTTCGTCCACCGTGAGCGCCTTGTACCTCGGACACTGCGTTAGGGTGTGAGCTTGACCGCACTTGGGGCACTTGTCCTTCTCCTCCTCCGCTCCCTCGACCGTGGTGAAGACGCTCGCCTTCTTCTTCAATATCGTAGCGGGTCGGGTCTCCTTCTTCTGCTGTGCGGTGCTCGTGGATGGGGCGTAGGTGTACCGTAGCGCTCGGTCTGCTTCACGCATTAAGAAACGAGACATCATGACGATCTCTGGCTCAGCTGTCCCCTCGTGGTCGTAGGCGTAGTCGCACCATCGTGATCGCAGGTGTGGGCTGAGTTTGTCCAGTACTTCCCGCGTCATCATGGGGTTGAACAGGTAGCCTCTTCGATCGATCGTACTTAACACGCACGTAACATTCTGCAGCTTGATGGCGAAGGCGTTCAGCTCGGCTGCTGACGCACCAGGTTTCGGGAGTCTCCTTAGGTCTTCCAGGGCGCGGTCAATTATCACCTCCGGCCGGCCGAAGCACTGTTCGAGGGTCTTCATTATTACATCTGGATCGGTGGCTGTATGCAGGAGGGCGGCCACGGCGTCTCTCGCTTCCCCTTTGAGGCAGCTCCTCAGCCTCTGGATGTTCTCCGCCGCCGATATCTGGTACATGTTGGTCGTGTCCCGTACAGCCGCTTTGAACGGCAGCCACTCGTTGGCCGCTCCGGAAAAGGTCGGTAGGTCGGTGTGCCGCGGCCTGGGTCTGGCCATCTTCTCCAGTGTGGCGGCCAGGTGCTCGATGCTGCTCTTCCTCGTTGGAGTTGGTGATCTACCCCGTGGTTCTTCAAAGCGTATCTGCTTAGGTTCCTCCCTTGCGTCCCGGGCCCCTTCCTCACCCCGTGAGCTGATGGGGTTCGTCCTCAGCCACGCATCCACTTTCTGATGGGGTTCCTCGCGCGGGTTCTGGGTTCCGGGTTCCTCTTGCACGCTTTCATCATCCTGTATTACAGCTACCTGAGTGGCCAACCGCTTTTTCACCAGGTCCGCTTCCAGTTCCAGTTCCTTCCTCCTTATTGCAGCCAGCTTCTCCGCTGCGTCCAGTTCCGCCATACGCAGCCGCGTCGCAATACTAGTCGTCGATCGTTGAGACCTGACGGATCGAGTCGGTGATCCCACTCTATGTTGCACCGTGACGTCCGTTGTTTGTAATCCAGATGGTCCTGCCGTACTGGTGGCCGCTAGTCTGGAAAACGGCGACGCCGGAGGGTCCAGAGACAATCTTCTTAATCTCTCTCGTTCAATTAGCTCCGCTTCCCTGCGGCGCGCCTCTCTCTCTTCAATTTCGGCCGCGTCCGCCTGGCTTCTCGTGACCACCATTTTCCTGGTTCGCGACGGACGGTGCTTCGATACGACGACACTCGATGAGATTCTTGGCTTGCTGCTTATTACCCGACGACACTACACGCCGTGATGATATACTAACGCGTCGATAGTTAAATATGATTACTTACGACGCGATTCTTCACTCTCTGCTTAGCCCACGACGACTCCACACGTCGTGATGATATTCTACACGTCGACACTTGAACGCAATTCTTGATTCTGCTCACCCCACGACGACTCCACACGTCGTGATGATATTCTACACGTCGACACTTGAATGCAATTCTTGATTCTGCTCACCCCACGACGACTCCACACGTCGTGATGATATTCTACACGTCGACACTTGAATGCAATTCTTGACTCTGCTCACCCCACGACGGCTCCACACGTCGTGATGATATTCTACACGTCGACACTTGAACGCAATTCTTGATTCTGCTCACCCCACGACGGCTCCACACGTCGTGATGATATTCTACACGTCGACACTTGAACGCAATTCTTGATTCTGCTCACCCCACGACGGCTCCACACGTCGTGATGATATTCTACACGTCGACACTTGAATGCAATTCTTGACTCTGCTCACCCCACGACGGCTCCACACGTCGTGATGATATTCTACACGTCGACGCTTGAACGCAATTCTTGATTTCTGCTCACCCCACGACGGCTCCACACGTCGTGATGATGCTCTGAACTTTGCCGCCAACGCCGTTGATTCCTGAAACAGACGCTTCCCGCGCGGTGACGCCACGTGGCTATCTTCGCTCGGCGTCCCGACGCTATGACGTCACACCTCGCGGCGGCTTCTTGCTTCTTCGCGCCTTTTTCTTCGATGACGCTATGATGCCACGCCCAGTAGTCGCTTCCTGTTTCTTCGCGCCTTTTTTCGATGACGCTATGATGCCACGCCCAGTAGTCGCTTCCTGTTTCTTCGCGCCTTTTTTCTTCGAGGACGCTATGACGCCACGCCACGCAGCGGTTTCTTCCTGTTCCCGCCTTTTTCTTCGAGGACGCTATGACGCCACACCACGTGATCGACTCTTGCTTCTTCGCGCCTTTTTCTCCGAGGACGCTATGACGCCACTCACCACGTGGCGATTCTTCACACGACACCTTCAGCGTGCCGATGCTCGAACCTCCTGCGTGGATTTCTCACTTGGCGTACCCACGCTATGACGTCACTCACCACGCGGCGATTCTTCACACGACACCTTCAGCGTGCCGATGCTCGAACCTCCTGTGTGGATTTCTCACTTGGCGTACCCACGCTATGACGTCACTCACCACGCGGCGGTTTCTTCCTCTTCCCGCCTTTTTTCCCGGCGACGCTATGACGTCACACCACGCGGCTCCTCGACACGACGCGGTGTTGCTGGCTCGGCGATTGGCGTCCTGGTTCTGTTCTTGATGGCGACACTGGTACACTTACGTTTTTCTTTCTTCCACCGTTAACACTACTGAATTTCACGCACCCACACGCGATGAAAATTAACGGTTTTTTCTGGCGGCAGCCGATCTCCTTTAATATGCTCCTTCCTGCAGGTTTCTTCGCAACGTGGCCGCGGGTTCTTCGATCTTGATTATCCGGCTCGAAGGACCAAAAACTGAAGTGGACTGTATTGTGTTGGGGTTTCTTCAAATAAAAAACTTCGTTCTTCTGTGGGTTGTTTTATTCGTATGGAGCTGGAGACCGACTGCCTCGAGCCCGCCGTTTCCCTTCTTATATACAATTTCATCTAGTGTTCGCTAGACGCAGCTAGCGGCATCTACGGACGCGCAGTAATACGGAACTAATAGTCGAGCGAGCGTTAACCAATCATAATGCAGCTACTAGAAAATTACATTTTACTGTTCAATGTCGAACCTTTACCTCAATGGCGACCGCTTGCTTATTTCATATTTATTTGACTTTAAAATACGGACCCGTTGCGGTAAACTTACATAGGAAACTTACATAGTGCTCGCTCATATGCTAATTAGATTCTTATAAGAATTATTTCCATTATATAATTACTCTTTCTTCACACAATAGAACTTAACTAAACACTTATAAATCTGAACTACGCTTATAACTACACGGACGGTGTAGCTATTTGAATTCTTATTTAACTCACTTAGGTACACTTATAAATACTAATACTACAGTTTCTTATTTACTTTAAACACTTTAGTCATAGTTCAATCACTTATATACACATGCAGCTCGGCGTCCGTTACAAAATTTATGTGCCTAATTCGACAAAGGCATGGGTTCGGCCATAGCAGTGGTGGCACCAATGATAATGGCCGTGACTTACGAGTTGCAGTTTGTTGGTTCGAACTAAGACAGGCATGTACATTATTTCAACACCACTACTCTCAAAATGGTGAAGAATCTAAAACATTGAAGACGTGTGATATCTACCAACCAGCACTTATCCCGTGGTGGATTATGGCCTACTTTTTCTGACTCTCGGTCAGAGCCTTGTGTCCCAGCAATGGGAACATTATAGGCAGATTATGTTGGTGTAAAGGTTTGGTTAAGTCTTCAGTTTAACAACACAGACCAGTGAAAGACAGACGGATAGATAAACGGTGTTGGCTTTATAGTAAGGTCCTGGCTGGATTCCGTACCAATGTACGGCTTGTCCCGGCTGGTGGCATAGTATAGTTTATTTCGGGAATTAGTAACACATTCATGTTTATTTAGAAGATTCCAACTTTATACTTGTCTGAATACTTTCTGGAACAACTTTTGTTATCCTGCTAATTTTGTCTATTCTTTCGTCGACAAAACCCATTTCTACGGTGGTCATGCTACGCGTGCTAGTGTTTAATTTAATTTAAAACTACTAAGTTGGACAGAATAATTTGGTATGCTAAATATATAAGGTGTATCTATTCATACACGAAATATTTTAAGAGGTACACTTGTAGGTGGTAAAGAAGCTATAGCAACGAAAAAAAATTTTTCTATGGGTTTTTTTTTTTAATTTAATATTTATAATTTATATGATGCACATAAGAAATATTGGCTCCTTCTTATTTTTTACGGCCCGAGACACCACGGCCATGCTCGTGCCATCCTGTCGCCACCCTCCTAGCGTCAGGCGGCCCATTCATAGAATTTGGAGTAAAGGTTTTATGCAAAACGTCTCAAGTAGTTTTAAAATTATAATAATTACGAAAATTCAAAAACGCTTAGAAAAAAAAAAAACTTTTTGCTTCTATAGCTTCTTTACCACCTACAGGTGTACCTCTTAAAATATTTCGTGTATGAATAGATACACCTTATTATAAGCTTACAGACTTAACATAATGTTTTGTACATATTTCAAAAAAACAGGGAAGAAAATCATAAGGCACCAAAAAATTCATCCACACCGCTGTCTACAGGCAAAATGCCAAATAGTACATTATTGTTTGAATAAAAATAATTATCCAATTATAAAATTAATTCACAAAAATCGAGACTCTAAAATTAATCTCAATATTCAAATTTCCGAAATTATAGTTTCGGATTTATGTATTCAAATAATCAAATCAAAGCACTCAATTTAAAGTGAGACTACAATTGGCATTCACAAACTGTTACATTTCTGATCCATCATCTATTGGTTCACATTTCATCAGATTGTGTTAGCTGAAATAACTCGGTCTCTAGTCCCTACGCTGCGTGCTCCACTTAGCAAGTCGATGTGTTATTAATGTTAAAAAGATACTCTCAGGCCCCTTCGGATTTAACTTATAACTAAACTTAGCTATCTACAATGTTGTAGTCACACATTATACATTTCTAGATTTATTCATATTTTTATCACAGTTTTTGTGTTTACGTGAGTACATGTAGACAGCAAGTTTAGATAAAAGTTAAATCTATCGCAATGTTCTATCTAGGGCAAAAATCCAAAATAGTAACATGTAGATTTTTTTAACAGATAAGTGTTTAGATAGGTCATTTATAAAACAAGCTTCTGTCTAAAAATACATACTTGGATAATTTTCTTAAGTCAAGCATTGTAGAAATTGGCTATACCCGTCCAAATAGTTAACATACTTTTTTTTAAACTACTCTTTAAATATTTTTTTGTACACAAGGTGGATTTCATATCTTATGTTACAAAGATAAACGCATTTAAAAAGCAATGCAACTGTAACAAAAATTGCGTCATCATTGTAGGTATTATTCACTTTCTTTCTTGGTTTTTTATTAGTGTTATACTCCCTTTAATCACTTCACTACATAAAGACATAAGTATCACTCGTAGCTCGTGTAGGTATATCGATTGTGAGCTCATAGCAACTCATCAAGGGATGATAATCGAACCGACTGAGTGTTCTGCCCCTACTTTATTCATCAAGATTGGTACAACACATACCTATGTATACTCAAGTCTTGTTCCAATGGGTATTAGCAAAAACGACATTTTATAAAAATGAATCCTAGCTAGATCGATTTATCGCCCCCGAAACCCCCTGTGTACTAAATTTCATGAAAATCGTTGGAGTCGTTCGTTTAAAGGTATAAGATATCCAGATGCACGGTGGCGTGTACTATGCACCAGACCTTTCGGAAGAACATCACCAATAAGGTCACTATGGAGTTCCATCCTGGCGTTACCACTCACATCTACCTTCTCAGTCAGGCGACATTTGTCTTCTCAACATCACCAAGTCATCTAAGCACGCATTTTCCATTTTTTTTCCTTTTCCTTCAAACCGCACCGTTGCCTTATCGTATAATTCTTCATCGAGGTAGGCACAATAAAAATGAAAACAGTTTATTAAAACATGGTGAAAGTTTTTTAAAGCTGAGTAGGAAAATGAACCCTCTTTACGTAACGTACTATCAATATGAATGTAAATTATTTTAAAGGATATTTTTAATCCATTGCTTCGTATGTTGGTAAAAAGTGTCTGGTTAACAACATTAAAAACGCAGTGAATGTTGTCGACCTGTCAAAATTGAAGCCATTCCAACTGTTAGTGTGACACGCAATTAACCCGCTGTATAGTGCATAGACTTAATATTGTTTTGTTTTTATTATACGCTATAGTTCAGCAACGCTACAAAAATACAGTTTCTGTATTGTGATATTGAAATAGTCATACAATGCCACTTGTATGACTGCATTGCACGTGCACTGCGTTCATTCGTCTCATATGAGCAAGATCCCCTTAAACGAGAATGGCATGCTATAGTATAAATATGTTTAGTTATCATGTTCTGGCTAAAAGGCCTTACAAGAAAACGAATCGACGCTTAAAGTGACGTTGACGTAAAGTTTTCTTTTTGTCTAGAAAAATATTTAAATAATCGCTTATCAATTTTCTCTCTGAATGACTGGAACGAATATGCATTTTTCTTTTCAACATTTGTTGTAATTTGATTGATTTTTAAATGAAGTGAAAAGCTTCCTGTAAAATTTTAAAATTCTGGATAACTCCACTTCCTTGTTCTATGGGTTTTCAAAATTGCGACTGGACAATGCTTATCAGACCGCTAGTAAACTGCAACTTTTCCCAGCTGGACAGAGAAATGCTGTCGCACTGCAGCATAACTTTTGTCTCGTGTGAGGCAACATTTATGTTCTACAATAAACAAACTTGTAGCGTGGAGTAACTTGTCAAACATGTGGACAAACACAGCGTCTGTGCCGTCTGGGAAGCGCTTCATAATAATTTATCAAACGACCTCACAGACTGAGACAAGAACAAATGATGCATTACATCGTCAATCAAGTGCTTAGGTCATTGACGTGGCCTCTAAAACTCACTCGTATAAAATGGAAATGTTTTCCTTTTTCACAATCATTAGTCCTTGTACGGAAACCTTATAAATAAAATAATTCATGTTAAATGGAAATATTATTATGAATAAACAATCTCACATACGGTCGAAATTTTCTACGTCTACACTATTATAAAGAGGTGAGATTTGCGAGTTTATTTGTAGGAAGTAATCTCTGAAAGTAGGTAGCAGTCGGATTGGAAAAATCTTTTAGTATAAGAGAACTCAATTATTGTATTAGTAGATGTAATAACAAAAATTGAAAAGAGTATGCTTAGATGGTTTGGTCGTGTTGAGAGGATGAATGAAGGGCGGCTAACAAAAGTTATTTACAAGGCAGATGTGACTGTTCACGCCGGAAGGGGACGCCCTAAGACAACACCTTATTGGTGATGTTCTTCAGAAGGGTCAGGTGCGTAGCACTAGTAACCGGGGCGCGTGTATGACGAGATGTATGAACTTAAACGAGGCAAAAGATGTATGAAAGGATCGTAGCAGGTGGCGTTCTATAGCTTCTGCCTACCCCCATGGGAAAAAGGCGTGATTTTATGTATGTATGTAACTCAATTCTTGAGGAAGGCAACAACCCTTAGGAGCCAAGTAAAATGAAAAATAAAAGTCGAAAAGAACGCATAATAATAGCGCAGGCGGGAGATGGGTTACGACGCGACGGGTCGGGACCAAAATTACACACAAACGAAGTCGTGGACAGAAACTAGATAGTTAAATAAACTGCTCAGTTATGGATTGGTGAGCTCATATTATGCAGGGTGGATTTTTGATATGGGGCGGTAAGGGCCCTTTGCTGCTTTAGCTACAGAAAAACGGCCTTAGAATGCTATTCTCAGCTTATCGACATATATTTTTATCTGAATTTTCAACCAAGTTTCATGAAAAAAGTGTTAATATAATATTTTTTTACGCCAGTCATTACAAAAATCTTAAGTCCCAAAAACACTACACTGATTATTTGAGATGTTGCCAGGACAGATACGACAAAGACCGATAGTTTGCAGACTTTTTCGAAAGTCATGCGAACTCGAAAATCCTCGAAATTCCCAGAATTCTTGCAATTATGACATATAACGTCTAAAGACTGCATCCTCTCCTTTCCTCTCGCATCTACTTACTACATTTGTAAAATATACAATGTTAATACAGTTCTGCCACAACCATTGCTCTCTAGACCCAAGAGAACTCGAGATACAGCTCTTCAAAATTGGCAATTTTTCACAAAAAGTTCAATTGTAACGATTTTTTGGAATGTTTTATTCCAAAAAATCGTTATTTTGCATTTATGGCGACCGAACTTAGCTAACAACTTAAAACATAAACTTCAACTAAGGTTTGAAAAAGCAAAAAGTGCAAAAATCTTTTTTCACACATTTCGGACATAAGTCACGCCGCTACTAAAGAAAGACGACGTCTGTACATTAAATATGGGTCATCATAATCATCATCATTTCAGCCGTAAGACGTCCACTGCTGGACTTTCGCCTCCCCCAATTTGGGGGGCTTTGCCATAATCGCCACGCTTGGCAGGCGGGTTGGCGATCGCAGTATGGTGGTAAAATGCATAGAGAACGCTGCTACCCATTCTCTAGTAAGTCCCTTAGTCGCCTTTTACGACACCCACGGGAAGAAATGGGGTGGTGTTATTCTTTACGTCCGGCGCCACAAATATGAGTCATGGAAAAGCAAATATAGAAATTTGAACTTTTATTGTTTAATCCTACTTCTAAGCATCATATATAATTCTATAGCATTTAAGCGGTGCCTACGCAACTGCTACACTACTGCTACGCCACTGCCTCATCAGTTCTACAGCAAGGCTATGCTGTTGCTACGCCCCTGCTACGTCGCGTCGGTGCTACGCCACTGCTACGCCGCTGCTGCTGCTTAAATTCTACGCAGTAGCGTAGAATTTAAGCAGCAGCTTAGGTCCGGTTTCCATAAATCGACCCTGAGTAAACCGCAAACATAAGTTTCATACGCGCCAGTCGACTACAACTTGAAAATATATTTTTTTACTCTTTTTTTTATTTTATGTAATTAACTTATCTTTGACGTGAGAGGCAAAGAATCCACGCAATTAAGAAACACGAAACAATAGCGTTATAATCCTTTATGCGCCCTTTATTATTGTATAGACATTAAAATTAATTAGTTAGAGATATATAAAGGACGTGCCCATGTATTAATATTGCTATCGCTTGATAATTTGACATGTTGTGTGACATTGAAGTTTACTGCTCTCTTAAAATGACGTAAATGCGTCATCCAGCCGCTTACCATTCGTTTTCAGTCACTGAATAATAATGTGGCTCAAGCAGCTACAAATATCTACCTTTGAAAACAGAACACGTCTTGGTTTTGAACCTAAAACCATAGGATTTTTATAAGCCAGGTGATTATTATACTACGAAACAGAAAAAATGGCTAGATGAACCCAATTCATAGTTTTAGTAAACTGTTCAGTCTTTAGCGTTTTATAGAAAACGTCTCAGCTGTTCTTGAATCTGGTTTGTCACTATGCAGTGTCAATGATCTTGCAATGTCGTCCACGCGGTGATAACGTTTGCGCATATTCTCTAACCGCGTGCCGATGTGGACTCTCCTTGAAATGGCCATTCACGCTGAATCGTTGTTAAATACACGTGATAATAGTAACTAGAGCTAACCGGTTGGTACAGACAGGTAACAGACTATTAACGAACGAGTCACGAAATTGATCAATCATGCACGGAGCGCATGTGCGCCAGAAAGGTGTACAGAAGCTGATCTTATTTTTATCGGTGACGGTTTTCGGATACACGATAATTTTCCATAATAAATTGTGGTTTAGCTGTGATAATTCACACCCAGAAATGTGCCTGACAATTTATTGTTAGTACCTGCTGTAAGAAGTTCATTTTCAGAACTCCCATAGAATCGTAAGTTTTGAGATGTTATTCCGTAAAATTTAGAGCAACGAGGTATGTATGTCATGTACATCGATAAGTACCTAAATGTCAAGTTATAGAACGTTCTAAGTGCATTTTGAAATAGAACTTGTTCAACGAAAATTATAGTGAAGAGGTGCAAAAAGTATCATCATGTATCATTTATTTTATTATTGCACTGAGCGAGACTGTTAAGGAACATATTTGAATAATCGATGGAAATACCCTGTTTTAAAATATAAATTAATACAGATGACCGTGACCTACTCCACTGCTTACATATTTATGTTATACAACTAACTGACCTGACAGACGTTAGCCTGTCCAAATTTCAATAATTCATAAAAAAGACACTTTCAGAATTTTCTCATTTTTCTTTTCTAAGGAATACAAATAATTAAAAAAAAAATGGCCAAATCAGTTCAGCCTTTCTGAAATGACGCGCTACCAAGGAACAGCATTTCGATTTTATTTATACAGAAGATAGATACTCAGGCTCCACTTACTCACTAATTAAATTCTAATAGATATACTGCTGCAGTTACCTAATGAGTTGTTTAATCTACGTACTTGTTACCGGTTCCCGTGGGAGGGCGCCGTTCTACGGTAAACATCGGCTCGTTAACACGGTTCTAAGATAATTAGTTCAATTAACTAATTGTCTGCGTAAGTTTCTATCCTTTAGAGCAAATTGTGAGTTAATTATGATATTGATTGTAGGAAACACGTAACTAATGTGATTGAGTCATCATTGATATTTATTAACGAATTCTCAAGATCATTTAATGATGTTTAATTAAGTTATCAGAACAATGCAAACATTAAAATTCCTTTGTTTATATAAAATCGTAATAGATAATTAGACACTTTGGGCCGTGCTTTGGGCAAGCACTGCGTATTATGCTTTCAGCAAATGTATTTACTTCTAAACGGTTTTTACTCCAATGATGGGGTATTATTCATTCATATTCTTTTTAACAGTCGTAAACGTTTACGGTTCAGTATAGTGCCGGACGTAAAGAATAGCATCATCCTATCTTTCTGTGGGTGTTGTAAGAGGCGACTAAGGGACTTAAAAGAGAATGGGCAGCAGCATTCTCTATGCATGTTACTGCGATCGCCAACCCGCCTGCCAAGCGTGGTGATTATGGCAAACTCCTCCTCATTGGTGGAGGCCTATGTACTGCAGTGGACATCTTTTGGCTGAAATGATGATGATGAAACTTTTAAAGGCTTCATATTATTATAAGTACTCTGAATCCATACCTAAATGTAGACGGAGAGGTGATTCAAGTTCAAAGTCAATAGGACAAGAAATGTCGCAAGCTTTTTCCTGTCGAAAGTGACGCTGATTTTTTTCTGATGCCTGATTTTGTTCTTTCCCCTATTAGCTTAAATATATTATGTAAATTTAAAACACACAGACAACAGAAAGAACTTGAAACAAGTTATAAGGTGTCAAAGAAACTTCTGATTCATTGAGCAAACAACTGAGGATATTTCAGAGACGATGACACGCGAACGGCTTGTGTTCTGCCGTGTCACATGACCAAGAGGTCTCGTAAACCCAAATAATAATGTATTATTAATAACAACAGTGATAATACTCATCCATTGACGTTAATACAACAGCTGATTTAGTTATTTTGGCTGTACACATATCACAGTTTGTTTATGCAATAAGATAGCTAATATACCTAACGTTGTGGTATCTTTTTTATTAGTTTTTTTAGAAAGCTTTCCATGATATTCCACAGAAATACAATTCAGAGCCATAGTGTGGGTTTTTGTCTTTTTTTGGTATCAGTCATTGCCGTCGTAACATCTAAGTAAATCAAATACGTGTTGCCAAACATCGTGCCAAAATTATAAGTTGTTATATTACATGATGCAGTTTTGTACCTGCAAAACATTGCAGGAGGTTGTTATGAGACTCGTAAATAATCATATAACAATACGATACCAAGTCAATAATCAATAATACTATTAATTTTAGATTTTTCAATTTTATTGTTTTTCAGAATAACTCTCTTAAAAAAAATCTATGAAAGAAATGTCGGTTGCGTTTGTTTGAGTGTGTGAAAGCGCAGTTTAAGGACTCTTGCAGACTGGCCGCGTTATAAAAAAGGGAGTTCACACTTACCGATTTCCATAAATAAGAATAAAATGAAAAAAAAAACCTGCCCATTTTATTGTTGATTCAGGTCGAGAATCATTAACATAATTACCTCCTAAAATGTTTTGCAGATCCAAAACTGCACCTTGTATATATTCTGAAAAACCTGCGGGAACGTTTTTGGCCGTAATTATGCTGTTATTAAGACAATTGCGGATATCAATCCGCAGTTATCCTTTCTCGATGATTATTGTAGATATTACTGGTCTCTAAATCCTACTGCATTGTAATTTTTTTTTCGCTTTTGGTTAGTCAATAAACAAAACCAATAATGGTATCTGTGAATGGATTCTTGTTTTTATTCTATCATGTTGCACCTACATGTTACGTGGCTGCATCACTCTTAGAGTAAACTAGTAAATAATGCCTAACGTAATAAATCCACCTATGTAACAACTGTAGATTTTATTTGAGTTTTTACAAATGAATAAAACAGTTGACATCTAAGCACACAAATAAATACCATACAAATACAACGCCAAACTAAAACAAAAAAATCAAAAGTATTGTGTGTGAAAATGGTACGCACGGCCATATATCAAGCTATATATTACCCGTATAAGCTGACATCGCATTGTACGAAAAGCCTAAACAATGCGAGTTCAGCTAAAACTGGAAATGTATAGCTTGACCTGTAGCCGTGTGTACAAAGATTACAGTACCAAAGGTTGATCAGTTTTAGATAGACCATAGTCAGCTTGATAACAATTTTCGAGTGTTTAGCATCACAGTGTTATCGGTTATTCTGCTGTCGCCGTGAGCATTAATTTGAAATGTGATAATATAATGCAGCAACGCCGCTCAAAGCCTGCAATGATATTTACGTTATCAGATATGTATAGTATCTGTCTGTTACAGGAGTCCGCGAAGTTACATAACAAGTAGCCACTTTTTAGTCTCTCTCTAATTTCTTGATATATGTACATTTGATTTCAGATTTTCGATATTCTGCATGGTCATGAGTTGAGATTATGTCTGGATTTTAAAAGAGATCGTGACCTCTGAGTTCGTTTCGGTTTTTCTTCACAGAGCTTCTCGGAAAGGTAAAAACGACCCCATCCAGTATTAGAACATTTTTTTTAGTTTTCCATGTGTAACAGGGTGTTTTCAAAACCAAATCTAAGTATTATCACTTCAACCGTAAGGCGTCCGCTAATGGACATTGGCCTCTACCAAAACGGTTTGCCATAATCGCCACGCTTGGCAGACGGGTTGGCGATCGCAGTATGGTGGCAAAATGATGATGCTATTCATTACGTCCGGCACCACATGGGGCGGAATATCAATTAGATCGAAGGTTTATTTTAACACATCAAAGACTCATAAAGGTTGCACAGTGTTTTAAGAAGCCCGATTTTCGGACATCCCATTTTTAATGAAAAAGCTGACAGAAATAATCATTTAAATGCAAGATTTTGTATCCTAACTGAGCTACCAAGTCTAGTTTTTGAGTTATAGCTTTTTGAAAATCGTAATTTTTCCATCCGGATAATAAGAAAAACTTAATTACGCTTAAACTAAGCATAATACGAAATAATGATGTTAGGTACATTCATGGCGTATCTTATGCAGAGTATTTTAGTCCATAAATGAACCTCGCGACTTTGTTAGATCCAGATTTATACGAGTTTTTTTGGTTTTTAGTTTTTCTTTTTTTTCCCTAAAACTCCGCCGTTTCGGGAAAAGTTATTTATACAGAAATAATTCTATTTACTTCCCCAAATACACCACATAATTATAACATCCTAAATCCATGGAACTTAGAAGTTGTTCCAATTAACTATTTTTGTTAGGGTTATCAATTAACATTATAATTTCGTATCATGCTTAGTTTAAGCGTAATAAATTTTTTTCTTACTATCCAGATGGAAAAATTACGATTTTCAAAAAACTATAACTCAAAAACTAGACTTGGTAGCTCAGTCGGGATACGAAATCTTGCATTGAAATGATTATTTCTGTCAGCTTTTTCAATAAAAATGGGATGTCCGAAAATCGGGCTTCTTCAAACACTGTGGGTTGGGACATTTTTGCTGCAATCGGTCCAATTAAGGGTCACCATTTACATTGATTTTTGGCCAGATTCTTACTTCTGGATTTTAGCCCTTCAACTATCAGCGTGAATACTTTAGATGCTTGTGAGATGAAAGAAGTGTGAAAAAAGGTTGTGTACTGCTGTTTTTTATTTAATCTGATTATTTGTCACACTTTTTTTTGTGCACAAGCAAAAAGTTGCTGTTGTAAAATTAAACCGCCGAAAAACTGAAAAGCATAAAATAATAAACCTTAAAATTATGAGTCGGCGCTTTGAGTGATCCTTGTTCATTGATTTTTCAGCGCCGACTCAAAATTTTAAGGTTTATTATTTTATGCTTTTCAGTTTTTTGGAGGTTTAATTTTTTGTTAAAAAGTTTTTATTTTATATTTTTTTTGTGGCTTTAATGTACTAATAATACTTGGCAAGGTATACCCTATCCAACACAAAAAGAATTATCAAAATCGGACTACTCTGTGTAAAGTTATGCGTGTTTATACATTACAATCAGTGAGTGAACAATCAATCATCCCCTGTTTTCAGACCCTTAGGGTTCGATTTTGTTTTCCAAATTTATATGGGACCACCTTGGAAGTATACCCTTTCCAATAGAAGAATTGTCACAATCGGACCACTATGTAAAAAGTTATGCGTGATCATACATTAAAAAAAAAAAAAAATATTCGCGTCGAATTGATAACCTCCTCCGTTTTTTTTCGTCGGTTGAAAATGTAAGTCCATGCGCACAAATGTCGTAGTTTCACACGTCGAATGCACACGACCTTAGTAGTACCTAATAAATCTGTTTGATTAATTAATCACAACACTTACCTATCATAACTACGCAATACAAACCTATCAATCAAAATAACGTGATCCTTAATGATGATCACATCAAAATTTTATCGATTTGAACCAATGTGGTTGAGATCCTGAAGTTGATATGCGACCTGCCAATCTACCTCTGGTTGAAAACACAGGGCAACCGTTACACCACTGGCAACCCTATATCGTAAAATGTTAGTATTTATGAACGTAAACGATGCAAAAAGAGTAGGTATGTAAGGATCGCAGTAAGAAAAAGGCATGACTTTATAGAATACTAACTTTTGCCAGCGGCTTCGCCCGCGTGGAGGTCGAAAATTATCCCGCGGGAACATACTATCGGGATAAAAAGTAGCCTATGTCCTTTCTCAGGCTCTAAACTATCTGTGCACCAAATTTCATTAAAATCGGTTCAGTAGTTTTAGCAGGAAAGCGAGACAGACAGAGTTACTTTTGCATTTATTATATTAGTATTAGTATGGAAGTATGGATTTATATATACATCATCATCTGCCTACCGTTTTCCCAACTATGTTGGGGTCGGCTTCCAGTCTAACCGAGTGCAGCTGAATACCAGTAGTTTACATGAAGTGACAGCCTTATCTGACCTCAACAACCCAGTTACTGGAAAATACGTCACCCCTTGGTAAAATTGGATGTCAGACTTTTGGGCTTCTGACGACCCGTAATCAATCCGTGTCAATGATCCACAAATGACAGCCAGGACAACTTAAGGTGCTTTCCGAGGCTAAAGATGGTCAACCAAACCACGAATCAACCGCGGCAAGCGTAGCTTTACTTGATCGACCGACCCGTGCAGCTGTTATCTATACTAATATTATAAAGCTGAAGAGCTTTTTTGTTTGTTTGATTGAAAGCGCTAATCTCAGGAACTACTGGTCCGAATTGAAAAATTCTTACGTTCTTGCGTTGGGTAGCCTATTTATCGAGGAAGGCTATAGGCTATATAACATCACGCTACAACGAAGAGGAGCGGAGTAGTAATGAAAAATGTTGCAAAAACGGGGAAATCGCACGGGTAGGCGATTCGACGCGACGACGGGAAGGGTTGAGGGAACAAGAAATTTAACGCGGACGAAGTCGCGGGTAGAAGCTAGTTACTTAATATTTTCATATACGATTTGCCTAAATACTTGTTATTTCACACTAATACGTTCACCTTTCAACATCTTTACCCGTTAAGATATTAAAATGGAAAATTCGTGTTTCAGTACACATGCACACCCAAAACTTAAATTGCGTTTATTATCTTCCTAGGTTTCCAATAGGAATAACGGTGGATTACGTCACACTCCTACTAGTCTGGTCGAGACACCGCTAAGCTGCGCTACGTTTAAGTTGTGCGTTGTCTATCAGTTACACCCTGTTTTGTCCCACTTCTGGGATTGCTTTCCAATATTCTTTGTGCTTTGCCTTCTCTGACTACCGTAAACGTCACATCAGCGTTTGTTGGGCCTCCTTCGGCAAAGACGCTCGTTATCTGGCACCCACTGCGTGATCGGGCTCACCAGTCCCGATGCATGGCCCGCAAAATCCCAACTAAGACTAAGACAAATTTATAAATTCAATTTAAAGACCTGTCTGTCAATTCGCCGATAAAACTCCGATTATATTAGAAAAAAGTGAACAGAAACAGGATTTGAACCGACGACCTAACTAATCGTGATGACGCATTTCTTATCAGCCTCCGAACAATTACCTACGACAAATGTCAGTCTCGTCTCGCATGCTCAGATTAGATTGTTGTGCGGGGTAGGTACTAAAGTATTTTTGTGCGTATTATTATAGACATATTCATTGAAGTATAGTATATTTTCTCGCGGTTTGTTTTTTCTCTAGTGCCGAAATGTACACCCACATTTCGGTCCACACCTCTACCAAACCTATCGGGACATACCAGCGCTGTGTTATGCAGTTTTCTGATAAGTAGTTTGTTTGTGCATAAATATAAAAGGCGTTCGTTTTGATATACCATGTCCATAACTCTAGACTATTAATGAGGACCATGTCAAAGAATCAATAAATCAACTGGCATAAACGAAACGAAACGGAAAAAAAATGAAAAAGACAACATTTATTTTGTTTAATTTTTATTTATTTATGTATGCTTATTTGTTCACCAGAAAATACAAAAGAACCAAAAAAACTTTTAACAATGAAAAACATACAATGGGCGGCCTTAAATTTTTCGTTTTTTTTTATTTCATACAAAATAATTCGGCGTCACGTTTTTTTAATGTAAAACACCCGTACGTAAAATATGATAACGTCGCATTTTCTTAGGTTTAAATTTGAATTGTTGGTTTGAATATAAATGATTTACTTGTCAATGAAACTAACACCCGAATTCAAGAAAAAAACCCATTTCTTAATATATATAAGGTACTATTCATACACGAAATATTTTAAGGGGTACACCTGTAGGTGGTAAAGAAGCTATAAAAGCAAAAAGAAATTTTTTATCTAAACGTTTTTGAATTTTCGTAATTATTATAATTTTAAAACTACTTGAGACGTTTTGCATAAAACCTTTACTCCAAATTCTATGAATGGCCCGCCTGACACTGCAAGGGCGACGACCGGACGGCACGAGCATGGCCGTGGTGTCTCGGGCCGTAAAAAATAAGAAGGAGCCAGTATTTCTTATGTGCGTCAAAAAATTTATAAATATTAAATTTTAAAAAAACGCTTAGAAAATTTTTTGTTCGTTGCTATAGCTTCTTTACCACCTACAGGTGTACCTCTTAAAATATTTCGTGTATGAATAGATACACCTTATATATTTTTAAATCATTTTCCAGTTGATTCTTTGTCATGATCTCATTAATACCTTTGAGTTATGGGATAACAATAGGAACACGTTGTGTAAATACACGAATTTTTCACATGGCGTAGTAAAAATGACACGGTGCTACGGCTCATAGCAGACACGCTACGCTTCATTCATATAGATTCCTCTTTCTTATGGTCTGCTGGTCACAAACCTTCTTTTATTTTCTAGTTCTCTTCGCAGTCCAGTAAACTTTAAAGCACCTCGTGATTTTATTTAAAAAAAACAGCATCAAAAAATAAACATTCTTCGATAAAATTCCAAACTCGTGAGGACCTCGTGACATACAACATTATCGATTAATATCATTATACTCGCGGGAGGCTATTTAAAAATAGCGAGTAACGAGCATTTATTTTATGCCGAAGATAATGCATGGAATAATAACGTTGAAATGCTAAACAAAGATTACTTACAAACGTTTCCGACGACGTCGGTGAGTTAAAATAAAACAATGTATTTTTTCTGACGTCTTTTTAGCGATACTTACAGTTTATGAATTGTTGTTTTCCCTCCGAGAGTGATGACTTATTGGCCTTATAGAATTCGACCTCCCGCATCTTATCTCGAGTATACCAATAGAGAACAAAGAGGGATTGTCTTCGAAAACTGTGCCAATGACTACTGACAAAGTGTAAATAAAACAATTGAAGGATATAACTTGACTGTTGAAGATAATTATTTATCATGCCGTTATTCACAACAGCTGCAGACTGTTTTATCAAACTAGTCCAATGGCCCCTTGCGAGTTATTTTCTATAGAATATTAGTTATATAATATATGAAATGCAGTGCCTACGTATTTTCATACGACTATAACACGATAATATACAAACAGATTAAACGTCACATCTTTCGGTACAACACATAATGTTTTTCAACTTTTAAGAAACACCGAAAACGCAAAATACATCCATAATAAATTGCAGAGAACAGTTGCAAGATATGGTGACTGTAATGGATGAAGATATAAGATGAAGGGGATGAATATAAACGCAAATAACACGAAGGTACGAAGAGAATCATTGTGTGATGTGAGAATAAATGATCAGAGTGTGGAATAAGTAAATGAGTTCGTTTATATGGGGAGTATGTTTACAAGGGATGGAATGATCGATAAAGATGTGGGAAAAACAGTAGAAAAAGTTTTTGATATGAAATATGAATACAAAATATTTTAAGACCTGTATGTACTTTGTTACAATAAAATCGTCTTTATTTCAGGATGGAGTTGATTTTCTGTAATAGTTTGTAGGAAAGTGACCATTTTAGCCGAAATACATCTATATATGTACGTACTTAGGGACATACGTTTGACCTAATATTATCCCTGTCTGCCATATAATCGTAGAACAGAGCAGTGCTAACCGATGTATGTTAGGCATAGTTACGTAGATCAGCCACCAATCAATCAATAGCCGAAACTCACGAGTTGCAAGTCGTAGACCGTTCAAACCTAGACGGGCACGTTACTAATGAAAATATGGTCAAATCGTCTGAGAAGCGATGCCGTGTGACATCCACTAATCCGCACTTAACCTGTGTGGTAGATTCGTCTCACAGAGATGCCTCTGTCGCAGCAGTGGGGACAATATAGGCTGATGATGCTATGCTCACCAACCCGCACTGGGCCCGCGTAGTGGATTATGGCCCGGTCCCTCTCACCGTGAGGAGGCCTGTGTCCCAGCAGTGGGAACGTTATAGGCTGCTGATGATGATGATGCTCTATACTCATACTTTTTTTTTTGGTTGGTTCAAATTATAGAATACTAGCTTTTGCTAGCGGCTTCGCCCGCGTAGAGGTCGGCAATTGTCCCGCGGGAACATACTACCGGGATAAAAAGTAGCCTATATCCTTTCTTAGGCTTTATACTATTTGTGTACCAAATTTCATTTAAATCGGTTCAGTAATTTTAGCAGGAAAGCGAGACAGACAGACAGACTTACTTTTGCATTTATAATATTATATAGTGTAGATAGTGTAGATATTAATGTGTAGATAATAATTTTATTTCGTTCAAAAATACTTATTATAACTTACATATATCTTATCTTATATCTTTAAACGAGCAATTCTTGTATATACCTATAATCTGAATCTCCGATATGGCTCCAACGATTGTCATGAAATTTAGTATACAGGGGTTTTCGGGGGCGATACATCGATCTAGTTAGGATTCATTTTTATAAAATGTCGTTTTATTCGTGTTTTCAATGACCAACTTTATCGATAATCAACTTGAACATAAACTTATTATTTTAAACACAATTTACCAAAAAATACCGAGCAAAGCTCGGTCATCCAGATATTATAATCTGAATCTCGGAAATGGCTCCAACGATTTTCAAGAAATTTAGTATACAGGGGGTTTTGGGGGCGTTAAATCGATCTAGCTAGGATTCAGTTTTATAAAATGTCGTGTTTTCAATGACCAACTTTATCGATAATCAACTTGAACATAAACTTATTATTTTAAACACAATTTACCAAAAATAACCGAGCAAAGCTCGGTCATCCAGATATTGTACATGATTTGAACAGTGTTATGTACCTACACAAAAAGTCTTAGAAAGAAAGAAAATTGTGTTTATTGGCATTAAAATAAAATTATAAAAAAGCAGAAAAACAAAACAATGATAATAATGCCAAAAGGGCCTCAGCTCAGCATATTGTCAGATGACAGCACAAAGCGTGCCACCTGACGCTGATTTTCAGCTGCAACGCACTTTTAGTATCTGGAGCCAAACAAGGAAGAAAGTATTTCGGCTTATACCGTCAGCTATTCGGTACATTACCCACATATACGGTTTATATGGGAATAGAAACTGTAATACGTAACAACTAGCGATCTGTCAAGTAATATGACAGGTAAAGGTCAACACTACACTATTCGCTCAATTGTTTATTACACCACCGATTATTTGTGTGAAAAGCATCCGTCATGTTTTTGACATTGGACAAAATAGAGTTGTCACAGCACATCGCAGGAGTTTGTTGACGCTTGGTAATGAAAAAATAACCAATCACTAATTTATACAATCTTACTTATGTTATACATTGAAAGACTTTTTTGTTTGGATGTTACTTACCTACTTAATCAGGCGTAAAAACGTCCGAACGAATTTGAATGGGCACAAAGAAAGTTTATAACCTAGATTAACACATAGGATATTTTCATCCTGGTAGTAGGTACGCTCCCGTGGGATTTTTTGCGACCTCTACGAAGTCGCTGGCAAAGTATAAAATATCAATAAAAAAAACAATATCTCTCTTTTCTCTCATCATTATATTTCTTAATATTCAACGTAACCAAATATCAAGAAACCATACATTGTTTATTTCTTGGTTCCTACGAAGAGAATAAGGAAAAGGCAATGACCGCTATGGCCATGCTAAAACGAGACAAGTGTAGTAACTGTCTTGTCCTGGCTTAGTGCCAACTGACCTGGACCATTCTTTAGGCTTTCTGAAAAGAAGGTCTCAAGGTCCGGAGAATCAGATCTACCCAATCATCAAAATACCACTTCGTCTACAATATAATCTATACTACCACGCCAAGAAGGAGGAAGAGGATTAATAGACATACACAACTTACACAACAAACAAATATTTTCACTCAGATCGTACTTCCACAACAAATCAGAATATTCATCACTACACAAACATGTAACAGAAGCAGATAAAAAACACCACTCAACTTACAAAATAGAAACACTCAAATTAATGAAAATCTCATAAGCACACAACAAAAAATTGCAGCATGGTCTGGAAAAGCGCTTCATGGGAGACACCGAGCGTACCTGAGTCAACCACACGTCGACAAAATTAAGTCGAACGAATGGCTCAAACGAGGTGAATTGTTCCCTGAAACCGAAGGTTTCATGCTTGCGATCCAAGATCAAGTAATAGTAACCCGTAACTACAGAAAGTACATCATCAAAGACCTCAATCATCCGTCTGACACATGCCGACATTGCAACAGTGCCTCTGAGACCATTCAACACATAACAGGGGCCTGTCGATCACTCACACAGACAGACTATAAACACCGACATGACCAAGTGGCCGCTATCGTACACCAACACTGAGCACACCAATATAAACTTATAAGTGAAAAGATTCCCTATTATAAATACAAACCTGAAGTTATTTTAGAAAACAGGAATCATAAAATCTATTGGGACCGAACAATAATTACAGACAAAACTATACACTACAATAGACCTGACATCACAGTTCACGACAAAATAAATAAAACAGTTTACTTGATAGATATAGCTATACCTAACTCGCACAATATTCAAACTACAATATCTGAAAAACTTAGTAAGTACCAGGACCTCGCCATTGAAATTAAAACCCAATGGAAAGCACAAACAGTACATATCGTTCCTATAGTACTCTCATCCACCGGTGTAGTACCGAAGGCTCTCACACAAAGTCTTAACACTCTACACATGCCTTCTCACACACTTTACATGCTACAAAAAGCCACCATACTCAACACCTGTCGCATCACACGAAAATTCCTGACTTCTTCTACACTATCATCCACCTTTTCAATTTAAATTTCCCCTTTACACACTTGGTTCCGGCCCGTGCGTAAGGTCTTTAACTCCCTTAAATGGGAAGTTTAAAATTTATAAACCTGAACGGTCTCATTATAAAAAGCAGTTTAACTAAAAACCCAGGTTTAAACCTCATTAAACAATGGTTTAAGTTTAAGTTTTATTACAAAAAAAGGTTTTGCGATAAACCATAGACTAAACCCTTGTTTAACGTTAAACCTGGGCGACCCCTGGTTTATCGATGGGTCTAAGTCGCATCTGCCAAGTTTCCACTTTTAGGTTATCATTTATTTCGTTGTGTTGTGTTGATTTTATCCAAAAATGGACATTAACATGGTAGATTTAATTGATAATCAGGATATTGAAGTTATTCAGTCATTAGAAAGGTCACGCCGATTCAACAGAAATCGGGTTCGAGTCAATCCCTTCATTGAGTTATCCGATGAAGATTTCAGGTAGAAAAGTAGAAAACAAAATTTATACAAAAGTACCGCAAGTCGAAGAAACGCTAGTAAAACAAGGGTTTCTTCGACTTGCGATACTTTTGTATAAATTTAGTTTTCTTAAAACGCGCGAAAATGTTACGTTTCGTTACACGAACTTAGATGTACTACTACCTAATACATTAGTAATGTGATTAAAAAATAAAAAAATAAATAAATCATTTATTTTGACCAAACTAGTGTTACATTTCATAAACCTAAACAAAACTGCAATCGATAAGTAATATTAATGTCCATGCAAAATAACAAAGTCTCAATATTTTGAATGTTCCTTACATAATTAAATCATTGATAATACTATCAAAACGTTTTCTTTTCTTGGGATACGGAACGTTGCAATAGAATGATATCATGACGAACGAGTGATATTTGTGTTAATCTGTGGTTGATATTAAGATAATGGTTTAAATGACGGTATTAAGAAGACCACGATTTATAAATGTTTTGTAATACGAACAAGTTTAGACCATGGTTTTACAGATGAGCTTGGACTTGATAGTTTAGGTTTAAACCAAGGCTTATTTAGTTTTTTGTAATAAGACCGGAAGCGTTTGTTTGTTTGATTGATTGAACGCGCTAATCTCAGGAACTACTGGTCCGAATTAAAAAATTATTTTTGTGTTGGGTAGCCCATTTATTGAGGGAGGCTATAGGCATAACATCACGCTACAACTAAGAGGAGCGGAGCAGTAATGAAAAATGTAGCAAAAACGGGGAAAATTTATTCCTTTTGAGAGTTTCCGTTGCTTGCGCTGCGTAAACGGTTAAAGTAACGCAAAAATCATGTATGACGGAATTGTTCCTTTTAAAAAGTTCTAAAAAAAAAGTCCGCGAGAGCATACGTCTATCTTTTAAGATTGACTCACTATAACTCAAAAGGTGCGGGCAGCAACGAAAAATGGACGAAAACTAGCAGGCAAATCGATGCGACGGGAAGGGTCAGGGGAGCAAAAATTTGACGCGGACGAAGTCGCGGGCAGAAGCTAGTTTTTCATATAGCACGTTATTTTCTAACGATCTACACAAATTAACTAAGTCGAACAACTTTGCGATTTCGATCATTAATATTATTTGCAGGTACTGTACACCCTACCGTCATATGCCGTGTTTATAGCTATGAAGACATAGAATAACACTTTATGATTTGAATATACAAAGAATTTATGTTGATAGTCAATTTGCTTCATTACCAAACTAACCATTGGGTTTAATCTTAATTCATCAAAAATTGAGAAAATGTAACGAACAGTCTACTTGCCGGTCTGTTCTGTAAAAATCTCGCTGTGAAAACTTAGGTGAAATGAGCTGTCATTCTACCAGACGCTAAGGATTTCCACGATTGACAGCTCACTTCAAACTCACTGCACCCGAGTTGTTGATGGCGATATTTTTACACAGTAGATCGGCTGAAATTGTCGTCACTTATTTACAGGTAAGAAATATTAAAACAAACACATAGTCATTTGTATCAATAGCGTAATTCAGTTCAAACAAGTGTTGGCTAATATTCATACCGAGTATTTGATAAAGGTAAAGGACACCTTATCACCACGACCTTCATTGTGTATGAAACTGGGTTGTAAATGAAATCGGTCACGAGTGATATTTGAGTCAGAGGTACATTTTTTTATATTCTTGACGGGGCAGTAACTAGCGCCCCCTTTTTTTGTCACAAAGTTTCTGGAATCACCGAAGAGGTCGGATGAGAGTGATACTGGCTGTTGTAAATGAAATCGGTCGCGAGTGATATTTGAGTCAGAGGTACATTTTTTTAATATTCTTGACGGGACTGTAAGTGGCGCCCCCTTGGTGTCTCACAAAGTTTCTGGAATCACCGAAGAGATCGGATGAGAGAGACACTGGCTGTTGACAGTCACTTTAGCAGAGCGATGCATTGATGGTTGCGTGGCGGCTGTCTTCTGATAACAGAGAGGATGTCAGGGGATCCCCTGATGCACGGCCATTTTCAGTATAAGCTGACTTCTTATTGTACGAAAAACCCATACAATGCGAGGTCAGCTAAAACTGGAAATTTATAGATTCATATGTAGCCGTGTGTACCAAGTCCACGAAAAACTGCTATATTCCGGCACAATACTGATGATATTGAAGCTGCCGAACCACTAATATGAGGACCACTCAGCTGGTAATAGCAGGCTATCCAACGCTGTTATACTTCTTATTTTAGGTTCCATTAGAAGATAAAAACTACATAAAGAAAACGTCTACCCCGAGGTAGCAAGGAAGGATCCTTGCTACAGTAAGCTGCTTTTGTATACCTTCATGAGTTATGGCAATAATCATGACAGAAAAGCATAATAATTATCACTTGTGGACATAGCCTTCTCCAAAGTTGAATCATAGCCTACCAGGTTACTGCTTATACCTATATTACTTGTTATGCCAATTTTATCCACAGAAATCCCCGCACAGGGAAAAACCTCGGACAAAAACTGGTATATAAATCTTTCTATCTCCATCAACCTCAAGTGGTAGACACGAAAGAGGTCATACAAGCGAGTTCTAGGAAAACCTTTAATGAAAATACGGTTTTAATTAATTAAACGAAATTGCTGCAATGCTTACGACCATAAACATCTAAGGGCAAATTTCACCAATGAAAGTGAACGCCATTAACACATAAACTCCGTTTAAGAGCTGTCAGTGTCATTATTTTCTGTGGAATATTGACACTAACAACTCTTTCGCGGTTTAGATTTACTGATCGCGTTCAGTTTCATTGGTGCAACCCGCACTAAGACACATTCACAAAGTACCAGGCCTGCGATAGTTATTTAAATGTCGCTGCATTATACTGAGATAGGAGGCTTTTGGCCTCGTACTACACGACTACCTCGACTTGCTATATTATTTTTTTTTTTTTTTTTTTGTTAAGAACATTATTTTTTGTGATTGTGTGTATTTAGTTTAGTATGTGATCTTCCTGTGCGAGCCACAATTATTTTTCTTCGTTCTTTCTATCTAAGTAAAGTTCTACAGTTATATGTATATTGAGGCCTGAATGACATTAATAAGGCGGCGTTGTTTGTAAACATTTATGAAATTAACACAGAAATCGTACTGACAAAACAATATGGCGGCTTTAGATCCAATTTTGACCACGTGCCAAAAGCCTGTAGCCTAGTGGGTACTCGCGACATTGTTAAGTGATACTTATCTCGCTAACTAAGATCATATTTATTCAATTCAGACTGCATGTCGCCGCAATTTAGATTAGCACTGGTTACAATAAGAAATTAATCTTATCTAATCTCTAACTGACTAAAAACGATCTTAGTTGACTTAGATACTTTAAGTTTTTCATTCGTTTTCAATTTTAATAGTTATAGGTGATAAAAGAAAAAAAATTGTTATTTTTTTAAATGCACATTACAACATGAATAACACAACAGCCTTAGATTACACTTAATTTTATGAAGAAGTATCCATTCTTTTTAATCTCTTACGGACTGTAATGCTACTTCGTGGACCAGGAAGCCATCTTTCTTTTGTCAAGTGCATAAAATTGAATTAATAGCACTAGCAAGTAAGATTATTTACCGTAAGACCTTATAAAATCTACTATTTCAAACAAGAGATAGAGTTACAAAGATGCTTTATACCATTGAAACATGGAGTAAAAGGCTTAATGGAACATAAAATGAAAGCATCCAAATTCACTTAACCTAATTGGACATAAAACATTCAACAATGTAGCCCGTCGAGTGCTTTACCCATGATGGCTGCCAACGCGTTATTTTAATGCCTGAATCAGAACAATCAGATTAAAAATGTAAGATCTTTTTTATGTTTCTCACACACGTTATTTAATTGTGGATATCTCAGGATATTCGTTAATACTCATTTACATTTTTAGGATCGTTATCTTCTGATTCAATAAATTGGCCTAGCCTTTAGCCATCAATGTTGGGGTAGGCTTCGAGTATAAACGTATCCAGTTTGATACCAATATGAGGCCATCCATAAATTAAGTCACACGAATTTGATGATGAATATGATTTTTGATCCCCCCCCGCCCGTCCTTGTCACAGCTGGTCGCATTTGTGAGACCCTCCCCTCCCTAGTGTGACGTCACATATTTTAGTATTTTACATCTAAAAATAATTACTTAATGATGTAAAACAGCAGTTCCGAAATTAGTTTTATTTCAATTTAAATGATTTTTTAACAAAATTAACATCAAATTAAACAGTGCAAGAAATTTGAATCTTATTTCTCTACAGATAGAGTTGCAAATGTTTTTGAGTTTTTCGTTAATAGTTCGAAGTTCGTGTTTTACTTAACACTTAGATTAAAGTGACGTAATTTATGGATGGCCCCTATTTTACATGTAGTAACTACCTGACATCTACAACCCAGTTAAAATGTAACAAGATACCCCCTCAGTAAGACTACTACATTAGGACTGTCAAATCTATGAATGACAGACCTGAATAACGGCTTAGCATGTTTGCCAAACGAAGCACGTAGGGGTCTCTATTTGGAATCGATGATCACCCATCCACGAATATACAGCGACAAGCGTAGATTACTTGACCTTCGAACGACCAGGGGGGGCCGATTCTACTAGCAAATTTGTGCAAAAATCGCAATAGCACCGCGACTGGATCACGACTTTTAAGGGTTTTCTCATTCTACTAATGACCAACGATCCAACTGCGGCTACGTGTCAGTGGACGCCAATGATCGATCGAAATAATATAAAAATCTATTCTGCTAACAAAGTCGTACATGAGCGTGACGTTTAGTCACATTCTGCTATTATTTTACACTCGTTTTAATCGAATCAAAGCTGAATTTCGGCAGTTCATCTGTCAAAATTAGCGGTTGAACATAAGTCAAAAAGTGCAACTTTTATCGCATAGATCTAGGATTGCTTTCGTTTTTTTTCCTAAAAATATAATGTTTTACACAGATTTCGTTGAACTTGCCCATGTGGCTGACGTTAGAAAGGTAAGAGGAAGACATTTCGGGTCAAAAGTATGCAATAATGCTTTGCCCCTTACGGATCGTCAGTGCGTTACGACATACCAATTCTCCAGAGACCACATAAGAGCTTTGATTGACGAGATCAGTGACCACACATGCCCGTCAATCATCGTTCTTACGGTATTGATACGGAAAAAGGTAACACAGTTACAGTGTGTTACTACGTGATATTCTCTATTGACTCAGTCGTGGATGCACCGGCTTTTTATGTACCTGGTTCGTACCAAACACTGATAGGCCAGCCGCAATGTAAATGCAGTGTCAAAACTTTTAATTTCTTGTGATTTAGTAATAAACTAGCTACTGTCCACGACTTCATCTGCGTCAAATTTTTGGTCCTCTGACCCTTCTCGTCGCACCGCATTGCCTGTCAGTTTTCGTCAATTCGGACCAGTTGTTCCTGAGATTATCGCGTTCAACCAAATAAACCAACTCTACAGCTTTATAATATTAGTATAGATAGGTATAATGGAATATCAGGTATTTGGTAGTTAAAAAAAACACAAATTTACAGATTGCCTGACTGACTGACTTAGTTACGGCATAGTAATGTGGGGAAACAGTACAGATGCACCAACACTGTTTACTGTTCAAAAGAAATTTGTCCATATCATAGTAAATATATAACAGATAAATAGCTGGAAACCCCATTTTATAAAGCTAAATATTTTAACTCAGTCCCTATACTCGAAATATGCAAATTTGCACATAAACACCAAGAATTTTACAATAAACGAGAAGACATACAAACAAGACACACATTCTGATACAAACCACAACTAAACCTACCTACATCCCATCTAAAAAAACATTCAACAAGCCCTCTGGTAATGTCAATAAATGTATACAATAATTTACCCGAATCAAATAGTAATGAAAATAAACTCCATCTATTCACTAACAAATTAAAAAATCTATTAATAAGTAAATGTTATATCAGTATTAGCAAACATTTAAGTGATAAATCCCTGAAACGCAGTTAGATTACCCAAAGCATGTTTTTTACTTATTTTGATTTTTTGATTTTAGAATAAGTTAGATTATAAGTCCTACTCTACCTACTATATTTCTTTTGATTGTAACTAAATCCAATGTTTACCACCTAAGCATATACATTGTGGAATACAATAAAGTATATAATGAGTATTGGAATGGTTCATGAAATCAAAAAACAAATAATGGAACAAAGTATTTTTATTTTTATATCAATTTTAACGTCAGACCACTTAGTATTTCATCTAAAATAGTAGGGTCGTTTCACCACTCATGTTGATACCGTGTGCCAGATAGAAATACATAATATATTAATATTGCATGCTCAACATTGTAAGTGCACAACAGCTAACAGTCAGCAGAATGTCTGCCTTCCAAACTATTGCAACAGTATTGACCACGAGCATTCTTGAGTCAGAAGTTGATATTTGGGTGTACCTAAGTTAATGTTCCTGAAAAGTATATATTGTATTTATGTTAGAAGGGGCTAACTAATATTATTACTTTTCTCATTGGTGTGCAAAAAAATGCAAAACAATGTTTTTCCCCGCAGAGTCAACAGGTACAGTATGTGTTTGTTTTGCAGATTGCCATGTAATGTAAATATTCCTGTATCCAGATTTCAATATTGAATAAACAGTTTAAATTCTTTCTTGCATCATCAATACACACTTCCTTCAAACTGCATCTAGATGGTTTTACAGAAGAAAGGGAAACATTCATAAGTTACTTCAAATCTGGAACAGTCTCGGGCAACATCTTCACACATTGTGTTGAAATCTTACTAAACAGTTAACAGCACATTATTTTGAATTACATGCTGTACCATCTTCAAGATTCCATTTTCATTATAATCCTTCAAGTACACACATGAAAACTGAAATATCAATTTCGTGCAATTAAAAAGAAACGGATTAACTACTCCCTCTCAAAGAGAGGAGGCCTGTATCCCAGCAGTGGGAACATTATAAGCTGCTTATATATGTATGTTAAGAAGAATAAGAGTAATAATTAAAGCAATTACAACTCTTTGAACTAAAGTAAATAGTGTTGCTGTCAGTTGACAGTTGACAGTTGTCATTCAGCTATGTCAGATAGTGATGCGATTAGATTTTGTTTAACACGTTACTCGAGTAACTAAAGGCTCGAGATCATTTTATTTATTTATTTTCTCACGCGTTGTCACTCGATGTAGTCGTGTTTTGATAAGTAAAGTAAGTAAAAGTAAATAAATCTTTATTGACATAAATTTTGTACAATATTTTTATGAATTCCCTAGCTCCTGCGCTAGTGTACACTGTATTACAGGAGCTAGTGTCTTCCCCTAATTACAGAAGTCTTCACGTATCACGGAGTCTTCAACTACACCAATTCATAATTCAATGTTAATAATATCGTGTGACAAACTGTCAAAATAATGTGATGTACGTACTGAATCACGGATGTTTTATATAAGAGTGATTATGTATTGCATTATTCTGTAAGTATTAGTCAGTTGATAACGTGTAATTTGTCATCGTATCGTCTTTATTTATCAGATTGACAGTGGAATGTGAGAAGGAGAAAATGCTCCCCGAACAGCAAGAGTCGATTGTAGCCCCAATATTGATCGGATGCCGCATTTTGAATTTTGCTATGATTATTTTCTTTTAAGTTATTATTTAATGTCTCGTTTTTAACAAACGAAGCTGCTAGAAACCTCCCTAAAGGGAGGTACTTACTTTAGATTCAACTTGAATTAAATTGAGAAAATCAGTGCCTGACGAATTATAACTAGTAGTAGTAACATCACTAGGCAAACTGACAAGACACCAGAAACTTCAATCCGTTTCACGATGATTTTTAAACCACTTTATGCGAGAGTAAGTGAACTTAAAAACGGGATTAAACACCTGCACCGTCAATAGTTCTTTTTTTAAATCAAAACAGATTTGATTACTACCTCGAACTGTAGTTGGGTACATATACAACTAACAAAATCATAACATCGTTAAAAACGCTTCAATAAATGATTTTTTAGGTAAGAAGGTAGAAGTTCCCTTCGAGTCTTTAACATAACCGAAAGGTTTGATTTCATAGCTTTAGGGACTTAAAACGAAACGTTCTTCTGAGTTTTTGTTATTTATTAAGCTAATATGTTGTATTTTTGTAACAATAAAATATCAGTACAAAACTATAAATATGGTCAAGATATCTTTTTAAATTAGAAAATCCTTTATTGCCACTTATTCGTGTTTAGTGACATTTTTAGATACAACTTTTTTCTTTGTGGTAATAATAAAACATACTATTTGGCATGTTGGTAACACAGGAAGCCCACTCGTATGTTCCCGTAACGATTCAGTTTCGATTCGGCGTAAGTTTAGTTTCCCTTGTGCTTTACAAATAGTAGAATGAATTTATAGGACATAATCGACCTGCGATCGAAATCTAACTATTGTGAAAACACAACTGAACGTGTAACTTTGCAAATTAGTGGAATCGCCCCCCTGTACGGTTGTATTATTTAGCCACCAGCACCTCTCAGCCTCAATCGTTATCTTCGGACTGCATTTTTTTCGTTATTATCATTTCAGCCGAAAGACGTCCAATGTGGGACATAGGCCTCACCCAATTTGGGGGGCTTTGTCATAACAGCCACGCTTTGCAGACGGGTTGGTGATCGCAGTAAATTGTTAAAATGCACAGAGAACGCTGCTGCCCATTCTCTGCTAAGTCCCTTAGTCACCTTTTACGACACACCCGGAAAGAAATGGAATGGTGATATGCTTTAAGTCTGGCACCACACGTAACAGTTTTGTATATATTACTTTTCACAGAACGGGTTTCTATTTTTCTGATACAGGATATCATGAGATCAGAGATACCTACTGGTACGTAAGTGGTTTATATGACCTACACCAACATTACAGGTTGTATCTAACCCAGATATTTAATACCCAAGGTGTTCTTTTCATTTGTACAAATGATTCGCATGAACAGAAGTAGTTTTTCTGTTCATGATCCTGAAAATCATTAGCTACTTTTCTTTGTCTTCTTTTTTCCCTGTGTTTCTTTACGGCAACTTACTTTAGAATTTCAGCATTCCTCTTCACATTGTAAAGGTGATATTTCGGGTGGTCGGCCTTTGAAACTCCTCTGGATTGCATACAGTCACAGTGGTTGGACAGAGAAGATCGAGCTTGTACCAACAAGAGAACTTTAATCTAAGTACCATAAACTACATAAACATTCATCAATCAATTCAGCCTATCGCAGATCACTGCTGGACAAAAGCCTTTCCCATTGTACGCCAAAACCATCCTCCACCTTCCGCATCCAGTCTGTCCCAGCCACTTTCTTTAGGTCGTCGGTCCATACTATACAACTAATCGTTATGAAGTTTGACAGAAAGGTAGCCTTTTCCCTGAAGAAGGCAGAAGCTACTTATCCTGGATAAACTGTATGAAAAAATGATTAAGCACAAAATAAATACACGCGAAGTTGCGAGCAACAGCTGGTCTGAAATAAAGATAAACAATATTTGACTACTGATTTATTCATAAATTTAATCTTAATTTAAATTTCGCTTTTAAAAATCAAGATATCAAAGTCAAAGTCAAAGTCAAAGTATCTTTATTGTGGGCATATGTAAGTTACAGGTCTTAACAATATATTAAAGTATCAATATGTCCTGCCTTATAGGCATATAATAATTATGTAGGTAGATATGGCATAAAAAATTTGGTATTATTATAGATGGTAAGTTATTATAAATGTGAAAGTACAGTGAAACTATCACATGGTCAATACTAATGCATGTCAAATACGGTGAATCTAATACATGGTCAATACTTATATATGTCAAAATAGAGTGGAACTAATAAATGGTCAACAATTCAGAAAATCTTGGATCGTGTAGAATACTTTATCAATTAAAAATGTTCGTAATTTATTTTTAAATATTGAAAGTTCCTTAGTGTCTAGAATGCTAATAGGTATTTTGTTGTATATTTTAGATGCAATGCCAAAGAAGCTTTTGTTTAATAGAGTTTTATGTGGCCCATTAGAAATTTTTTACATATGCCTTTTCGATTTAAGTTTATCAAATAGATTTTCATTTGTTTTTATAAATACAGCTACTTCATAAATGTAAATTGCAGGGAAGGTCAATATTTTTAATTCTTTGAAATATGGTTTACATGAATCTGGAACACGGATACCAACCATCGCACGTACACATCTTTTTTGCGCTTTGAACACTAAATCCCTGTTAGTTGCATTGCCCCAATAAATGACTGCATATCTCAGTGTCGCCGAAATATAAGCATGGTATGCGGTCAAAAGAACTGATCGATCAACTATTTTTGATAATTTATGTAAAGCATATGAGTACTGATTAACTTTATTGCATACTGTGTCTATGTGTGTTTGCCAAGACAAATCCTTATCAATCCAAAGCCCTAGAAATTTAACGCAGTTGAAATGTTCAATTTTCGTCCCATTATGATTAATATTGAAGTTGTTGTTTATAGTATTACGCCCAAAATTCACAAGTTTAGTTTTTTCTAAATTGATAATTAAATTATTATTCGTCAGCCAGTTAATTATATTGCAAAGAGTGGAATTTATCTCACTTTCAAAAGTATTAATATTTTGACCAATAAATATAGCTGTGCTATCATCAGCGAAAAGGATCATTGGATGCTGTGAAACTTTAGGCAGATCATTATAACGGAGGACCTAACACGCTACCTTGAGGCACTCCATATATTACTTTTTTGGGCATGGATTTATGTTTTTGTTCGGTATTATTTGAGATATTAATATTATTTATTTCAACTACCTGATATCTGTCATTTAGATAAGATTCCAGAAGTTTATGGACGTTACCCCTTATACCATAACTGTATAATTTATTTAAAAGTGTTCCATGGTGTACATAATCGAACGCTTTTGTCATATCCATAAACATTGCAGAGACAGGCAAACGTTTATCAATACTGGTATAAACTGTTTTTAAAAGGTCATAAATTGCTAAATTAATTGTCTTATTCTTTCTAAAGCCTTTTTGTTCTTTCGCAAATAGGTTGTACTTCTCAAAGTGAGTATTAATTGCAACATATATATTTTTTTCAAATATTTTAGAAAAAATAGCTATAAGTGCTATTGGTCTGTAACTTGCCATGTCTTCCTTGTTATTTTTCTTAAAAAGTGGCTTCACTACGGATTTTTTAAGTTTAGTTGGAAACACACCATGCTCAATACATAAGTTAAATATATGACTGAGTACTGGGCTGATGATGGGCGCAACTTCCTTTATTGAGGATGTTGTAATGTCATCATATCCAACACTTCTAGTGTTTTTAAGTATTTTAATTATAATATTAATGTCAGAAGGTGTTACAGGGTTTAGAAACAAAGATTTATATGTACTATTAGTCAATGTCAAATTATTATTGAAAGAAGTCAAATTCATATTAGGATTATTACTATTAAAATTGTCCGCAACTGATGAATTATTATTATTATTGAGTGAATTAATGGGTTTTATTAAATTAATATAATAATTATTAAATTCTTCAGCAATTATTTGTGGGTCTGTTATTGTATGATTGTTTACTTTTATTTTATTAATATTTTCTTTTGGAAGTTGGCTTTTGTTAGAGTTTATAATTTTCCATGTGGTTTTATAATTTTATCAAAATGATATAGTAACGTAGTAAAACTGTTAATAAACCGTAATTGTATATGTACTTCCCTATTTCATCGCCATTTGCCTAGCCTTTTCCCAACTGTGTTATAACCAGATGCAGCTGAGCAGTATCTTACATGGAGCAACTGCCTATTAGAATTCTACAACCCAGAAACTAGATGATACGATACCCCTTGATAAGATTGGTTGTCAGACTTTCGGGCTTCGGACGACCCGTAACGCCTGTCAGAGATTCAGATGTGAAACTACTCTACGAAAAAAAAGAACATCTGGAAAGAACATTTCACTTACTTAACTGTTCTCGCGTATACGATCTATGTTGTATCGACGTTCATGATTAAAACCAGTCAAGAATGTAATAATATTAAAACAGATTAAATTACCACAATGAGCTAGAGAATATTATAAGAATTGAAATCTATTAATAAACTGCATACTAATAACTAGATGTACTATTTTGCTAGAGGTGGTAAACATTACTGTAGGTACGTCATGTAATGAAGATAAAACAACGACCTATAAAGGGCACATTTGACCTTCGGATAAGGCATTTCAATATCCGACGAAATTGGGTCATGTTGGTTATTTATTTATGACTACGCTTTCGTGTAGGTATTGTCGCCATATTATGCAACAATCAAAATATTTCAAATAAAAAATTAACAGTGATTTATCTGTCGCTACACCTTATGATTAACCTTTATAGAAGGATAAGGAAAAACGGTCGCGGTCGGGGGTCCCCCGTCAAGAACCAAATTCGCACGCACACACACTCGTATATAATAGAAAGAGACAGAGAGAGTGAGAAAGTTCCGTGGAGGGGGTATATAACGCTTTTGCACGTGACAATATTGATGTTTACCTGTCAACTTCTACCGCAGTCACAAAAAACAAAAGGAAAATTTAAGTGTCGATGATGCAGCCGATTACCTTGTCGCCTAGCGGTCTGCTTGTCACGCAACCAATGAATGCTCTGTTTAATTGTGTTTAATTCAACAGGATACTGTTGTTGTTTATACTCATTAGACAATTTATGTTTTGCTCGTACCGTTTTTTTTTGTTAGGCGTTTTATTCGACTTTGCCCTGACGGTTTTTATTTCACACCTAATAAAAAATTTCACAAGTAGCTTGATATTGATATTCATAATATTCCAAATCAGTATAAAAATACTGTTTCAGTAATTAATGTGTGGAGTCTTTATTTATAGGTCCTAAAGAAGCCATTTTATAATTGAAAAAATACGAGATAGTGCAACAGAATATGTAAGCAGCAAATCTAAATAGTAGCCGACTATGGGTTTGGCAATCATTAAATAAATTATTGGATATTTTCTTATTGATCGAAGGATATTTTTGATAGATTTTTTGTTTGCAAACTGGGAACATTATTTACGTACCATTTTATACGAAGTTTAATTTGCTGTCTGACAGTGGCACTGGTGACTGAAAAGTTGTTTGGGCACCAGTCTTTATGGTAAGGGCATGCAATGTGCAGGATTAAGAGAATTGGCGTAAGGAATGTCTAGAATGTGAATGGCTGTAAGAGTAGGAGAAGACGTTAGAAACGATGGAAAGACTGTGTGAAAGATGATATGGCTAGTAAGGACGTGACGACCAAGACGACGACTAATAGAAAAGTATGGAATAAAATGATATCAGATAAGGATAGGAGAAAGCTGATGAAAAAATAATGTATGTATATACGTCACAGTCTGTAATAGTGCATTTAATTCAAGGCGTGTCCATCCACATAATGACTACAATGCGTAGCAGCGTACCCCAGGGTGGCATCTTATCACCAAGTTGGCATCACGTGATCCTGGGAGCACACATATCTAAGACAATTAAAGGCGTAATTGTTGGAAGTTTATTGATAAACTATAACATCCGTTGCGTGGGTAAAATTGTAGATAGCTTATACAGTATTCATACATAAATAGAGTTGAAAGAATTCTATAGGATATTAGAGAGCAGAAGGCGAATTGACCTCATAAACGTAGTGATATGTGTTATCTTAGATTCCTGGCCCTGGCTTCATAAAGCTATGGATAAAATTGTAAAACTTTTACTACTTCTCTCTGCTTTTGGCTACTTTGTATATGTGCATGTTATTTTTTGTTATATGCGTTTTGTTTGTGCAGAATAAATATTTTGTATTACTTTCCCTTTTTTTCTTTTTAGTTCGATTCTTGGTTACTGTATGTTATTTATTGTATTCTAAACTTGGTACTAGCATCATTACGTATTGAAGAAATAGTCGCATAAAATTCACGTTTTATAATTACTCTTTGCTCGAAACTGGTAGATATATACATATTGTTATGAAATCAGTTTTCTAAGAAACACCTGACTAGACAGAATTATAGAAAACAATACAAATAAACTAAATGGCTATCAATTAATTCATGACTAAATAGTAATCAAGGTTGTTTGTTTCCGAGAAATGTATATAAATAAAAATCAAGTGCAGCACGAAAACATATGAAAGGCCATAACTTGAGAACGGTTCAATCAGTTCAGGCAACAATTTGGTACATTTTCTTTTTGTCATGTTCGTAGTCGTCAGGATATGGTTTGTATCCACTATAATTTTATTGGAAAATCCATCTGAGATACTGGAGATAGATACACGCTATTAACCCGGGTGACAACGGGAAAAAAGGGCAAATTTTTCTATTAAAAGTCGCAGAAACTGTCGGCAAACGGGCAAAGCTATCATGTTTTATTGTATCAAAAAAACCTTAGTTACGACTTTATTGGAGGTACCTATGAATTATATAGATGATGTTTCATCATCAATGTTTATCTATACTAATATTATAAAGCTGAATAGTTTGTTTGTTTGTTTGATTGAACGTGCTAATCTCAGGAGCTACTGGTCCGAATTGAAAAATTCATTTTGTGTTAGGTAGCCTATTTATCGAGAAAGGCTATAGGCTATATAACATCACGCTACAATTAAGAAGAGCGGAGCAGTAATGAAAAATGTTGCAAAAACGGGGAAAATCGCACGGGTAGGTGATTCGACGCGACGGGAAAGGTCGAGGGAACAAGAAATTTAACGCGGACGAAGTCGCGGGCAGAAGCTAGTATTTTATACATAAGCTGATTCATTTTAATTGCTGTCTGTAGAAACTAGAGAACGGCCGTAACATAACAACCATACCTAGATTACTCAACATTTATGTAATTCCTTATTGTTGTTATTAATTTGTGATCGCCACATGGTAATTATTTTATATTCAGGGAAAATATAAAAAAAAAAGTATTTAATATAACATCATGCCTGTACTCACCGAAGAGTTAGATAGAAGTGTAGTAATAGTACACCTACATTTCACCGTCCATGTCCATGGGAGCGAACCTATTGGTGTCGACCGGGAACAAATTCAGAGTCAGTGCTGCTAATGAGAAGTTTTATTTTTTTTATTAGCCTACACTGTCCCACTGATGATCTAAGGCCCCCAAATCACCAGGCTTGCTTTTCCCAGGGCCACCTCAATCCAACCCTTGCAATACGCGTCTAGGTCGTGTCACCACCTCTTTTTAGTCCTCACACAGTGTGTGACAAAGGACGGCGCTGCCGTGGCTGGCCCCGACCTAGACAATAAGAAGTTCCAGATGGAAAGATACAATAACAATTGAGTTACCTAAATCAAACCTAGGACCACATGCTCAGAAGTAGTATTTGCGATCGTTTAAAAATAGGTACCGTACATATAATATAAATGACATTATGAATAATCCTCAAATAAAAGTCTTAAATTCATCAAACTTGGCATAAGAGTTTTTTTTTAAATATTATAACGAAAGTGAGCACTAGGATTCTAGAAAATATACCCACTCATGGGGTTTAATAGGATATAAAGGTTTGTATAAAAATTCTTCAATTTTGCCAGTGAAAACTCCATAACAATCCAAGTAAGTTATATGCATCTGTAAGACTGTTATGAAGAATCATTGAAAAGTATCTACAACTCTCTCCATCATTCTACATAATCTTTTTCTAGCCTAGGTTTTTCCCTAACTATGTTGGGGTCGTCTTCTAGACTATTCGGATGCAGCTGAATAACAATATTTTACATGGAGCGACTTTGGTAAGACAGGCTGTCGGATTGTCAAACACCCACGAATGACAGTCCGTACAAGGGTTGCCACCTTTTTTTCTTGCAATTAAAGTAATTGGTTATTATAGGTAAGAAATAAAAAAGTACTTCGTATAAAAATAAAGTATGATTGGTTTGTCTTTATTTTTATATTTAAAAACATATTTTTTATTGCTTTTGCAGTTTGTATCACATAAATTTCGTTTGACAAAAAAGTACTTAGGTACGATAAAACTTTTCAAAATCCCTAAGAAATCAAATCTCGCAAAATAAAGTATTTTCGTGTACTTTATTGTTCTCATAAAGTATAAAGTACAATTATGTGAAATGAAGTACAGACGCCAACACATCAAGCTACTACAATCTGTCAGATTTCTTTGATAGATTTTCGACTTTATTTCTAGAGCATTAGGTTCAAGGTTCATTGGGAAAAATTGACAGTTTCGGGTAGCTTGACCTGGTGGCGTCTGTACAATACTTTGTTATAAAGTACGGGTGGCAACCCTAGTCCGTACCGTACTGCATGCGTAGCATGACCACCGTAGAAAGGGGTTTTGTCGACGGACGATTAGACAAAGTAACGTTTCGGGTAGGTACACAGTATGACAGCAGCAAAGTAGAAAAAGTCAACTGCACTTTTGATGTGAATCATCTATCTAAATTTTGGCGTGGTGAGCGTGGCCACGCACAGTGGCCCAGGCTGAAAATTAGTGGACTTAGGCAACAAAGTTTCAATATCGATGCGATTTTTTTTGATGTGATAATTAACATAATTAATATATAATTAATGCGTTATTTTTGATTATACCATATTTATTTCCTTTCGTAAAGCATGCTTTATAAATATTACCTTTACAAAATATTTTTTTTTGTTTTGCCTTGTGTCGCAGGTTCGCTAGGTTCAGCTACACTTCTCAAGGGCTTTAACCCTTGGATGGGTAACCAATTAATTTATGTGTGGCGTTTTGTCACAGGTTCGCTAGGTTAAGCTGTACTTCGCAAGGTCAGCCTTTGGATGGGTGACCATTTACTTTATGTGTGGCGTTTTGTCGCAGGTTCGCAAGGATAAGCTGCATTTCGCAAGGTCAGCCTTTGGATGGGTGACCATGTAGTTTTTGTTTTGCCTTGTGTCGCAGGTTCACTAGGTTAAGCTACACTTCTCAAGGTCAGCCTTTGGATGGGTGACCATTTACTTTATGTGTGGCGTTTTGTCGCAGGTTCGTAAGGTTAAGCTGTACTTCGCAAGGTCAGCCTTTGGATGGGTGACCATGTAATTTTTGTTTTGCCTTATATCGCAGGTACGCTAGGTTAAGCTATACTTCTCAAGATCAACCTTTGGATGGGTGACCATTTAGTTTGTGTGGCAAAATCTGTTCACCCAGTCGAAAGTTATGAAGTAACAAACATTTAAAAAAAATACAGTCGAATTGAGAACCTCTTCCTTTTTTTGAAGTCGGTTAAATATAATTCTGAGTCGAATCATGTCGAAGAGTAAATTTTATAAAAAGTGCAGTTGACTCTTTCTACTTTGCTGCTGTCGTACTGTGTACCCGAAACGTTACTTTATCTATTCTTCCGTCGATAAAACCTTTTTCATCCCACCATCTCGGAAAGAGTATTCACTATCACAAACTTAGTGCACACGATGTTCTAAATTCAATTTACTTTATCCTCTAGAGAATAAAAACGGCTTTTCCACTCAGATATTGAAGATTAAAAATACTCTTTCCTCGCTGAGGTGGAATGAAAAGTTACGTGTTGCACTCGAGTGCAAAGATTTTTCACCTCGTGCTCTTTTGATTCCCTCGCTAACGCTCAGGATTCTAATTCGCTTGCTCGGTCATCAAAATTGAGCACGCGGTTAAAAAGCAACTTTGCACTCTTGTATAACAAATAACTATTTCTACAGTGGTCATGCTACGCGTGCTGCTTAGTGTGCTTTCCGATCTACATAAATTGATTTAATAAATGACTTTTTGAAGTTCAAACATCGACCAATGTCCACAATAAACAAAGCTATAAAAAACAACGAGGCTTCATGCAGTTCACTTTCAGCTTGACACACAGCAATTACTGGTTATCTTTGAACTCGGGGCTGACACGAATAATTGGAACACCACCGAGTACCCACATGAGTACATACTGCATCGTTTGACAGCAGCAATTAAAACGAGGATCGTGCAAACATCATAATGAGTTTAAACACGTTCACAGGACAATGTAAATAGAATAGTTAAAGCGACATGTTGTTTTTACTGCCACCTATTTCAGAGTATTTATTAAAAGTTATGACAAGGCAGATTACAAAACCAGAATTATTTATATTAATACGTGAAGCAAAAACTTTGTAGGTACCCTTTTTTTACAAAAGTCACGCAGATAAAAGCAGTGGTGACGCAGTGGTAAAAGTCACAACTTGTAGCTCGTAAAATCGAACCCAGACAAGCGCTTTACTTATTTCAAATTATGTCTTCACCACTGCTCTCAAAACGGTGAAGGAAAACATCGTGAGGAAACCGGCATGTGTTAGAACCAAAAATTCGAAGACATGTGACATCTATCAATCCGCACTGGGTCCGCGTAGTGGATTACGGCCCACTCCCTCTCGCCGAAAGGAAGCCTGTGTCCACTTTGAAGTGGGAACATAAGCTAATTGTGCAAATTCGATATTGGGAGAAGGAAAAACATTGAATTCAGAAGGAATTATTGTATAGTAAACTGTTAAATTATTTTAATAACTTTATTATTGAGCAGTGGGACCCATCATCCACGATGCTACTCCAAAGAAACCAGTTACATACTCAATGGCTACTGAATTCATTACTTTAACTCACACGCTGACCTGTAATAATTTGTTAAAATGTTAGGACATTTCTACACTTGCCTTTACAATGTTGGTAAATATGTGAGCACTATGGATCTATCATATAAATAATTTATCTCTCATTGCTTCATTTTTTATTCATTTACCTGTTGTGGTACGGTAATTTTTATCTAAGTGCTTCGTCTTCACATATAAATATTCTAAAAAGAGTAACGGTGGAGTTTTGTGCCCATTCTACCCCAAACGAATCTACCTTTTGGAAGGGGGGACTATGTAAATTTGACGTTCAAAAGCACCTTGAAATACCAAGAAAAAAATGCTTTGAATTTTTTTTTGGGGGCTCCGAGTTTTTTCCCATAATGATTGACGTTGATCACAAACGATAAAAACAATGTTTCTGTATACTTATTGAATAATATTGACGTTTGTCAATCATCTAATTGCTTATATTGGTTTCCTAGAAAAGCGGTTCAGTCACTACACAAGTACGCACATTAATTGGACCAGTTAAATTTGTTTCTAAAACAGGCGTATTCGCATGCTATTAGGACCTTTTACGGGTAAATATTCATTTGATGTGACGTCTCGTTGATCTAGTAGTAGCAAACGCTGAGGAGCATGAGGTTGTAGGTTTGATTCCTAGGTCGCGCAAAGTGTTATGGGATTTCTCCATCAGAAATTTCTCAGCAACAGTCTGGAGTCTGGATTTGTGCCCGCTTAATGTCGGTTGACTCACCCTCTATTACATGAGACTTAAAGATAACTGGTGAAATGGCGCACTAAAGGTCCTGTCCAACTCTTTGGGTATAACAGGCATGATGTTATGACATTTTTTTTTTCACCTGTACTTGATATGAAGGTGTCAAAAGACGCTTTGTATCTTAGGAAACCAAAGCTATAGAGGCCTTCAGATTTAAATATAGATCTAAATAATGGATGCCATTTTAACAAACGTCAAAAAAGGAGGAGGTTATGCATTCGGTAGGAGATACTTTATTTTTATTTATGTTCAACATTTTTTCTTTCTTTCTGTAGAGTATGCTCGCGATGTGGGGGACCACATTGCGAGCATACTCTACAGAAAGAAAATTTAAATTTGATTAACTTTGGTATGTTGAAGATGTTATAAAACTTTCTGTCACTGTTGTTTACCTAGCAATAAGTGGTACATGAATTTGTGTGAGGTGGACAACACAAGTAATTTAATTACTAAAAGTTATTTTTTAGCTTTTTCGTGGTTCTTTGAGGAGTCGATTGTTTTCTTTTTATTTTTTAATTGTGCTAACTACCCCATTGAAATCTTTAATTTTGAAAGTTCTTATATTCTTATCTTGCCGCCGACTTCCGAAATCAAAGTTATTTTTCACTATGTAAGTACCTAGTGTTTTTTTAAGGTAATTCTAGTTATTTTTAGCACACTTTAATTAGCTTCTCCTGTAACCTGTCTTATGTATATAACGGAATAATCGAACGCGATTTTCACCCATTTTAAAACGTTGCGCACAGATTACCCACTTCAGGGTTTTCTAACAATAATGAAGTAGGTTTTTAATTGAACCATAAAATTAAAATAAATAATAATTTAAACAACACGCTTAAATAGAAAACCAAACTAAAAGTAGAAAATAATGTGCAATAATTTTAAAACAAGAAAGAGTAATTAACAAAAAACAAAAGCATTTTATCTTAAAGTCGTTTTAATAATTTTTGATAGATTTTGGTAAAATAGTCATTATTAGAACACCGCTTAAAGCACCTCACGCTTGGTAACTATAAAATATTTGTATTTGTTAACAATTCTATACTTATTTTAAACTGTTTGAAGATTTTTTTGTGTTTTTCTATTAATGCGTGTTTCATAATTTTATTTTATAGAACCACTGTCCACTGGTTGGTAACTTGAAAAATTGACAAAATCCCTCATCCATCACTGTTTTGCGAGCATTTTTTAGGATTACAAACGTACCGTAATTTATAAACTCCACCATTTTTTCTGTCTGTGCATGCACTGTATCCAAGTTAAGTGAATCACAGTGATAATCGTGTAGAATGAACTAACCTATCTCTATAAAATGCTTATCTTTATCACCCGCTCAATGGAAATTTTACAATACATTACTAAATCAACAAAATAATTTACGACATCAAAATGATAAATGTATTTTTGTTCCTGATATCAAAAAATAAAATAAATATGAGTCAACTGCTTAATTAAAGAACGATAGTTGACTGTTGATATACATCATAAATGCTAGAGCATTTGAACTGCCACGTTATATCTGTGGTCTTCTGAATTGGACTTTAAGTATCTAAACATTCCTTTAAAGTCTTTTGTACATTTATTAACTTTTTCAAGATTCACAAAAAAAAAAGTTTCAATTTATCTCCTACTGAGGTGATAATTTGTATGTTTGTTACTGAATCATGGAAAAACTGCCGAAGAGATTTAAATGAAATATGGCGCACAGACAGTATTTAGCCTGGATTATATTTATAACTCATATGATACTTTTTATTCCGGTACTAAGTTTCCGTGAGATACTTTCCGATTTCAAAAAACGAAAACGGTCGGGCAAATCGACCGTTTCGTCTTTTAGAAATCCGTGTTCATATTCTTACTATGGTGGTTTTTTAAGGCCAGAAGGCAACTCTTGTTACACAACCATAATCATCTGCCTAGCCTTTCCCAACTATGTTGGGGTCGGCTTTTCTACTAACTCAATGCAGCTGAGTACTAGTATTTACTTGGAACGACTGCCTATCAGACCTCTACAATCCAGTTACTAGGTAATTCGATACTAGTAAGACTGGTGGTAAGAATTTCGGGCTTCAGACGTCCTGTAACGATTGTCAATGGTCGCTGATCTCAAAATTTAATTCCTAATTTAGAAACCGGCAGCAGATCGCTTAAAAATATGAGTACAATTTCGCTGCTTGCTTTCAGTGTTTCATTCTATAGACTAAGTCCACTTATTGTGCTGAATTAAACAACCTTTGTAATTATTTTGACCACGTTCGTACGGACGTATATACTTGGAGGCGACAGTTGAAAATGGAACAGTATATTTTTTTGATGTGTCGGGATAGAGAGACTCTGTTGGATTCTCAGGCCTCGGTTCAACTCTTGTAGTTGAAAATACAGTGCACATTCAAAACTCACTAGTCATTTATTCAAATTAGGCTGAGGATCAGCACTCTTCGAACGTCAAAATAACAAAAGACAGTCCCCCAATACGTCCACCTTTCATTAAAATCACATCGCGATATTTTTATGTCCATACGAACGTAGTCTAAGTAATTACAAAGGGTGTTTAATATACAGTGAAACCAGAGGGGTAATTGCGGAACTTTTTATCGGTAGGAATTGGTTTAATATTCAAAGTTAAACAACATTCATTGCGTTATTTACGTTGCTGAGCCGACAATTTATTCGAACAAATGACGCAATGGTTTAGAAATAATCTTCAATCCGATTCAGATTCTGATAAATTGTGCGTTTCGCAATTAGGGTGCTGGTTAATTGGGATCTCAAGGGACTAAGAATTATGTACCAATTAATGAGTTTTCCAATTAAGCAGGTTAAAATTATAGTTGTCTCATTTATGGAGGCCCCCGCTTATAGAGGTCGAAATGTAGGTTATTCCATTTTTCTGATAGAATTTGTAATTTGTCAGATGCTGATAAGGTTTTATATTTATGTTTAGACATTTTGTGTGCTTTTATTCCCTTGTTTTTAGGTCAAAACCTGAGATAGTACTGACAAACAAAGCATGTGCGAAAGACATTCAAATGTTTGTAAAAAAAACATGAAAAAACCTGTTCCAATCTGATTAATTTGTCTCAAAAGTCCCATTAACAGAGGTAATTCAATGAAAGAGTAGATATCGGGACCTCATTGTAACTCTCAATAATAGAGGTTTCTCACTTATCCAGGTCCCACTTAACCAGGTTTCACTGTAGTACCTACCTAAAAGATAACTCGTATCGTATGGATCCACACATCGTGCGTCAAACATTTTTTATCGTTGCGGTATTATATCATTGTCGTTCACTCGAAACTAAGGCAGGGTCATTAACATTTAATACTTTTTTATCGAGTGGTCGATAAGCATCTGAGAATGAGGTTTCTGTTAGTACAAGCCTGCCGAATGCGGAACTATCACGCAGATCGGTCGTGCACCCCGCCGGTATACACACGGGGCTGATATAATGTTTGATTAATCATCGTCACTTGCACATGGCGTGAACACAATAAGTATGTACGCACGACATTTGAAGCCAAACATTTCCAGTATAAGCTGACATCTCCTTGTACAAAAAGCCTATACAATGCGAGCTCTGCTCAAACTGGAAATCTTTAGCGTACTTGTCGTAGTGTGTACAATCTAGATATAGGTAGTTTACAATCATAATATTTATACACTTTTACCTAAAGATAAATTTAGTACCGCTAGCAAAAATAGGACCTGAAATCTATTATTTTATTAGGTCTTTACCTAAGAAATTGCCGTTCTGCAGTACTGTCCATTTCAAATCAAAATAATTTTTGTTTGTCTAAGAATTCTAATTTCAAATTTATTTTATTTTAAACACATGGAATTCTTTTTCCAAAAATAGTCATTTGTTTATTGATTAGTGTTACATTTTCATCGCATTTCAATCTTTTTCGTCATCATGGATACGTTAAAAATTCGAGTAATTATGGAATATGAGTACCGTCGTGGCAGCAACGCGGCACTAGCGGCACGCAACATCAACGACGTTTACGGAGCTAACACTACAAACCAACGCACCACCTGTTATTGGTTTGCTCGCTTCCGAAATTTCGACCTGAAAAATGAACCTCGCGGTCGTCCGAAGACTTTGGTCGACAATGACGAATTAAAGGCGACTGTGGAAGCTGATGATACACAATCTACGGCTGAATTAGCAGCAGCTTTCGACGTTAGCGTCAAAACAATATTGGTCCATTTGCGTCAAATTGGCAAGGTAAAAAAGCTTGACAAATGGGTGCCCCATGAACTCAATGATCGCCAGCGCGAAGTACGCGTCGAGACGTGCCTTGCACTGCTCAACAGACACACAAATGAAGGAATTTTGAACCGCATTGTTACCTGCGATGAAAAATTGATTCTGTTTGATAATCGCAAGCGCTTAACAAGTTGATTACTTAGATCCTGGTTCAGCACCTAAACAATGCCCTAAACGAAAACTTACCCCTAGAAAAGTGATGGTCACTGTTTGGTGGTCTAGCGCCGGTGTGATTCATCACAGCTTCTTACCAAACGGGGTGAGCATTACTGCAGATGTGTACTGTGAAGAACTGAATTCAATGATGGAGAAGCTGGCACATCTCCAACCAGCATTGGTCAATCGCTCGTCTCCGCTGCTCCTGCACGACAACGCGCGACCTCATACTGCACAGCAGACGGTCTCCAAGTTGCAAGAACTGGGGTTGGAACTTTGGAAGCTCTCCGTCATCCGCCCTACTCACCAGACCTTGCGCCTACAGACTACTACTTTTTCCAGAATTTGGATAACTTCTTGGCGGGAAAAAAAATCAATACCCGAGAGGCAGTACAAAATGCCTTTGAAGAATTTGTTGCCTCCCGTCCAGCTGATTGTTTTAAGAAGTGCATCAATAAACTGCCACTGCGTTGGCAAAGATGCATTGATTGCATGGGTGATTATTTCGATTAATACAAATAAAAAATACATGAAAAAAATTCGTTTCATTTTTTTCATTATTATTATTATAGCTTTATTTATCCTTACAATAAATATAAGAGTTACATTTTAATTTATTGTAATATTGAAGTTGTTTATTGTATGGCCCCTAGAGGGTAAAAGCCTCCTCCATCATTTTCCATTTCAGTTTGTCTTGACCTTTGCTCATCCAGTTTTTCCCAGCTATTTTTACAATTTCATCAACCCATCTTTTCTTTTGCCGTCCTTTTTTTTTAATTTTTTTCATACAAAACGGCATTTTCATAGGTAAAGACCTATTATATAACGGGCTACTGCCCAAGCCCAATTGCGCAGCACGCTAGCAATTAATTGTAATGCCTTTCGTTTTGAGAATTCTACAACATTCAATGTTTTTTTTTTATGGTGCAGAGCAGAAGAATTTTTCAAGCAATGAATTAGGAATTTATTTCAGTCCTCCGAACGGTGAATGAAATGTGTTACGCAATTGGAATCCTGGTATCCGCAACTCCACGTCCAAACGTGATTTTTTTACAGACTTACAAGACAGTAGGAGATTATGAGTTCAGCGAGATTTTTAGATTTCATGTAGGTACACACAGCTACATATCAAGCTATACATTTCCAGTTTTAAGAGACCTTGCATTGTATAGGGTTTTCGTTAAATGAGAAGTCAGCTTATACTGGAAGTGTAATGCTTGATTTGTCGCCGTGTGGACGTACACCAATTTCACCGTGATTATTATAGAGCAGCCTTTCCCAAAGTGGGCGATAACGCCCCCTTGTGGGCGCTGCAGGCCTAAAGGGGGGTGGTAAGAGATCCAGAAAAAAATGATGTAAAGTCTACACAACGCCCCCATTTTTTTTTTGCACGGTTGTCCCATTTTAATGTAAGTAATTGCTAAGGCTAAGCGTTATCCTGCATCACTCATATTATTATATGGTCAGTGTGCCATTTTTATGATTAATAGCTCCGAGCGACCTTCTGAAAACACGTCAGTTTATGTGCGTACAGAGCCTCCACTATACTGGACTCTTTCTGAGAAGCAGGCTTGAATGTGTCGCTCACCAGGTCGCCTGTACACTCGTAACTTTACATCGGAAGTGAATATTAATAATCGACACTTGTCAGTGAACAAATCTTTTGCACATTATCCTGCACTCCACTATGTGTTCACGGACGTCTTTTAGCACGGTCTTGCTACTCGATGCCTTCTCTCGAGTTTGGGGCCACTTGCTTGCTTTTGGGGCTTCAGGTTTGCTTCAGCAAGTCTGCTTTTCACTGTGCTGGCACTAATGTAGTCTCTTTGGCTCTGAAGAATGTGAAGCTGGATTACAACTGCATTGAAGTGGCGATTCTTCAACACAATGGAGACAATACAGCGGTCTTCTCGGATACTAGTGTACCTGAGTCTGCCATTACAAGGTCTCCTCAGATGATTTCCAGTTTCTTCGTACCTTTGCTTCACCTTCGCTCATTCTTCAGATGAAAGAGGCATGAAAAGTAATGCTTACGTGCTGTAGACACCTTGGCTTTTGAGACAAAATTCAGTGGTCAAGAAATAAATGTGAAAACAAAAAAGTCTAAAGACAGCCATTTTAAACGGAGTGTTTTTGTTTTTATAGGTTTTTCCAGCCATTCCGTAAAAGAAGGTTATCAACTATAAAGTTTTTATTAAAATCTTGTGAACTTTAAAAGTTATTGCAATTTTAAAAGTGCAACACTAAGTAATGAAGGCTTATAGTTTATTAGGTATGTTTTTATGCTTATATCTGAACAAACTTAAAATAACCTTGGTAGTTGGAACATACTCGTTTATTTAGATATTTTGCAGTATAGTTGTATAGTTATAGGATAGTATAGTTTGCAGTTTTCACACTGTTTTAGTGTCTAAGCATTAAAAACTTACCTGTTTAATTAATTTAGTTAGTTATAATAGTGGCCTTAGCAAAGTAATTACCTTATGTAAAATCAACCTATTTCATAGTTTTAAAGATTTATTTCTGACATTGTTTTTGCTGTTTAATTTTTCATTCTTTGCAGAATTTAATTTTCACTTTTTAAGCTTACAGTACGTGATAAAATTGGCTGATTAAATATCAGATAAACCATGTAAAGTGGTAGATATGAATGCGGAGATTCTATTTATAGTATTGTAAATTAATTAATCGTTATTATCACCAGTGTTGGACCATATCACGTGTAGGAATAGGAGCCGGTCAGGGTAACAGGAGAAACGCTTGAGGAAGGTCAAAATAACTCTTTGTCCTCCTCAGAAGTGGCTTCTGGCTAAGTAATTATACCCGAAGAGGGGGCTTACTCTTCACCTAATTTTAATGCCAATTAGATTCCAATGTTAATTTTGCATCCGTAATTCGGTACTCTTGAAAACAACGTTTCAACATTGGAAAAACAACAACGCCCGATCTCGAAGCCACTTAATTCTAAAAAATTGACACCCAATTTAAACACATTTTGGCGCTAGCGTCGAAATTATGGGCACGCCACAATTGCGGCGGTAAGTCCCCTCTTTGAGGAGTGGATAGAGAGGCGCCACGGCGTCCTCACCTTCCGCCTGACGCAGGTTCTCACCGGGCATGGGTGCTTCGGTGGGTTCCTGTTCAGGATAAAGCGGGAGGATACGTCCGGGTGTTTCCATTGCGAGGATCGTTTGGAGGACACGGTGGAACATACGGTGGAGGTGTGCCCTGCCTGGGCGGAGCACCGCCGTGTCCTCGTGGAGGCGATCGGCGGCGGCGACCTCTCGCGTCCGGCCCTGGTGCGAGCCATGGTACGGAGCGAGAGGGAATGGGAAGCCGTCACCTCCTTCTGCGAAGCAGTAATGCTCGCGAAGGAGGAGGCGGGGCGCGTGAGGGAGTGGCAGTCTCTGCGCCCTCACGTCCCTAGCCGCCGCAGGAGGAGACGCCCCGGGCGTCGGGAGTCGATTGCGGACTCCCGGCCACCGTAGGCGCGAGCTTGCGGGTGGCGAGCAATGGGTAGCTCGCCGCCCGGTAAGGACCAAGCTCGGGTCGACGGCGCGTAGTGTTCCACGCGCGCCTCGAAGAGATGTCAGCAAAACTGAAGGGGTCTGCTAGGACCGATGCCTGCCGGGGTCGCGTGATTGTTCGAAAGAGATACCGTGACCCTGGCACATGGGCAATTGAAGGAACACGGGTGGGTTTTAGTCAGTAAAAGTCTGACATGCCCTCCCGCTCCGCCCAGAGCGGGAGAAGTCATTTGATGATTTCCCATCCAAAAAAAAAGCGTCGAAATTAAGAATACGAAAAGTTCCAATTCCAATGTCAATTGATTGGACTTAAAATCAAGAGTAAGCACCCAGGTCGAGTGAACTTTTGTCCAAGTCGGTTCGTAGCTAGGTGATCCACCATTACCTATCGAGAACCCTCTGTTACTCGGAAAGCACGTTAAGCCGTTGGTACCGACTGTCATTCGTAGATCTTAGGCAACCGTCACAGAAGCCCAAAAGTCTGGTAACAAGCCTTACCAAATGGTACCGTGTTACCCAATTACTGGGGTCATCATCATTTCAATCGAAAGACGTCCACTGCTGGACATAAGCCTTCCCCAATTTGGGGTGTCCCTAATTCACCTCTCACAACACCCAGGAGAAGAAATAGAGTGCTATTCTTTACGTCCGGCGCCACACAGAACAGAATTACTGGATTATGAAGGTCATATATGCAGTTATTCTGTGTAAAATACTAGTACTAATACGATTAGACTGGGCAAAATAGTTGCCCAAAGGTTACTAGATACTCGAAGGATTTTCCCTAGAAAAAGAAAGAAGAAAAATGGGAGCACCAAAGTTTGCTCAATATTGTGCAATAAAGTATTTCTAGAGAGTATCACTATCAGTGCATATAATAACGTATGCACTGATTGCTAGGCTGTTCGAAGTCTGAACGCGAAACTATTTACAATTTATCAAACCCTTTGTTCAATAATTGAATGAGATAGTATAAGTTGAAGATTTCTACTTATGCAATTACATAAGCAAATGCCAGGTGGCGCCAGTAATAGTATTATTTTGTTCATTATAATATAATTAGCTTTTCCCAGCGTCTTTCGCCCGCGTTACTCATATAAACCTACCTCTTGAATCACTCTGTCTATTGATGAAAACAATCCGTTGCGTACTTTAAAAGATCTAAGCGTAGGTACAGATTCGAGAAGCGACTTTTTATATTATGTGGTATATTATAGAGGTATGACATATATTATTGTAAATCTATATATATAAAAGAAAGTCGTGTTAGTTACTTCACTTATAACTCAAGAACGGCTGAACCGATTTAGCTGAAAATTGGCAGGGAGGTAGTTTAGAGCCAGGAGAAGGACATAGGATACTTTTTATCCCGTTTTTTTTTTTTTTTTTTTTTTCCCCTTTTTACGACCGCGTTCCCGTGAGACGTCACATAAAACGTCAAAGAGAATACAAGTCACTATAAAACGTGGTACTATGACAAAAACGTTGCCTTCGAAGTACCAGGTTATCATAACTTGACAGGAGCTTACCAAACAAAGGAGTGTCAGCTAGAAAACGCTTTATGCCTTTACGCTTACCAGATCACCACCGCGTACCAGGTTGTCAAACTTGGTACGTTTATAACAACATTTATTGAATCTGAGGCGATACGAAGTTCGCTGGGTCAACTAATTATCTATACTAATATTATAAAGCTGAAGAGTTTGTTTGTTTGATTGAACGCGCTAATCTCCGAATCGAATCCGGTCCGAATTGAAAAATTCTTTTTGTGTTAGGTAGCCTATTTATCGAGGGAGGCTATAGGCTATATAACATCACGCTACACCTCAGAGGAGCGGAACAGTAATGAAAAATGTTGCAAAAACGGGGAAAATTTATTCCTTCTGAGAGTTTCCGTTGCGTGCGCTGCGTAAACGGTTAAAGTAACGCAAAAATCATGTATGACGGGATTGTTATTTTTAAAAAGTTCAAAAAAAAAGTCCCAAGAGCATATGTCTATCTTTTAAGGTTGACTCACTATAACTCAAGGAGCGAAAATGGACGAAAACTAGCAGGCAAATCGATGCGACGGGAAGGGTAAGGGGAGCAAAAATTTGACGCGGACGAAGTCGCGGGCAGAAGCTAGTATTATTATAAATAAGGAATAGGTATATTATAAGGTATATAGACCAAATTTATTCCAGAAAGACTTCGTCCGCGTAAAATTTCTTGTTCCTCCAACCCTTCCCGTCGCGTCGAATCGCCTACCCGTGCGATTTTCCCCGGTTTGCAACATTTTTTATTACTGCTCCGCTCCTCTTAGTTGTAGCGTGATGTTTTATATATATATATATATATATATATATATATAACATAACGCTACAGCTTATAGCCTTCCTCCATAAATAGGCTACCCAACACAAAAATAATTTTTCAATTCGGACCAGTAGTTCCTGAGATTAGCGCGTTCAATCAAACAAACAAACTTCAGCTTTATAATATTATAGTATAGACAATATCCACAATAGGTAGAAACCACCCGAACACCTAAAAAGCCAAAGTGAGATAATGATCAATAAAGACAATTATCGCTAAAACAATAACATGTGTATCTCGTTTATAAAAATAATATTTATAGTGCTCTATCTTATCAGGATCCGGAATTAAGCTTATGGATTACCTTAGCAACAGTAGACTCGAGTCAGAACGAGTCAGCTGATTTCGAGGACGAAAACAAAACAAGTATCAAACAGGTACCACTCTCAAGTTTGTAATAAAAACAAAATAATATTATATTTTGTATAAAAAGAAGTTGCCACGCTGAGATCACACATTAAAGTTATATTTAAGTAAAGTAATAAACCGTTATATATATTTACAATGTATTTTTTGTTTTCTGTGGTTAACCTTCACACCTAAGAATACGGTCCACATGTTAATAAAAATGAAGTTATCACGTTGTATAAGCACAATCAACAAAATAATAATGTAAAATACTAAATCACTAAGGTGGCCAAGCATCATGTTACCATTGCAGCCGAAAGACGTCCACTGCTGGCCAAAGACCTCCCACAAGCATCGCCACTTTGACTGGTTCTGTGCTTCTCACAAACAGCGGATTCCTGCGGCCTTCGCAAGGTCATTGGTCCACCTTGTGGGAAGCTTTCCAAAGCTAAGTAAGTATGCGCAGTATATAATGCATCGTTAACAGTAAATTTCGTGAAACGTCGTGAAACCAGGCCGTCGCGCAAACCTACCTGACTACCTTATTTTAAGTAGGTATGGCTTCCGTGTAAACTGCATGATCACTATCCTGACCTAAACTATCACAATTTATTTAAGGTCGAAGCAGCATGTCTTCTTCGACTTCATCCTTTCTAGCTATTTAATCTTCGTGAAAGAAGTTATTCAATTGCAAATTTAAAAACACCCGATCAACCTGATCATGCATGTCTTGCCATAAAACACAATACATTTTATTATTTACGCAGTTTTTTCGTCGGGCGTTAAAAATAACTCAATTTTTTTATTAATAATTTGCCTCAGATATCGTATTTTAGTCGTGCTACGGTGCAACTGACTCAGTGAATGTATTGATTCAAAGCACATTTCGTTCTGACCCACAGACAACCTATCAAATAATTTAGCGGAGCTGGATGATGTCTATCTATAGACCAGCGACAGACATATCGATTGTGAATGTATTATACAGAAACGAACTCATCGTGTGGAACTTCGGAAGCAACAATTATATGCTAGCCTTTAGTTATGTAGATCATTAATATTTTAGATAGATTCCGATAATTATGAACTCCGAGGTATGCCTGCATAATTCAATGATACTAGTGGTCACCCAGTGATCGGAATACGACCATAATATTTAAAACTTAGTACATTACTAGTGCATTATATAGCCCGAAATAAATTGATTTGATTTGATTTGATTTGATTAAAATTATTAGAGAAAAACATAAGTATCATAAGAAATATAAACGTTATAGTAACTTATCTGATTATCACTCGTTTTCATTACTGCGTACTAGAGTTTTTGAGCTGTAAAAAACCTGTTATGACAATTATATGACAAATATTGAGGCTTCTATTGTAAAAAACCCTAAGTCTTTCTGGACGTTCGTAAAAAGTAAGCGAAGGGCTGGCTCGTTTCCTAATGAGATGTTCTACGGTGAAACCTCTGTGAATACAGGACAGGATATTAGCAACCTCTTTGCTACCTATTTCCAGTCCACCTTTTCGGAACCTGAATCAACGGCTGATGATGAACGTACTTCCAGTGAACAATGTTGTAATACTGCAATGTCTTTAAGCACAGTTGACATAACCCACTCACGTATATTGAAGCTGCTGAAATCTTTAGACCTCAGTAAATCAGGTGGGCCTGACCTAATACCTCCTATGTTCATAGTCGCTTGTGCTGATAGTCTTGTGGAACCCATTTGTATCTTATTCAAGCGCTCTCTTTCCGAGGGTAAAGTTCCGAAGATTTGGAAGTCTGCTTTCGTCACTCCCGTCTTTAAAAAGGGCGATAAGGCTAATATTGAAAACTATCGCCCCATATCGAAAATTAGCCTCTTTTCTAAAATTCTTGAACGTTTAATCTATACTGATGTCTATGCGGCATTCAAGCCAATTCTCGGTGAGGAACAGCATGGTTTTGTTAGGAACCGCTCGACCACGTCTAACTTGCTTCTGTCACATGAGTTTATTACAAACGGCATGGCACAGCGACAAGTTGACGTGGTTTATACCGACTATAGTAAGTGTTTCGACCGTATTGATCATTGCATGCTGCTGAAGAAGCTGTTTCTTGCCGGAATACACGGTGATCTGTATCGTTGGTTCTCCTCCTACATAGAGAACAGAACACAGGCTGTTGTGCTTCAGGGCTACACCTCTGGTTGGAGTTCTGTCCCTTCAGGTGTACCTCAAGGCTCCATTTTGGGTCCTCTGTTATTTATATTGTTCATTGCTGATATCAAACAATGCTTTCGTCATTCGTATATTTTACTTTATGCTGATGATATGAAGATTCATAAAGTTGTGCGAGATATGTCTGATGCATATCAGTTGCAAGAAGACCTGAATAGGTTTGAAATATATTGCATCTGTAACAAACTCCAATTATATGTCTCTAAATGCTTTCTCCTAACATTCTCACGTTGTACTTCTGTGATAAATTTTAGTTACACCTTGAACGATCAGATCATTTGCAGGCTAAATAGCATAAGAGATTTAGGGGTAATCATAGACAGTAAGCTCCTGTTTGATCAACATGTAAATAGCATAGTTACAAAAGTATCCAAAGCACTGGGATTTATACTACGCACCACGGCCTGTTTAGATCTCTTAAACCGGTTAAAATCTTGTATTGTTCTTTCGTGCGTAGCCATTTAGAATACGCGTCTCAGGTTTGGAACCCGTAGTATGAGACTTATAAGTCCCGGATTGAGGGCGTCCAAAGAAAATTCTTACGTTATCTAGATTATAGGGCTCAGCAATACTCAGTTGACTACGAGCACCGCTGCAAACGGTACCACTTCCTTCCTCTGGAGATGAGACGTTGTATTGGAGACATGACTTTACTGATGGTTATCGCGAATGGCCACATAGACTGTCCTGAACTCGTTGCTAATCTGTCATTACGCACAAATCTGATGGGATTACGTCAGCGGCCAATATTAAATGTACCTTTTGCAATGACTAATTATAGGCGGAATGCTTTCTCAATAAGAAGTGCAGTCAGTTTCAATAGGCTTCCTCTGGACCTTAATGTTGACTTGTTCTGCACGAGTGTGGCGACTTTAAGACGGATTTTGGCACAGTCATTTTTCACGGATAGTTAACTTATTAATATTACTTGTGTACCTACTTTTTCTTTTTATCGACATTTTCTTAACTATATGTGGAGGCTTGTTATTAGCAATTTTTTTTATATAACTTTTTTATATCATTGGTTTGTTAGTCTGTAAGCCTTCTTTAAAATAAAATAAATAAAAATTATTTAGCCTTCTTCGTATAAACTTTAAGCTTTAACTGTACTTACCAAATTTCATATTCCGCTGTCAGCGTAATTTTCGTAAAAAGGAGTACAAAGTTTTTGCTTCACGTAGATAAAGATACTATTCATAAATAGTGGAGCCTTCTTCTTCAGCGGGCTTATATAAGTATATCCAGCCTATAATATTTCCAATGCTAAGACATAGAATACAATATTTTCTTTCACCGTTTTGAGAGTAGTGGTTAAATTATATTAGATTGCTTGGGTCGGAACCCACGGCCTGCGACTTGTAAGCCGGGGTCCGCTACCACTGCTCCGGGCCAGCAACAATGTGATAATAGTATCACATTCACAATGAGAAAATAGACTAACAATCATCCAACCTTTTTTATCTAAAGCATCGGTTAGACTGGAGGTTGATCCCAACATATTTGCATTGTAAAAAGGCCAGGCAGATGCAAAGAGATGACCTATGCGCTAAGGTAGCCCGTGGCATCCGAATAATCTTACGTTGATTTAAAAAATATGATTCACCACCGTAATATATATATTATAATCATTAAAATCTATATCTATATACATATAATAAAACAGTAAAAAAACTGTGTCTGTACATTGAATATATTAAAAAAATAATAATTGAGGGGGGTTTAGAAACAGTAATAGAGCACGAAACCAAAAAAAAAAATGTGTCTGTTTGTCTGTTTGTTTGTACACGCTAATCTTCGGAACTACTGGATGGATTTCAATGATTTTTTTTTGTTGTATAGGTATTAAATCTGGGCAACATATAGGCTATAATTTATCTTGGAAACTTGAACACCTGATGCAGAACCGTAACAGACCAGCTAAACTATAAGAGATACAAAAATGGTACCATAGCAAAAATTGTTTCACGTGATGAGCATTTTCTGCTAAGAGAATAAATTTGAAGATCTGGAACACCCGATGTGGAACTCCAACAGCCCAGCTACACTATAACATATATAGGAATGACGTCTTAGCAAGAGTTGTTCAGCCTGATGAGAACTCTCTGTTGTAGTATAAAATTTTAAGATCTGAAACAGCTGATGTGGAACTCCAAGAGCCCAGCTACACTATAACAAATATAGGAATGACGTTTTAGCAAGAGTTGTTCAACCTGATGAGCATTCTCTGTTGTCGTATAAAATTTGAAGGTCTGGAACAGCTGATGTGGAACTCCAAGAGCCCAGCTACACTTTAACATATATAGGAATGACGTCTTAGCAAGAGTTGTTCAGCCTGATGAGCACTCTTTGTTGTCGTATAAAATTTGAAGATCTGGAACAGCTGATGTGGAACTCCAACAGCCCAGCTACACTATAACATATATAGGAATGACGTCTTAGCAAGAGTTGTTCAACCTGATGAGCACTCTCTGTTGACGTATAAAGATTGTAGATCTGGAACACCTGATGTGGAAATCAAAGCTATCACTAATTTCACTGTTTAATTATAAAATAACATAAGCTGGGAGTACCTCCACGCGGTGAAGGCGGTAACAGTTTAGGACTGATTTTCGATGAAAATTCTATGAATCATTGAAAATTTGACTCTACTGGCTAAAACTCCCATTTATTATTTTATTTTATCGAAGAAATATGCCTTCGGGCTTATGGTATTTGAGTGTTTAATTTCCTTTTCCATTTATCTTCGTGACACGGTAGCCGACCCGGTAACGCAGGGGAGCAGTCACTTAGATTTTAATTGATCAGGTATCTTCAGAATTAAACTATAACCATGCCTAGAAAGAGGTCAAATCTTTTCCAACGTTCCAAAGGTCCTAAAAGATTGAGGATCATAAGATCCCAAGAATCTACCGAAGAGCGTCAGGATAGACTTGATGCTGTTCGAGAACATCAGGTTGCAACTCGCTCCGTAGAAACATCTTCGGATCGCGAAGCTCGCTTGCGTTCTCAGCGTATTTATGCATCTACATCCAGGTCTCTAGAGACCAGTGAAGAATATGATGCGCGACTGTCCGCTGATCGTGAATGTCATGCATTGTCTCGCGAGTCGGAGACGTTTACGGTTAAATAATTGCGCTTGAGTTCTCAGCGTATCTACACATCTGCTGCTAGGTCTCTAGAGACAAGTGCGGAACATGATGCGCGACTGTCCGTTGATCGTGAACGTCACGCATTGTCTCTCGAGTCGGAGACGTTCACTGATAGAGAATTGCGCTTGAGTTCTCAGCGTATCTATGCATCTACTGCTAGGTCTCTAGAGACAAGTGCGGAACATGATGCGCGACTGTCCGCTGATCGTGAACGTCACGCATTGTCTCGCGAGTCGGAGACGTTTACCGATACAGAATAACGCTTGAGTTCTCAGCGAATTCGCACATCTACTAACAGGCCTTTCGAAACGAGTGATGAACGTGATGCGCGACTAACTGCTGATCGGGATTATCATACATTGTCCCGAACACGCACACAACAAAATATTCATAATCAGTTAGAAAGTGAGAGAGAAAGAATTGCTGGAGTACGGCATGAAGAGACAGAAGAAGAGCGCAACGAACGTTTGAATTATGATCGCCTTCGACATTCTCTGAACAGAATGTCGATATCATCTGAAGAATCGGACGTGTCTCAAGATATCGCCGTAGGGCATGGCGACCTTCCTTGGGTTGATAAGGAACGGAGTGCATTTACGTACACTCCTATGATTGACTACGCCACATATTCCGCCATCGGAGGTGTGGTTCAAAATTGTACATTTTGTGAAGCTGTTAAATGGCAAAAAGAAACAAACGGTATGTGTTGCTCAGGTGGGAAAGTACATATTGAAATATTACAAAATCCTCCAGAAATATTAAGATCACTGGTAAACGGTGACCATCCACAGTCAAAACATTTCTTGGACAACCTATTGACATACAAAAATGAAAGATCTGGAACGACTCCAATCGTCTCGCTCATCCCGTTGTTTTCCCGTCCCCGGGCCTTAGAATTCTACATCAGACGTTTCAGATCTTCGATTTTGACGACTCCGTTGTCGCTGGCATAAGCAACAGGATCCGCGTACGAAGTCGCGGGCAGAAGCTAGTTATAAATACAACCCTATAAGTTCATTTAATTCAGTCGAATGTCTTTTTCATGAAAGAGTGTTTCAATGTGATTGCAAAAGACGAAAAGCAGTTTTTTGGGGTGCTCTCCCCATAAGCACGCAATACCGGTACCTCATGCCCAGTGATAACAACTACGTAGGTCATATGATTATAATTCTAATCTCAGACAGTAATTTATTCAATTATAGTGTTATCGGAAGCATTCAGCCGTATGACATCCTATGACGTAAAATGTGTTAGGGTAGCTACACACATAAGCGGGCGGCATAGTCGGTTCGGCAGTATTTGTCGAACAACAAAGCCGACCCGAAGTAATTACTGCACTTTTTCGGCCTATGCCGATCGAGTAGTTCATTCGGGTCAACAAATCATTCGATTCGGCAGTACTTGTGGAACGAAAAAGCCGACCCATAGCAACTACTACATACGTTCGGCTCCAATCGGTCTTCATTCGGTCGTCGCGCGTCAGCCAACTAGGACATTCAGTAGATCAACACACGCGCAATGGGTGGTCGGAAACTAACAACACGTCGTATTCGTCCCACATTTTAGCTGAACTAAAATTTGCCGAACGGTTTGTGATTTCTGAATATTATCTACATATATTCGATTTTACCGCCTGGCTTTGCCGATTAATGCCGGCCCGCTTATGTGTGCAGCTACCCTTACTCACTTAACCACAATTAAAAGCCCAGTATAAAAATTCAAGAAAAAATTGTTGTTTAGAGATATTGAACCTATATATTTACGCAAACAGAAAGTGTAGATTCGATAGTATAGATTCAATGGGCATGGCAAACGAAAACTTATTTCCTCTTTTTCTCATTTAAATTAGATACGAAAATATTATCGTAAATAAAATTATATACGAAGTTGTGTGAAACATACCAATCGCGTTGTTCTGATCAAAGAACAAGTCAAACTAATTATAAACCTGAAAATTAACATTTCGCGAGCCTCGTGATGAGGATAAATTGAAAACCATCGTATAAGTTAATAACTTTGTTTATGTTTCTTTATGTTTCCAAGTTAGTACCTACCTACTCCATAACTTAAATAAAAGTATAAGAAACCAGCTAAAAACGGGAGGCACGTGGTTGGTCGTTGTGACGATGTTAACGGGTCTATTTCCAAGTATGACGTCTTTCAGATACATAACGATGTTTTTTTAATACTCGGGTTTCCTTCAAGTTTCCGCAAGCACGTCAGTGGTAACAAAATCATTAGAAGCTTGTCGCTCTTATTCTGTTGAAACTTCGCACCACGCTAAGCCAGCTCAAGGTCATGGTGCTGCCACTAACGAGCGGTCTTGTATCAACGATTATGCTTATTCTTTACTAGCAGCACATACATATATTTCAGTCGCAGAGAGCTCGATCCCATGAGAATACAGCGATAATAACTCTTCCCATGTTTTAATGCAGGTTATAAACTATCTGCTTTTGGGGAGTTTGCTGCGCCACTTCTTCTTCTTAGGTAAAGCACTAGAAAGTGGTTAAGGGCGAGCGATTTTCTCTCTCCTAGTTTGAATATCTCTGTGCCAAATTTCAACCACTATAAACAAACAAAGTTTCGCATTTATAATAATATAGACAATATACTACCTGTTACCTGGGACTTCGTCTGCGATCAAGGATCAAAAGAAGCCTATGTCCTTATCCAGGTTATGCTTCATCTAAGTGTCTAATATCATCGAAATCCGTTCTGCTGTTTTAGCGTAAAAGCGTACCTACATAACAAAAACACTTTATAATTTTAGCATAATAATTGTAGTAGGATGACTGAATATTTTCACAATAGCTATTCAACTTGTTATACCTACATAGATCCCAGTTATCCCACACAATAGTCGCCAACCATTGTTCTAGTTCGGATTGCGGTCCGTGGTCAACCGAATCGATTGCGTTGCATCACGAAGATTGGGATCAGTTGCACTAATTTTGTTGCATTTAAGTCGAATCTAGGAAACTTGTCTAGTTAACTTGGGATTAGGAATATTGAGCTAAGCATGGTATTTGTGGGATTTTACCTCACTTTACCTACCTCCTATTTCGGTTCCTTCGTCAGAGTACATACCTATTCAGTTTGGAGACAATTTAACGACCTCGAAGAAGTGTCAGTGGAGTTTGTTGTGACACTTCTTCCCAGCTAAAGCACTAAGAACTGTCGAAGGGCGGGCGTTTTGGGGGACTGTCTTATGTAACTCTCACGTTCAAAAAGTGCTTACTCTCGGCCTACTTTGAATAAATGACTTTTTATTTTGTTTTTTTTTTTTTAAACGCTTCCATAGAAAAATATAAGATAAATAAATAAGTTTACAAAGTTTAAAAGAATTCTGACCGTTTGAAGTGGGTCAAAATCAATTCCAAAGGAGTCGGTTACAAACATAGTTACATACAAATCGGCTGTTCAATTTCAAAACCTAGTATCTGAAATTTTTTTAAACGGGTATTTTTGCATTTTTCGACCTAATAGACTACCCTCCACATACTAGGCTAGCAAAAACTCCCAAAAATTAGTCAAATACCAAGTTACACAAAGTCGGAAATCTATTATATAGAGCAAAAATTAGTTCTACAGAAATCGTTTTTCGGCACTCCTGTAAAATTTAGTTTTATGCAGATACCTACTGGGTTTTGATATTACACAGCCGAAATATACAAATGACGCTAAGCGGGCGCTAAAGCGTGTATTATTTATCATTTACATTAGATTAGCTAGCTGTTCCCACGTTCCTATACATGCTTAGATGTTTTGAAACAAACTCATGAATTAGTAGAAAACCCGAACAATTTGGATTTTCCATGGTAATTAAAATAAGGCATGCCGTGTTCATCTACCCGACTCAGTACAAAACTATAGCAAATAAAAGTATCAGGTAAAAGAAAAAGTAATGGAATACTTGAGTAGGTTGAGAAACAAAATTCTTTATTGGGTAAACCAATAATTTATTGGGTAAAACCAATAATTTATTGGGTAATTAATCTTGATCCAACGAATAAGCTATAATACATACTTTTTAGAGACCTCCGTGAACGAAGAATTAATCAAAGAAACTTACTGAAGTACTGTATCTGTTGATTCATCTACAATATATCCTTATTCCTAAAAACACATTTAACACTGCCTCGTTGGTCTAGTGGTAGCAAGCGCTACTGCTGAGCTTGAGGTCCTGGGTTCGATTCCCAGGTTGGGCAAAGTGTTATTGGGTATTTCCATTTGGAATTTCTCAGTAGCAGCCCGGAGTCTGGATTTGTGCCCGGTTGATGGCAATAGGCTCGCCCCCTATTACATGGGACTTAAACATAACAGGCGAAATGTGGGTGTACTATAGGTACACCTCTGCCCAACCCTTCGGGAAAACAAGGCGTGATGTTATGTTATGTTATGTTACATTTAACAAAAAATATTTAAATAATTTTTCGCTAAAGTTGAACAATTCTTCATCATTTTCCAATCTTATCTCAATTTGCTTGGGGTTGGTATAATATTTATTTTTATTCAATAGCTCTCAATTAGTCGTCATCTCGATAGTCACCTCCTTCCCTGCCATGTTAACGCAGTCCTTACATTGTTTCTTCGGTCTTTACCTACTCTTATAGCTACCCACATTCATAATCAAAATGTTCCTTACAAGATTTTCCTCACTCCTCCATTACATGCCCATACAATGAAGTTGAACTAAGTGACTGTCCCAACTCCAAGCGGCAGGATGATATCGATGATGTCGATTGTCGGGATAAAAGTATTAAATGTCCTGATCTAGGGCATGACCTACCCGTATGCCCAATTTCATCCAAATCCATTCAGTTGTTTTTATCGTGCAAACGTAACAAAAAAAAAATCGAATATTGTCCTCGGATTTCTCACCGATATGATCATATGAGTAATGTTCAAGATAAACTCAGAAATTACATATGACTTAAAAAACCGGACAAGTGCGAGTCAGACTCGCGCACCAAGGGTTCCGAACAAACCTGTAAGTATTCTCGGTTTATGCATAAGGTTTATGTTTATGAAAATAAATGTTTTTTTTTTTTACTTTTATATTTCAGTTGATTGAATGAAAGGTAAATTGTGGTTTACGATTTATGACGTTTTAAAAAAAAAACTACTTACTCGATCTCGTTCAAACCAATTTTCGGTGGTAGTTTACATGGTAATGTACATCATATATTTTTTTTAGTTTTATCATTCTCTTAATTTAGAAGTTACGGGGGGGGGGACACACATTTTACCACTTTGGAAGTGTCTCTCGCACAAACTATTCAGTTTAAAAAAAAATGATGTTAGAAACCTCATTACCATTTTTGAAGACCTATTCATAGATACCCCACACGTATGGGTTTCATGAAAATAAAATTGTTGAGTTTCAGTTCTATGTATGGGGAACCCCAAAATTTATTGTTTTTTTTCTATTTTAGTGTAAAAATCTTAATGCGGTTGGTTCACAGAATACATCTACTTACCAAGTTTCAACAGCCTAGCTCTTATAGTTTCGGAAAAACGTGGCTGTGACATACGGACGGACAGACAGACAGACAGACATGACGAATCTATAAGGGTTCCGTTTTTTGCCATTTGGCAACGGAACCCTAAAAAGGTCACGTTGGTACAAGCCTGAATTGCAAACACGAGATTGTCAGTTCACCATAACCGCATGAATCTGGGCCATCATAACATTTATGAAACATAGGACATTATGTGTACTAGTTTTACATAGAAAAACCATATGGATTGTTTTTGCTATAAGTCCCCAAAGCATAATACGTTTCGTGTCTAAACAATGGACGTAAACAATAATACGTATTATTGTTTACGCGTGCTGTTTAAATTATAATTATAATGAGGTTACGTCAACCATTGATTGGCTTGGTATACCTGATGCTAGGACCTAACGTAGTGTCTCCATAATATGTAACATTAATCTGAGAAACGTGTTTCTTGCTAACCACCTACATAAACCTTCGTCCTTCAAGAAGGTCAGGTATACTCACTTCGCACTACAGGTAGGTCCCACGGTAGGTAGTTAGGTGGGTGCGGGTGAAGTACCCACATCAGCCTGTTTGTACGCAAGGACATAAGAGGACAAACATAAATTACGTTACACGTCAATTGGGAAGGAGGGGTCTACAAAGTGTAAGATCGTGTGACAAAGGGGCGACGAGTGAAGCTTCGTGACATCACTTGTTAAAAGCTAATAAAAGTAAAAAAAAATAGTGCCTGGACTGCCTGGAATCCCTCCGCGAGGAAGAAGTAAAACTTCGTAATGTGGAAATGAAAATAGGAAGTGGTAGAAATTGATTTTTAGTGAAATCATATTATTTCTGTACCGTATTAAGTAAAATTCTGTAATTGGTGACTTCCTCCGTCGGAAAATGGCATGTGCAAGTTTACGATATTATTAACGAACACAGTAATGGGAAACCATCCTATTTCGCTAAATGCTAGAGCACAACACGCTGTCTTAGTTAAAATAATTACTTTGTCCTTAAAATGTCAATGGAACAATGCAGCAGTACAATTCTCACATAACATGGTGAGCCTGTAAAGTGCAGTATGCATTACGTGCAGGAACACAATTGTTTGTAAGTACTCGTATGTCTATTAACGGATCAAGTGCCTTTCAAAGGCCATGCGACGTGCGTGCAGCGAGGGATTTTATGATAAGAGCCTATTACATTATGTCAATCATGTTGTTATTCTGGAAAATGAGTAGGTAGGTCCAACTGCAGTTGTAAGTGACTTTTCCGGTCGTTCTGTATTGTAAGTTACAATACAGAACGACCGGAAAAGTTACAATTTGTAACACAGTTTAAATATGGTTAGGTATTATTAGTAATTGCTAGTGGGATATTGTACTACAGTCTATATCTATCTATATATATAAAATTATTTATTTTATCTGATATATCAACGCACAGCCTAAACTGCTGGTCCTAGAGACATGAAATTTGGAGGGTGTGCTCTTTGTGAGGAGTAGGTATCCACTTAGAAAGGGTTTTTCGAAATACCATTCCTAAGAGGGTGAAATGGGGATTTAAATGATGATTTTTTCGACATCCACGCGGGCGAAGCCGGGGGCAGAAGCTAGTAGGATATAATAGTATACAGTCATCGGTAACAATTTCACAGGTAGTGAAAAGTGACCATACTGTGGTTGCATTTAGTTCGCTGTTTTTACACAATCGAAGTCTCTTTAACTGATTCCAATATTGTTGCTACGAGATTTCTATGCTCGGTTAACACTAGTAAACTTGTTAATGTGTTACTCTATTTATATCTTCGAAGTATCGGTGTAGTGGAATGTTTTTTCGATTAGGTACGTGTTATTGCACGCCGCTCTATCTTGACAGCATTGCAATCTGGACCCTATACTGTAAGAGATAGTAAAGATTTTCAGGAAACATACAACCGTACTGGCAATCTACCTCGTAACTATAGTTGGTGTACCGCTCCCTCGTGGTATGAATTAATGCAAAAGGACAAAACAATGAATGGGAGGTTGATCCACATCTGCAGAGGTCAAAGTAAAGTCGATAAACAAAATAATCTGAATTCCAAATGCATCTGATGCATAAGTTCACTGTTCCCTATTGCATGAGTATAATAAAAATTACCATTTTAAAAACAACATCTCATGTTCCCAGCATTCTCCAAACAATTATAACCCTTTACCCTCCGAAACCCAGTATCTCTGAAATATTAAACTCAGTCTCAGGGTTTTATGCCTATATTATGTACGGGGATCGACCTGCATAACCGGGAACGAGGTAAACTCCCTGATAGAAGGACGTCGAGAAATCTGCAAGAATGTTAGTTAGCCACAACACTATTAAGAAACAAAAAAAGTACAAAGATAATAAACAAGTTTAGCTCACAAGGAAAATCCAAAAAGTATGTCAAAGACGAATGCAATGAACTTGGATCATGGATTTAAAACAAGATTAGGATTCAATTATCTTATAGTTTTATTGTGCTTACATTCTATACGTTACATCTGATATATTGGCTACATTTTGAGTGAGACAAACGGTAAACACTACACGGAATACCAAGTAGGTACTGCCACGTTATATACAGCTAAACTGTACGTAGTTATCTATGTACGATAATACACTCACCAGTTAGTTAGATTGTTATGTTTACGTTCCCCAGTCGACCTTGCCAATACGTAATTTAGCTCGCCGGTAAAGCTGGAACTAACAATATAGTTATCTATACTAGTCTATACTATAGATATATATATATACATATATATATATTATATTATAAATGGGAAAGTAACTCTTTCTGTTACGCTTTCAGGACTAAACCAATGAGCCGATTTTGATGAAATTTGGTACGAGGTCAGTTTAAACTCCACGAAAGGACAAAGGTTACTTTTATTTCGCGACTTCGTCTGCGTCCGCCATAATCGACATTTACGTGGACGAAGTCGCGGGCAAAGTTTCATAAATTAACGTTTTCGTAAAACGATACAATTGTTCGCATCAAGATCATTCGTGCAAAATTGGGCAAGCAAACATTTTTTGGTATGTGCTCGTAATAAAAACTTAGATGATTTATTTATGTAATAGGTATGTCCAACAAAATACACACAAAACTTGACACATACTTACATAATGGATAAACTCAGGCATTCAGTTGGTGTAATCCTTCACTGATTGGAGACCACAGCGTGCATAGTAAAGTTAACATATAACATAACATCACTTGTTTGTGTTTTGCTTATATCGGTCCAAATTATAGTGCAGGGGCCCGTCATCTGCTTTCTAAAAAGGTTAACGATAAGCTTAATTAAGAACTAAGATAATATTTGATTGGGGCCATTAAAAGACGGGATGAGGGTACCATTTCTTATCTTTACGTACGTTAATGATGATGACGACATCAAGCCGCGCCGACACCGCTTTCCAATTACTCTCGAAATTGGGTTGGGAGCTAAGTACCTGGCTGTTCCCATCTGATGTGATTGACATCGTACTAATAACTTCAGCTCCCACCAAGCTACCACCAGCGGGGCTATTGCGTAACATACCAGCTGAAGGAGTGACTTTCGTATTTCAACAACATTCATTATGTTATTTACGTTGTTGAGCAAACAAATATTTTGAACATTTGAAGCAGTGGATTAATATCTATCAAAATTATACAGTTGCTGATTGATAGTGTGTTACGTAATTAGAATGCTGCGCTAATGAAGACCTAATAAACGCCACTGATGACGCGATAGGCGTGGCCACTTTCCTTACTCCTTATAACATCAGCTTACTGGCAGTGAAAGTCACTCCAAAATCGGTCCAGCCATTTCGGAGATTAGTCGGAACCAACAGACAGCCAGAGAGACAAAAACTTTCAATAATTTTTTTGACTACAGTACATCTTTATATATATAATTCTACTGTACGTGTGTATGTCACTGAACTCCTCCTAAACGGCTGGACCGATTTGAATGATTTTTTGTATGCGTTTGGGTGGCACCCTGGATGGTTTAGATTCACTATTGGACCCGGTAGGTGGCGCTGCTATCGAGTTCTAGGAAACAGGACAACGTCTGTACGGTCAGCTAGTAGGTACTTTTATAAGTGTGTAGTAAAATTGTATTTTAACATTACACACAGTCCATTTTTATTTATTTGTGTATATGCATGTTCGAATGTATGTTTAGATGTCGGTATTGATTTAATAGGTCAGTACTACTTACCTACATCATAAAGAATTCTCGAGACCAACCCAATGTATATTTTGTAAACCAAATAAATTATATTTTTTGTATGTGGACAGGTACCAACCCATCTGGTTTCTTATTATTGATAAAGGTTCTTCATAAAAACGTATTATCCGATTTATTTATTTAGTTAAACTTCTCGCACACAAAAAAGGTACAAAGGCGGACTTAATGCCTTAGGCATTCTCTATCAGATTAACCCCGTACTTATAATAGATACATGACGGTCGTGGCAAAAATATTTTAAACAAATGTTTTGAAAACAGCTGAGTATTAAGGTGAATGCTCCGACCAACCCGCGAAATTCAAATTTTCCAACGTTTTTTGCAATTTACAAGTCAGTGCTAGGTTGTATGTTGATTACAATTTTATTCGCGGCTGTAAGACATATGTAGTTACAGAATTATAATCATCAAAATCAGCAACACAACGCTCTAAGTTCATAAAGTTGTAGGAATGACATTTTCTGTTATTTTTTTGTTCCTAGGCCTTTATGAACTTGGAGGGTTGTATTGGTGATTTTGATGATTATAATTCTGTAACTACATACGTCTTACAGTCGCGAATAATATTTTAATCAACATACAACCTAGCACTAGCCTGCAAATTGCAAAAAACGCAAGAAATTTTGAATTTCGCGGGCTGGTTGGAGCATTCACCTCAAGTCAGCAGTTTTAAAAACAGCAGCGGAAACGATTTGACAATGTATTGATGTCAGAATCTAATCGTTTCCTTACTTTTTGCGTATCACGGAAACGGTCACTAAATCCAATATCCTTATTTTTTCAGGTTATTCAGGAACTCATTGTAATAAAAGACGCACGCGGCATTCAGTATCAAAGGAACGCGAGTAAACAACGGCACAAGGGCTGAAAGTCGATCAGCCATTCTGATTTTAGCCTTATTTGAACCCCGTATTTATTATTGGTTGCATAAACATTGCACTGACTGACGCAGTGTGCAGCTGTGCACGAATCAGGAGTCATCGACCTATGACTGTCACTTTATTCAGGACTGATCATATCACCCCGAAGGTTACTGACACATCGTACGTACTTTGGTACGTACGTTATACACATATTTTAACATAACATCACGCCTGCAAGCTTCGATGAGTTAGGCAGAGATGAACCAATAGTACACCCCGACATCAAGAGTTATGTTGAAATCTGACTGCTATTGAGAAATTCCTATAGGAAAAACCCAATAACATTGCCTGGCCATACTCCCGACCTGCACCCTAATTAGGTTTTTGATCATTTTTTTTTTTGTGATAAATGGAAAGATCTGTAATACATAAATATAGCAAAACTATTTTTAAATTTTTTATATTCGCAATGGTTTAAAAGTTATTTCAAAATAAAAATTTACTTTTGAATCCAGTACCGAAAACACCCGAATAAACACGAGCGATAATGTTTAGCTGCCCGATGAAGTAAGAGCTCTTACACACGAGCGGCATGTTGCCAACGGCAAAGGCAATTGCTACTGTCGATACGTGTCGGCGGCAGCCGTCCACGCGTCTCGACGGTAGCTGACGGCAGCCGACGGCAACTGACGGCAGATGTCGACGCGTCTCGACGGCAGCCGGCGACACGCCATCTTCAAAGAAACGCGTCATCATCGCGTGTCGACAGCTGCAGTTACCTGCCGTTGGCAACTTGCCGCTCGTGTGTAAAAGCTCTTACTAAACATTATGACGTCACAACTATGGTGCGCCGTCATTGCGCACCATAATTGTATTTAGCGCGTTTATAGTCACGTGATATTTTTTGAAATTTTAATAATGTTGAATTGTTTATAATTAGGTAATTGATTTTTTTTTAAGTTTTTTGCATTAAATATCAATATTATTAATAATAAAGTTTTTAAATACCTACATAAAAAAAAAACATTATTTTTTTCAAACTCCCAATTGCATAACGCTCTATCAATGAGAATCTAAACCATTTTGAAGATTATTTCTAACCCATTGCGTCATTTGTTCGAATAAATTGTTTGCTCGACAACGTTAACAATGAATGTTGTTAAACTGTCAAAATGAAACCGATTGCTACTGATAGCAAGTTACCTACGCAATTACCCCTCTGATGGTCAGCGCTACGACACTTTTTTAAATGTCGCAGCATCATGCTTAGATATGAGCCTTTTGACCTCGGAAAGGACTTTCTGTTTTATCTCTCTAGAAATATTGTTATTCCTAGTTTTTTTATGATTGCGTTTTTGTTTTTGTGTGTTTGTTACACAAAAATAAATACACATATTCACAAACTTACAACCACTTCATCATCAGCCTATATTGTTCCCACTGCTTGGACACAGGCCTCCTCTCAGTGAGAGGGAGTGGGCCGTAATCTACCACGCGGGCTTAGTGCGGGTTGGTAGATGTCACATGTCTTCGATGGTGATGAAATTATTTACATAAAATAAAGCGCCTGACTGAGTTCGAACCCACGAAATACAACTCGTAAATCAGGGCCGATGCCACTGGGTCACCACTGGTACAACCACTTACGTCAATCTTATTCGGCCTTAGCATGTCCTTGAGATAATTGTTTCAGCACTAAACGTCTTCAATTCGATCTCATTGTAGTTTCACGACGGGCACAACAAAGTCGAAATGGAACTCGTAATCACAATGTTACAAATACATACTCAGGTATTCGCTTGTCAGTCAAAGCAAAACGATTATAGTTTTCAATTACTAGCGTAAATAAATTTTTCCTCTTGAGTATCTTAGTTTCTTTGTTTATTAGCTGCTTGCCTAATTAACACTATTAGCAGTAAACGAATGGAGCTAATGGCTAGAATGGCAAGTCAAATGACAACGCAGAACTACATATAATGTATGTTTCATAGCAACAGGTCTAGATATACATAAATAGCTATTGTATTTAGGTATGTAACAGTGAAACTATGCCATCAAGATAATAATCAATTTCGCAGATATTTATTTTGCGAAATGAGCCAGCTCTTAATCTCCTTGTCGCCAAGTGGATAGTGATGGGTGAGGTCTACGGTGCAACGAGCAAGCCCACAGAAGATGCATATTCACATATACCTATATATTTTTAGCTGATGTATTAGTCAAAAAGATCCCGGTACCGGCTGTCTTTCGTAGATCTTAGACATTCGTTACGGGTCGTCAGAAGCCCGAAAGTCTGACAACCAGTCTTACCAAGGGGTATCGTAGTACCCAGTAACTGGGTTATGGAGGTCAGATAGGCAGTCGCTTCATGTAAAATACTGGTACTCAGCTGCATCCGGTTAGACGGGAAGCTGACCCCAGCATAGTTGGGAAAAAGGCTAGGCAGATGATGTATTAGCTAAAAAACTCTCTCACTCTATTCATTGTTTTAGCCGATAGACGTTGAGTAGTGATCCGTGTGGTGTCGGACCTAAAGAATAGCACCATCCCATTTCTTCCCGTGGGTGTCGTAAAAGGCGCCTAAGGGATTTACTAGAGAATGCCCAGCAGTGTTCTCTATGCATTGTACCACCATACTGCGATCGCCAATCCGCCTGCCATGAGTGGCAATTATGGCTACTTCCAGGAGTCTTCCGGCTGAAAAGATGATGATGATGAGATGTTTAGTGCTAGAAGTAGGCCTCCCAGAAGCATCGCCACTTCGACTCGATTTGTGCTTCTTACATTCAGCGGATTCTTGCAACCAAATAAAACGCACTTCAATTTCCTACATACAAAGTGTCAACGTTATCCACAGCGCCATTGCATTTCATCACCACAGCGTTATTGGATTTGCTTCTATCCGCTTGTACCTCCAATTCTGTGCCATTTTGATCCCGCTTTCCACCGATGATGCGCAATCTCGTTCGGCATGACTGTGACAACTAACCAATGTAAGTCATGTACCTTCACACAGATGTAAGAATCGCGTGGCAGGGTTTTATCGCGCTCGGTTTTCTACTCTCGGTGTTGCACCGAGCATTAAAGCCTCGTATCCACTAGGCAACAATTGACGCGCAACACGTGACGCTCAACATGTACGGCAACGTTGCACAACAGCGCGCGACGTTGCCAGCTGACGCGCAACATGACGCGCGGCTTGTTGTTTGTTTAGAGAGCATCGTTAAGTTGAGCATCAGTTGTTATCGAGTAGAGACGTGACCCGCAACAATGTTTTTGATGTGTTTTTCGATAAAATTATAACCACTGCCGCTGAATCTCAACACTAGTTCCTCTGGCGACATGTTGTCGAAGACTGACGGTAAACAGACAAGTTCTGCGCTGAAATTCAATTCAACATATTTTGCAACATGTTGTGCAACATGTCGTGTGCCAAATATTGTCTCGTGGAAACGCGGCTTAAGAATCCAAGAGAGTACATGTCAGCACGTCGAAAGAACATACTGTTCGACTTTCGACTCTCGGCGTTTAACAGAACGTTGGAAATCCGGTGCGCTAAAAAATGCCGCCACCATATTATCACGTCCGTGCGACGACTAACTCAAAATCCTCAAATAATATACCTAGATAGTACTAACAATTTAAATTTCCATCATTTGTCTTCCAAAGAATGTGCATACGTCTTTTATGATTTCTGCCATTCTGCCTTAATCCCAAGCACGTGATATCAACTATCGGATTACTTATAAACCAGCCTATTCATGATATCAAACGATAATGCGTCTAACTTTTGATCTACTGGGTCAACATTTAAAATTCTGTAGACACAAATTAGTTACCCACATTATTTACTTAAACCTATGATAAGTAAAAGTTAACTACATTTACAAGTATCGACTTATAATCTTATACCTTTAAACGAGCAATTCTTATATATATATATATAATCTGAATCTCGGAAACGGCTCCAACGATTTTCATGAAATTTAGTATACAAGGGGTTTCAGGGGCAATAAGTCGATCTAGCTAGGATTCATTTTTATAAAATGTCGTTTTATTCGTGTTTTCAATGACCAACTTTATCGATAATCAACTTGAACATACACTTATTATTTTAAACACAAATTACCAAAAAATACCGAGCAAAGCTCGGTCAACCAGATATTAAATCTTTAAACGAGCAATTCTTGTATATATATATATATATAATCTGAATCTCGGAAACGGCTCCAACGATTTTCATGAAATTTAGTATACAGGGGGTTTCGGGTGCGATAAATGGATCTAGCTAAAATTCATTTTTATAAAATGTCGTTTTATTCGTATTTTCAATGACCAACTTTATCGATAATCAACTTGAACATAAACTTATTATTTTAATCACAATTTACCAAAAAATACCGAGCAAAGCTCGGTCATCCAGATATTGTTACATAAACCTCGTTGGTAACATACGTTACTCCTCAGTATGAGTTCCCGGGTTCGATACCCGGGTCGGGCAATCCCGCCGCGATATCAGATAACTGGCGCAATGTGGGTGTACGCACGGTGACGAATCAAACTATACATTTTCAGTATAAGCTGACTTCCCACGGTACCAAAATCCGAATACAATGCGATGTATAGCTTGATATGTAACAGTGTACCTACCCTCTAACGTATCTATTTAAAAAAGACGTGAATGTTACGTTATTTAAATATGTACCTTACTCAGGTAAATAAATGCGTTATAAGTGTAAGTAGTAGTACCTTATCATTATTTACACGGGCACCATGTACCTATCTGATACGTTCGCTGCATGATAAGTACCTAAGTAGCGGCGTGGAAGTTTCTTTTTTAATCTTATTGTTTATCATCTGCGGTTAACGCATATACAATCATTTGTGTTGCGTGTGTGTGCATTGTTAGGGTGCCTTCCCATATAGCAATATGGGAAATCGGTCGTCCAAATTGTTTGAAATTTCGAAAAAAGTCAAAGTCTTCTTGATTTATTTATTTCAAATGACTTCCAAAAGGTACATTCGTTTGGAGAAGAATTGACAAGAAAGTCCATCGTTACTCCTTGAAAATGTTTTATAATATTACGAGTAGTATACATTAATATAGAATAAAATGTGAAGAAAGCAAATATTTAAAATAATCTTTGCCATGAGACTGATAAAGGCTCCCACAGACAGGCGCGATGCGAATCTTCTAGAACAATTTCTATGTAATTTTCTAGATTTGTGCCCGGTTGATGGCAATAGGCCCGCCCCCTATAACATGGAACTTAAACATAAATGGTGAAATGTTTGTCTACTATGGAAAGAAAGAAAAATGTGTTTATTGGCATTACATCATCTATATATTAATACGTGAAGCGAAAACTTTGGATCCCTTTTTACGAAAATTGGGCGGACGGAGGAGTATGAAATTTCGCATACTTATAGTTTATACAGAGAAGAAGTGACGAATGCTAATATTTTTTTAAATTATACGTAAAAATACATTATTTTCAATAAATAACACGTTACACACACTACTATTCATTACCGTGTATTTAATAGACACATGCACAAATCGGGTATATATTTGTTTTTGGTATAATTTGTCTATAGCCTTACTGAATGTCAAATAAATTATGGATTACGAAAGTTTATTGTCGAAATCTGTGGTCCAATCGAGAATATCTGTCTTTAATATTTTGTGTCTATAGTCTTGCTGAATATGTCAAATACCTATAACCATAAGTAATAAATATGACAACATGAAGTAAATGCTGTTCTGTCACCTATTAAAACTGTAATCTTATGTAATACTTTGAAATAATCTATATAATGTATTAATACGTGAAGTAAAAACTTTGCACATCGTTGTACGAACATTGTGCGAACGGCGGTGTATGAAATTTGGCATATTTAAAGTTTATTTGGAGAAATAGTGCTGAATACTAATATTTGTATATATTAACGAATAATGGTCGAGTTTCGACCTCTGGGCGACCACTAGTCTATATATTAATACGTGAAGCGAAAACTTTGGATCCCTTTTTACGAAAATTGGGCGGACGGAGGAGTATGAAATTTCGCACACTTATAGTTTATACAGAGAAGAAGTGACGAATACTAATATTTTTTTAAATTATGCGTAATACATTATTTTCAATAAATAACACGTTACACACACTACTGTTCATTACCGTGTATCTAATACACACATGCATAGATATTCTTTTGTTTAGGTCCAAATCTGTCTTTATTATTTTGTGCAGTGTTACCAACACCCAGAAATATTTACCCCTAAAGCTTAAGTTAAAAATCCCTAAAATTGCTAATTATTAAAAAAATCCGCTACAAAAATATATTAAAAATAACCAACGAATGTTCAGTAATCATAGACCGGCACACAGTAGTAATATTTGTCTATATTTATTACGCGACATTTGTTAATCATTCACTCTGCATTCTTAGTATCGAGGAACCGTACTAGAAGTCGCTAATACTTTTATTGTAAGCAAAAACACAATGAGACATGTAAGATGGCAAAAAATCCCTAAGAATACCCCCAAAAATGGAACGCCCCTAAAAAATCTCAACCCCCCCCCCCCCCCAATTTACCCCCTTAATTTGGGAAAACCCCTAAGTTGGTAAGCCTGATTTTGTGTCTATAGGCTTACTGAATGTCAAGTTTTCTGGTTTTATGGGGAGTGTCAAGTATGGCATTAGTAAGTTTCCCATACAAAACTTAGTGTCGTGTGCAAACTGTAGAGGTTGTATGCCTCACGATTGTAAAGTTCGATTCAAACTTAATGGCGGCTGTGAAGTGCGCTTTTGGCGTCGCAGTACCTCGCCTCTCACCCCTGATGACACCGGAAATTGTTACTGCGCAGCCACTCGCCTCGTGTTCAGAGCCGCCATTAAGTTTGAATCGTACTATACAGGCTGGTCTTAGATTGTACAGGCTGGTTATAATTATGACATTTAGAACTGTCATAATTAATTAAAAATAATAGTGAAAATTCTATAAAAACAGAGCTTTCTGTGATAATTCATTTCATATCCAGTAGTTAAGAAGTATTAAGAAAATAAAGAAGAGAGTCCTGAAGAAGAATTCTTTACTCATTACATTACACCTACGTCCTGGTCCTGGCCATCACCATCCCGCCAGCGAACCCTCTCCACAGTAGTACAGCGTCAACAATTTGTCTATAGTGTCACTGAATGTCAAATATAACCATATTAATTTTTTTATTTATTATTATATTTGTTTTTCATTTAATATTGTATTTCTATTCAAATGAAATACGGTCGAATTTCGACCAATGGGCGATCACTAGTTAAAATAAAACTATAAAAAAGCAGAAAAACAAAACAATGATAGTAATGCCAAAAGAGCCTCAGCTCAGCATAATGTCAGATGATAAAATAAGGTGTGCCACCTGACGCTTGTTTTCAGCTGCAACCCACGAGTGCCATAGGTACGCAAGAGTAATAAATACAAAGAGTGTGTCCGTAATAATAAATAAAGTAAAAAATCAAATAAGTTATTGTGACGTACCTACATGTGTGTGAATGTGTGTTGTCTGTGATTAATAAAATATCTAATATGGGTATCGAGTACCTACAGCTCTGCCCAATCGATCAGGGGTTACAGGCGTTTTTCTCATGCCCTTAACCTACTTATACGTGGGTCTGTCTTCTTCTATTTTCTTGGCATAATTTCATCAGTTACTCATTCTGTCTAGTTTACTCGACCTCTTTTCATAAAGGTGAAGGAGGATGTAAAATGTTAATGTTCTGAGTAGGTCTCATCATCATCTAAAGAGGCTACAGAAATAATGATGTGCTCGCACATAGTTGTCTATGTTGTCCGACGACCCCCAAATCCTTATTACGGTATGAACATGCCATGGGCACAGTTACAACTAAAGTAAAATATTGATCCTGCAACCACTTAATGACCTAATAATGTGCTTTTTTTACATTAATGAACTATTAAAAATATTGTATTTGTGCTTCTATTGTTGCTCGCTTTTTGTTAGATGAACGAGCCTCTTGACGACGTCTCTAACAATTGGTCGCAATAATTAATATAAGTACGCCAATCGAACGGCTTAAGTTAGAACTGTCACCAACCGCTCGCGAATTGATTGCAGTAACTAAGCTAATGGAGCAAATAGCCATGACACGCAACTCAGCGTATTTGGTTAATTTAGGACGAAGCCTGAACTGACTAGGTTTGATCCATAAGGTGACGGACGGAAAAAATAGCACCCATTTCTTCCCGTAGGTATCGTAAAAGGTGACTAAGGGACTTACTATAGAATAGGCAGCAGCGTACTCTATGCATTCTCCCAACACACTGCGATCGCCAACCAGCCTGCCAAGCGTGGTGATCATGGCAAACCCCCTCCAGCTTTGAACGTTTTTTGGCCGAAATTATGATGACGAGGTTAGGACTGTGTCCAACTCCAAACGCGTTGTCACTAACTACACCCCAAATTAGTCACAGTTACTTGGCTCTTTAGAATTTCTAGAAGACAAAATTGCAATTATTTAATAATCACAAAAGGAGGAATTAGAGTAGTTTAATTTATTAAAAGTTAATCCCAACTTCGCCGATAGGTTCGCCGTACATTTCATTATCCCGGTATCCGGAGATGTATTACATATTTGAATAGAGCTCGTTTCCTTTATACCTTTCGGGTACCTATTCATGTAAATCTATCGAAGCGATGAAGAGTGCAGGCATCTGAATGAAATAACTTCTGTAGTTCGGAACAAATTATAAGCTAGTGCTGTACCTGTACGAACTTCATAAATCTATACTAATATTATAAAGCTGAAGAGTTTGTTTGTTTATTTAGTTGAACGCGCTAATCTCAGGAACGACTGGTTCGAATTGAAAAATGATTTTAGTAAATAATTAGATCATATAACATCACGCTAGGACTCTTAGGAACCGAGCAAAAGAAAAAGTCACGAATACGAAGACTCCGCACGGGCAGACTATTCGATGCTACGGGGAAGTTCCGGGGTGCAAGAACTTTAACGCAGACGAAGTCGCGGGCAAAAGCTAGTACAGAGTATATAATTATGTTAGTGGATTTTATTGTGATGACATTTTTTAATCACTCAAGGATGTTCTACGTACGGTGAAGAGCGCGCGGTCTGTCACTGCTGTCAGATTGTATGGCAGCTCATTGAGGCTCGGAACATTTCTATGAAAACTGTTGACTCTAAAGTCGCGTTGCGCCTGTCTGCGATAGCCTTCTTGTACTTTGAAGTGACTCGAAGACCAAACATTTTAATTATGAATTAGTTGATTATCAGTTCAGTGGTAAGATGCACGACTGTGGTAATAAAACTAGTATAAGCTGACCTTCAATTCTATTGAATAAGAGATATTATGCTAGGCCAGTTCAAGGTTGAAATGTTCCTACTATACCTCATCATCATCATCATTACAGCCGTAAGACATCCACTGCTGAACATGAGCCTCAGCATGGATGGGGGGGGGGGTTGTCATAATCGCCACGCTTGGCAGGCAGGTTGCCCATCGCAGTATGGTGGTAAGATGCATAGAGAACGCTGCTGCCCATTCTCCATAAGTCCCTTAGTCGCCTTCTACGACAACCATGGGAAGAAGCCTCAAAGAGATGACAGCAGCAGTGTAGGGGTCTACTAGGACCGATGCCTGCCGGGGTCGCGTGATTGTTCGAAAGAGATACCGTGACCCTGGCACATGGGCAACTGATGGAACACGGGTGGGTTTTAGTCAATAAAAGTCTGACACGCCCTCGCGCTCCGCCCAGAGCGGGAGAAGTCATTTGATGATTTCCAATCCTGAAAAAAAAAAACTGTTGGAAGAAATGGAATGATGCTATTCTTTACGTCCGGCATGCACCACACGGAACATCTACTATCGCCGCAGAACTGTGTGAACAAGACCTAATGTAATGCTATAAATAATCGTGAAGTGTGAGCGAGATGCGAATACTAATATAACCAATAGGTCTCAATTTATCGAAAATGTTATTTTTAAACCCCGACGGAAACTTGTTCGTTCAACGTTTGTTTCTATATGTGTTTGCAGCATCGTAGTTCCCAAACGACTGCACCGATTTTGATTATTTATAAATTATAACCAATGACGAATAAGAGGGATAGGGAGCTTCGCGTCGCTCGATACGGTATTATTTTTTGTGGATTTTTTGCTTTTTTCCGATACCTTCTTTTTACCTATCAATTACCTACTTAGGATTAAGAATTACTGGAATTTTTTTGAGTAATAACGTGACTATGTATGTACAAATAAATCAAAATAAATAAAACGATTCCTTTTAAATATAAAAAACAGTGCTTGTTCTATATTCCGGCTATTTTACAAACAATATAATTTGTAAAAAAATAGAATAAAGACCTAATAAATCTAAATACCTAATACATAATAGGAGTGAAAACAGACGAGGCCCTGCAAATAATGAATGTAGCTACATATTTTAGAAAGGATAACTGCTACTAATAACTTCCTATTTTCATTACTAGCCATCCACCGACATGACGTTGATTTGAACAAAGTTTTACATACAACTTAAATTCAACACATTTTTTTTTGAGGTTTCTAATTTTTGTCAGTTTAAAAAATAGTTGTTGATATTACCTGTTTTTGATTTGTTGGATAGTTGACTAAAATCAGTCAGCCGTTTGAAGATTGACGATTTTTTCTAGTTGATGGATGATCTGATTAAGTTGAAATTTACTACCTATTCTGTTATTTCGATGATATTAAAACTTAGTAACCTTGAATTCTGTCTTAGTAACTAGGGGGGTTGAGTTATTCGCGTCCGTAGGAACTACCTAACCACTACCCTACACGTGTCCCCTGGGTGGTGCTAAATGAATAACAACGCCGGGTCTCGGGCGGCGGTGAATTAACCCGACTAAGCCAGCCTAACCAGCTTGGTCTAACAGTGAGAGTAGGAAATGACTCCCACAAACCGCAACCCTGTGACGCTGCCTGCAGGATCGGTAGTCTTGACTTACTTGCCCGGACTATGAAGAAGACAACTTCTATAAAAAATCACCCTAAGTTTACGGTGAGATTCGTGCCAAGGGACTGCATGGCTGGTGGAAGACCAGTCGCAAACGATCCACATCGACGGACCTGGCAAACGTCGTTGTATTAGCCTTCTAGGGAGAATAGGCGTCACCTTCCTAGCGACCTGTTATATCGGCCTTACTCGTGGGAATAAAATGAACCATTTAAATACAAAAAAAACCAACAAACCCAACCAAACCCTCAAAAACCGACCAACCCTAACAGCATGATCCAACAAACTTTGCATGAAAGCATGTTTACTCGGAACAGAAGCAACTCGACATCGTCTCAGCCAACAAAGCTTAATGACTATAACTACAGTCAACAAAACAAGGAGAAAGACAATCTGGAATTACAGACCGAAAACAGCACGAGACTATCTGCCAGCGACAACATAATCTCAGACCATCAAGAATGGCAAGGGATGAAATTCCCACCAGGAGAATGAAAAGGAAAGAAACAAGTCCAACTCACAACGACGGGAATTAAAAAACAGAAAATATCCCCAGATTTTGTGATCCCTACACGCAATAGTTTTGAACTACTTGATATAGAGCCTACGAATAAAACCAACAATACAGATAAAGTATATGTACCAAAGCCAGAACCCATCTTTGTTACTGGCGTAATTAATGTAAATTCTCTTAAGGATGTACTGAACAAATTCGTAAAAAGCGATCTTTACCTCATGCATGACCACACTTAGATTTGGACACGTTATAAAAATTATGCCTAAGGACATCCAGTCATACAAAACGTTTCGAGAGAACTTTATTGCCAATAATATCTCACACTGTACTTACCAGCTTAAAAGCGAGAGAGCATACAGAGTAGTACTACGCGGACACCATGCATCAGAAAATACCACAGAAATTTCAAAGAATTGTATGAAATAATAATATTCCACAACTATCACACAAGCCATCTAGTCCCAAGCTAAGCAGAGCTTGTGTTATGGGTACTAGACAACTGATAAACATACTTATATATTTCTAAATACATACATTATTATAAATTAATTACACCCAGACACAGAACAAATGATCGTGCTCATCACACAAACATTTGTCTTGGGTGGGAATCGAACCCACGACCTCCGGCATAGCAGTCAGGGTTACTAACTGCTAGACCAACAGGCCTGTCAAGTTCAAGAAATTGGACATAAAGTGAGACAAATAGTCAATATCAGACATCGAGCTACAAAGGAACCGTTGCCTGTATTTTATGTCGATTTAGAACCAAAGCCAAACAACAAAGCCATGTTCGATGTGAAATACTTGAATAACATGAAGATTACTTTTGAAGGCCCTTATAAGAAAAAGGAAATCATTCAATGCAAGAGATGTCAGAGATTTGGGCATTCCAAGAACCAATGTTTTAGGCCCTATCGCTATGTTAAATGCGGTAGCGCTCACCCTACAACAACATGTACTAAAATACCAGACACTGAGGCTAACTGAACTGAATGAAAAACACCCCGCTAGCTACAAAGAATGCAAAGTGTACAAACAGTATAGAGAAAGAATTCTTAAAATAGACTCTAAGTCAAAAGAAAAACCAATGCCTAACAATATAGAGACCTGAAACCCGGCTTCCCACCCGGGTTCTAAGTTTAACCGCACAGGTAATCAAAACTTAACTGAAACCTATTCAGAAGCAACGAAAACCAAAGGATAATATAATCAACAAGACACAAAGAAGGACTTGGCCGACACACACAGTGCACAACTAATCACCCAACTGGGAACAGCCATGGAGGAACAGCAGTAATAATTAAAAGCAATATTAAACACTACCCTATAGGGGAATACCGAACAGAAAAAATACAAGCAACATCTATTAAACTTGTAGACAGCAAACTAGGAACTGTATTCTCCGCTGTGTATTGTCCTCCAAAACATACTATTTCTGCCAACGACTTTGAAAAATATTTTTCTACACTGGGTAACAGATTCATATGTGCTGGCGACTGGAATTCTAAACATTCAAATTGGGGATCTAGACTGACTAATACTAGAGGAAGACAACTTTGTAAAGCCACAGAAGAAATGAAGTTAGAATGTCATTCCGGCAGAGAACCTATCTATTGGCCTACCGACAGACAAAGAATCCCAGACTTATTGGACTTTTTTATTGTTAAGAACATAGATAGTAACTATTTAAACATAGAACCACGAATAGATCTCACATCTGACCATACTCCAGTTATACTGCATGTTAGTACAACAGTTAATCTGGTAGCACCGCCCCTAAGAATACACAACTTGAACACTACAGACTGGACAATCTATAAAATATAATCACGACAGAAACAGAACTAAAAACCAAAATTAATACAATGGAAGAACTTGAAAGGCAACTGGAACAACTTAATATGACTATCCACATTGCTGCCAATTCTGCAACTCCAAAAAGGACAGGTAAAGGACAACCTCTGAAACATAACTCATATCCAAAGGATATTAAAGAGAAAATACAAGAGCGCCGTCGTTTGAGAAAAATCTGGCATACTACAGGATATCCAAGTGATAAAACTGCATTCAATAATTTCTCAAATGAACTCGAAGCTGTTATCAGCACCATAGAAAATGATAATATTCAACACTATCTCTCAAATCTAGATCCAACGAGAGACACAAACTACTCACTGTGGAAGGCTACCAAGAATCTAAAGCGCCCGAGAATCCACATATCACCTATCAATGATGAAAAAGGAGGATGGGCTAGATCACATAAAGAAAAGGCAACAATCTTTGCGGAACATCTGAAAACAGTTTTCCAACCACTCCCTGAAAACAATCCCGAACAAACTATGTTAATCAAGGAATACCTTGAATCAGCGAATCAAATGTCTCTTCCACTAAAAAGTACCAGGCCAAAAGAAATTGTGAAAGAAATAAGGAACCTCAAGGAAGGTAAAGCGCCCGGCTATGACCTTATTGATGCCACATTGCTTAAAAACCTGCCTCGTAAAGGTGTAATGAAATTAGTTCATATCTTTAATGCCAGCTTAAGACTTGAACATTTCCCTGGGCAATGGAAAATTGCACATGTAGTTATGGTACCAAAACCCCGGTAAACCCCCACACGAAGCTACTTCATACAGACCTATCAGCCTGCTACCAGTGATTGACAAACTGTTTGAGAGGATATTGCTTAACAGGATGAAAGAACATCTAAGTACAGTATTACCCAACCACCAATTTGGTTTCCGGAAAAAACACGGGACAATTGAACAGGTACACCGTATGGTTGACATCATTAGCAGATGCCTTGAAAACAAATTATATTGCTCTGCAATCTTTTTGGATATCAGCCAAGCGTTTGATAAGGTATGGCATGATGACTCCTGTTCAAGCTAAAGAAACATCTCCCACATTGTCTATTCCGAATACTTAAATCCTACTTAGATAAAAGATGCTACCAAGTGAAGTACAGCGATGATCTCTCAGAAGTACACGAAATAAAATCAGGTGTCCCTCAGGGCAGTATCTTGGGCCCTATACTATACCTCATTTTTACAGCAGATATCCCAACAACTGACTACGCCACGACTGTGACATACGCTGATGACACGGCGCTACTGTCGGCTCATAGCAACCCAGAAACGGTATCATCACAGTGCAAAACCACCTGACAGAAGTTGAGAAGTGGCTGAAGCGTTGGAGAATAAAAGCCAACGAGAGCAAATCGGTACATGTAACATTTACACTTAGAAGAGAAATATGTCCACCGGTAACGCTAAACTGCAAAGTTATTCCTCAAGATAATAACGCAAAATACTTGGGCATGCACCTAGACAGGAAACTTACATGGCAAAAACATATTTGGACAAAACGCAAACAACTAGATGGAAAACTGCGGTCACTGCGGTTATTGGGACGCCAATCACAACTAAATCCTAACAGCAAGACGCTAGTGTACAAAACTACCATAAAACCAATCTGGACTTACGGAATACAACTGTGGGGAACGGCCAGCAACAGTAATATCCTGGAGAGATTCCAGACCAAAGCTCTGAGAACAATGTTTGGCATCCTTCATTGCATAAGTAATACCTCGACCTCGGCCTAAAAACAGTTCGGCAGGAAATAGCTCAAAACAGCCTGAAATACCAGTAGAAACTGACCGTCCATGTAAACAACCTGGCACACGCTCTGAGTGGAGAAGGCGCTCTTCAGCATACCCGGCTAAAAAGAAGTGACATACCAAGCCTACATAAAAGATTTACTACTTGACATCAAAAGAGTCGTGTGAAAAGAATTTACATAGGTACAAGTATGGCTCTTGAGGAAAACATAAACTGAGAAATCAAACAAAGAAGTGGCTTATTGTTGGAAAACAGATTGCCATGAAGAAGAAATATAAAAAAAAAGTAACTTTGTGTCTCTCGGTCCCATTATCTGTTACCTTTCACACTTGTAAGTATTGACTTAGATGAATTAATCTGACACAGGCACTACTGAGCACATTTGGGGCAGCCGTGAGGCACACAATAGAATTGTAAGTTTTCCCTGTTTTGGGTTTCTGAGTGAATATTGTGTGCCTTAACTTGGGTCAAATAAGTCTTTCTCTCTTTCGGCATAGGATTTTTTTTTTCAGGATGGGAGATCATCAAATAACTTCTCCCGCTATGGGCGGAGCGGGAGGGTGTGTCAGACTTTTACTGACTAAAACCCACCCGTGTTCCATCAGTTGCCCATGTGCCAGGGTCACGGTATCTCTTTCGAACAATCACGCGACCCCGGCAGGCATCGGTCCTAGTAGACCCCTACACTGCTGCTGACATCTCTTTGAGGCGCGCGTGGAACACTACGCGCCGTCGACCCGAGCCTAGTCCTTACCGGGCGGCGAGCTACCCATTGCTCGCCACCTACGGTGGCCGGGAGTCCGCTATGGACTCCCGACGCCCGGGGCGTCTCCTCTTGCGGCGGCTAGGGACGTGAGGGCGCAGAGACTGCCACTCCCTCACGCGCCCCGCCTCCTCCTTCGCGAGCATTACTGCTTCGCAGAAGGAGGTGACGGCTTCCCATTCCCTCTCGCTCCGTACCATGGCTCGCACCAGGGCCGGACGCGAGAGGTCGCCGCCGCCGATCGCCTCCACAAGGACACGGCGGTGCTCCGCCCAGGCAGGGCACACGTCCACCGTATGCTCCACCGTGTCCTCCAGACGATCCTCGCAATGGAAATACCCGGACGTATCCTCCCGCTTTATCCTGAACAGGAACCCACCGCAGGTTCTCACCGGGCATGGGTGCTTACCCATGCCCGGTGAGAACCTGCGTCAGGCGGAAGGTGAGGACGCCGTGACGCCTCTCTATCCACTCCTCAAAGAGGGGACTTACCGCCGCAATTGTGGCGTGCCCAGCGCTGGGTTGCGACAATCGTACCCGCCATGTCGCCATGAGATCACACCGGAGCTCTGTCCGCCGTGCCGCGATTTGTCGCGGCAGCGGAGTTTCGCCCCGGCGTTTCGCCTCCGCACGCCACTCCCACATGTGCGCGAGGACCTTCGCCTCCAGATCGCATGGCGGTTCTCCGGCAAGGAGGCTCGCCGCCTCACACGAGATCGTGCGGTATCCTCGGATTAACCGGATGGCCATGACCCTCTGGGCCGCACTCAACCGGCGCGCTGGGCGCAGCCTCAATGAGGGCGCCCACACCGGTGCCCCGTAGAGGTTCGGCATAGGATGCTTTTCATTTCGGGAGTATGTTCGAACCGAAGGCAAAAGCTAGTATTAAATATAAGCAACTGTGCAATATAATATGGGGATACGAACCCGATGTTTTCTCTGCACTATGAGTACCTTGTGAGTGGCAGATCATCATGCACAGTTGCACAAACATCTGGTTCGTTGAAACCATTCATTATAAGTGCAGCAATGAGAAACCGGTGAACTTTTATTCAGGAAATCAGGATTTTCCACAGTAATAGGTAAGAAGCAGTTTCTCTCATAAACATGGAAGCCGGTAACGTTTTTGTATTCTATTATGTTGAAATAGTAAAATTATATTTGTTTTTATAACTACTTGGACTGCACTTCTCCCACGATGTCGTCCGCGTGAATTTCGTACTATCCCCTACGAACTGCAACACACCCTCCATCCTCTTTACGGAGGGATGTTTCTTTTTTAAATAATCTATACAATCTTTATAATTTAACTATAAGACTATCTGTGCCAAGTTTCAATTTTCTAAACCAAAGGTAAGCTTTAAAATCGACGTTCGTTTTTGAAGACTATTTCGCTAAACCAATTTTCAAATTAGGTAATCGAAACATCAGTAAAATAATCCCCTAAAATCTTGATTAGGTACCTCTTTGTCGGTGTCTTAATTTAAGGCCTTATTTTTGGTCAATATGGACCTAAACTAAGGTAGTAATTAATATTGTTAACAAGATTATTAATGCTGCGTTTCATTATAATTGGTAATTATTTGTTCGAGCCGTTTGAGGTTACTTCCGAGACATTGCTAAGCGGCTGGTCGACTCTTCACGTAACCACGGGGTTGGCCTATTTTTGGGCAACGAATCAGAATTGCCATACAACGTGGCAATACTGCCAGCCTTTTAGGCACCTTTCCTGTTGACAACATACATATCATAATCAGCCTATACCGTTTCCACTGCTGGGACTCAGGCTTCCTCTCGGAGGAGAGTCTCCTACGAGAGGAGGCCTGTTGACAACGATGCAGACGAATTTTAAGATGCTTTATTTTTTATACATGTATATTCTTTTTTCTTTATGACTCATCGTTCAAATTGCTTTATTTTTCTTTTTTAATTGATAAAATAGGAAGTAGTTTCCATAAACTGTTAAAAACTTTATTTTTATAATTGTATATACATGTGTAATGATGAATAATGAATTCGTTGTATTAAACTTTTTGGAATATACATATAACACAAAATTTAAATGTATGATCATATTAATACTATCGATTAAGATTAATATTCTTTCAACTACAATGTTAGGTACTATGTAACATGTATAAGCTGTTGACAGCTAATCCGTTAATTTACGAAGTTAGCATTTCGATTACCGGCTAAGTTTTAAGATATTTTGACATTTTTAATGGACTCATGAACTTCGTTAACTTGACAGAAGTCCATTAATCGTTAATTAAGTACCTACCTAACTATAATTTGTTGAAAGCACACTGCACGGTCCGCGCTGTACCGCGGGAGTGACGTTCTGAACATTACTTTGATTTTAATTCGAATTCTAAATAATTGTTATTACTAACTTCAATGCCTTTCGCGTCCGTCTTTTGGTCTTTTACAAATTTTTCAAGTCATGTCAAAACCACCTTAGCTCACACATACCTACATTTTATTATAAGTACCTACACACTTTGTCTCCTAAAAGTAGTTACTGACTTTACCACAGAATAACAGAAACCTCAACAATAGTAGTAGTAGTCACCTAATTCCAATAGGTAAAGCAACAAACCATAGTAACCATCAATAGGTACATACTCGTATATTATACATAACATATTATGAGCGGTTTTCACCATCATTGAAAGAATTTATATTGTAATCTTGAACTTGGTGTAAGTTCAAGATTATTATATAAATTCTCAATAAAAGTGTTATAATAATCATCGTAATGTTAAACTTAGGTATACCTATTATAATAATCGTACTGTTAAAGTTATACCTATTATAATAAAGTAATCTTAATGCTTTTTACTTTCCTTTTTTTTTGCTGTTCCGTTTGGTAAAGAATAGCACCATCCCATTTCTTCCCGTGGGTGTCGTAATAAGCGACTAAGGTACTGACTAGAGAATGAGCAGCAGCGTTCTCTATGCATTTTGCCACCATACTGCGATCACCAAACCGCCTGCCAAGCGCGGCGATTATGACAAACCATCCCAAATGGGGGGAGGCCTGTGCTCAGCAGTGGGAACATAAAAGGTTAATTTTGTTATAACAATGAAATGTTGAAATGGAAATGTTGAAACAATTATTAGGTAAGTATCTAGAATTTAATGTATCACCATTTTGTGGTGTAGATATTTATGAGTAATTTATATGCCTAATTAAAAATAAAGCAGGGTAAAATATGATTTCCACATTTGGGCATATTTTTTCCTTGCCAAAAGATGACGAGAACAAAAAAGGTTTAATGACTTCATATTTTAAACTAACAGTATTCTCCTATATCATCTAGGTAGGTACATACAATCTACCTATTTATTTACTTCTCGCACACAAAAAGGTACAAAGGCCTTAGGCATTCTCTGCCAGTCAACTAAGGGTGGTGAAGAGATGGCAGGTGCTTTGTTTGAGAGGAACAAACCTGTATTTAAAAAAAAAACATGGTATGTCCGTAATTAACTTACGGACATACCATACATACCTTCTCACGAACTTTAAAATATTGTGACGAGATTTTTTCATTGGTTCTTCCACGCACTGCTTCGCGCCACCTAGATTTGAAATTCGAACACTGTGATTTTTCGACGCGTTGAAATTCTTTCACGCTGCACTCTGTTGGATTCTCAATACTCGGTTTGAAACCGAAAATTAAAAAAAGTGTTTGTATAAATACGGGTTAGGTATAAGTACCGGTTTTTTGTTACGTTCGTGTGAATGTAGACTAATATGCGCGGCCCGATTTATTTTAAATGCAGCATTAATCTTGTTAACAATATTAATTACTGGCCTGCCTTAATTTAGGTCCATATTGACCAAAAATGAGGTCTTAAATTAAGGCACCGGCAAAGAGGTACCTAATCAAGATTTTAGGGGATTATTTTACTGATTGCTTCGATTACTTCATTTGAAAATTGGTTTAGGGAAATGATGATGGAATATTTGCGCCGTTTGACGTTTTCCGCTCCTGCAGCTGCCGCTCCAGCACAGCCCACCGTGCTGAGAAGATGGAATGGCGCAAGGGTGTCGACACATGTTGCATCCCACACCAAAGAACGACCTAACTTTCAAGGCATTATGGTAATTCCACCTGGTCTCTTCCTATATGACACGATGCGTTGAATGTAGTGGTTTTTTATAACCTAGAGTAATTTATACACAAAAGTTGAAGATGGTGTAATCATGGTTATACCCAAAAGAAAATTTACAGATACTACTTATACCTACTTATCAATTTTCTTTTGGGAGTTTGTTTCTCTATAACTGCGCGGGAGGTTCTGAAATGGGAACCATAATACCAAATCTTTTGATCATCTACTATGTTACTTCACAAGAATTTGCCAAGTCAATGCCATTTCAAATTAAATTAAAATATTAATCAATTTGTAGATACATTTATTTAGAAAGAAACATTTACCAGCGAACAAAAATAATAGGTAAGTACTACACAACAAAGAAACAACGTCACTGAAGGTTAAAAGAGTCACGAAGAATCTTCACTCTATTGGATGATAGCATAGCTCTTGAATTTTCCATTTTAACGTCGCCTGCAACGTGATTTAGTAACCTTCCGATGGAGTCGGATACAGGCGATCATGGTCCTTAATGGCTGGCGTTTCGAGGCCGTCGCGTCCCCTCGTGTCCCAATTATCCAGTTCATGCACTTGCTCCCCGATCCGCTTTAACGTTAGGGTAACCACCGATCTGGATTTGTCGAAACATGTCTTCCGGCCGCATAGATCCGCAGGCAAACCAAGGCAACCCACATAGCCCGAGGAATTACCAAACGGGCAGGGCACATTGCTCGCAGAACAACTGCCGATGGGGCCGAAAGGTTCTGAAGTAGCGACCGCGTACCGGAAGGCGTAGAGTTGGAAGGCCCCCCACAAGGCGGAAAGTAAGTAAAGACCACAGGAATCTGCTGGACGCGGCAAACACAGAACCGGTAGAAGTGGCGGGGCTTGGAGGAGGCTTATGTCTAGCAGAATTTCAGCTCAAATAATCATGATATCCGGCCTTGTTATTAGCCCTGTTAGCCCAGGGGGCCGATTCTACTAACAAAATTCTGCAAAAATCGCAATAGCACCGCGACTGGATCACGACTTTTAAGGGTTTTCTCATTCCACTAATGACCAACGCTCCAACTGCGGCTACGTTTTAGTGTACGCCAACGATCGATCGAAACAATGTAAAAATCTATTCTGCTAACAAAGTCGTACATGAGCGTGACGTTTAGTCATATTCTGCTATTATTTTGACACTCGTTAGAATCGAATCAACGCTAAATTTCGGCAGTTCATCTGTCAAAATTAGCGCTTGAACATAAGTCAGTAAAATGCAACTTTTATCCCATCGATCTAGGATTGCTTTCGTTTTTATTCCTAAAAATATAATGTTTTATACAGATTTCGTTCAACTTGCCCATGTGGGTGATGTTGGAAAGGTTAGACGAAGAAATTTTACGTCAAGAGTATGCAATAATGCTTTGCCCCTTACGGATCGTCAGTGCGTTACGACATACCAATTCTCCAGAGACCTCATGAGAGAGCTTCGATTGACAAGATCAGTGACCACACATGCCCTTCAATCTTCATTCTTACGGTATTGATACGGAAAAAGGTAACATAGTTACAGTGTGTTACTACGTGATATTCTCTATTGACTCAATCTTGGATGCACCGGCTTTTTATGTACCTGAGTTCGTACCAAACACTTATAGACCAGCCGCAATGTAAATGCAGTGTCAAAACTTTTAATTTCTTGAGTTTTAGTAATAAACTAGCTACTGTCCACGACTTCATCCGCGTCTAATTTTTGCTCCTCTGACCCTTCCCGTCGCACCGCATTGCCTGTCAGTTTTCGGCCATTTTTCGTTGCTGCTCCGCTCCTTTCGATCATAGCCTTCCTCAATAAATAGGCTACCCAATACAAAAAGAATTGTTCAATTCGGACCAGTCGTTCCTGAGATTACCGCATTCAACCAAATAAACCAACTCTACAGCTTTATAATATTAGTATAGTAGATAGGTATAATGGAATATCAGGTATTTGGTAATTTAAAAAAAACACAAATTAACAGACTGCCCTTGTAACATATTGCGCCTATGTATTTGCAAGGCTAAGTTACGGCATAATAATGAGGGGAAACAGTACAGATGCACCAACTTTGTTTACTGTTTAAAAGATATTTTTCCAAATCATAGTAAATATACAACAGATAAATAGCTGCAAACCCCATTTTATAAAGCTAAATATTTTAACTCAGTCACTATACTCGAAATATGCAAATTTGCACATAAACACCAAGAATTTTACAATAAACGACAAGACATACAAACAAGACACACATTCTGATACAAAACATGACTAAACCTACCTACATCCCATGTAAAAAAAACATTCAACAAGCCCTCTGGTAATATCAATAAATGTATACAAGAATTTACCCGAATCAATTAGTAATGAAAATAAACTCCATCTATTCACTAACAAATAAAAAAATCTATTAATAAGTAAATGTTATATCAGTATTAGCAAACATTTAAGTGAATCCCTGAAACGTAGTTAAAATACCCAAAGCATGTTTTTTATTTATTTTGATTTTAGAATAAGTCCTATTCTACGTACTATATTTCTTTTGATGTGCCCAACAGGGTCCCACGATTATAACTAAATCCAATGTTTAGCACACAAGCATATACATTGTAGAATGCAATAAAGTATTGAGTATTGTAATGGTTCATGAAATCAAAAACAAATAATGCAACAAAGCATTTTTATTACTATATCAATTTTAACGTCAGACCACTTGAGAAGTAGGTAGATACTTAGTATTTCGTCTAAAATAGTAGGGTCGTTTCACCACTCATGTTGATAACGTGTGCCAGATAGAAATACATAATATATTAATATTGCATGCTCAACATTGTAAGTGCACAACAGCCAACAGTCAGCAGAATGTCTGCCTGTATCGACCACAAGCAACTCTTGAGTCAGAAGTTGATATTTGGGTGTACCTAAGTTAATGTTCCTGAAAAATATATATTGTATTTATGTTAGAAGGGGCTAACTAATATTATTATTTTTCTCATTGGTGTGCAAAAAAATGCAAAATTATGTCTTTCCCCGCAGAGTCAACAGGTACAGTATGTGTTTGTTTTGCAGATTGCCATGGAATGTAAATATCCCTGTATCCAGATTTCCATATTGAATAAACAGTTTAAACTCTTTCTTGCATCATCAATACACACTTTCCTCAAACTGCATCTAGATGGTTTTACTGAAGAAAGGGAAACTTTCATAAGTTATTTCAAATCTGGAACAGTCTCGGGCAACATCTTCACACATTGTGTTGAAATCTTACTTAACAGTTAACAGCACATTATTTTGTATTAAATGCTGTACCATCTTCAAGATTCCATTTTCATTATAATCCTTCAAGTACACACATGAAAACTGAAATATCAATTTCATACAATTAGAAAGAAACGGATTAACTACCCTCTCACAGAGAGGAGGCCTGTATCCCAGCAGTGGGAACATTATAAGCTGCGTATATATGTATGTTAAGAGGAATAAGAGTATTAACTAAAGCAATTAAAACTCTTTGAACTAAGGTTGAACTTTTAATCCTATTCACTAACTTGACAGTCCAATGCAAAATAATGATACCATTCTAAAACTAATAGTGTCGGGGTAGTGAACGATTTCGAATAAAGAATGAATGATAAAAATGGTTTAAATTAAATAAAACTTTAAAAAATAGTTTTTAGGTGTGGATTATAAGAATAATTAATAATTTTTAATAACAGTTATTTCCTTTTTTATTTTCTTCTGATAGAAACAAAACTAAATATAAAAATCATGTCATTTTGCTTATTTTTTTACTATAGTCATTTTATTTCCTCTGACAGCCATAGACTATGTATATATCGATATAGTACACATCTTGTTTTAAGACAAGTTATTAAATTTAAATTACAAAGTTTGCATGTAAGTACATTATTTCAAGTTCATTCAATTTCGTTCATTCTTGCACCACCTCACTATCTTTTTTTTGTCAAAACCTGGTATCCCTCCAATTGTCAAGTTAGTAAATAGGATTAAAAGTCCAACCTTAAATTAAATGTGTTGACAGTTGACACTTGTCATTCAGCTATGTCAGATAGTGATGCGATTCGATTTTGTTTAACTCGTTACTCAAGTTACTAAAGGCTCGAAATCATTTTGTTTATTTATTTTCTCACACGTTGTCAGTTGATGTAGTCTTGTTTAGATAAGTATCACGGAGTCTTCAACTACATCAATTCATAATTCAATATTACTAATATCGTGTAACTGTCAAAATAATGTGATGTAATGAATCAGGGATGTTATAAATAAGAGTGATTATGTTTTGCATTATTCTGTAAGTATTAGTCAGTTGATAACGTGTAATTTGTCATCGTATCGTCATTATTTATCAGATTGACAGTGGAATGTGAGAAAGAGAAAATGCTCCCCGCACAGCAAGAGTCGATTGTAGCCCCAATATCGATTGGATGCCACATTTTGAATTTTGCTATGATTATTTTCTTTTAAGTTATTATTTAATGTCTCGTTTTTAACTAACAAAGCTGCTGGAAACCTCCCTAAAGGGAGGTACCTACTCTCGATTCAAGTGGAATTAAATTGAGAAAATCAGTGCTTGACGAATACTAGTAATAGCAACATCACTAGCTAAACCGACAAGCCACCAAAAACTTCAATCCGTTTCACGATAATTTTTAAACCACTTTAAGCGAGAGTAAGCGGACTTAAAAACGGGATTAAACACCTGCACCGTCAATAGTTTTTTTTTTTAAATCAATACAGATTTGGTTACTACCTCGAACTGTAATTAGGTACATATTTACAAAAAAAAAAAAATCATAACATCGTTAAAAACGGTTCAATAAATGATTTTGTAGGTAAAATACGATTAATAGAAGTTCCCTTCGAGTCTTTAACATAACCGAAAGGTTTAATTTCACAGCTTTAGCTAGTTAGGGACGTAGAACGAAACGTTCTTCTGAGTTTTTGCTAAATAATAAGTTAAAATGTTGTATTTTTGTAACAATAAAATATCAGTACAAAACTATAATTATGGTCTATTAGAAAATCCTTTATTGCCACTTATTCGTGTTTAGTGACATTTTTAGATTCAACTTTTTTCTTTGTGGTAACAATAAAACATACTATTTGGCATGTTGGTAACACAGGAAGCCCACTCGTATGTTCCCGTAACGATTCGGTTGCGATACGGCGTAAGTTTAGTTTCCCTTGTGCAGCTTAACAAATAGTAGAATGACTTTACAGGACATTACCGACCTGCGATCGAAATCTAACCGTTGTGAAAACACAATTGAACGTGTAACTTTGCAAATTAGTGGAATCGCCCCCCAGGTATGCATAGGCGTGCTATTATCCCGGCGATTTTCTTTAACGCTCTGATTTTCCATGGCTTTCATGTTGCCTACACATAAAATAAAAACCGTTAAGTAAATATATATTTTTTGAAAAAAACGAAGGATTTAAAGTAAAATGTCCGTACTAAATTTCGTTATGGTAACCGCGGCTTACTCGTCCCCATTGACGTCACGCGAATTTATTCATTAATATTTTACTGCATGTGCTAGGTATGTACCTCCTGGGGCTGGCGGTACTCGGCCATGTTATAAAAATATCGAGTCTAATAGGTACCGTGTCAACTAGACGAGTAGGTAAGTCACGTAGACACACATGGAAGCTTGACCTATTTCTAATAGACGCCATTTTTGTGAAATACACTTATAAAGTTCTTTATAAACATTTCATAAACGGTTGGAGACGTATAAACGTCAAAACAGACGCAATGATTAGGTACCTACTCTACTTATAACGTTTATAAAGGGCTATTCTTAACGTAGAACTTTGGTTGCCAACTTTTTTTGGGAAAAACAACGTATTTCAAATTCCTTGAAGAGAAAAAAAAATTGCTATGTATCAGATATTGCCAACTGTCAAAAGTAGTTTATGTGAAAATTCTTTCTCAATTTAAATGTATGTATTTTCTTTTTCGTCTCATCAGTATCGGCAAATAGGTCAGTAGATAAAACTACCGAAAAGTGTTTCGTTTTACACATTACCACAAAAAAGAATCGGCGACCTACAATAAAGGCGAATTCAGGAGGACTACATTGAAAATTCTATACAGATGTATTTAGCGTTCTTTCTGACTTTTTTCTTTGTACTCGTCGCTGAGATTACCTTCTACATACAAAGTTACAAACATTTAGGCTGTAAATTGGGGTTAGTCCCCGATTACCCCGATCTCCGAGGACCCCGTCCCGGAGAACCCCGAATACGATAAATATGATTACATTTCTTTTTTCTATTACTTTCCACTTGTACGGTCGACATAAAAAGTGCTTAAATGTATGTGTTTAAAATACACAAGACGAAAGTAGTTTACTTGAAATTTTGTGCAATGTCGAATCATAGTTTAATAGAGGTAATCAAAGTTTGAATAAAATATGAAATAAATATTACAATATTATCAGATCATACTTATCAAATATATTTTTAATAGTATTTTTGATTTACTGTATTGTAAAAAAATAATGTAAGTGAAACTGATTTTACATGTTAGAAGATTATTTTAGAGTTAACTATTTCATAAGCTACTATAATTAGGTACATATCAAAAATAATTCCTGAAAGTGAGAGTTTTCGCGAATTTTTAAATTATGTTAATGCTCCATGTAGAGTAGATATTTTGACTTTCTGTATTGAAAAAGAAACTATTTTGATAATAATTAAAACCTGTAATTGCGCTAGGAGACTCTATGTTGTATTCCCTAATTATAATATTTACCTTCACCGAGCAAGACTTTATAATTTTCTCCTGATTCTTAAAGTTAAGTTTTATCATTTTAGTAAGTAATAAAATTTTATTTAACATTTCATCTGCTGACGGTACTTTTAAGCGAAATTGACTGTTAATTGAGTTTATCTAGGTAAAAATAAATCGGGGTCCTCCGGGACGGGGTCTCGGGTATCGGGGTCCTCAGGGAATAACCCGTAAATTGTACCTCTTTATAATATTAAGTATAAATGTGTCACAAAATTATAAGCCTACCTGTTTTACAGAAATAATTAAATCAATTTGAATTCGAAAAGAAGGCCATCATCATCATCACCTTCTGCCTAGCCTTTTCCCAGTATACAGGATAAGTTTTTAACCAGTGCGCAAAGGGTCTCACCGGGTTTCCATATAAAATCTGCACTGGCGTCTTTTTAGGGTTCCGTTGCCAAATGGCAAAACACGGAACCCTTATAGATTCGTCATGTCTGTATGTCTGTCCGTGTATGTCACAGCCACTTTTCTCCGAAACTATAAGAGCTATGTTGTTGAAACTTGGTAAGTAGTTGTATTCTGTGAACCGCATTTAGATTTTCACACTAAAATAGAAAAAAAACAGTAAATTTTGGGGTTCCCCATACTTAGAACTAAAACGCAAAAATTTTTTTTTTCATCAAACCCATATGTGTGGGGTATCTATGGATAGGTCTTCAAAAATGGTATTGAGGTTTCTAACCATATAAACTTCCACCAAAAATTGGTTTGAACGAGATCCAGTAAGTAGTTTTTTTTTAATACGTCATAAATCGTAAACCGCAATTTACCTTTAATTCATTCAACTCAAATATAAAATTAAAAAAAAAAAACATTTAATGTCATAAACATAAATATTATGCATAAACCGAGGATACTTACATTTCTACGGAACCCTCGGTGTGCGAGTCCGACTCGCAGTTGTTGAAAAAAATTATGGGCCAATTATAAAACCCCTAGCTTCTTTAGTTTTTGAAAAATAAGAGTTGTAACCTCAAACTTGAATGTTTTTTTCTACGAAACTAACTTTTCTACGAATGTAAATGTATTAAGTAGCTTTTATGTCGCCTTAGTTTCATTTTAAAATATATTGTAGTTTCGTAGGAAAAATCATTCAAGTTTAGGGTTGCAACCCTTATTTTTCAAAAACTAAAGAAGCTAGGGGTTTAATAGTAGGCCCAAATTTTTTTTTCAACAATTAGCAACATAATTAAGCTACCAATGTCAAAAAAGACGCCTGTGCAGATTTCATATGGAAACCCGGTGAGACGTTTTTAACAAATTAAACTTAAACGAGTTATAATAACCATGCAATTTTTATTTTGATATATTTTAGTACAAAAAAATTGAGTTAGCGTTAACGAAAGATGTTTATTTTGAAACTGGTTTTTATGGTAAGTAGCGTGCGGTGCCAGCGCGGTGACGAAGATGAACGACCGAGCGTAGCTACAAGTACCTATCAGCTGTTCGGTCGGTCAAAAATAGTTGATATGTGTTCTATTACGAAAACTGAAACAAAAAAAAAATGCGCACTGGTTAAAAAAAACCTGTATGTATGGTTGGCTTCCAGACTACTCTAATGGAGCTGGATTTCAGTATTTTTCGTGGAATGGTTGGCTCTCTGACGCCACAACCCAGTTATCGGATAGCACGATACCCCTTGGTAAAATGAAAAGTCAATAGTGTTTGAAATTTAGTAAGTAGGAGATAGGTACCTATATATACGTAACAAAATTCTGGCACACGTCTTTACTAATCGGATTACAGGTGCATAGATAGGTACATAATTATAATCTCAGATAAAAATCAAAATAATTACTTCGTTAAAGATATTGATCCACTTGATAGCTAAGCTGATGATGACCTTCTGTGGTTGTAGGTATTCTAGTCAACCAATACAACGCGATAAAAAAGTGTTGATAATACATATAACGGCCATTTACTGTTATGTAACATTGTGTCTCTAGGTATGTTAGACAGGTTTTATGGACTCAGGTGTTGTTTTCACTTATTTATACGACAATAATAAACATCGGGTTTATCAAACGAATCATTCGTTTATTTTCAGGCGCTATTCAGGGGTCGGTAGTCATTTAACTATTTGTCTATACGATAGGGAAAGCAGTTTTATAACTCGCTTGTTTGATTTGTGTCCACTTTTTTACAAGTTACCCATAGGTTAATCTGCTAAACGAGTTTTAGCCTCCAATTAAAATATCATCATCAGCAACATAGGTATGCAGGCATATTGACAAGCAGGCATCTGTGAAGACTTTTAATTGAAGAAGAACCGGTGACACCAATAGGTTCTAGATCAGATAGCACTTCTAGCCAGCGGTTGGATCTTTGTGTGGAGATCGTCCGTCCCATATCCCCCATACCTTTGATAAACTTGCCTTATCTTAATGATAACAAATTTGTTTAGTTTTAAAATAAATATACCGGTTATACTATAACCCCACTTAACTATCGTAGTACTCCTTTCACAGGTGTGACGCGACAAAGCGTCGCGACATCGACAGTGCGACGCAACGGTGCAACGGGACAGCGCGTCCGGACCCAAAATAGAACAATTTTCTGAATTTCTTAAACGAGTGTCCGAAAAGTCAGCAGCCATGGGTACTGTAGTACCCAGAACTAACTTAACTAACTTTTACCCTCTTAATTTTTAGATTTAAATTCCTCAGTTATTTCAGTTTTTAACTGTATTTTTATTTTGATATACCTACAATTGTAATTTTCATTTTTCGAACTACGGATGTGGATGTGATCTGATTCGGATGTGGTCAACTGGCTACTACGCTTTGAAATGGGCAACTAACTAGCTTCCGACCGACCGACCTCTTACAAAACTCACAATTCAAAAGTGCCTGTAAAATTTGTTAAGGTAGGTATTTGAAATAAATTCTTTGAGTTTGCATTTGATGAAACATGCATGCATGAAATTCCGGTTCTGCAGGCGATACCATTTTTAGGCCACGGTCAAGCGATATTTTTTCGCATTACGTAGTACAGTAGACCCCCGGTAATCCGACAAACGTTTTGCAGGGCAGTGTCGGAATATCGAATTTGTCGGATTATAGAGAACTGCCTAAAAAAATCCGGAGTAAAGGGGTCTTCCCTTTACTCCGGATTTTTTTACAAAAGAGTACCTTGTAATCCGACAAATTACAGATCCATTTCCCTTTCAGTCATGCATTATGTACATTACCAAAATCTGTCAAAAAAAATATTCAATATTATTAGACAAGTCGGATTACATGGGGTGCCGGATTAGACAGGGGCCGGATTACCGGGGTCCACTGTATTAGGTAACTGATGAACTATCTAACTGAACTAACTGAACTGAGCTATCGAATTATTCATTTTTAAGCTATTGCATAGCTTCTATCGAGGGCCTTGAGCGCGGGGACCGAATCCAGAAATTCCGTAACGGAGGTGTGGCTTGAAGGCCGTGCATTATGCTTAGATCTACGCAACGGATTTTTTTAATAGATAGAACAATTCAAGAGGAAGGTTTATATGTATTTAACATGCATAATATAGTAAAGAAACGCTGATAATTTTAGGGGTTTCTAATGTGATGTCATAAATAAGCTCATTTTTTTACGCTTACATTGCGAACGCTGGCTGAACCCTACGAAATAGATCAAAATAATGAACTACAGTATTGTACAGTATTGTCCTTAGAAAGGTCTACAAAAAAGTCCGCGATGGTATATGTCTACCTCTTAGGGATAACCCACAATAACCATTTTTTCTTTTGCTTTTTACGAGAAATAAGGGCTTATTTACAAAGCGATTTTAACCAATACAGCATTAATTCTTATCCAATTAGGTACCTTAAATACATTGTGCATTTAATATAGATCAATATGATCATTACAGCATGTAATTTAAATGAAGATCTTAGAAGATATCAGAGATTTAAAAAGCGGGGGCAGTAACTTCTCATGTATTCAATAAAAGAAAAAAAAATGTTTTCTTATCGGTCAAATAAAAAATAAATAAATAATTATAATTGCATAAGTTGATAAAAAATGCTATGCAATAGCTTTACCGCGGCAGTCCCCGAGTGCCACACGTCATTTTTTTTTATATGATAGGGTTCAAGTGCAATGTGCGAAGTTCATAATCATCTAATCAATAAATAAAAAGCAAGCAGCGCCTTAGATTAAACTTTAGATGCTCATAATAATTTGATGTAAACGTGTATCTAACATGATGGTAGTAAGAAATCACCTGAAACTAAACGAGATTTCAGCAGAACAACATTCGCCAAAAATTCTAAGTATTTGTAGCTAAACTTGCACTTGCATTAAAGTAGTAGACTTTAGCTAGTTGCAAACTATCAGCGCCATCTAGTTAGTGTAATAAGAACAAAGTCGACCTAAGTTGTTGCACTAAAAGTTCGGCTATAGATGTACAGATAGTGCTGTTTACGATTTACAAAATGCTTTCCTTTTTTAATGTTACCAGTAAAACAAAACATTTTCCCAAATCAAAGAAAATATGGTACAAGGTACAAGCTTACAGCAGAATAATTGCGTAACGTAATAATAGTTCCAGTGACAATGGGGAAGATTTCATGGTCAGAGGGCGCCACGCGTATGATCTATTTACATTCTATGGTTCGGAGCGGTTCATACGAAATATTTTATTTACAATTTAAAATTTTATAAACCTGGGTATATGTAAATATAAATTTTATTTACGTTTAAAATTTACCCAGGTTACAAATATATTAGATATTACAGTTTGACTGACACCAAATATTTTTGATGGTTCGAAATTACAATATTAACGTCTCAATTTCATTAATTTTAATAGAAACTGGTCTTCCACACTTAAAGATATCACATTTCCTGATTTATAACACAGATTATAGGCCATAGGGCATAAAGTATCCAAACCAAATTTAAATTTTTTGTACGTTTCAAGTCCAGTATAAAATTTTACTGATGTGTCATCAAAAAGTAGTTCCTCTGTAGCAAATAATCTCAACAGAACAGAGGTTTGTGTCGATTTATTGTTAACTAGCTTTTGCCCGCGGCTTCGCCCGCGTAGATGTCGGAAATTATCGCAAGAGGACGTATTACCGCGGTAAGAATGTATTAATCCATGTTATACATACATAAAATTACGCCTTTTTCCCATGGGGGTAGGCAGAAACTACGGAACGCCACCTGCTACGGTCCTTACATATCATGTGTGTTTGATGTACTTAAAATAAAACGAATAGTATTCAGAGTAAGAAGACTGCGACATAGGGCTGGATTGAATTGAATATAAGTCTTCCTGGTTTTTCTTAACGCTCCTATTCTACCTATACAGACACTCAATTATTTACCAGACACCAAATTAAACATAGTTATAAGAATAGTACTTTGGCCAGTGGCATCGCCCGTATAGCTGTCGGAAAATATCACCCGGGAACGTACTACCGGGATAAAGTATCCTATATCGTAAGTATCCAGGATAACCAAAAATCCAAATCCATCCAAAAATCTAAACATCTAAGCCATATTTCACGGTCTCTTACTTGGAATAATACAATTAGGTTTATTTTGAGTACTTCGAACACACAAGATATTCGCATTTACTATGAAGTAATATGAATTACAATCCTACTAATCCTGCAATACCCGACCGCTACCAAGCGAGATGGCCGGACGTGGAACGGCCCGCTAGCCGCTCTGCGGCTATTTTATTATAATCTCTGATATCTTCTAAAATATTAATTTTAATGATATGCTGTAAAGGGCAATTTTGATCTACATGAAATGCACAATTTATTTAAGGTACTTAATTGGATAAGGATTAATGCTGTATTGCTTAAAATCGCATTCATAAATAAGCCATTATTTCTCGTGAAAGTAAAGGATAAAAATGGTTATTTTGGGTTATCCCTAAGAGTTAGACATATACCATCGCGGACTTTATTGTAGAACTTTTTAAGGTGTACAATACTGTAGTACATTATTTTGAGCTATTTCGAAGGGTTCGCAATGTAAACGCAAAAAAATGTGTTTATTTATGACATCACATTAGAAACCTCTAAAATTATCAGTGTTTCTTTACTATATTATCAATGTTATATACATATAAACCTTCCTGTTGAATCACTCTATTTATTAAAAAAAACCCGCATCAAAATCCGTTGCGTAGTTTTAAAGATATAAGCATACATAGGGACAGACAGACAGCGAAGTGACTTTATTTTATAATATGTAAAGATATTCTGAATTTTAGTATCGCTGTAACTTGCACACTGCTGTTCATTTATATTTGAAATTTCATTATCCAGAGTTCCGGTATCACTAAAACCTAAGAAGTTCGGTGCGAATAGTTGTTTTTTTAGGTTTCTGTTCCGTAGTCTCTCTTCTCTAGCAGCTGCGTTAGGCAGTAGCACCTTTGACCAAGGGAAAATAGATGGTATCGCATTCTTCCTCAAAATCCGGCGCTCTAAATTGAAACCTGCAATTTACGCAATCATGATACATACTTATGACATTCTTGAAAGATTTGAACAAAGACAAAATATAAGAATATACCTTCTCAGCTGTAGACGATTTCAAAGTTTTATAATCATTTTCTGTAAAATTATGTCCACATAATCGTAAATATGAAGATTGCGATTTCGCCAATTCTGACCGTTTTATTGCTTTAGCCCACAACCTTTTCCTATTTTTATCTTTTGGGAACAAATGATAACCATTTTCTTTGCATCCCGGCACTGCACACTTCGTCATTTTAATAGATTTAATATAAAAACGTGAAAAAGATTTAAAATATAACGATGCACAGATATGTATAGCGGATCATAGGAGTCGCGACACCTAGTGGGAAAAAATGGCAAAAATCTTCCCCATTGCTGGCCATATTCGAAATTGTGTAGATCAAAAAGGTCGGCCATAATCTTTTTTTATCATAGGAATTATTTGTTTGAGGCGTTTGTGGCTAAATAATAACAGCCGCACGGGTTGATTCATAACCTGCTTGCCAAGCTTGGTCCGGGGATGGGCGACGATTTTTACATACCAAGACCTACGTGCTTCAGAAAACACATCATGATGTTGGTCTGGGCTCCTAGTATTATAAATGATACTCTGTAGTCCCGGCTGGTCGTGTCGTGGGTCTTTGACAGCTAATAAGGGCTGGCAGAAGCCCGAAAGTCTTGCGTCGTCTGAGCCCTACCAAGAGGTATATTATTACTTATTATTATATTATTTCAGACAGTTGGTCGCTTCATGTAATGGGAGATTCATTTCGATGTACTTTTTTCTAAAGTAGAAACCTATTCTAATACTGGTATTCAGCTGAATTCGGTGTGACTGTGGGAAGCCGACCCCAACGTAGTTGGCAGACTGGAATTATTTGCTCCGAATAATAAATTTACAATTATAATTTTGTTTTATTACAACTGCAAATGATTGCAAACAATAATAAACTTTATAAATAAGTTTATAATAACATATAACATTTTCCACTAAAAATAATTAACCCTATCTGCAATAATTAGTTAGTAACAAGACGACATGACACCGACACTAATCGAGCGAAAAAAAAACACACGTCAATTCTACATTTGACATTTTATTTTGACATTCATTTAATTCATTATTTATTTACTATCTTCTGTTTTCACCTTTTCACCGTTGATAAACATGTTAAGTTCAATAAAATAAGTAAGTTATTGTTGATTTTTACTGTAAGAAATATTATTTAAGGCCATCGCCTTAACTGTCTAGAATACAAGCCCGACTCTAGTGTTTTTAGTAGAATGTCCCATGCTCTTACTTTAGTTTTGTTGATAATGTATTTTCAGAAATGCCTGCTACAAATATTGATTCCGGGTGGTCTTATGCAAGAGCCATAAAAAAAAAGGATCCTTTGGTTAAGCCCCAAACCATCCAGAGTGAAAAGATTTAGTAGCCCGCTTCAGAAACAAGCAGCGGCAACAGCAAGGCGGGATGTAGTAACAGCGACGCAATGCCGAGATGTAAGTGTAATAAACTATACATAAAAATATAAAATATTATGTGTATGAACACGTACATGTACACACCGTCACGACAACATTATCAAGCTTGTACATTTGTAGTCTTAAGCTGCCTATTATTCTATTCTATACAATGCAAGTTTATACTGGAGCATTGTTATTGTGTTTTTTTTTTCCAATATCTTGCATTCGGCTTCCTAAGCCTTCAGCAGATGCGTTCTGTGGTTGTTGGCGTTTCGAGTACGGTCCTCCAGTGAAGACCGTCCCTCTTCTTGTTGTTTGACCAGATCAAGCTATGTCCCATGTGTGCTGTCTTTTCAATCGACGGTGTTCCAGTGGGTTAGTCAGTACAGAGGCCAGGCTGTTAACGTGCTTTTCAATGCGGATTTTGTATAATTTTGTTCGGTGTTTAATCTCTTCCTTTACAGTATTAATTTTGAGGATGTCATGTAGCTCAGTCATTTTGGTAAACCACGGAGCATTTGTTATGTTTTTCAGAACTTTATTTTGGTATCTTTGCAGGATCTCTACATTGGAGTTTTTGGCTGTTCCCCAGAGTTCAATTCCATAGGTCCATACCGGCTTCAAGATAGCTTTATAGATGAGCATTTTGTTATCGAGAGACACTTGTGAATTTCTTCCTAGTAGCCATTTCAGTGATTGCAGGCGGTGATTTAGCTCATCTCGTTTTTTCTCGATATGTTGTCTCCAAGTTTGTTTTCTATCCAGGTGCATACCAAGGTATTTGGCTGTCTGATGTTGGGGCAATACATCGTTTCCGAGTTTAACTGGTGCACAATTTCCCTTTCGAAGAGTGAACGTTACATGTACTGACTTGCTGACATTTGCTTTGATACGCCATTTCTCCATCCATGTGTTAATTTTATCGAGGTGTACCTGCAGCATTTGCGATGCTTTAATTGGATCTTGGTTATTACAGAGGGCTGCGGTATCGTCAGCGAAAGTTGCGGAGAGGATATTTTCGGTATCGGGTAGGTCAGCTGTGTATATCAAATACAATACCGGGCCCAATACTGAACCCTGCGGCACTCCTGCTTTTATGTCATAGCAGTTGGAGTATGACTCGTTTATCTTAACTCTGAATATGCGGTTGTTTAAGTACGATTCCAAAAGCAGGTAAAGATTGTGTGGAAGATTACTTTTAAGCTTAAACAATAGTCCTGGGTGCCAGACTTTGTCAAAGGCTTGTTGCACATCCAAGAAGACCCCCGAGCAATATTCCTTATTCTCCATTGCATTTCTTATTTTGGTGACTACTCTATGAACTTGTTCTGTTGTGGAGTGTTTACTTCTAAATCCAAACTGGTGCTCTGGAATAAGTTTGTTTTCTTCTAGTATAAGATTTAATCTACGTGATAGTACTTTTTCAAATAGTTTTGAAATTACCGGTAGGAGGCTTATGGGTCTATATGATGATACAAGGTGTGGTGGTTTGCCCGGTTTTAGAATCATTATGATTTCTGAGACTTTCCATAATTTGGGGTAGTATGACAGCCTCAAGATACCATTAAACAGCTGCGTGAGGAATACTATCGCCTTTCTGGGTAATTGTTGAAGTACTTCCGCTGTTATTAAGCAAAATCCTGGAGCCTTTTTTCGGTCTAGTTTCCTTATCTCATGGGATATTTCTTTTGGTGAGCAACTTTTTAGTGGAGGGCTCAGCTGAAGATCCGATTTCAGGAAGCTGTTTATTTCGTCGTCAGTTTCGGCAACACTGTCATTTGGCGTGAAGACTGTACTAAGGAATTTTCCGAAGGCTTGACATCGTTCCTCATCTGTACTGGTCCAGGTACTATAACTGTAACGGATATTGGGCTGGCATAGGTGCTGCTTTGCTGGTTTTTACTGCATTCCAAAATGAGTATTCATTTTTTGCTGAGCTTGATAAGTTTTCTAGTTTATTTTTCAGGGTTTCAGCTTCAATGTTCTTTATGAATTGCTTCAATTCTGCGGCCACTTTATTCAGTGCCTTTTTGTCCATGGCATGTTGGCTGCTGTGCCATACCCTTCTGAGTCTTCTTTTTTCCAATACCTTTTCCTTGATTTCTCTAGGAATATCATTACTAGACGTTTTTTGCTTCGTGTCCGGTGTGCACTTCCATGCTGCCTGTTGAATGAGGTTAGTAATATATGTTGTGGCCGAGTCAATATCATCACATGCCTTCAGTGGTACTTTTAATTGGAGGTTTGCCTCGATATATGCTCTGAAAGCGTCCCAGTCTGTCCGCTTATTGTATAAACATTCCTTTTTTGGTGTTGTAATTATAGTTGCACTTATCGTTCCTATCACAGGTGTGTGATCAGAGCTACTATCTAGGCAGCTTTCAACTTTCAGGTACAAGTTTGAAAGACCCTTAAATATAAAGAAATCTAACAGATCTGGTTTTTTGTGTGGGTCTGTTGGCCAGTATGTTGGTTGTCCTGTGCTTAGAATTTGTAGCTTGTTTTTATCGATGCTAAGTTTTAGTTCTCTTCCTCTAGTGACGGTTAGGCGTGACCCCCAATGTACATTTTTTGCATTCCAGTCACCTCCAGCCAGGAACCTCTGACCAAGCGATTTGAAGTATTGTGTGAAGTTCAATAAAATAAGTAAGTTATTGTTGATTTTTACTGTAAGAAATATTATTTAAGGCCATCGCCTTAACTGTCTAGAATACAAGCCCGACTCTAGTGTTTTTAGTAGAATGTCCCATGCTCTTACTTTAGTTTTGTTGATAATTTTTTTTCAGAGATGCCTGCTACAAATATTGATTCCGGGCGGTCTTATGCATGGGCCATGATGAATGAGGATCCTTTGGTTAAGCCCCAAACCATCCAGAGTGAAAAGATTTAGTAGCCCGCTTCAGAAACAAGCAGCGGCAACAGCAAGGCGAGATGTAGTAACAGCGACGCAATGCCGAGACGTAAGTGTAATAAACTATACATAAAATATTATGTGTATGAACACGTACATGTACACACCGTCACGACAGCATTATCAAGCTTGTACATTTGTAGTCTTAAGCTGACTATTATTCTATTCTATACAATGCAAGTTTATACTGGAGCATTGTTATTGTGTGAACATAATTATGGCAACTATGAAACTAGTAAAATTGTTTGGGGAGGCCTAAAACCAGCAGAGGACATCTTTCAGCTGAAATAATGATGATGGAAACAATTATGAGAGTTGTGGTATGCCTCAGTTGGTGCGTTCTCACATTGTGGAGGAAGGGGGGCTTAGTAGCCGTCGTTTAGTCAAGGTGAATCAAAGAGTTACCTGAGATGAGTCTGCTCATCAGGGCTGTTGCTACCAAGCCTATGATGTAGCTGCCAACAAATAGGACGTTAAGACGTTGCCTAAGCTGCACCGAGGCTGGCCACAGTGTTGTTCTATGTTCTATGTTATGGGGTTTTGGTTTCCGCACTCAGTCCTTTGAGTGGACCATTGTGCGTGGGGCTTGGTGGCTGCGGTGTTTATTCCGACCAGCTCACCTCCCTCCAGAAATTGGTTACACAATGTCATATAGGAGACATCGTGGCTGAGGGTTGAAGGCCACAGCGGGAGACGAATGCCCATGTGTGCCCCCCCGTCGGACGGTCTGGAGACAAGCGGTCATGTTTCGCGGATGAAAGCTTATGCGTATCTGAGTTCCCGCCATAAGTGGCACAGGAGGACACCATGGAGGGAGATGGTAGCACAGCATACCTGGGCATTTTTAACATCAAAAAAAAAAGTATGGTATGCCTATGGCCCTGTGCCTAGTGCATGTGGTCTATGACTTTAACCCTTTATAAGGTAGATGCAATATACATGCCACCAGTAAAATTATTTGTATTATTCAACTGTATTGTTGAAAACGATTTTATTTTTAATTTTTTTGATAACATAATAGGTATTATAGATACATTTCCGCACATATTCCATCGAATTTCCAATTTGAAAAAATACTTAAAAATGTAATTATTAACATTCTAAGAATTTATTACTATACCATGTCTAGTTTTCTTTGCCTTAAAAAGGGTTAATCTAAGAAATTATATGAATTTGTCCTTTTGAAGACATGTGCATGAGAGAATCGACAGGGGTGTAAGAATTTGTGTGGGGTATCACAACTCTTTTTTGTTGTGACACCTACCCCATACCAATTTTTATACACCTACTTGTTATTTTTTAACACGCTTTTATTAGCTTGGTATGTAAAAATCAAAAATCAAAATATTTTTATTTCACACTAGCTTTTGCCAGCGGCTTCGCCCGCGTGGAGGTCGGAAATTATCCCGCGGGAACATACTACCGGGATAAAAAGTAGCCTATGTCCTTTCTCAGGCTCTAAACTATCTGTGTACCAAATTTCATTTAGATCGGTTCAGTAGTTTTAGCAGGAAAGCGAGGCAGACAGACAGACAGAGTTACTTTTGCATTTATAATATTAGTGTAGGTAGTGTAGATGTAGATAGAGACGTCAGAAGCTAGGTGCACGGTTCCAAATTGTTGAAAAGTTTTTGTTGTTGTTCCAAATTGTATCTATGTACCATAATCTTTGAATGCTTTTCTAATCAAAAAGTCTTTTGAATTGGTCAATAATGAATGTGTCTTTTACAGTAAAGTAGGTAATAGTCATATTTGAGCTCAAGATACATGTCTGTGACGGTTATAACATGCAGAGTACTTACGAAATAGAAAACAGAAACTGAATGAAATGGTTTTAATTTTACAGGGGAATAATGTGACTCCATGGCGTACACGCTCCACGGCGCTGCACGTGCCACGCGCTTTTTGAGATGTATGAATCAGAGTCGCCATCGCATCTGCTACTGCTTGCTACTTCCTCTGGAGCTGAGGCTGGTCCCGCTGTCATCGGCCCACCTCTGCAGCCAACCACTTGCCAGCCACTACAACGATTCCCATTACCGCAGCCGCAATCACCACCACCACCACATTCAATATCTAGTGCAATATGAGAGAGAAGAGGCAAAAGAGGTAACATATATTTCACCTACTATTAAATCAATGCTATTAGAGATAACTAACTGCTGCAGTCAAATAGCAAGAGTGGACATAATGACGATGCAATGTTAGAGTTGTTATTATCATCGGGAAGCACAGTAACAGTAACCAGTTGTGTTGGTAGAGTTTGAAGGAGGCCCATGACCACTAGTGGTATTTCGGTTGTTAAGCTACATAAAGGGTATAGCAGGTTAAGTATTGAAAATGTGCCCCCAGAGCCAAATGTAATGAATATGATATTGTTAAGTACGCTGCTCATTTGCATTACTATTTATGTAGTTTTTGACTGCCTAGCTCTAACTGTCATTGAGTAACCTTGGAAAATGTCCTAATAACAGACAATTTTTGAAACTTTTCGTTCTCTAAAACTAATAGAGCTAGGAATGTGATTCCAAAGCTAAACTGTAGACAACATTATGACAAATATTATGTATATCGATCTTACTTAGTTTGCTAAAAATAAATATTTTTTTTTTAATGAAATAATTTTTCTTTGGCTATTATTAGTAAGTTCTAACAGAGTGACCACTTTGAAAAAAATCTCAGAAATAGTAATTAGTATATTGATTTTACTGTTCCAAGTTTCATCGAAATCCCCCACCTGCAACATATTCAAAAAAAAAGAAAATGTTGCTCAGGTCCCTATTTGTGACACTACACATACAATTTTTAAATGATATGTTTAATAATAATAATAATACATAATCAGAAAAAGTTATTGTCCATCCCCTCTGCTAACCCCGTAAGAGTTTGGCGTACAGTTAAGTACGCAAATCCAATTCAAAGTATGCAGATCCATGTGTAGTTTTATTCAAGACCCTTAGTACAGACTGTGCCTGTATACTTCGTGGCACACTTATTTAACACCGATTGATATACCCTATGATGATGATGATATACCCTTCTCGCTCTTCCGCATTGGCGGGAGAACACACAAGAGCGAGAAGGGTATATCAAACAGTGTTCAAGATGTTTGCCGGGACCTATACAGTGTTACGTAAACGTTAAAAACGTAAGTACAGAAACGATAGATTTTCATTCACTTATAACTGTCTACAAAACATGTAAAATCTGTTTACGGATATTTTGCACTGTACACACTTCATGCATGTTATTTAAAAACGTATGTGGAAGCTTGGATTCCCTGTGTTCGATTCAAATGTTACCGCAAAGCGAGTTCAAACAAGCTTGTGAATAGCTTATAATACTTTATTTTTCTACAAAGTTGATGTTTTGCCTATTCGTTTTAAGTGTGTACAGTGCTAAATATCCGTAAACAGATTTGACATGTTTTATAGAGAGTTATAATCGAATGAAAAATCTATCGTTTCTATACTTACGTTTTTAACGTTTACGTAACACTGTATAGGTCCCGGCAAACATCTTGAACACTGTTTGATATACTCTTCTCGCTCTTATGTGTTCTCCCGCCTATGCGGAAGAGCGAGAAGGGTATATCAATCGGTGTTAAATAAGTGTACCACGAAGTATACAGGCACAGTCTGTACTAAGGGTCTTGAATAAAAATACACTTGGATCTGCATACTTTGAATGGGATTTACGTACTTAACTGTACGCCAAACTGTTACGGGGTTAGCAGAGTGGATGGAGAATATTTTTTTCTGATTATGTATTATTATTTCCTTTATTTAAATTTTTACAACATATAAATTACATTTTTAAATATTAAAATAACAAAAATCATAAAAACATTTAAAAATATAAAAAATAGTAGCCCACCGGTATCGGGAATAGGATCCAAGCTACCGGTGGTCAGGGCCGCTGAGAGAGGAACCTTCTCACTATACGTGCCGTGTCCAGTAATACCGCCTTCTGGATCAAGCGCTTGATCCAGCTGCCTAACGAGAGCCTCTTTAGGTGTTGGTCGAGGCTCTTGGCTATTATGCCATTGGCCGTCACGACTATCGGCACAATGACTGCTGTATCCACATCCCACATCTCGACAACCTCGCGAGCCAAGTCAAGATATTTGATCTGCTTATCTTGTTCGGCTTTCACGAGGTTCTCGTCATGCGGGACTGCTATATCAACAATCATTGTGCGACGCTCTGATCGATCTATCACCACTATGTCCGGCTTATTAGCGACAATAGTCCTATCAGTGATGATAGATCGATCCCAATACAATGTGATATTTCCATTTTGGAGAACTGGGTCGGGCACATACTTATAGTACGGTACTTCTGATTCCACAAGACTGTATTTCAGAGCAAGTTGCTGGTGGATAATCCTGGCTACAAGGTTGTGTCTATGCAAGTAGTCTCCGTTAGCCAGACGAGAACAACCAGAAATAATGTGTCGGATTGACTCCCCCGGACGGTGGCATGCCCGACAGATGTCAACCGTGCCATCCTTCACAATATATTTCCGGTAGTTGTTTGTCATCATAACTTCGTCCATAATTGCAAAGACAAAACCTTCGGTTTCTCCAAATAGATCTCCGAATCGTAACCAGGATACGGACGCTAAGAGGTCTACATCGGGTCCATGTAGGACCCGGTAAAAGCGTCCGTGGAGCTCCTTGCTTTGCCATACCTCCCTGCGGTCATTAGTATCTAATACTTTAGGTTTGCGCCAGTTCTCGTTAGCCAAGGAGAGCGGGGTGAAGCCCTTGTCCACTGAGACCATATCTCGGTGCATCCCCACATCGGCTTCAAGGAAGTATTCCCTGAGACTGCATATCTCACGGTTGTGCAGGGTCTTGGCATTTAAAAAACCTCGACCTCCGCACTTCCGCGGGATATACAGTCTCATCACCGAGGACCGTGGGTGATGCATCCGATTTATGGTCAGCAGTGTGCGGACCCGTCTATCCAGGGCGTCCAGCTCCGTCTGAGTCCATTTGAGTATGCCGAAAGAGTACATCAAAACTGGCATAACCCAACCGTTGAAGGCGCGCACCTTGTTTCCGCCTGATAAAAGACTATTTAGAACTTTATTCAGGCGGCCAAAGAAGCGCTCCCTCAACGATTGTTTCATGTCAGCAGTGTCGATGCCTAACGCTTCCGACATACCCAAATACTTGTATGTTTCGATTGAGGAGAGGGATCTTAGGTGTATGGAATCCGTGAGTTGGGTTCCCACGGATTCCACAATCTCCCCTCGCTTCACATGCATGACTGCAGATTTGTCCACACCAAATTCCATCCTGATGGCGCTACTGAAGGTTTCAGTTACTTTCAGTAGCTCCATCAGTTGCAGATTGTTGTGGGCAAAGAGTTTTAGGTCATCCATGTAGAGGAGGTGAGATATAACCTGACCACCTCTCCTCAATCGATAGCCTATACCTGAATCCTCCAGCAGTGTGCTAAGAGGATTCATGGCTAGGCAGAACCAAAGTGGACTCAAACTATCGCCCTGGAATATACCTCGCTCAATCCTTATCGGTTCGCTATTCCTCTGGATTTGTCGACATCCTGGATAGCGAAGGACCGTCCTCCACTGCCCCATACATGACATCAGGAAGGTGCACAGCGTTGTATCTACTTTGTACAACTCCAACACCCTCCTGAGCCATGTGTGTGGTACCGAGTCATAGGCCTTCTTATAGTCTATCCAGCATGTCGACAGATTCCTTCGGGAACGACGAACCTGTTGACTAATGGTCATATCGATTAGGAGCAGCTCCTTAGTACCGCGGGACCCGTTCCTACATCCATTTTGAGAGACAGACAAGATAGAGTTTGTGTCAATATGATTGTAAATTTTAGCTCTCAAAATGGATGTAAGAATTTTATAGACCGTCGGTAGACAAGTGATCGGTCTATAATTTTTGGGTTCCGCGGTGCTACCTGATTTATGGAGCAGGTGGGTTATCCCTGTTGTTAAGAACTGGGGCAACGACCCTGACTCTAAGGCTGACTGGAACTGAGATGCCAAGCGAGCGTGCGACTTTTGGATCCACTTGATCCAAAAGTTGTGCAGTCCGTCCGGCCCCGGAGATTTCCAGTTAGGCAACGGACGGACTGCACAAGCGACATCTTGGGGGCTGATGGTAATTGCCCCCATTTCTGGTATTTGTCCGCACGCTCGCTCGATCTGCCTAGTCCAGTCACCTTCGGTGTGATTGACAGGCACCGACCAGATGTTTCGCCAGAACGAAGACATGGCGTCATCATCCGGAAGGGGCATGTCAGCCACACCTTGGTCCGGTCGCTCCCAAGCTCTGTAAACCCACCTTTCATCGCTTTGGAATGTGCGATTCTGAGTGTACCGCTCCACCCTCCGCCGATACCGACGAATACGGTTTGCCCATGCACAGATCTTCTGCTTCAGGAAGTCGATGCGCTCTGTGACGCGGGGCAAATAATCTCGGGGACTAACATCAGTCCCGGAGAACGCCCGCTTCACAAAGCGCATCACTCGAGGGCGAGTATTGCCCTCCCTGAAGCAGATTAGCTTACCGATGAGTGCTCTAGCCTCACCGATACGACACTCAATCCTGCACTGCCAAGCTGGTACGGCTGGTTTTGGTCGTGTAGCTCTGTCACTGTTAGGAAACTTAACATGAGCTACACGACAAGCCGCTACAGCTGCGCAGTACAAGATCGAGTGGGTATCAACCAGGTCTTTGCTGCCGTCAAAATATGTTGACAGCTGTGAGTCTAGAGCACACACCAGCGCCTTGTTTTTCTTATGCATGGGCAAACGAGGTAAACGTGGTCTATGTTCAGGCGGAGTAGAGCGATACTCCCTGAAAGCATCCTCCAAAGCGCTCCTCAATCGTGCATTGCATTGGGTACTCACGGATATAGCCCCGTCATCATCCTCTCCACCAACACAGTTGGGTCGCGGTGAAACACTGGGTAAATTTTGCAGTTGCACCGCGACCAGTGGCGAAGCAGGCGTAACATGGCTATTCCGTGATTCAAGGCAAAGTCGATCAAGCACGGCGGCATCCAGCATATGATTACGCTGGATGACCCGTGCCTGATCCGATAATCGTTGCGACGACACGTTGACACCTGGTTCAAGCACCTGAAACAGAGAGAGCATCCGACCACGGTACGCAGTCAAGTTAGTTCCCCCCTCTGTAGCCCCATAGTATGCGCGCATGACATTTTCGTTGACCGCTTGTGTCCACTTCATGCGCTGCACACTTCCACCGGTAGCGGGGACCCTATCAGAAGCCGGTGGGCCTCGGAGTCCCAAGCTGGCCGGTGGTCGGCCTCGTCCGCGCCGACGTACTGGTGGTGGTGTCGTCGGCGGCGAGAAGTATTCGTCGCTCGAGCTCGACGCAACTGTAGAGGCTGGTGTCACTGGACTCACGTCTGGAGCAGGATCCGGCAACTGCGAGGCGGAGCTGAGCGACGAACCCGAAGATGTTAGGCGTGTGTTATGTAGAAAACGTGCCCGACTTCGCGTCAGCATCTCACAATTTCTCGTGTTATTTAATTTTTTCTTATATCCTGGTATAATGTTATCATTATAGCACCAATATCAGGTACTTCCTTGGTGTTGTAGAAACTTATAATAAAACATTTTTCCATGATTGGTGTTAAAAATTCTAGAAAAAATACACGGAGAAAAAATTTTTGCACCGTCAAGCTGACAGTTATATATTACAGTTACTGTATTATTATTATTTCCTTTATTATATTTAAATACATATTAATTACATTTTTAAATATTAAAATATATAAAAAAATATAAGAAAACATTTAAAAATATAAAAAATAGTAGCCCACCGGTATCGGGAACAGGGTCCAAGCTACCGGTGGTCAGGGCTGCTGAGAAAGGAACCTCCTAACAATACGCGCCGTGTCCAGGATGACTGCTTTCTGGATCAAGCCCTTGATCCAGCTGCCTAACGAGAGCCTCCTGAGATGTTGATTGAGGCTCTTGCCGATTATGCCATTGGCCGTAACGACTATCGGCACAATGACTGCTGTATCCACATCCCACATCTCGACAACCTCGCGAGCCAAGTCAAGATACTTCATCTGCTTATCTTGTTCAGCTTTCGCGAGGTTCTCGTCATGCGGGACTGCTATATCAACAATCATTGTGCGACGCTCTAATCGATCTATCACCACTATATCCGGCTTATTGGCAACAATAGTCCTATCAGTGACGATAGATCGATCCCAATACAACGTGATATTGCCATATTCGAGAACTGGGTCGGGCACATACCTATAGTATGGTACTTCTGATTCCACAAGGCCGTATTTCAGAGCAAGTTGCTGGTGGATAATCCTGGCTACAAGGTTGTGTCTATGCAAGTAGTCTCCGTTAGCCAGACGAGAACAGCCAGAAATAATGTGTCGGATTGATTCACCCGGACGGTGGCATGCCCGACAGATGTCAACCGTGCCATCCTTCACAATATATTTCCGGTAGTTGTTCGTCATCATAACTTCGTCCATAATCGCAAAGACAAAACCTTCGGTTTCTCCAAATAGGTTTCCGAATCGTAACCAGGATACGGACGCTAAGAAGTCTACATCGGGTCCATGTAGGACCCGGTAAAAGCGTCCGTGAAGCTCCTTGCTTTGCCATACCTCCCTGCGGTCATTAGTATCTAATACTTTAGGTTTGCGCCAGTTCTCGGTAGCCAAGGAGAGCGGGGTGAGGCTCTTGTCCACTGAGACCACATCTCGGTGCATCCCCACATCGGCTTCTAGGAAGTATTCCCTGAGACTGCATACCTCACGGTTGTGCAGGGTCTTAGCATTTAAAAATCCTCGACCTCCGCACTTCCGCGGGATATACAGTCTCATCACCGATGACCGTGGGTGATGCATTCGATATGCAGTCAGCAGCGTACGGACCCTCCTATCCATGGCGTCAAGTTCCGTTTGAGTCCATTTGAGTATGCCGAAAGAGTACATCAAAACCGGCATGACCCAACCGTTGAAGGCGCGCACCTTGTTTGCGCCTGATAAAAGACTTTTTAATACTTTATTCAAGCGGCCAAAGAAGCGCTCCCTCAACGATTGTTTCATGTCAGCAGTGTTGATGCCTAACGCTTCCGACATACCCAAATACTTGTATGTTTCGATTGAGGAAAGGGATCTTAGATGTATGGAATCCGAGAGTTGGGTTCCCACGGATTCCACAATCTCCCCTCGCTTTACATGCATGACCGCACATTTGTCGACACCAAATTCCATCCTGATGGCGCTACTGAAGGTTTCAGTTACTTTCAGTAGCTCCATCAGTTGCAAATTGCTGGGGGCAAAGAGTTTTAGGTCATCCATGTAGAGGAGGTGAGATATAACTTGACCACCTCTCCTCAATCGATAGCCTATACCTGAATCCTCCAGCAGTGTGCTAAGAGGATTCATGGCTAGGCAGAACCAAAGTGGACTCAAACTATCGCCCTGGAATATACCTCGCTCGATCCTTATCGGTTCGCTGTTCCTCTGGATATTTCGACATCCTGGATAGCGAAGGACTGTCTTCCACTGCCCCATACATGATATCAAGAAGGTGCGCAGCGTTGTATCTACTTTGTACAATTCCAGCACCCTCTTGAGCCAGGTATGTGGCACCGAGTCATAGGCCTTCTTATAGTCTATCCAGCATGTCGACAGATCCCTTCGGGAACGACGAACCTGTTGGCTAATGGTCATATCGATTAGGAGCAGCTCCTTAGTACCGCGGGACCCGTTCCTACATCCATTTTGAGAGACAGACAAGATCGAGTTTGTGTCAATATGATTGTAAATTTTAGCTCTCAAAATGGATGTAAGTACTTTATAGACCGTCGGTAGACAAGTGATAGGTCTATAATTTTTGGGTTCCGCGGTGCTACCTGATTTATGGAGTAGGTGGGTTATCCCTGTTGTTAAGAACTGGGGCAACGACCCTGACTCTAAGGCTGACTGGAACTGAGATGCCAAGCGAGCGTGCGACTTTTGGATCCACTTGATCCAAAAGTTGTGCAGTCCGTCCGGCCCTGGAGATTTCCAGTTAGGCAACGGACGGACTGCACAAGCGACATCTTGGGGGCTGATGGTAATTGCCCCCATTTCTGTTATTTGACCGCACGCTCGCTCGATCTCCCTAGTCCAATCACCTTCGGTGTGATTGACAGGCACCGACCAGATGTTTCGCCAGAACGAAGACATGGCGACATCATCCGGAAGGGGCGTGTCAGCCACACCTTGGTCCGGTCGCTCCCAAGCTCGGTAAACCCACCTTTCATCACTTTGGAATGTGTGATTCTGGGTGTACCGCTCCACCCTCCGCCGGTACCGACGAATACGGTTTGCCCATGCACAGATCTTCTGCTTCAGGAAGTCGATGCGCTCTGTGACGCGGGGCAAATAATCTCGAGGACTAACATCCGTCCCGGAGAACGCCCGCTTCACAAAGCGCATCACTCGAGGGCGAGTATTGCCCTCCCCGAAGCAGATTAGCTTACCGATGAGTGCTCTAGCCTCACCGATACGACGCTCAATCCTGCACTGCCAAGCTGGTACGGCTGGTTTTGGTCGTGTAGCTCTGTCACTATTAGGAAACTTAACACGAGCTACACGACAAGCCGCTACAGCTGCACAGTACAAGATCGAGTGGGTATCGGCCAGGTCTTTGCTGCCGTCAAAATATGTTGACAGTTGTGAGTCTAGAGCACACACCAGCGCCTTGTTTTTCTTATACATGGGCAAACGAGGTAAACGTGGTCTAAGTTCAGGAGGAGTAGAGCGATACTCCCGGAAAGCATCATCCAAAGCGCTCCTCAATCGTGCATTGCATTAGGTACTCACGGATATAGCCCCGTCATCATCCTCTTCACCAGCGCAGTTGGGTCGCGGTGAAACACTGGGTAAATTTTGCAGTTGTACCGCGACCAGTGGCGAAGCAGGCGTAACATGGCTATTCCGTGATTCGAGACAAAGTCGATCAAGCACGGTGGCATCCAGCATATGGTTACGCTGGATGACCCGTACCTGATCCGACAGTCGTTGCGATGATACGTTGACAGCGGGCTCAAGCACCTGGAACAGAGAGAGCATCCGACCACGGTACGCAGTCAAGTTAGTTCCCCCCTCTGTAGCCCTATAGTATGCGCGCATGACATTTTCATTCACAGCTTGTGTCCACTTCATGCGCCGCACACTTCCACCGGAAGCGGGGACCCTGTCAGAGGCCGGTGGGCCTCGGAGTCCCAAGCTGGCCGGTGGTCGGCCTCTTCCACGCCGACGTACTGGTGGTGGTGTCGTCGGCGGCGAGAAGTATTCGTCGCTCGAGCTCGACGCAACTGCAGCAGCCGGTGTCACTGGACTCACGTCTGGAGCAGGATCCGGCAACTGCGAGGCGGAGCTGAGCGACGAACCCGAAGATGTTGGTTGTGTGGTTTTAGTAAGTCGGGCCCGACTTCGCGTCAGCATCGTACTTTCAGTCGGTTTCTAGTCATAATATTCGCATGATTCTTTAGCATATTGTTGTTATATGTTGCCATTTTTGTTTTTCAATGATATTATGGTGGTATATTTATCAAAACATTGTTAAATCATTTACGTTTAAAAATTCTAGAAAATAAAAGCACGGACAAAAAATTTTTTTGACCGTCAGCTTGACAGTCGGGCCACAGATTATTATTATTATTATTATGTATCTTTGACATTCTCGGGACCCTGGGGTCCCGGACCTTTGGAAGGCGTACCAGGGGCCGAAGCCAACTCGCAGAGGCCCGTTAGAGGTTCTTAATGGAATGAGGCACCAAACCGTCGATTATCCCTGTTTGTACTACGCAAGTGCAGCCAAGGACAACCCACGGTTGGTGTAGAACTATTGCAGGATATGGAAATAAAGATATTGGGTTATGGGTTTGGGTGGCTAAGTGAACTGGTTTTCTCGAATTATGGAATGACTATGGCCCCTGCCTGACCAATGTTTTAAAAATACACAGATAAAATGGCAGGGGGTGACTTGCACACTCAATAATGGGCCTCCGTAAACGGTCGCTAGCACAAAGTGTCGTAGCGCCAAGGGGGCAACATGTCCTGAGGTGCTTTGAGGAGTGGAGCGGTATTCCACGGCTTTCAGAACAATCCCAGAGCCCGGAAGATGGTCAAGATCCCTACGAGCACTTACTGAAATACTTCCTTCCTCCGAGCACGTTTGCTCTTGCGAATCTCCACTCAAGCCGGCCAATAAAGGCAAGAATGAGGTGGGAGCTCTGTTCCTCGTCAGGGTTCACTCCAGCCGGCCAATAAAGGCAAGCCAGAGGTGAGGAACAAGACTTCTCCCGGGAGTTAGGGTCCGTGGGGTCGCTACTGCCCAACATGCTGCCCTGCGGTTTTTTGTATCTCTCTTGGTCTGGCTCCTCATCCTAGACCTGCTCCGGCAAAGCAAACTCTACCGGCACAGACCTAGAGTTCGGAGCGCGCAAGCCCCACCACGACGTCAACGTAGAGATACGGCGGTGGGGTTATTATTATTATTATTAAACATATCATTTAAAAATTGTATGTGTAGTGTCACAAATAGGGACCTGAGCAACATTTTCTTTTTTTTTTAATATGTTGCAGGTGGGGGATTTCGATGAAACTTGTAACAGTAAAATCAACACACTAAGTACTATTTCTGTTTTTTTTTTAAAGTGGTCACTCTGTTAGAACTTACTAATAATAGCCAAAAAAAAATTATTTCAGTTAAAAAAAATATTTATTTTTAGCAAACTAAGTAAGATCGATATACGTAATATTTGTCATAATGTTGTCTACAGTTTGCCTTTGGAATCACATTCCTAGCTCTATTAGTTTTAGAGAACGAAAAGTTTCAAAAATTGTCTGTTATTAGGACATTTTCCAAGGTTACTCAATGACAGTTAGAGCTAGGCAGTCAAAAACTACATAAATAGTAATGCAAATGAGCAGCGTACTTAACAATATCATATTTATTACATTTGGCTCTTGGGGGCACATTTTCAATACTTAACCTGCTATACCCTTTTAACTGTTGTTAACTAAATATGTAATCATATATATAATACATGTATATCTATGCAAAAAGTTGACGTCTCTTTTTTATCTGTCTGTGGACCGCATACTTTTAAACTATGCAATGGATTTTGATGCTGATGATGAATTAATGATTCATCAGGGAACTTATTCCAGAAGATTTATGTGTTATGTGTATATATAATATAAATCATTATCTTAGATATAATAAAGATTGTATCTATGTTCTAGGGCTCGCAAGTGGTACTAATGAGACCTTGGGCTCTATTCTCAGGGCCTAGCAAACTGTTATTAAGTAGGAGCGGGTTGTTAGTTACATAATAATATAATCATACTTATTATGAACTAGCTTTTGCCCGCGGCTTCGCCCGCGTGTATGTCGGAAATTATCGCAAGAGGACGTACTACCGCGGTAAGAATGTATTAATCCATGTTATACATACATAAAATTAAGCCTTTTTCCCATGGGGGTAGGCAGAAACTACGGAACGCCACCTGTTACGATCCTTACATATCTTGTGTGTTTGATGTACTTAAAATAAAACTAATAGTATTCAGAGTAAGAAGACTGCGACATAGGGCTGGATTGAATTGAATATAAGTCTTACTGATTTTTCTTAACGCTCCTATTCTACCTATCATCATCATCATCATCATTTCAGCCGTAAGACGTCCACTGCTGGACTTAGGCCTCCCCCAATTTGGGGGGCTTTGCCATAATTGCCACGCTTGGCAGGCGGGTTGGTGATCGCAGTATGGTGGTAAAATGCATAGAGAACGCTGCTGCCCATTCTCTAGTAAGGCCCTTAGTCGCCTTTTACGACACCCACGGGAAGAAATGGGGAATTCTACCTATACAGACACTCAATTATTTACCAGACACCAAATTAAACATAGTTATAAGAATAGTACTTTTGCCAGTGGCTTCGCCCGTATAGCTTTCGGAAAATATCACTCGGAAACCTACTACCGGGATAAAGTATCCTATGTATATGGTAAGTATCCAGGATAACCAAAAATCCAAATGCATCCAAAAATCTAAACATCTAAGCAATATTTCGCGGTCTCTTACTTGGAATAATACAATTAGGTTTATTTTGAGTACTTCGAACACACATGATATTCGCATTTACTATGAAGCCGCGGGAAGGCCCGCTAGCCGGTCTGCGGCGATTTTATTATAATCTCTGATATCTTCTAAAATATTAATTTTAATGATATGCTGTAAAGGGCAATTTTGATCTACATGAAATGCACAATTTATTTAAGGTACTTAATTGCATAAGGATTAATGCTGTATTGCTTAAAATCGCATTCATAAATAAGCCATTATTTCTCGTAAAAAGTAAAGGAAAAAAATGGTTATTATGGGTTATCCCTAAGAGTTAGACATATACCATCGCGGACTTTTTTGTAGAACTTTTTAAGGAGTACAATACTGTAGTACATTATTTTAAGCTATTTCGTAGGGTTCAGCCAGCGTTCGCAATGTAAGCGCAAAAAAATGTGTTTATTTATGACATCACATTAGAAACCTCTAAAATTATCAGCGTTTCTTTACTATATTATGCATGTTATATACATATAAACCTTCCTCTTGAATCACTCTGTCTATTAAAAAAACCTGTGCATCAAAATCCGTTGCGTAGTTTTAAAGATATAAGCATACATAGGGACAGACAGCCAGCGAAGTGACTTTATTTTATAATATGTAAAGATGACACAGTATGACATGTTACCTTAAAAATGATTTTATAAATTTTCATTTGTATGACCATGTAAGTATTCCCTATTTATTTTATAGTTTAATCCGTTATTACGTATGTTTGGTATTTGTAAAACCTTAAGGTCGGCACACATACATTCATTGTTGGGCTTGTGAGTAAGAAAATTTACGAATAAAATTAATATTATTATTTCAGTTCACTGTGTGATGCCTGTTGCTTTAGAGTGGGTGCTACAGCTAAAGAAGAGGAGACTAGCTACGTAGCAGCGCTGCTGTAGCCCTGCAGAAGCTGACTAGGACCCAGCGTGATTTTGCAGCAACTCTGCACTGCTTGCGGATAGTAATGACTCCATTACTATCCGCAAGCAGTGCAGCTCCGGTGTTGCAGGTTCTGCAGGTAATCTGCAGAAAAGTTACATAGCTAAACTTTTATTATTAATTCACTAGAAACCGACAGATTTTTGAGATGGGGCCGGTACCATAACCATTGTATGTTCATAGATCATGGTATGGTGATTTAGGATTGATTTGTAGGTGTCTAATACATTAGCTTATTATTAATGATAACTAAAACATACACTTTGTGGTGTGTAATATATACATGTATTACACACCACAAAGAAATAATAGCTTAACGATTTAAAAATTATGAATTTTTTTATTAAAATATAATTTATTATTTGAAATAGACATTTTAATATGAAGTTTTTGTATTATTTGGCGATGCCTGAGGGAGACCTATGCACAGCATAGCTACTATGAAAGTAAAAAGACCGTAGACATCCCAAAAGAGAACTGAATATAAACGCCCCCGCAGACCGGCGCGACGCGAGTTTACTAGATTTTTTCTAGGTCGCATTGTGCTTGTGTGTGGGAGCCTGAACTTATCAAACTCTGAGCGTCAAAGACAAGGATTTGAAAGGAAGCCAACGGATGACGTCATGAAACAAATAAGAAACAAACAAATCGTTTGGGACGTGTTGCATGAAGCAACACGCGCTTGACTTGTAGTTACCAAGTGTATGTACAAATACACTGTGAATACGTATGTGTGTATACGCAGGAGCTCTCGATACCGTCCGTGACAATGGCAAATTCAGGAGTTTATGTGTGTGTGCGTTATGTTCTGACGCTACTCGAGATCACGCACTCATTCACTGTGTTTACACAGCATCGCTTCGTGTAATATTTGTAGTGCCTAGGAAAGTAGATACCTTCGTGACGTTTGGTCCGAGTGAATGTCAGGGTGGCTGCTCATCACTCATATTACCTATTAATATCTGGATGACCGAGCTTTGCTCGGTATTTTTTGGTAAATTGTGTTTAAAATAATAAGTTTATGTTCAAGTTGATTATCGATAAAGTTGGTCATTGAAAACACGAATAAAACGACATTTTATAAAAATAAATCCTAGCTAGATCGATTTATCGCCCCCGAAAACTCCTGTATACAAAATTTCATGAAAATCGTTGGAGCCGTTTCTGAGATTCAGATTATATATATATATATATACATATATACAAGAATTGCTCGTTTAAAGGTATAAGATTTAAAAAAGTTTCTGAAAATTGCTACCTAATTGCTACTGTTTAGATCCTATATATCTTTAAATAATTTCTACCTATGTACTCACTTCTTTACTAATTAATAAACCATGTTTTGAAGTGACCTGCAGCCAACCAGACGTAAGGATTGGTTGTCACCTGCGTTTTACAAACTACAGGGATTTAAAGAAAGGTTCTTTAATCTTATAATTGCTAACTACCTACCTATCTATCAATCTGGATCCTGTATTTTCAAAATGAAAATAAATTTTACCAAACAAAGTTAAAAAGCCTTGGCGATGGCTGCAAAACGAAATAGCAAATAACGCGTATTGCCAACAGAACTAGTGACTAAAGAGCAGGCGCTACGTAATGGACTTTGTGGACTTAAATCTTTATTTAATGTATTAAACGAGCAATTCTTGTATATATATAAGGTGTATCTATTCATACACGAAATATTTTAAGGGGTACACCTGTAGGTGGTAAAGAAACTTTAGAAGCAAAAAGAAAATTATTATCTAAGCGTTTTTGAATTTTCGTAATTATTATAATTTTAAAACTACTTGAGACGTTTTGCATAAAACCTTTACTCCAAATTCTATGAATGGCCCGCCTGACGCTGCGATGGCGACGACCGGACGGCACGAGCATGGCCGCGGTGTCTCGGGCCGTAAAAAATAAGAAGGAGCCAATATTTCTTATGTGCGTCAAATAATTTATAAATATTAAATTTAAAAAAAAATATTTCGTGTATGAATAGATACACCTTATATATAATCTGAATCTCGGAAACGGTTCCAACGATTTTCATGAAATTTAGTATACAGGGGGTTTCGGGGGCGATAAATCATTTTTATAAAATGTCGTTTTATTCGTGTTTTCAATGACCAACTTTATCGATAATCAACTTGAACATATTTTATTTTTAACACAATTTACCAAAAAATACCGAGCATAGCTCGGCCATCCAGATATTCTTTATTTAATGTACTTAAAATATTTATATTCTGTGTATGTACAACGAAGGATAAAACGTTAAAGTTTATGTGGTGATGAGTTTTTTAAATCTTGTCCTTAGTCGTCGCTGACCACGCGAACATAGCAAAACAATACAGGTTGATTTGTAATTTTCACCAAACAAAATCTAGGGAAAAATAGGTACAAAGGATTCGAGAAAACCCAATTCGAGATTTTTGTGTATGTAGGTATTTTTTTATTCTTCTTTAGAGGTAACTGTCAAAGTTCTTTTACCTACATAGATAATTTTTGAAAATTGTTAGTAAACTTCTTCCTTTGACTTTTACTGGTTTATCTATAAACGGTGCTTAAATTTAAGGGACGTTCAAATGTGTGGTTAAGCTGTTGCCAATCGTGTGTGCGTTACGCCAGCGGAATGTTGTCACTTTTCAGGATTTCGGCTTGACATATAATTAGTACCCCATCTCGTGTAAATGTGCCCGTTTAGAATTTGTGCGTCCAGCCGATCCAAAGATATTCACGGAAAACAGATTCCGCTGGAGTAACGTTACTCCAGCGGCATGTTTTTTAACCAGTGGTCGTAGCTGAGTACAAACTAGCTACTTAGATAGACCAAATTTGTGCCTAATTGTGCCCTAAAAATAAAATTTGTCCGTCTTGAGGTTTCAGAGTTATTCAAGATGCTGCTGGGGTAACGTTTAGCGAATTGCTGTACCTCTCAAACGAAAGAAGGTTGGCACAATGTACAGTGCGGTCGCTTTTATACAGTCATTCGAATTTGTTCGGTTAATCGTGAAATTTCTTTTCCTATGATTTTCTTATATCTGCGTAGTGACAAGGATTTTTCAGCTGAAACTTTAAGGATAAACAATTGAATAAAGGTACTAATTATTTGTTGAATCATAATTACCGTCACTTAATAATAACTCATGTATTGGAGTGTTACATTTTAGCGTAGCCAGATTTTAATTGAAATGAAATAGCTCTCTGGGGAGTTAGAATAAAAACATCTAATTTAGCATGATGCTTCGAGTTCATAAAAGGTACAAAACACCATACTTGGTAAGTTTCTAGGGTTTCTCAGCGCAAGGATCGATTTTAGGGTTTTTGAAAAACAATTTCTTATTTTCCAATGGTGTCGATTATAGAAAAAATAAAATTGCACAGCATAAGCACAAATTAAGAACAACCGTCGTAAAAAAAATCGTAGTTTTATGTCACGCCGTTTGAGAGGTACAGCAATTCGCTAAACGTTACCCCAGCGGTGTCTTGAATAACTCTGAAACCTCAAGATGCATAAATTTAATTTTTTGGGCACAATTAGGCACAAATTTTATCTATCTAAGTAGCTAGTTTGTACTCAGCTACGACCACCGGTTAAAAACATGCCGCTGGGGTAACGTTACTCCAGCGGAATCTGTTTTTCGTGAATATCTTTGGATCGGCTGGATGCACAAATTCTAAATTTCGGGCACATTTACACGAGATTACTAATTATCGGTCAAGCGGAAATCCTGAAAAGCGACATTCCGCCGGCGTAACGCACACGCCAATCGTAGCGTTACTTTAAGCAACGTTTATTAATAACGATGTGAAGTATTTGATGTTTTAGAAAATTGTTGTTTTAGAAAGTTGTACTCAATGGAATAGCAATGAAAATGGCCTAGAAATTCGTCAGTTTAGAGAAAAGTGGAATTTAGTGACAAATTCTGGGAAAATTTAGTTTTCTTGGATGTCTTGAATTTTTGACTAGGCTTATGGGATTCTTGTTTTTGAAAATGGGCCAAAGTTTTACGTCCTGGTACTTGTTGACAGTCCTGCACTGTTCTCCCATACCTACTAACACTGTAATTTGAAATCATTGTAAAAGCCAATTATTTTTAACCGTGAATTTTCTTGCCGGCTCTTCTCCATAGGAATCAACTATTTGGAACCGTGCACCTAGCTTCTGACGACTACGTCAGAAGCTAGGTGCACGGTTCCAAATTGTTCCACTAGCCCTTGTAGCTTTATGTGAAATAAAAATATTTTTGTACCGTGTGGTGCCGGACGTAAAGAATAACACCACCCCATTTCTTCCCGTGGGTGTCGTAAAAGGCGACTAAGGGACTTACTAGAGAATGGGCAGCAGCGTTCTCTATGCATTTTACCACCATACTGCGATCGCCAACCCGCCTGCCAAGCGTGGCGATTATGGCAAAGCCCCCCAAATTGGGGGAGGCCTAAGTCCAGCAGTGGATGTTTTGCGGCTGGAATGATGATGATGATGATGAAAAATATTTTGATTTGATTTGGAAGCTTAGGGAAAAATAATGGATAGTGATGAGATTCCAACAAAATAAAAAACAGTACTTACATTTTTGTATTTATTGAATTCGAATTTTATTACATGCATATCTAAGATTCATAACATCGAGACATTGTGCCTTTGTAGGGCTAATTGTAAGTTATTAGTAAAGTTTTCGTAACATTCATTGTTAAGACGACGGAAAAGATTAAATTCTACTTCAACTAATCAAAAGTGGGGGGCCTATTGCGCCTTCTTTCGGGAATTCCAGAAAAAAAAAAATCAATATCATTTTAGTGCGCATCGGTCAAAAGGCGGAGTTGTGACTCCGTTTCGACTTCTCTGACTTTGATTCTGTCCTAGACAGGTGCAGACAGAAATAAAGATGGATGCAATTGTTAATTTAGTTACGTTCCCTTTTAATTTAAAGGTACCTATCTACTTAGATTTTTTCACTTTCGTTCCTGTTTTTCAATTATACACATTTTTTTTATTTGGTTTTATTTCTTATAGGTAGGTACTTATCTAAATACCCTTGAAGAGTAGGATCACTTAAATTAAAGTCTTTAGACTGATATCGTTATTAGTCTTTAGACGTAGGTAATAGACACTTAGATAAACAATTAAATTATGTCTAGGATAAAAGCTAATACTATTGTAACACCGAATTACATTAAAATTATTACCTAGGTTTATTCTACGCTTTCGCGTTTACAGCTACGCATATGCTACCACTGTGCTACATACAATACTCCCGTTTTTTTCGACACGTAGTATTTGATGTTTTAGAAAATTGTTGTTTTAGAAAGTTGTACTCAATGGAATAGCAATGAAAATGGCCTAGAAATTCGTCAGTTTAGAGAAAAGTGGAATTTAGTGACAAATTCTGGGAAAATTTAGTTTTCTTGGATGTCTTGAATTTTTGACTAGGCTTATGGGATTCTTGTTTTTGAAAATGGGCCAAAGTTTTACGTCCTGGTACTTGTTGACAGTCCTGCACTGTTCTCCCATACCTACTAACACTGTAATTTGAAATCATTGTAAAAGCCAATTATTTTTAACCGTGAATTTTCTTGCCGGCTCTTCTCCATAGGAATCAACTATTTGGAACCGTGCACCTAGCTTCTGACGACTACGTCAGAAGCTAGGTGCACGGTTCCAAATTGTTCCACTAGCCCTTGTAGCTTTATGTGAAATAAAAATATTTTTGTACCGTGTGGTGCCGGACGTAAAGAATAACACCACCCCATTTCTTCCCGTGGGTGTCGTAAAAGGCGACTAAGGGACTTACTAGAGAATGGGCAGCAGCGTTCTCTATGCATTTTACCACCATACTGCGATCGCCAACCCGCCTGCCAAGCGTGGCGATTATGGCAAAGCCCCCCAAATTGGGGGAGGCCTAAGTCCAGCAGTGGATGTTTTGCGGCTGGAATGATGATGATGATGATGAAAAATATTTTGATTTGATTTGGAAGTTTAGGGAAAAATAATGGATAGTGATGAGATTCCAACAAAATAAAAAACAGTACTTACATTTTTGTATTTATTGAATTCGAATTTTATTACATGCATATCTAAGATTCATAACATCGAGACATTGTGCCTTTGTAGGGCTAATTGTAAGTTATTAGTAAAGTTTTCGTAACATTCATTGTTAAGACGACGGAAAAGATTAAATTCTACTTCAACTAATCAAAAGTGGGGGGCCTATTGCGCCCTCTTTCGGGAATTCCAGAAAAAAAAAAATCAATATCATTTTAGTGCGCATCGGTCAAAAGGCGGAGTTGTGACTCCGTTTCGACTTCTCTGACTTTGATTCTGTCCTAGACAGGTGCAGACAGAAATAAAGATGGATGCAATTGTTAATTTAGTTACGTTCCCTTTTAATTTAAAGGTACCTATCTACTTAGATTTTTTCACTTTCGTTCCTGTTTTTCAATTATACACATTTTTTTTATTTGGTTTTATTTCTTATAGGTAGGTACTTATCTAAATACCCTTGAAGAGTAGGATCACTTAAATTAAAGTCTTTAGACTGATATCGTTATTAGTCTTTAGACGTAGGTAATAGACACTTAGATAAACAATTAAATTATGTCTAGGATAAAAGCTAATACTATTGTAACACCGAATTACATTAAAATTATTACCTAGGTTTATTCTACGCTTTCGCGTTTACAGCTACGCATATGCTACCACTGTGCTACATACAATACTCCCGTTTTTTTCGACACAAAATAACTAATTTGATTCATTTGAAAGCTTATTCTAAAAATGTTCGTAACTAAAGTTATTTTATCGCCACCAACCTACGATGACCAATTCTTTTTAAAACATTCAAAATGTAGTCCTCTCACCTCGGCGACACAAATGTCAAAAAGTTATGGAAACTTGCGACACAAATGTCAAAAATTTATGGAGGTATTTTGACAAATTGAGACATATCATACTGTGAGCGTTCTACACTTAAATTAGAGAATTGCCCCTAAGGTCGTCTTTTACAGTACCCACGTACCTGTAGTTTGTTTCCCGAAAGGGTCTTTGGCTTTTTGTTGTACTTACACTTATGTATGTAAATAAGTGTACAATACAGTAAAGTAGCTGTTTTCGCTTACTTCTAAACTACACAACGGATTTTGATACGGTGTTTACTTTGTACTGTATTGATTAATAATACATGCATATAGTAGAGGAAACCCCATAATATCAACGGTTTGTAATCATATAATAAACACATATTTTTGAACGCATAAATTGCTAACGCTATAGATCAGTCTTTCCCAACGTGGGCGATAACGCCCCCTTGTGGGCGCTGCAGGCCTAAAGGAGGGCGGTAAGAGACCCAGAAAAAAAAGGGGGCATTGTGTAGGGCTTTGGGGTCGATTTATAATTTCATCTACCTAGCTAGGAAGACTCTTAGACACCGACTGAGCTCTCGACTCTCGACTACATCTTGTGAACATCAACTACCTAATATTAATTAAGATATAGCTCAAACTCGGTTCGATATAAAAGACCGCGGGCAATCATGTTTTAACAAGTTTTTGTTAAATAATCCGAATTGTACATTCCTATACCAATCGGCTGGTTCTATAATACTTGTTCTTGCTTGTCGAGTACGATTGGGCGTCGAATGAGATAAACGAGTTTATGCACGTTTGTCTTATTCCTGTTGGTGCGTGCTGCTTATGCAATCCTATATAAACGACGTAAATTTATTTTATTTTCATTTGTGGTTTCGCGCATAATAGATAAGCAGTACTTGATTTCAACACTTACATATTTCTTAAAACAAAACAATGTTGTAAGTAAAAAAGAAGAGACGGCAATACTCTGCGGAATATATTAAATTCGGATTTATTGAAAATCCAACAAACCCGTCGTCGCCTTTGTGTCTTCTATGTCTAAAAACATTTTCGAACGTAGCAATGAAGCCTTCAAGACTGCAAGATCATTTGAATAAAATGCATCCAGATAAGACAGAAAAGAATGTAGCATATTTTCAAGACCTAGAGAAGAAGCATAATACTCAGCCAAGTGTATCAAAACTATTTTCGGCGGCTGCTAAGCAAGATGACGGCGGACTTCGAGCTTCGTACAATATCTCTTTGTTAATTGCTCAAAAAGGCAAACCACACAACATCGGAGAAAATTAACTATTTTGCCAGCAATAAAGGAAGTAATAACTACTGTGCTTCATAAACCGGCCGCAGATATTATCCGAAAAATTCCTTTGAGTAATAATTCTGTGCAAAGACGAATTGATGAAATGGCTGAAAACATTGAAGAATCATTGTGCAATCATCTGAGGACTAGTCAATTCTCAATTCAGCTCGATGAGTCCACTTTACCAACTAATGAAGCGTTGTTGCTATCTTACGTGAGGTTTATTAAAGATGAGAAAATACGTAAAGAACTATTGTTTGCCAGAAATTTGGAGACAGATACAAAAGACGAAACCACATTGGAAAAGTTTTGTGAAGAGAAAGAGATTCCTTTGAAAAATATTGTATCAGTTGCTACGGATGGCGCTCCGGCTATGACAGGGCGCCATAAAGGCTTCATAGCATACTTAAAGAATAAAATTCCAGATGTCCTTGCTATACATTGCGTTATTCATAGACAACATTTGGTTGCTAGAAACTTAAGTGAACGACTATTTCAATAACTGCAATATGTCATCAAAGCAGTCAATAAAATCCGTAGCAGCTCTTTGAATGATAGATTATTTCATCAGCTTTGTGTTACTAATGACGAAGATTTCAACCGTTTGTTGCTTCATACTGAAGTTCGTTGGCTGTCAAGAGGCAATTGTCTGATTCGATTTTACAACCTGTTTGACTCTATGATAGAGTTCTTGGAAACTAAAGATACAGAACTGCGCAACAAGCTCATAACATCAAAGAATGATATTACTAAGAAAGAAAGAGCTTACATGACAGACCTGTATAAAATGGTCAACGACATGAACCTCCAACTGCAAGGCAATGAACTAAATTTAATTAAAACAAAAAATGTCGTTGCTGCTTTCGCAGCCAAACTGCTTCTGCACAAAAAGAATATGGGCAGACGTGAGTTTCACAATTTTCCGAATTTATCCGTATACTGCAGTAACGACGACTTGTTTGCCTACTGCCAACATTTGGAAAACCTCCACATTGACTTCACCGAACGATACCAGGACATTTTAAACTTGGAAATACCAGACTGGGTGTTGGATCCGTTTTCAAATGTCAACACAGCAATGTCACCTCAGCTGGAAGAAGAACTTATAGAATTGACAACAAACGAAGAAATAAAAATCAAGTTCAAAAATGGATATCACAAAAACCGATCCCGCAATTGTACCCTGGGTTGTGGTCAATTGTTCAACGATTTTTGATAGCATTCCCATCGTCATATTTGTGTGAATGTGGATTTAACGCTGCTCACTAAAAAGAGAAATCGTTTGCGTGTTACCGAACGTGGCGACTTGCGGCTGTTTTTGAGTAAATTGGAACCTGATATCAACAAACTTATTGAACAGCATCAGATTCAACCTTCACATTAGTTTTTATATAAGAATTGATTATGTTTGTTTTATTTTCAATAAAAGATACTCTGTCCGAATACTATAAATTTGCGTTTCAATAATCAGTTATAAGTACTTAGCGGTTTTTAAGTATGTTTAAAAAGAGGGGCGTTAAAAAATAATTTATTCTTAAAGTGGGCAGTAGACAAAAAAAGGTTGGAAACCCCTGCTATAGATAGATCAAAATAATGTACCTACCTACTATGAAAATGTATTATTATCCACGATTTTAATATTTTACATACTTATTATATGCTAAAATTATGAGTTATTTACAAAGCTGGGTCAAAATCACCAAGGTGAATTTGCTTCAGCACCAAATATTTAAATAATGTCGTAAGTTTATTGAACAAATTACCATATAAAAACATCGAAATTGATTGGTTTTATTTGGACTTCATACAATACACTTGAAAAGTGAACCAAATTTTTTTTTTTTTAAATAATAGTACTTACGGAAAATAATTTCTAGAAAGTGTCCCAAAAATCTAAACTTAAAAATAAAACTTGATAAATTATTTTGAAATCTAACATATTAAACACTTTTTTTTAATCAATAGTATTTTTATCAAATAACAAGATTATTAAACTACTCAAACTGCCAGCCCTTAATCAAAAGTGAAACAATGACACATAGTCCTCGAATTGACAATAATTAAAGTAATATAATATTTCACATAGTAAATGTTCAAGTATTTGTAAAAAAAAGAGTATAATAGCAAAATAACATAATCAACATTCAGTATACATTTATTGGAGCATCTCAATCCCAAGCCGTTTCATCCTCAATATAGTCTTTATAGGTAGTAGTAGTAACACTCAGGAATTTTGTTTGTTATTATTAGAACAAGCTTTTTAGACTACAATATTTACAAAACAAAATACCTGGCAAAATTATTCGTTCAATTTTACAGGTTTAGATTTAAGCGTTGACTGTTTTCACGTGGACAATGGAACGAAAAGGATCCAATTATTCCAACTGATCAATCCACAGAACACTTTTTGTGCACTGGATCCGCTTCGATTAAATGTAGACCTTTCGCGTCTAACATTTAACAAAAAATTGCTTGTGTTGTCTAATGAAAATACAGGTCTTAACATTGTTTATAAAGACATTTTATAGTAATATGACACTGTACACCCGTGCGCAGGTCGCGAGTATTATATACCATGCTAGGATTTCAACCTGGCTAAGTTCTTAACCCTATGTAAATATACCGTAAACGGTAAGTAAAAAAAAAATAGGACACAGTTGGGGTAAATAAACTAAATGCCGAGACAAGAGTCGTCTTAAAGCTCGATAGGTATAGGTTTATCAAACTAACATCTAGAAAATAACCAAATGCCAGCTTCTTGTTTTCATTCAATTCAAAGAAATCCTGAAGAAAATAATCTTTACACTAGTAAGCTCTTTAATTAAAATTATATCGTTAAAACTCTAACTTGTAAAATATCTCGAAATGTTGTGTAAACCGCACCCTAATTGCGTAACGCACTATTCATCAGAATCTGGATAATTTTGAAGATAATTAAAATCCATTGCGTCTTGCTGGAAAAAATTGATTGCTCAGCAACGTAAATAACGCAATGAATGTTGTTTAACTGTCAATATGAAAGCGATCCCTACTAATAGTAAGTTACGCAACTAACCCTCTGGTATGTAACCAGTGTAACAAACATCAGTTAGAGAAACAAATGGTAGGTCACCACGTCACAATATAATTTAAGTGAGACTTATTAATTAGGTACTTAGTTTGTACTATTCTGTGGTTTGGCTTTCAATAATAAAGACTTACCTAAAAAGAGCGTAAAAAAGACAAAAAACGTCATAAAAATGGAATTCTTGAACAAATGATATCTTACAGAGATTATCATGAAACAATATAGGAGCCAAAGTAGCTACCCGACACAACCTCCTCCTTTTTTCAGGCACATAAATTTAAGAATCAAAAACGAAATAACGTTTTTAAAAATAATTTACGTATAGGGTATATTAACTTACCAACATATTAAATTAGACAAATCAGAAAATAAACAAATTTGGTAATTAATTAGACAGACCAGACGATAAAAAAATTTGGTATTTAATTAATACGTTATACTTAATAATTTTTAGATATGATTTATTTCATTGATTGGAAGTCGAAATAATATTTGTTTTGGTCATTGGTACGGTTTGCCTTTGATATCAATTGGCCTGCTATCTTTGTGCTCAATTAGGTATACCTATGTATAACTATAAATCTTCAAGTGAGGACCGTGAAGACCAATCGTCGGAGGCCCAATCATTAGGGGTATTGCGACCGTCACGAGCTGCAGACTGACGACCCACGCTGTCACTAGGGGTGGAGCAAGAAGTGGTCGTTTCGCTTTCGCTGAGATTCGCGTTTTCATAACTGTTGTATGGTAAAAGTGGAGACCGCGAGCGACTGCGGTCGCGTACGTGGTCGTGTAAACCACCCGCCGCTCCCGCTAGAAAAATACAAAAATATTATTACTAGTCGTCATGAGTAGTTTTAAAGCTGGAAAAGTGGAATAAATGTAAAACATTAATCTACGTTAATTAAGGAAGTATTTCAAACGGATATCTTTAAAATAACTAATTGCCACCTTTTGTTTTTGAAAGGGATCCTTAACGAAATAGCCATCAGACTGTAAATCTTCTTAAAAAGTTATCCTTAAAAAACCCGAAAATTGTAAAAAAATACTCGAAATGTTATGTAAAGAAGATGAGTAATTTAAATGATTTAAAAATGGTACGTCATGACATCACTTATCAGTCACGATTAAAACATTCACAATCATAACGATTTAAACATTCAGCATATTCCAAAAGAGACTAAGTAGGTACAGTCCGTGTCTGAATTGAGCATTTCGCTTTGCAGTTCCTTGTTTATATCTTATAAAATAAAAATAAAAATTGTTTATTTCTCACCATTACAAATTACAGTTAAGTAGGTACATGAAAATTATTACAATTCTTTTATTTGTTATGGTTATAATAAGGTGCACAAAGTATTGACCCTACCCCCTGAACTAGGCGAGAACCTGTATCTCAGGGGATAGCGTTCAGCTATTATCATTTTTCCCATCTGAGGACGTTTATGTGTCACAACTATACAGACAGAGTACCATTAAAAATTGCAAGTGTTGGTTGGTGAGCTTAAACATAAAAAAAGAGTGGATGTGGGTATGTGTGTTAATATGATTGGTGAATTAGAAATTGTTTGTAAGTGAAGAGAGGGGACTGTACGTGTGTGTATGTGTGTGTGTGTGTGTGTGTGTGTGTTTGTGTGTGGTGTAGTGAGTGAGGAAAGTGTGTTTGTGTGGTAGATCGGATTATGCATGAAGGGTAATTAAGTTTTCAGTGTCTTCGTAGTCCAATTGTAGTAAGTACATTTTTACTTTATTCTTGGCTTCATGACTGCTAAGTCTTACTATATTTGTTTTTAAGTTTAATTTGTTATATAATAAGGAACTTAAGACATAATGTTGCCGTTTAGCAAACTTTGTGCTGTGTGTGACATTAGGACACGGTGCTGGATTTCTGCGTCTACCAGTATCAGTAGGGGGGATAACTGTTCGATGTCTTCTCAGAACTGATGCGAGCACAAAAAGCTGTCGAATAGTTAGCACTTGACATTCAGAGTACAACTGTCTAGTTGGGTATCTAAAAGGCTTCCTTTTTATGACTTTCAGAACTGCTCTTTGGGCTCGCTCCAGGACTAGGAATTTGGTCTTTGTGGCTCCACCCCACACAGGAATGCAATAATTTATGACTGATTGACACAGAGCGATGTAGATTTTAATAAGAAGTTCTTGTGATGCAGAATTTCTGAGAGTTTTGAACAAAAAGATCATGTTTCTCAACCTAGTCATTACTTTTTCAAGTTGTTTATCCCATCTCAGGTACTCATCAATTTGAACTCCTAAATATCTGACAACACTGGAAGGTGTGATAGTTTTACAATAACAGATTTGTGTTTTATCTAAACAAGTGTGTGCAATTATACTAAACGCATCAGGTGGTTTGTTATTTTGTCTTATTTTAAAAGCTACATAATTTGTTTTCTCTAAATTAAGTGTTAGTAGGTTGGAGGTAAGCCAGCGCATTATTCTCCCAAGGCAATCTTCAGCCATTTGCTTTACGAGAGCCCAACTAGAACCATGCACCACAATGGCAGTGTCATCTGCGTACGTATATATTTTTGCAGCTGATGTTGACATCTTACAAAGATCATTAATATAAATTTTGAAAAGCGTTGGACCTAAAACACTACCTTGTGGTACTCCAAAATCGACAACTTGTTCGTTACTAAGATAGGAACCAATTTGTACTTGTTGTGTCCTATTAGTCAAGTAGTCCTTAAACATCTGAAGAGGTTTTCCCCTTATACCTATGGACTCAAGTTTAGTAAGCAGAATGGGGACAGATACCGTGTCAAAGGCTTTCGCCATGTCCAAGAAAATGCCAAGACATTTTCTTTTACTATCCAGTTGTCTTGAAATGAATTGCGTCAGATCCAGCACGGCATCCTCAGTGGAAATGCCACTTCGAAAGCCATACTGGTTATCCGCAATAATGTTGCGACTCTCTAAAAATCTGTTTAGTCTGGAGTTTAGGATTTTTTCCAGTATCTTGGATAGTGCGGACAACACCGATATTGGCCTATAATTATTGACACAGTCTCTGTCCCCTCCCTTATATATCGGGTGTACCAGAGCTTTTTTAAGTGTTTGAGGAAAAATGCCCATGCTTATAGATAGATTAAATATGTGTGTAATGGGGGCTATCAGGGTATTTCTACACTGCTTTAGCAGATTCGAAGAGATTTTATCCCAACCCGTTGCACAGTTACTACGCAACTGCAGTATTACTGATTCTACCTCAGTGTCGTCTGTCTCCATGAGAACCAAGGAATTAACAGGGGATGATTTGTCCTGAGATGGCTCTGGCTGTCTATGTTGATTAGCATCGATTATTTTATTTGCTAAGTTACGACCAACATTTGTAAAAAAAGAGCATACTTCGTTAACAGCTAAATGTGGATCATTTTTAATATTTAGCAATTCTGAAGGCGAAGTTTTTGTTTTTCTAGTATGGGTTATATCTTTGATAGCATTCCATAGTGCTTTAGGATTACGTCCTGCTATCTCAATTTGGTTTTTTTCATACTCACTCTTTAGCCTTCTTAGAAGACGATTACAATAATTACGATACCGGGTATAAGTTAGCTTTAGGATTAGATTATCAGGGGTCTTAGAGAATTTTTTGTGTAGTCTATTTCGATGTGCAATACATCGTAAGAGCCCTGGAGTAATCCAGGGCTTAATGTTTATTTTTCTTCTAGGGACTTTGATAAGTTGGGTGAATTTATCTATAACAGACATCAAAAGGGATATGAACATATTAGTACTTTCATTTGCATCTTGTGATTGTAGAATTTCGGTAAAATTCATATTTTCTAACTCATTTTTGATCGCTAAGTAGTCTATTTTAGTGACCACATTGTTAGGTTTATGTTTTGGACCTACGTGTTCTAATGAGAGCATTACTGGCGTATGATCCGTAATATATGTTTCAATGACCAACGATGTGGCAGGTAGAGTAGACTTCAGCATAATATGATCTAGGCAATTGTTTAGTCTTGTTGATAAAGTATGTGTTGGTACTAGTCCGTGTATCGCATTAGCCACAAGATAGTCATTACAACGCGTGTCCAGAGTATCCGTTTTAATGTCTATGTTAACGTCACCTATGAGGGCAACACTATTATACTCCGATAATTTGTCATAAACTTTGTTTAGGCTATCTAAAAAGTTGTCAAGATGTTGTCGGTTTCTGTAGGACGGTGAACGGTAAATAGAAATAAGTGCCAGTTCCTGATCTAGATAGCAGATAAGGCAGTTAGCATCCATAAATTCTGGCTCCACTATGTTGCACTTTAGGGTGTCATCAGTGTATATGATTATACCATCGTTTTGATTAGTAGTATTTTTAGTGTAGTGTGAAGTATAACCATCTAAAATGGGAATTTTGTTTACTTTACTCAGCCAACACTCAGTTAAAACTATAATATGGCATTTAATTTTTATTGTAGACAAGAGTACTGTTAGCTCATGGAAGTGTTTATTTACACTCCTTATATTTAAGTGTAATATTTGTATTGCCTTGTTATGATTAGGAAGGTGTATAGTACATTGTTCCGGAGAGCAGGTAAAAGATTTAGCTCTTTTTATTGACTCCAATTCTTCATTTAATTCAATAATATTAGACATTGATAATTACGTGAGTATACAAAAAAAGTGGTCCAAATGTGATACAAATAACCAGATATATACTTCCAACAATGTACATCACGGTAACAGAATGCACCGACGATAAAAAGGTGAGGAACTGGTGAGCATTGAAAAACTGATTTATGAATGGTGGTGGGTATGTATGCGTCGCAGATAAACGATTTGTAAAAGGGTATTGCTGAGCAGTGTTTTTATTAAATGTGGATTGCGAGTGAACATTTTTGGGTGTCAGAATACTAGCACAGTGTGTATGTTTGTATATAAGTGGTGGAGAAATGTGTTTGTTATTTTGATGAGTGTTTGGTATGGAATCTTTTTGTGTGTACAATCCTATGTATGAGTGCGTGTGTGATAAGTCTAGGGAGTTGAAATAATATTTAAAAACTAATATAACATAATTACTTACTAAATCTACTAGTCACATGTTATTGCTTATGGTATCCTGGAGACATTTCTCTGAGTTTATTAAAATTTGTTTATCTCCCTCTTTTTTCCGTAAGAAGATATTGCCATTGGACGTCCAGCAAAACTTGTAGTGATTGTTTTTTGCAAATTCACGGGTTATGTAAAATAGTTTCTTAGTATTAGCAGGCAGTTGTTCGGCGACGTAAACTGGTTGAGATGTTCCTGGGATACCGATGAGTGCAGTATTAATTTTGTCGCCCTTTCCTTTGTCCTTGTTATACAGTCGGACGGCAGATATCAGTGTCTGTTTTTTCAGTACCGAAGAAAACTCCGCAATTATCGGTCGTGAAGAGGCGGCATTGGTGGGTGATTTTCCGGGTAAACGATAAACATCCCGCAGGTCAGAGTCCGCTATTTGTACACCAACGGTTTCGCCTATACTGCAGACTGTTTTGGTAATACTAGCTCCAGACTCTGTATCTGTCTGCGGAATATTTCGGATTTCAATTCCGGATGACCTTGACTTAAATTGCAGATCTTGTATTTTTTTCTCCAAGTTTTCTATATAACATTTTTGATCCTGTTTCTCTTTCCTTAGATCTTCTACTTCTCGTTTCAGTTCTTCAAATTGTAAATTAATGAATGACATGGATTTCACAATCTCTTCATTCGATTTGCATATTTCTGCATTTGACACTTGTATCAGAGTGTTTTGAGTTTTTATTTCCCCAATATCAGCCGCTAACTTGGATATTACTGCGGTCTGATCAGCTAACATTCTCGCAATAGTGGTGTTTTGATCATCTTTCCAATCTTCGAGCTGATCTTGAAGTTCCTGCGAACTTAAAACAGCGACACCTTGCGGCGAGCTGTTCGGTGTTTTGTTTTGACGGAGACGTTTATTTCTACTGGTGTTAACGTACTCACTTCTTGTTATTTCAGGATTGATGTCTAGTTCAGATTTGGTCTGGGTCTGGCTCGTGTTGTTAATCTGAGATTTTGGTGTTTTCGGTGGGGTGCGCTGTACACCAGCCATCTTGTTCAATAATCGAGGTAAATTATGTGATTAATACTAATAATAATACTCGACCAAAAAAACGTGTGTCGCTTAGCGTCAAGTTGCAAGCGAATTCGTAGTCGATAAGACGCTCGTAGGCGATGTCGGTTCGTAGCTCGTAGCAGACGTAGCAGCGTAGCGGTGACGTCAGCCGCACGTAGCGAACAGTAATTTGAAGGTCACTGGCACTTGTTTGGTGGCGCGTTGGTCACCACCGCTCCGCCCGTCACCGCGTCGCTGGTTCAAATCCAGCGAATCACAATCACTTTTCGAGTTCAAAATGTTAATGACACTGGCAGTTTTAATTATGTCTCTTTCTAAAATGCTCAGTGGGCGTTAACCACAGCTAAGGATCACGTAAGTAAGACAAGGAATTGAAATTACTTAAAACAGCCAATCACAAAATTTAGAGTAGAGAACTTTTAAAACGATCGACACACGTCCTCACTGTGACACATTTCTGGCCGAACTGCTATCTTATATCTTTAAACGAGCAATTCTTGTATATATATAATTATAAAATCTGAATCTCTGAAACGGCTCCAACGATTTTCATGAAATCTAGTATACAGGGGGTTTCGGGGGCGATAAATCGATCTAGCTAGCTAGGATTCATTTTTATAAAACGTCGTTTTATTCGTGTTTTCAATGACCAACTTTATCGATAATCAACTTGAACATAAACTTATTATTTTAAACACAATTTACCAAAAAATACCGAGCAAAGCTCGGTTATCCAGATATTTTAAAATTAACGAAGATAAGTCCCGTCGTTTCAGCAAGTGCATTTTAGCACAAAGTAACTTTGAGAATAAAATTAAAAAATATATTTCTTGGCTACTTCATTTGCCCTGTGCTTTTAGCATTAGCTTTCCCGGACTTCTTACTCACCTCGCTGAATGATGTGGTACCCAGAGGTCGTTTCTATTATCCCACTCATTTCCCCGGGAGGCAAAGTTAAGGCAGCGTCTTTAAACGTATTATTCAGCATATCTCCCGTTTGGATTTGGGACCTTATGCCCCCCAGGGTGCGTGCAGATACGCAATCGGAGAACATCATTGCTGCGTTAGCGAACGTAATGAGTTCATTGGTTATCTTTTCATGTATATCTGGAAAGAAGAGATTTCAAGTTAAATAAAATTGTGTGAAATCAAATACAACTGCAAAGCGTCCTGCTGTACAACCAATACCTACTAATATAATTTAGCAACATCAAAGTTCGGGTTGACTTGTGTCAGGAACTCGAGATCGACCCGTCAAAGTATCCTTTTTAGTAAGTGTAACTTGCTGAAAAACATTGTATCGAGTATTTTATTTTTCAAGATGCCATCTAAAAGTATCTCTTATTTTCAAATCTGTTTAGAATTTTGTTTAAGGGTGCGTTTCCACAGAAGCTGAGCTGCGCGGAGCTGAGCAGAGACTTATAAAAATTGACCAATCACATTGCTCAAAATACACATCTCATCTCCGCTCCGATTCAGTGGAAACAGTGTTTGCGGAGTTAAGAAGATTTACATTAAAATGTATGGTGCGTGGAGATAAGCGGGGCACAGCGGTGTCGAGCTTAGTGGAGCTGTGCCGGGTGAAGCAGGGCTGTGCGGTGTAGAGCGGGGATGCCGCTCGGTAGAGCGGGGTTGCACGGGGTGGAGTAGGGCTGAGAGGGGTAACGCGTCGTCAGAATCAATGCTTCTTCTTCTGCTTCAGTCTCTTCATCATCAAGAAGAGAAAGATATAATAGGGCTTTCTTTTTATTTAGAGACCCACATTGCGTCCTCACTGTCCGACAGACACCGTACTGACTGAAAACAAAATGTATTCACAGCCCCATTCAGCTCGTGTCCACTTCACAGCTCCGCTCCGCTAGTCTCAGCTCTCGTCCGCTCCGGTCGTCTCAGCTCCGCTCGGCTCCACTTCACCCAGCTACATAATTCAGCCCTGCTTAGTGCTTAGTGCTTAGCTTAGTGGAAACACCTACCTATTTACACGGCTCTGCTCCGCTGAACTCCGCGCAGCTCCGCTTCTGTGGAAACGCACCCTAATACTTTGATCAGTAATCATGCTTTAACATAACTGAACACTATGCACTTTCTTTGCTCACTGTACGTCCAGATACGTGCATTTATGTAGGAAGGACAATATGCGTTAAAGTTTAAACTAATATGATAAAGAGGTAAGATTGCGGGTTTGTATGTAGTAAGATTACCCCCTACTGAAAAGTCTCATGGCACTATAGTATGGCAGTCGGCAAAACTGTAGCTTCCTACAATGTTGCCGAATGTCATAGGATATCGTTTACGTTAAACAAGAAATTTCCGGCGGATGAAGTTAATAAAATACTTGCAGATACTTACCAATAATAAGGGCCAAGGCTTCAGTCTTGCTTCGGGTCACGTGGTTGTCTTTATAATCAATTGGCTTGCGACTTCGTTGATGTTTGATAAGTATGTGCTTAAACAACAACTGTTTTTTTGCATCACGCGGTGACACGTCATTGGAGGACCACGCACGAGGGCTCGTATAACCAGAGGAGTCTACATAAGAGCTTCCATCACCAGAAGGCCCCTCACGAGGTCCCCTACCATCAGAGGGCCCCGCACGAAGGCTCGTTTCACCAGAGGGCCCTGCATAACGTCTCCTATCACTAGACGGACTCGCACGAGAGCTCCTATCACCAGAGGGCCCCGCACGCGGGCTCCTATCACCAGAGGGCCCTGCATGAAGGTTCCTTACACCAGATGGACCGGCATGAGGGCTCGTTCCACCAGAGGGCCCCGCACGTAGGCTCCTCACACCAGACGGCCCCGCATGGGGGCTCGTATCACGGGAGCGCCCCGCACGAAAGCTTCTGTTACCAGCGGGTCTTACAACAAGGCTCCTAACACCAGTGGGCCCCGCAAGAGGACTCCTATCATCAGAGGTCCCTGCACGAGGGCTTTTATCATCAGGAGACCTCGCACGAAGGCGTCTGTCACCAGAGGTCCTAGCACGACGTCTCCAATCACCAGAGAGCCCCGCACGACGGCTCGTTTCACGAGAGCGCCTCGCACGAGGGCTCCTGTTATCAGCGGGTCTTACAACAAGGCTCCTAACACCAGAGGGCCCCGCACGGGGGCTCATATCACTTGAGCGCCTCACATGGAAACTCCTATCACTAGAGGGCCCCGCACGTGAGCTACTATCACCAGAACGCCTCGCACGAGGGCTCGTATTACCAGAGGATCCCGTACGAGGGCTTCTGTCACCAGAGGTCCTCGCACGACGGCTCCTATTACCAGAGGGCCCTGTACGGGGGCTCGTATCACGAGAGCGCCCCGCACGAAAGCTCCTGTTTCTAGCGGGTCTTACAACAACGCTCCTAATACCAGAGGGCCCCGCACGAGGGCTCTGATCACTAGAGCGCGCCGCTCGAAAATTCCTACCATCAGAGCGCCCCGGACGAGGGCTAAAATCACCAGAGCACCTCGCACGAGGGCTCGTATTACCAGAGGATCCTGTACGAGAGCTGCTGTCACCAGAGGTCCTCGCACGATGGCTCCTATCATCAGAGGACCACGAACGACGCGCTCTATCACGGGAGCGCCCCGCACGTCGGCCTCTATCACCTGAGCGCCTCGCACGGCGGGTTCTATCACTAGAGGGCGACCTAACACGCGCGGCTGCAATCTGAGCTGGGGTGGAGTTGCTTGAAGTCGCAATATTGTCATCTGGGGTGGTCAATTGTCGAGCCCGCGAATTCGCTGCTGCTCCGTCCAGGGCCGCTAGATAAATACAAAACATGATTAGATATTTATTTATATAATGCTGTGCACAGCCAGTATATTCTATAAAAATGTTCCGTGAAAATTTAAATGAATTGAGCTTGTAGTGAACTGTCTTCCTATCTCGACAACTATTTCATTTCACCTTAGGCTAGGGATTGGCACTCTTGATAGGTCACTTCACTTAAGTTTTCAAGGTGACATTTTTACAAAATAGACTGGCGGATGCTAGCGATTGTCGCTCACTTCTCTTAAATTTCAATGGGATATTTTTATAGAATAATACTACTTTGCTGGAAGTTCAACTGACTCCACCGACTGTAATTATGACTATATAGTAATTGATTTCAAAGTCCAGGCAAAACTAGGCAAAAATAAATCTTTCTTCCATTGTTTTTTTTTTTGCCTGGTTTAATACACTGAGTATAACAGATACGGGAGAACAGGGATAGTTGACTAACTTTTCATTTATTGGGCTATATTTCATATTTTAATATTTATATGTAATGACGTTATTTTTAGTGACACTATTATTAGAATAATAAACATCTTTATTATAGTTATTGTTATTTACATTTTTTGGCAGAACAAGAACTTTTTTGACCATAACAATAGGTAGTTAATTAAGTAAGTGCGATATTATGAGAAATTATAATTATTGTGTTTCATGATTATTATTACTTACTAGGAAAATTCACAATAAATCTGTAGACTGCACAACAAAAATTTTAAAGGAGTGCGATGCCGTGGTTTGCACAAATAGTGTGGGAAAAATACCGAGAAGTATCTTGGAGCGCGATTAGTTGATCCAAAACTCGCACCTTTAACGACTTTTTGGCGGTTAATTGAGGTATACATATAAGTATAGGTAACCAGCCCTGGTCTCCCCTTCATGAAAAAAATGAAATGACAAATATTTGTATTAGGTACATGACTGGGTACTGCCTGTGCTACTGCATCATTAGATCTGATTCATACTTTAAAAAAATGTAAAACAATACTACGACTGTTTAACACGTTATCTGCCATGTCGGACTATGTGTCCGACAATTTTTGTTTCATTCAGGCCTTGTCGGACTATATGACCGACAACACATACCAAATCTGAACGTGTCGTTGCTACCTGGCGGCCATGTTCACTTTCAGCTATATTAAGTGTCCCTAACTGAACTTAACACGGTAATTATAGGTAAGTACCATCTGCTTTCTTCTTTCTTAAAAAAAAGTAAAACTAAAGGTATACAACACCAGCATGATACGGGAGTCACGGCGCATGACGTCCAGAAGCAGGCAAACGAGACCCTCGCGCACGTCCAGAAGTGGGGTATTAAAAATAAACTTAAGTTTACGCCGCAAAAAACAAAGGCCATGGTTATCACAAAAAGTTGAAGTATGACAGACCACTCCTGCACATGGGCGGGGAGGCCATTGCTCTGTCAAAGGAGATCAAGATGCTGGGGCTCACGATAGACGACAGACTGACGTTTAACGCTCACGCGTCGAACGTATGCAGAAAGGCAACGTTTACAAACTGGTGTCAAAAGCCGCAAAGGTCAGTTGGGGGCTGAAGCCCGAGATAATCAGGACCATATACATAGCAGTAGTAGATCCAATTATAATGTACGCAGCAAGCGCATGGGCACCAGCTACAAATAAGATAGGTTTAAGGAAACACCTAAATTCGGTACAACGTGGGTTCGTGCAAAAAATTCTAAAAGCGTATAAGACAACTCCGTTAAACTCGGCCTTGTTACTCTCCGGACTGCTTCCACTGGATGTGAGGGTTCGGGAAGCAGCCTCTTTTTATGAAGAAAAATGAGGATTTTCGCGGAGAGTAACAGGGGACCGAGAAATCGAATTATCGGTCTCAACAAACCAGTTGCCACACCCTGCAGACCAGATAGGTATGGAGTTTGAGTGCGTGACGAACGATGCAGAGATGGACCAGCGGGGACTTAATCACCCCAAGATTTTCACCGATGGGAGCAAAATAATGGGGAAAGTCGGTGCAGCACTTAGCCTTTGGGAAAATGAAGTAGAAACCAAAGCCCAAAAGTTTAAGCTGGACCAATTCTGCATCGTCTATCAGGCCGAAATTTTAGCTCTGCATAAGGCATCCCAAATGGCCTTAAAACAAAAAACACCCGTTGTCGAGGTATACTGTGACTAAAGATCAGCTCTGGAAACAGTGACTCGAGGCGTTTCCCTCATTCCCTAGCACTTCAAATCCGAAATAACATTCGCGAAATGGCAATATACGGTAAATCGCTTAAATTATTTTGGATAAAGGCACATGCAGGACTGGAGGGAATTGAAAGGGCTGATAAATTGGCAAAAGAGGCATCCATAGGTAAAAAGACCAGACCGGACTATAGTCTGTGCCGGGTTTCATTCGTCAAGCAACAAATCCGAATGGACTCACTTGACGAATGGAATACGAGATACCGATCCGAGGAAACCGCGTCAACCACCAAGACTTTTCTTTCCTGACGCAGTCGCGGCCTATAGTATCGTGCGCAAACTCAAGTTAGATAGATCCTCTGATAACACAAGTGCTGACGGGACATGGCGGGTTCTCCGAGTATTTGAACCGCTTCAAGTGCAAGGAGAGCCTGTTCCTGTGATCCTGAAAAGAGAGAAAGCGTGCCTAATTGTAGAATGTCCCATATTTGGAAGAGAAAGATATAACTTTGAGTCAGAAACTGAAGTGACAATAAATCCAGACACAATACCAAAAATAATGCAGAATGAACAGATAGTACAAAAATTCTTAAAATATTGCAAGGAAATAGCTGCCAAAGTTGTAAAAAAGAATAAAGCATAAAAAGATATAGGTACTTCCAAATATTGTAAAATATTTAATAAGTAATATAAGATTAGAAAACATAGCACTAAAATATTTGTAAAACTAAAATAAGTAGGTACTACTAAATAAGAAAACATGTACAAGAGATAACATAAATAAATTGTCCAAAAAAGGTCTCTGATCATACACGTCAGAGGAAACACGCAACGCCCTGTGATGACGGGTGAATATATAAAAAAATAAAACACCAGCATGATAAGTTGAATTGAGACCGGCGTGGAACAATCCCTTCCCATTGTTTTCCATCTATATGTTACTTAATGTACAGTCAAGGTATCTGAGTGCAGTAGCCTAGTACCTAATCATATAACTAAATACATACAAACACCCAGTAATGATGGCGACAATATTTATCACACAATATGAAATGATCGCATCAGACACAGACTTTTCGAACATTTTTCCAAAGTCCGAAACTGAGCTTTAGATTCTATTCTAACTTATGAACAAAGATGTGAATGATGTGATGTAAGTATTAGATGTGTGGTGTGGAAAATAAATGGAAGGTATTTGAAATGAGTAAGGTGAGTTGGTATGACGACATTCGATGATATCGGTTGTCATGAGAGGAACATGTAATGCGGAGGAGTAAGGAACACACGCTGAGAGGAAAGTTTTGAATATGAACGTGGTTATAATGTACATATATACGAGTTGGTGCTTACAGGAAGAGAAAGGAAATAATGATGGATCGTGTGGTAGTGCGGAATATTTTATGGCTAGAAAAGTAGAGGCAGGGACATGCCAAGATGATAGCAAGGTAATATATATGCAAGAACAAGCTGCGTCGACCCGAAATTAATAAGAGGATGATTACTTTTATATACAAATAATTATAATGCGATTGAGGCCAAACGAGTTATTTTATGTAAGTACATACAATTTAATTTCATTTGACTGCTTATTTTACGTCGTCGAGAGGCACAAACTAGACTTTTATTGGAATCGAACAAAATTATTACGCGGTTTAAAAAAGCGACTTATCACAATATTACACTCGTTTAACCTCACCCTACGTTAGATTCGTTCTACAGAATTGATTCACTTCCTAACCGTTTTCATAAGATAGGTAGTTACTCGTATGTCATAAGGCTTAGGTACGATCCTTTTGAATCAAAGCAGTAGAACCCTACATGAGAAATCTAGACTTAATGAGTAAAATAATCTAACAGACAATTATTGAAAGAGGTCGATGCTGACCTTTTTCGAATGAAGCTGCAGCGTGCAAGAACGCATTCGCCATTGTTTTCAACGTTCTGGTGGCCGGTGATATATCTTTTCGGAGCTGGCGCTTGGCCGTCAACAAAGTTTTAGCCGATCGGTGGAGAGTGAAGAAGAGTCCGGGCACAGGTGAGTTGGGTAAAGTCGCTATTAAGGACAGATATTTCGAAGCGTCCCGGAAACAGTTGACTGCTGCGATGATCGATAGAGCAGAAGCGCAGATCAAGTTCGGAGCCGGCCGTAGCGAATATGGTGTGTAGTAGAGCGAGACCTTAGCCGTTCGGACTGAATTTGCAGCACAGTCAAACAAGCGTATTGACTCTCGTAGCAAATCACTTGAATTGTGAATCACATCATCTGATGTTGTCTCTGTAGACCAGAGCGATTTTACGAGTGTAGTGATTGTAGCATGCAGTTTATTCAATTTAACATTCATAGCGATATAGTATCTAAAATTCTAGCCACTGGTATATGGAATTGGATATCGGACTCGAGGGATCGGTCAGTTAGTAAAGTGGTGGTAGTAGTGTTTAGGCAGTCATCATCATCAGCAGCCTATAATGTTCCCACTGCTGGGACACAGGCCTCCTCCTGGTAAGAGGGAGTGGGCCCATAATACACCACGCGGGCCCAGTGTGGGTTGGTAGATGTCACATGTCTTCAAAGGAGAACGGGCGTTCTAGCCTAAGAACCAATAACAACATGCGATATATCATTGGAAAGGTTTTTTTATGTACTTCAACTATTGTTATGGCGAGAAATTCCAAATCGCTGTGTGGAAGAAGTTATTGCACAATAAAGCAAGACTTGAGCAAAACAATTTTTTTTTTCACCAATACATATAAGCGTAAGACCTAATATAAAGCGTTCGTATGTCATTTTTGGTCGGAAAACCGGAAGGCGCCCTCTGTCGGCAAGACCACGCGTTCCGGTTTATCGAACAAAAAGCGACGATCGCGTATTCGCGTAACCATCGCTTTATATTAGAACGACGCCTTACTTGTCGGTACCACTGGTTTCTTGTGCTTTTCCCTAACGAGTAGGAAGAGGTGTTTGCGGATGAAAGGGGTAAGTGAGCCAGGCCGGCACATCAGACGCGCGCGCGCATGTTCGTTAGTCGTTATTTTGTTTTGAGGGTAGCAAATACGTTTAACTATTACCATTTACATTCGTCATAACTATCATTCGACTACGACCTTTTTTTTTTGATGGGAAACCATCAAATGGCTTCTCCCGCTCTGGGCAGAGCGGGAGGGCATGTCAGACTTTTACTGACTAAAACCCACCCGCGTTCCTTCAGTTGCCCATGTGCCAGGGTCACGGTATCTCTTTCGAACAATCTCGCGACCCTGGCAGGCATCAGTTCTAGCAAACCCCTTCAGTTTTGCTGACATCTCTTTGAGGCGCGCGTGGAACACTACGCGCCGTCGACCCGAGCTTGATCCTTACCGGGCGGCGAGCTACCTATTGCTCGCCGCCCGCAAGTTCGCGCCTACCGTGGCCGGGAGTCCGCTATTGACTCCCGACGCCCGGGGCGTCTCCTTCTGCGGTGGCTAGGGACATGAGGGCGCAGGGACTGCCACTCCCTCACGCACCCAGCCTCCTCCTTCGCGAGCATTACTGCTTCGCAGAAGGAGGTGACGGATTCCCATGCCCTCTCGCTCCATACCATGGCTCGCACCAGGGCCGGACGCGAGAGGTCGCCGCCGCCGATCGCCTCCACGAGTAGACTACGACCTTTGGCTTTGTTTATCGGGATCAGAACTAAGCTTTTAAAAACGGCATGCTTTAGTCATGGATGAACACCACAACAATTATGTGCCAGCGTGGCCTACATAACAGAAGGTATCAGCGTCACATTTTGGCTGAAAATATTCCACAAGATCAACTTGAGCTTGCAGATTATTTACGGGAACATGCACTATTGGAGATTTGTTTATTACAGTGAATATATTATACTACGGTTATATTGTGTTCGCTTATCTTGTGGTACTACATAAATAGCAATAAAGACTTAGGTATACCGTTGGTGCTCTTATTTTGAAGCCATACCTACTAAGAGGAAATGTTAGTTAATACGAGTAGTTTGATTAGTTAGTTATTTTTTCTATTTAAAATCCTGCAATAAACAACTTTTAAAAAGGCAGTTAAACCAATTCATTCACTCACTAAGAGGATTATATAAGATACTGATTGTTTTCATTCCAGGTTATATTCAACAATACGCGTTTTGTGTGTTGTTTTATTATGTAGAGCAAGAACTTAGGTCCCCCAGACCTATTGTTCTCAGAAATAAAATGTGTGGGATAATGATAGTATGTAGGTACTTTGAGTTTAAGCATACCAGCGCCTGTAGCATGAGATGAGTGAGAGCGAGATACAGCCTTGGCCAAAAGCATTAGGTACTTCTATAAAACACGTGCAACTAATAGAGTATAACAAATACTGAGCTATCTGTTAAACGCGGTGTATTTATATTATGTTAATTAAAGAATAGGTAAGATATTTTGAGGAGTCATAAAACACTTGGTCCACAATTAGCGAGAAATGGCATTTCTGTGAATAAAGTCTAGCTTTATTACACCATAACTTCATTTACACAGCGATTTGGGACTTCCCGCCATAACAATAGTTGAAGTACCTACATAAAAAAACCTTTCCAATGATATATCGCATGTTGTTATTGGTTCCTAGGCTGGCTTCTATACATTTTTGCCCGTCCTCCTTTTTGGTCTAAGACATGCCGGTTTCCTCACGATGTTTTTCTTCACCGTTTTGAGACCTGAGGTGATGAAATAATTTAAAGAAAGTAAAGCGCCTATTTGGGTTCGAACTAACGACCTACTACTAGTAATCGCGGGGTGTTCTGTCAGTTCACCAAAAATTAATTTACAGATGTTTACTTGACAAGCAACGATTGGCAGAAACATGATTCGTCATTTCATCATTAGGGTAGGTTCTGATGACAAGCGCTCAACGCGCGTTTACAACTACATACATTTTATTCAGGCCGTACACATGCTAACGCGCGTTTTAGTAACGCGCGCGTTCAACGCTGCGCTAGCGCTCGACTGTTTTCAGCGCGCGTCAACGCCGCTTTGAGATCATTGGTTTTCTATGTTTCCGTTCAGTTGGGCGCGCGCTTTCGACGCGGATAGACGTATTTTAGGGTTCGTCAAGTTCGTCCGAAAATCGTCCGAAATGGAAACCGAAGCTTTTAATACGGAATTATTAATTGATGAAATAGAGAAACGTCCTGCGATATGGGACATGACAAGTAGCGATTATTCAGATAAGAATTTGAGAAGACGGGCTTGGGAAGAACTCGTCCTTATATTTTGTGAAGGACATGACAATGAAGAAAAGAAGAAAATATTATGTGAGTATATATATTTATTTACATTTACAATCGGTTTGTGTTACAAGTTAAATATAACGATCCTGCCAATCTACTTTTCCTTCATTAATGAAATAGTTTGTTAAATGTACTCGAACATTATCCGCCTGTCGCACAGCACGTCCGGTATAATGTGAGGCTAGATTTTCCAGGGGTGGCGTATAAAGTGTGTCTTCAAAATTGTAGCCATCCCTGATTCTGACATAATTATTTAGTGTACATATCGCTTTTACGATCTTTTCTGCAAAACCGATGTTAACATCTAACGGCCTGTGTAAAATGCGCCATTTATTGCACATTATGCCAAAAGTACATTCAACATACCGGCGTGCTAATGTCAAACGGTAATTAAATATTTTTTTAACATAAGTTAGTGACCTTCCCCCATATGGACGCATTAAATTCTCCATCATGCCAAAAGCTTCATCAGCCACTATCACATATGGCAACGTTGTCGGTCTATTTTGTATTAACAATGCCTTTGGCTCAGGTAGATCTAATGACCTTTCTGTCAGCTTTTTGTACAATGAAGAATTCTTGAATATACCTGAGTCACTGTTTTTACCGTAGGCACCTATGTCAAACCACACAAAACAATAGTTTGCATCCGCTAGCGCCAATAAAACTAGCGAAAAATAATTTTTATAGTTATAATACATAGAACCCGTGTGTTCAGGCTGGATTAACCGTATATGTTTCCCGTCCAAGGCTCCCAAACAATTGGGAAACTTTGAGTTCTTTTCAAATATCGTGGATATTTCACACCACTTTTCTTTCGTTGGTTCACTCATAACAACGGGCCTTAATTTTTTCCAAATAGTTTCACATACATGTGGTATTATAGTAGCCACAGTAGATTTGCCAATTCTATAGTCGTAGCTTAATGTCCCAAATGAACATCCAATGGCCAAATATCTGGAAACAAACATAAACTATTACTAAATACTGTTTTTTTTTTCAGCGTCATCCCTGCAAAAAAAGTGGAAGAGTTTACGGGATAATTATATGAGAGAGGTGAAGAAAATAAAGACTGTCAAATCTGGATCAGGAGCTTCCAAAACTTCGACATATATTCATTTTAATAGACTACGATTTCTACAGGCATCAATTGCCAACAAAGATACAGAAAGTAGTTTCGATGCACATAATGCATCAACTTCGTCAGAGGTTGCTGAAGTAGAAATAAGTTCTGGCTTTAAGAGTCCTAAATCTACTTCAAGAAAAAAACAAAAATTAAATCCTGCTGATGAAAGATTTGCAAACATATTAGAGCAGAGTTTAGCACAGAAAAATGTGTCTCATCCAAAAGAAGATGACGATGAAGACAAGCTGTTTTGTTTGTCACTCGTTAAAGAGATTAAAAAAATTCCGGAATATAGGCGACTTCAAACTAAAATTGCCATTTATAATTTAATTTTGCAAAACCAAAATGAATTTCAAGGACCACAACAACAGACATATGAAAATCAAAATTACCCGGTATCACAACGAAGAAATTATTCATCACAAGAGCAGCGTCATCAGTCATCAGCTTCTGTTGAAGGCTTTCGTTATCATGATTATAGATCACAGCAGTCTAGTGTGTCAAATAATTTTGCACATTATGGTTATACTACAGCAATGGGGTCTCCATCGCCAGTAACACCTACTCCATCGCCAGCACCAACTAATGTCAGCAATGAATCAGAGTTAGAGTTATTCTGCGAGTAACAAAATGTTATTTTTTCTTTAAAAAAATTGTTCCTAAACAAGTTGATTTGATTTATAGATTATGTTGATTATTAAAAAACTTACCTCAATGTAATTATGAGTTTTTCTTCCGGTGAAATGCTATATCGCACAGCGTTTTTATCTGCTACGAGTTCATCGTTTATGAGAGTCAGTAAGTCATCAAATGACTTGATGGACATTCTGAAGTAGTTAAAGAATTTGGGCTCAAATTGCCTTAACTTAGGATATAAAATAATGTACTGACTTTCAGTCAGCCTGGTTGACAAAATTGGGTGAACCCAATATCTCCGTCTTCTGTTGTGTCGTTTCTGCCGTCTGTATAAAATCACCGATAAAACTGTTTCTACGTCCATCTTCGACAAATGTAGAACTCAAACTGGCCGCAACAACGCGCGTTTAACGCCTGACAAGCGCGCACCATGTGAACACTATACAAAAATTCAACGCGCGTTCAACGCGCGCTGAGCGCTTGTCATCTGAACCTACCCTAAATACAACAAAAGGTTTGTCAAATAATTCACTTAAGAAAATAATTATCCAATAAACTTCTTTTTAATAACGCATTATTTGACAAACAATTCACTTTTTTTTTCATTTAAAGTATACGACGTTTGGAATAAAAATTCTGTCAGTAATTAGGCTATTTAGGTTGCGGTTTTTTTTAAGCCTTAAAATACCCTTCGTGGTAGATCCAACATGGTTTGGGAGGTTAGTTTAGGTTAAAACTGTGACCTCCTACGCACGAGCCGAGCGAAGGAAGCGAGCGATGCCGCGGCAGCGACTGGCGAGATAGCCTACGGGGTAGATCAAACATGGTTTGGGGAGGTTAGGTTAGGTTAAAACTGTGAACTCCTACGCACGAGCCGAGCGAGGGAAGCGATCGATGCCGCGGCAGCGGCTGGCGAGACTAGATTTTAGGGAGATAGTTCTATATAATAAATTATGCAAAGCAATACCGTCATGATCACTTCGTGACTGGTTTAGAAAATGTATTATAAAATTATATTTAGTATAAACGTATTTTTTTTTTCAAAAGAATCTAAATATTACATGAAAAATGCATAAATGATTAATCCTCCGCCAACCGTGTGGTTTTTTTTTTGCACACCGGCAACCGTCGGGGACGATATCGTCCCAACCGATAATTTAACCCATTTAAACGTAGGGAAAAAATCCAAAAAACAATCAGGGAGTATATTCTAGATTTATTTTTCCTGTTCCCATAGTTTTTAACTTGAATACTTTGCCCCCTGATGGAATAAAATTTCGTAATCGCTGCTAAAACCGTAATTTCGAAGGTTTCACTAAAAATCGATATCTTGGATATAAAACAGTTATAAGGAGTAATGTTTTGGGGATTTATTCTTCATATCTATACTAATATTATAAAGCTGAAGAGTTTGTTTGTTTGATTGAACGCGCTAATCTCAGGAACTACTGGTCCGAATTGAAAAATTCTTTTTGGGTTGGGTAGCCTATTTATCCAGGGAGGCTATAGGCTATATAACATTACGCTACAATAAAGAGGAGCGGAGCAGTAATGAAAAATGTTGCAAAAACGGGGAAAATTTATTCCTTTTGAGAGTTTCCGTTGCGTGCGCTGCGTAAACGGTTAAAGTAACGCAAAAATCATGTATGACGGAATTGTTTCTTTTAAAAAGTTCAAAAAAAAGTCCGCGAGAGCATATGTCTATCTTTTAAGGTTGACTCACTATAACTCAAAAGGAGCGAGCAGCAACGAAAAATGGACGAAAACTAGCAGGCAAATCAATGCGACGGGAAGGGTCAGGGGAGCAAAAATTTGACGCGGGCGAAGTCGCGGGCAGAAGCTAGTACCCTTATATATAGCTTTTGAAAAATATTAGTTGGATCTTACATCTCTCAAAAAAGTTATTTATTTGAACACTCGAAAATGGTACATTTTTAACAAACGATAAAAATCACACCTGATTATTTTATTATACTAAATTTTCATTCAGAGCACTGATGATGATGATAATGCGATGAAAAATATTTATATTGTTACGTAGATCGAAAAGTCTAGAAACTTCAAGCTAATTCCATCTAAAGATGGGGCAGTGTCCGAAACTACTAGAAACAGCACGCTTACGCCATCTGTTATCAAGTAGCAAATACTACACGAAATTGGACGCTACCGCCATTTAATGTCTAATAGTGGGATTAAACAGTAAAAAGTTGTTTGTGGAAGTACCTAGAAGCTTCTTCGCTACTAGTAAACTGTGGCACAGTGTCGAATGTTCGCGAATGTTCTACTCAAGATATAAATAGCGGATTGTCGAGCCGACGAGCAGTTCGTTTACGAATGCGGTCGAATGCGATTCAAGTGATGCAATACAAGCGAGACAAGTGATTCCTTTTGACGTTTCTTGTTGTTGTGGTATTTGTGATTATTTAATTAAACTGTTTTGTGTGTTTCGGTAATATTGGTTTGAATTAATTTATCGCGAAACTCCAGCTCGTAATAATATTTTACATACCTAAAAATTCGTAAAAGTTACGTCGCCAACCGTATAGGACGATATCGTCCGTCCACAAACTTGCACACGCTCGTACTCACTGACGTTACAATGGCTATTGACGCGCTTGCGCCTGTGAGGTGTGCGCGAGTGTAAGTTATTTTAGAGAGGGGTTTGACGCCCCTTCCTTTTCTCCTTCCAAAGATATGCATCAGCTCCAAATGTGGCACGGACGAAATCGTCTGGTACGGTTGGCGGAGGGTTAAATATCAACCGACACATTTAGTTAGAGAAGCATTTGCCAAATAAATGTTTGTAAAGCGAGTGTTTATAAAATAAAACAATCACGGAATAAGTTGTTTGTGAAATAAATACATAGTACTATACAAAACGTTGGTTGTAAACTAAAAAGTCAATGGTGTTTTGGTGAAACATTAGTGAACCAAGTCGCGGCTGTTACCACTGGGCCGCCACTGCTCAGTTTGATAGGCAGTCGCTCCATGTAAAATACTGGTACAAGGTTAAAATCGAGGAAATCCTAAGTAAGATCATAGAATGTGTTGTAAGTACGTACTTAGGTGTAATATCTACACCTAATATTTTATGTTCCTAGAAAATTAACTCCAACTTTTCGACGTACCACGTACATAGATTTGATTTCGACGTTAATGATGAGGAGGAGACGGTTGAAGTGTTTTAGAGTGAACACAAGGAAAAAACTATTTATTAAATCTATTAGCTATGTTTCATAACATCACAGGACAGAATGATGATCAAAATGATTCTGGATCAATCTTTCGCTTACAACCGAAATAAGAGAGGATGGTCGGATGGTCAATTATCACTGACACCAGAGGAATGAAGCTAGTAAATTGAAGGTTGATTTAGATTAGGTGAAGGTGACAAGGAGATAGTTTTCACACTTAATATAGCAGCGGAAGAGTTAATTGTGTACTCTCGCTGTATTGGTAAAATGTTGAGGGTATTATTTGCCATTAGAAAACTATATTATTTTCTGGCCAGTCACTTGAATTTTTGGGTACAATATGTTCGAAACCTGAATGATGTCATTTACCATTTTTGTAGCAGTTACTACGTAAATGGTAAATGGAAAAATTACATTGTTGATGTGTTCTAATATGTGAGGAATCGTCAAACGTTCAAAGCTGTTGAATCACTATCAGCTCCATGAATTCGAGTTCATTATCGTCATATCAGCCGAAAGATGTCCATTGTTGGACTTAGGCCTTGCCAATCTCCGCTACTCCAACCGATTCTGTACTTCCTGCATCCAGCGGATTCCTGTGGCCTTAACACGGTTGGTTAAAAGTCCACCTTGTAGGAGGACTCCAACTCATGTCTTCCGGTACGCGGTAGCCACTCAAGCATCATTCGTCCTCATCGGCCATCTGTTCAGCGAGCAATGTGCCCTGCCCAATGGCACTTTAGTCTTACAATTTTTCGGTCTATGTCAGATGCCAGGTTCTCCTGCGGATCTCGGAAATGAAGAGTCATTCATGAGTCGATTACACAGGGAATCTACTAGCATTGCCCTCTCCATTGCCATTTGGGTGGCTTAAAGCCTAAAAATATATAAGGCACATTGTGAGCGACCACGTTTCAGTACCATAGGTCATTACTGGCAACACGCACCGGTCAAAGACTTTTATATTGAGACACTACGGTATTTGGGCCGCGAAGATATTGCGTATCTTCCCAAACGCTGTTCAGCCGGGTCGAATTCGTCGACTGACTTCTTTCTCGTGTTTAGACCTACCTAACTGGACCGTATGTCCGAAATAAACGTACTCGTCCTCAACTTCGAGTTCATATTGATTAATTATATTAAAAAAAAAAAATACAGTCGAATTGATAACCTCCTCCTTTTTTTGAAGTGGTTAAAAAAAGATATACTAAGTTCCTTTAGGTCTCCTTACGTCAACAGTGTGCTGTGAATAAGAAAAACACTATTAAAGACAAAAAACACAAGTCAGGAACGAAAATAGATAAGGTCATCTAGCAAAAATAAAAATTGCGTCCGGCAATGCCCCCGGTTATGCGCCATTGCAATAGGTACATGTCCTGTAGGGCGCAGGACCGGGGAGCGGGGGGACCTAATTTAGCTGCATCGATCACCGTCCCATCGTCCTGGCATTATCAGCCCCCCCCCCCTCTTCCACCCCATAACCTCTCCCTTAAGGCTCCGATATCCAGAATCATACAAAACTGAAGTGCCTATCTATATTCAATATGCACTTTCTAGTATCTTAATTATGCGATTTAGATATTTACTAATCTTTTTTAGTAATTATGTACTCATTCTAGGTACCTATCTTATCGAGTATATTTAATTATTGAGCGTTGGACAAAAGTGGCAAGAGGGCAGGGAAGCCATCCCCCGTACACCACTGCCCTCGATTCCAAAAAGTCTAATTGCAAGCACTATTTATCTTAGCTTCTATCCTTTTTCATCTAATTCTTATAATTTGCAATTTTTTAATATAATAATATAATAAATGCATCTAATAATTACCTACTATTAAATAGTGCAATAAAGAATTATCGTAAATAAAGCACAATAGATATTGTGTTTTCATACCTGTGGTCCCGCTTGTCGAAGGCGTAGGGCTCGAGCCCCTCGGGAAGCTTTTGCCACATCCAGACCCGGATGATTCGGACGATCCGGACGACATAACGTTACATATAACTTTTTAATAAACCCGAAAAACTAAATAAGAAATTAAATGATTACTTGAATAATCAGGAGGTTTATGGCAAGACCATTCCAGTTATACGTTAATATTAGTTTCACGATCGCACAACGGCCACTTACCAGGTGAACATTCGAAAACCGATTGATTTTCCGCTGGGGCCGCTACTGAGGCTAATTATCATCAGACGCAAAGTTAGTGCACCTATGACACCTAACTCTAACTTCACTTCATACTTTTTTCAGAGTGAACCTTATTTTTAAGGTCATAAGGTTGCTTGTCCTAGATAAATTAGTGGAGACTTCGAACGGAACGGTCTATTAAAGGAAGCGGCAGTGCATTCACGTTCATCGTTCATACCAAAAACGTTCAGAAATGTGGACAAAAACGCAGCGACTGCGCAAAAAAAATAACATTATGTCATGAATATAAATTATCCATTACAATGAATATCATATTAGTATCAAACACTCAAAACTGAGCAAAAAATAATAAATATAATAAATAGTACAAAAATGATCTTTTACCGGATACTTCAGGGTAGCCCGCAAAATCTAAAATTACGTAGGTACTTCTTGGTTCTGCATATTACGACTCAGGATTAATTTGTACGTTGAATGGTATTTTAAATTTTCAATAGTCACAAATATGTTTTACTGATAGAAATTTATCAGTATCACATTATTACGAATATCACAGAGTTGTGAATAAGCCGTAAAGAAATTTAAATTGCGCGGGTCCCTCATCATGAATGTTTCCAAAAATTTATTAGTAAAAACTCGGTTGTATATAAATATATATGAGTAAAGCATTTAAAACAGTCGAGAAAAGCGATTTCATGGTTATAACTACGTCCCCTACCTACTACCCTATTTATAAATGTACTCTGTGAACTACGTTTTGGCGTTTTGGTTCTACAAAACAATGTCGATACGAAAACTCTATGGTTCATAGCTCATCTCTCATAGAGTCGCGCACGTATTGATTTATGACGTTTTTTATGTTGGTAAGATCACAGCATTCCAGTATAACTTGGTCTATTGTGATGGCGCTACTTGTCCTAGCAAATTTTACCCAAACTGTCAACTTTATTACATTTCAATCAATCAAGTTCCACGTTTCGTCGTTTATTACCGTTTCCCAAAGTATCAAGGTTTATTTGCCATACTAATGATCTACCGTTTCGTTGCTAACAGTTGAAAACTGGCAACTCTGTCTTTTGATTGCTGTCACCATCAGGCATCAAATGCATACTCCGATCCGATTAAAAAATATTTTAAATCGTCAGCAATTTACTTAAAAAATTCATTGTGATAGGCGTGAGTAATCGATATAATTATAGTGCAATATCTTGAGTGTGAAAGTGGACAATCTGAAACGTTATAAAACGTGGTTTTTGTTGTTTTAGGTACGGGTCAAATTATCTGCCTTCCATGGGCGTTCATGTTTCGTGTTAAAAATGATTGAGTTTACGATAAAAACATTAGATTCCAATAACCATCAGTTCTCAGTGGAAGATGAGGTAAGTTATTTTCACCTATTTTTTTCAAGAGCATTCCGAGATAATATGCTTAATCCATCATATCTTTGGGCTACACCTAACTCAATTTATAGTAGGTACATGGCTTACAATTCCACTTTTTGCGCAGTACGGTATAAACATGTAGAAACACCTCAATCTATATAGTAAGTATCTATATAGTAAGTATGTGGTACCTGTCTCTTAGTTATGCACTCCAGGCCTGGCATCTATATAGTATGTAGAATGGTATAATAGCAGATAATTGACCAGTGTGTACTTACATCATTACTTTCAGGTAAATCCAATAAATATAATAAAAAAATACCTTAGCTTAGTACACTCTTGATAAAACACTTGTTGGAGGTCCTAAATAATGAATAAATAACTAATTTGGTCTCGTGAAATTTTGAAAGCAATGAGTGCAATATAATAGGTATTGAATTCTTACATAGAGAATAAAAGAAATATTTATGTGCATATTAGGTAGGTTGGTACTATGGGCTGCAAGTCCATGCCAACAGGTGGCTTTTCATAAGGTAGGTTGTATATTTACATACAAGTGAGAATAATGGGTGATTCATTTAGAGGTATATTCAATATCTCAACATTAGGACTTCAGGAAGACAGGTTGTTTACTTTGTGTAAATGTTTTCATCATCAGTGCTCTTAAAAGAGTGAAGAAAAATATCAAGATGAAACTAAAATGTTCTAGAAGATATGTGACATCTAGCAACCAGCACTAGGCTCATGTGGATCCACCACATGAGCCTAGTGCTGGTTGCTAGATGTCTAATATCTTGGCCCACTCCCTCTCACCGAGAGAGGAGGGCTGTGTCCCAGCAGAAAGAACATTATAGGCTGATTGAGCTAATAGATTCATTGTCTATGAAGTTAGAAAAGTTAACCTTAAAACCTCAAAGAGAACAGCAACTTTTATTAAAAGATGCAATGAATATACATTACGTACAACATCCTACTTCTTTAAAGTATATATTACAATCCAGTCCCTAATATCTGCTCTGCAGCTATTTTCACAATCTAAATTTGTAATGTCCCACTGCTAGACACAGGCCTATCACAGGACATCCCAGGCACTCTTTTCTAGTGCAACCACGGAACAGCCCTCTCTATAGGAGATGACATCCATCTGATTAAATAAAAAACATTTTAGATGTTTAAAACTGTGAACAAACCTGATTTTAGAAATGAATATCATTGACCCACTGCTAGACAAAAGCCTCTCCCAAGCCCTTCTAGAAACTCTTTTCTGCACCACATCTAACCAGCCCTCGTGGTTCGTGTCCAGGTGAACTTGCCTCCTGTCCATAGGAAGTGAGAGAGATCACAATGGAGGGTTCCAACAAGAACATTTTGATGTTAAAAACTGTGTACAAGCCTACTTAATACAGAAATAAATATCATCATCAATACCGTTTCAATATGAGATATTGTTTAAAGTCCATCATCATCAACATTATTTCAGTCGAAAGACCCACTGCTGGACATAGGCCTCCCCCAAACTCCGCCACTTCGGCCGGTTTTCTGCTTCCCGCATCCGGCGGATTCCTGCGGTCTTTAAAAGCTCAAAGGTTAAAGTCCATATGACATGATAAAATATGTAATCTGCTGCAGTTTACATATTTTCACAAACACAAAGATCCATGATTCATTCAGAAAGTGTCCCGAAACAGATTAAAAGAAGAAAGTTTAGAGTTTCCTTGGTCAACAATGGGCTTGCTTCGCATAAATAGGTATTCTACATGAAAATCCATTCCATCCATTTTTAGGGTTCCGTTGCCAAATGGCAAAAAACGGAACCCTTATAGATTCGTCATGTCTGTCTGTCTGTCTGTCTGTCCGTCCGTCCGTCCGTCCGTCCGTCCGTCCGTCCGTCCGTCGGCACCCGAAAAAAAGTATGACACTGAAAGACTTAGGTGCCAATGATGGAAAAGGTATCGCAAATTTATAAATAGCAAATTATGCACCTGTGTATAGTTCTGTATCGCATTGTAACACAAATAACACCTGCACCAAAGCAGTCAGTAATTGCAACAATATTAAAAACATTTATCTCTCACAAAACAATATAGAAAAGCTGAAAATGTAATAGGGATTGGGCCACGATGGTATACCTGCTTATATTTCTTAATGAGTTAAGCCAGTTAGCTGAGCAAGTAAAAAATAAATATTATAGAAATCTCCTTCTGACCTATTTCTAGAAATCTGGAAGGAATCACTTATTATTTGTATTCCAAAGAGGGGTGATAGGTCAGACGTCTGTAATTAACTTATAGACCTATAAATATGTTGCCAGTCGGTCAATGTCTGACTTTGAATACTGTGACCGAGTTAGTAGGGACTCTTGATTGGGTCCAAAATGCGATTCAATTAACACGTCGAAAGTGATGTAGGAGAGCATTAATAAACGGTTTTTGAAAACTTGGGCTTTCACTGGGGTAAAATGGGGGATTTAGTTTGTATGAACTATCATATTCCTTGAGTTAATTCACTTGAAACTTGTAAAAGTAAATATTTTTTATTTTAAGTACCCCATAAAGGTAGGTGCTAAAGTTTTTATAGGACAATACGAAATTTACGTGGATGAAGTTGCCAGCTAACTGCTAGTATTATCTCATTTTAATTAATCAACCTAGAACCGCCAATGGTTTTGTCAATTTTGCTGTAAGAGGTTTAGAATATCACATATTTACGAATCGTTTCGACGTCTACACGTTATTAAAAAAAGTCAATGTATTGTTATGACAGTCCATACATTGTATGCATCTCTTAATAACAATTGCATATTAAAAAAAAAAAAAACCGACAAGTTCGAGTCGAATTCGCCCACCGAGGGTTCTGTACAAAGGAGGAAGGTAAAGATTAGAACATTTTTCGCCTATCATAGTCATGAAAATTCAAAGTATTTATTGACGTCATGTTATTGTGTTTTTGTGAAGTTTAGGTATCGACCTTTACATCTAATCTAAAATAGTAAGAAAAAAATAGCAAGTCATATAAATAAAAATCATCAAACTTGGCAAATTCGTTGAAGGTTTGTTATTTTAAGCACTTTAATCCTATACATTTTGATTCCCTTGAGAGTGATGAAATATAGGTGTTTTTGCGGCTTAACTCATCGAATGCCGTAATTAGAGCCACAATAGAAAGACAATTGCTTATGTTGAACTGTGTAACTTAAGACATTCAAAAGGTTAAACAGCCATATCTTTTTTTTAAGTAAACTTAGAAGTTTGATTTTTTCATCGTTTCAACAGACTGTAGACTTAAGTATATCGTTTTAACTCGATACCTACACGCGTTCCCGTGATTAAGGGCCTTGACAGACAGACGGACGGAAGAACAACAAAGTGATTTTATAAGGGTTCCGTTTTTCTTTTTGAGGTATGGAACCCTAATTTTTTTTTTAAATAGTATTTAACTTAGTAAAATTTTTAGATATGGGAATGGGTAATGAATTGCTTTTGATTTTGGCTACTCAGAAGTCTCGTACATAAAATTAACAGAATAGAAATAAAATTCAGTTCCAAATCGATACATTTCAGAAAAAAAAAAAGAATTGGCACTAACTAATCTGAAAAAGTAGGTCATTGACTAGCTAATAAATTAAACGATCTTTCGTGTTTCTTTGTAAATGCTGTGTATATGTTTAGTTGGTAATCATAGAAAAAATATAAGTGTAAAAAAAAACACTTGTAATTCAACAGAAAAAAAAAAATGTATATAGGATAGGATACTGTCTCAATTGGCTTAAGAGCATCTAACTGCTAAACAAAGCCACATTACCCAAAGTTCTTGCTTTTGTAAACTCCCCATGGGGACAACCACAGTCATGTCACTTGATTGACTAAGAATCTTTATGATTCGATTACTGAAATATTATTAGTAAAGAGTTAAAATTTGTAGTACATAATCTCGTTAGTTGAAAATCAAGAATAGGAGTAATTTCGCTAACTTCACTCATGATATTTAATTGTTGTACTGTCAGTTCACCAAAAATTAATTTACAAATTTTTGATTGCCAAATAATTCACTTAAGAAAATAATTATCCGATAACTGTTTAAAATAATGTATTATTCGTCAATTTTTTTTTTATTTTACCTCATAAAACAACGTTTGGAATGAAAACGTTTTACATTACACAATTTCCTAATATGAAACTCATTAAATAGGCATTAAGTCATTTATTTTAATACTTAGTGTAAATAGTATTGTAATTCAAAATCAAAAGTCATTTATTAAAACTAGGCTGAGAGTCAGCACTTTTTGAACGTCAAAGTTACATAAGACAGTCCCCCCAAAACGCCCGCCCTTCGACACTTCCTAGTGTATTAATTATTGTAAAAGTTTGTTTTTAATGAATAAATTATATTCTACTAGTGATCGCCCATTGGTCGAAATTCGACCGTACTTCATTTGAATAGAAATACATTATTAAATGAAAAAATATAGATAATAATAAATATAAACAAATAATATGGTTATATTTGACATTCAGTAACACTATAGACAAATTGTTGACGCTGTACTACTGTGGAGAGGGTCCGCTGGCGGGATGGTGATGGCCAGGACCCAGGACGTTGGTGTAATGAGTAATGAATACTTCTTCAGGACTCTCTTTTTTATTTTCTTAATACTTCTTAACTGCTGGATATGGAACAATATGGAACGAATTATCACAGAAATTTGTTCTGTTTTTATAGAATTTTCCCTATTATTTTTAATTCATTAAGACGGTTCCAAATGTCATAATTATAACCAGCCTGTACAATCTATGACCAGCCTGTACAATCGGGAGGCATACAATACAACCTCTACAGTTTGCACACGACACTAAGTTTTGTATGGGAAACTTACTAATGCCATACTTGACACTCCCCATAAAACCACAAAAAATATTTCTTATAAATCTAAACTAAATTCCTATCGTCGCTAATACAAATAATACTAAAGACGATATGATCATAGATTTAAAAAATGAATAATAATAAAAAATAAAAATATATATCCATAAAATTAATTTATTACCTATGGTTATACTTGACATTCAGTAAGACTATAGACACAAAATCAGGCTTTCCAACTTAGAGGTTTTCCCAAATTTAGGGGCTAAATAAGAGGATTGAGATTTTTTAGGGGCGTTCCATTTTTAGAGGTATTCTTAGGGACTTTTTGCCATCTTACATTTCTCATTGTGTTTTTGATTACAATAAAAGTATTAGCGACTTCTAGTACGGTTCCTCGATACTAAGAATGCAGAGTGAATGATTTAACAAATGTCGCGTAATAAATATAGACAAATATTTCTACTGTGTGCCAGTCTATGATTACTGAACATTCGTTGATTATTTTCATTATAATTTTTTAGCGGATATTTTTTAGTAATTGTGGCAATTTTAGGGGTTTTTAACTTAAGCTTTAGGGGTAAATATTTCTGGGTGGTGGTAACACTGCCCAAAATAATAACGACAGATTTGGACCATAAACAAAAGAATATCTATGCATGTGTGTAGTAGATACACGGTAATGAACAGTAGTGTGTGTAACGTGTTATTTATTTAAAATAATGTATTTTACGCATAATTTAAAAAAAATATTAGCATTCGTCAACTATAATTGTGCGAAATTTCATACTCCTCCGTCCGCCCAATTTTCGTAAAAAGGGATCCAAAGTTTTCGCTTCACGTATTAATATATACATAAACAGAAATTTTATGCCAGAAACTACTTGTGCTAATAGAAAAAACTTTTAAAAAATTAAACCGCCGAAAAAACTGAAAATCATTAAATAATAAACCTTAAAATTATGAGTCGGCGCTTTGAGTGATCTTTGTTCATTGATTTTTCAGCGCCGACTCAAAATTTTAAGGTTTATTATTTAATGATTTTCAGTTTTTTCGGCGGTTTAATTTTTTGTTAAAAAGTTTTTATTTCGATAATTTTTTGTGACTTTAATGTACTAATAATACTTGGCAAGGTATACCGTATCCAACAAAAAAAGAATTATCAAAATCGGACTACTCTGTATAAAGTTATGCGGGGTGCATTACAATCAGTGAGTGAACAATCAATCATCCCCTGTTTTCCGACCCTTAGGGTTCGATTTTGTTTTTCAAATTTATATGGGACCACCTTGGGAGTATACCCTTTCCAATAGAAGAAGAATTGACCCAATCGGACCACTGTGTAACGAATTGAGAACCTCCTCCGTTTTATTTCGTCGGTTGAATAGAGATTAGGAAAGTTAGGGCACCCGGAACCGAACGAGCTAGACGAGGGAAAATTATTTAAAAAAAAATCGTTAGGTTAGGTTAAAACTGTGACCCCCAGACCCCTACGCCAGAAACGGCCAGCGAATTTTTTATATTTATGTTATTTTTGCATTATATTCCATGATCATTTCAAATATTGTGTGTAGGTAATGTTTGTTCATCTTTGTTCATACTAAGTCAAAATACCACTTCGTGAAATTATCATTTTGTGACTGGTTAAGAAAATGTACTATAATATAAATTAAACATCTAAATATTAAATGGAAAAAAATAAATAATATAATTCGAAACTTTTGTAAAGAGAATCATTTGCCAAATAAATGTTTTATAAAGCGAGTGTTTATAAAATACAATATATGCAGAATAAGCTAAACAACACTACTAAACGCTGCTTGCTAAGCAATGCAAGTGACTCAATAAACAAGTAGACAAACTAGAGCTCTGAGACAAATACCTTTTGAAGATTTGTAAAAAAAACCAAGATATGTGTTGTTTTAGAATGTTTACTTGTTTTATTTTTGCTGCTTTTGCCTTTTGTTTTTTTGTTATGATGTGTGTTAATTTTATTACTTATTTTTTATTTTGTGATGGCCGCCCTGCTACTTGTTGTTTACTGTTTCATTGTAATTGTGGACTTTATACTGACTTCGGTATACCAGCTACATTGATATAATTCTGGTAATTGTTGGACATAGAGATATGGGGATATATATGAGCTGAGATGTACTATTACCTAAACACAAAAACATTTACATTTTTATTTTAGTGGCTACGTTTTTTTCTTTTGTAGTATTTTTATTTATTTTGCGGTTACGCAAAAGTATGCTTATACGTATTTTGTTATGCTATATTGATGTTTTTTTTTTTGCTGAGCGAGTAAATATATTAATGTTTGCGAATTGTCCACTGCAATCTACCGGAGATTGCAATGGACAATTGGCAAAGGTTCATATTTATGAAAATTCCCTATTAAGATTGTTTATTTAGATCGAAATGCGTTCATGTTAGCGAATTGTTAGCCCATTTTGCAGAACCGTGTTAGTAAAAAAACGTGCCATTCAGTTTTATTTAGTGCTATGTACACACTGAGCTGTACAATAACATTCTCAAATTCCTAAAAAAGATTGTTAACTTGTTTTAGTAGTAGATTTCTGGTGTCACTGCACCAGAAATCTCAAACTCTGGTTTCTGAGATAGCGTGGTAAATGAATACGTAATATAACGTAGCTCTTACTCAGAAAGCTCAAGTTTAAATAATATTTAACTGAGAAATAAATTATTTACTAAAATATTAAATGCGTTTTATGATTACTTTAATATCTTCCATTATCTACTAAGTTTTCTTTAGTGCATCACCGTCTTGCCCATTGTTCATTAAATCAGTATACCGCTGTGCCTGCAATTTTACTTGAAACTCTGATTATGTTCTTTTAGTCAATATGACAGTCAAGCGATAGGAACAGCAGTCATTTTGGTAAAACAAATTAAAAAAAAAATTCTTTTAATATATAAAATGATAAACTGACTGACTATTGATATATCAACGCACAGTCCAAACGACTGGATCTTGAGACCTAACATTTTGCCAATTGATACCTTATATACTCTGTTCTGGACGATATACATAAACTTCTAAATAAAAAATAAGCATTTTTCATTATGGACACATTAATGAATTCGATTTTTTTTTGTAATTTTCATACTAACTAGCTGGCTTTCAAAATACCTTGACGTGTAATCATCACCCGACATGTATCCTCTTTATGCGAATTGTGAACGTCGTATTTTCATTCACAAGATTTGGGGGCTCAAAACTAAGTTTCTTTGGTTAAGAATACAACTGAGGTCCTAACTATATAACAAGGTTATTTGGTAGAAAAGTCCGTTTTCTCAAGGAGTATTATACTTATGTATGATTTCCTTAAATAAAAACTAAAATCGAAAAAGAAACAATAAATTCAATGTTAATTTTTTTTCGAATTTGAATATTTTTGTCAAACGAGTCCTAATTTGGTTACTTATGTTCACTGACATTTGTCTCGTTTGTTCAGCAGCCTGAGATATTCTTTCTAAGAGCCGTTCCACGGTTCTGAATTTGTACGGAGTACTCCTTCTCCTTTAGGTTTCCCCAGAGATATTTGTGCTACCTCGTCCAATCAAATGGGCAGGAAACGTTGCATTTAAATATTTACGCACTTGTGTGCCATAATGGGCGTGTGTATGGGGCTTTTGGCTACCTTATGCGTGTGCACATTTCTTTTTTGTAACTATTTTATATTTCATATTGTGCGGAATAAACAATTTTTTAACCAAACCCAAATGATCCACCAACAATAGAGGGGATTTGGCGCTCGGCGTCCACTGCCGCAGCGCGCTCGCTTAGCTCGCTAGCCGTCACGCGTTAAGAGTCACTGCTCTTACCTAACCCAAGTGATCTACCAACAATAGAGGGGATATGGCGCTCGGCGTCCGCTACCGCAGCGCACTCGCTTAGCTCGCTAGCCGTCACGCGTTAATAGTCACTGTTCTAACCTAACCCAAGTGATCCACCAATAATAGAGGGGATCTGGCGCTCGGCGTCCGCTGCCGCAGCGCGCTCGCTTAGCTCGCTAGGCGTCACGCATTAATAGTCACTGTTCTAACCTAACCCAACTGATCCACCAACAATAGAGGGGATCTGGCGCTTTCGTCCGCTGCCGCAGCGCACTCGCTTAGCTCGCTAGGCGTCACGCGATAATGGTCACTGTTCTAATCTAACTTAACCCAAATGATCCACTAACAATAGGGGGTCATTCATTTATTACGTATAGAGATAGGTATAAGAGGGGAGGGGGGTCGACCATTTCTTATGTTTTCTTACAAGGGGGTGGGAGGTGTTACGTATCTGCTTAATGAATGAAATGGATAAGGCAGATCTGATACAATTTATTAAATGAAAAAGAGTAAACTGGCTTCCAGAGTAGAACGCTTCAAGAGGGCTTCAGAGTAGACCGGCTTCAGAGTTCAGAGTAGACGGGCTTCAGAGTGTGAGCGCTTCAGAGTAGACGGGCTTCAGAGTAGTTTCCCCAGAGTGCGGGTGCTTCAGGGTAGTTTCCCAGAGTGTGGGCGCTTCAGAGTAGTTTGCCAGAGTGCGGGCGCTTCAGAGTAGTTTCCCAGAGTGTGGGCGCTTCAGAGTAGTTTCCGAGAGTCTACAGTCTTCCAGAGTGTGTCCTCCAGAGTGTACGGCCTCCAGAGTGTCGCCATCAGCGGTTCGAACGCCCCTTTTTATACCAAAGTCGTCTTCTCTTTCCAAACATTTTCAAAATATTAGTTTAGCCATCATCTCATCTGACAAGTGTAGTCGGCCAGGACATTTCCATGAGTGCGTGTAGCTGGCCACATGAGTGAGTGAAGCTGGCCACATGAGTGCGTAAAGAATTTTATAAATATTATTTTAAGTTAAGTTAAACAGTCGTAATAATTAATAAAATCAAATAGCTAGACATATTGATAAAAATAATTTAAAATTATATAAACCAAAAAGTAGCCATTCATAGACTAAGCAGAACAGTAACTGACAGTTGACAATTTGGCTTGTCACAACATGAAAATTTGAGTTAATATTTATTTCAGCTATTCCCAAGTTAATAAATCGTATTTAGATCGATTTGCTGAGTGTAGACATATAACTAAAATAAAATAAGTAAAGCATGAAGTGTAAACATAGAAACAAATAAAGAGGATGATAAAGAATCATGAATAAAGTGTAAGTATAGGATGAACACTATAGAGGGAGTATCGATAGTTCTTACGTAAGATAAAAAAAAATTCATAATGTTAAAATTATACTTTGAAAAAGCGCGGGCAAACCGCGCGATTGCCGAGATTCGCTCGGATGCGTATAGGTAAACGATATTTCCATTTCCATGGCAACGGACTCGCGCCGCCGCCGCCCGTACTTCACCTCCGGGGAATTTCCCGCTTGTGGACTAGTCGTCACTTGTTTGCGTAATAAACATAATGTTATTCGTATTCGGGAGGTTCCGGTCAAAAAATCCATGAAGATAGTAATACGTTTTGGAAAGCAGCAAAGGCGAATCACGGTAAAGATGTCATACATTTGTAAAACCAAAAAAAAAAAAGCTTTAGCCGTATAATCAAGGCGAGGCAAAGAAGTTTTGTGCCGCATTGGTGCTTATGTGGTATGGGTGGACGTCGACGATGTCACTATCCTTGATAACCAACTAGAAGCAACACCTATTACTAGGGATGTTCCAGTGGCAGATACAATTTCCGAGTGGGATTTGAGCCCCTGGATTGAAAATCTTATGTAGTTGCCCACCTAGATGAATGATTAAAAAACTTTTTAACAAATAATTAAACCGCCGAAAAAGCTGAAAAGCAAAAAATAATAAACCTTAAAATTATGAGTGCCGCTTTGAGTGATCTTTGTTCATTGATTTTTCAGCGCTGACTCAAAATGTTAAGGTTTTTTATTTTTTGCTTTTCAGTTTTTTCGGCAGTTTAATTTTTTGTTAAAAAGTTTTTTTTTTTGTGGCTTTATTGTATTAATAATACTTGGTAAGGTATACCCTATCCAATAAAAAAAGAATTATCAAAATCGGACAAAAGGGTCTCACCGGGTTTCCATATGAAATCTGCAGTGGCGTCTTTTTTGACATTGGTGCCATAATTATGCTGCTAGTTATTAAAAAACAATTTGGGCTAATTATCAAACCCCTAGCTTCTTTAGTTTTTGAAGAATAAGGGTTGCAACCTCAAACTGGAATGTTTTTTTTCTACGAAACTACAATAGATTTTAAAATGAAACCAACACGCCATGATAGCTACTTAATAGATTTACATTTCATATTTTTCTCATAATTTTTCAACCACCTATGGGGCAGAAACAAATGTGTTTTAAAAATTAAGGGTGGATTTTTGTGGCCATTTTTCGAGATACACCGACCAAATAAATTACATAAATTACGTATGTATCCAACTATAACACATAATAATTACATAGATGTATCATGGGTGGAACATATTCAAAACAATAAAAGTTTTCAATAAGGTACACACGGCTACAGGTCAAGCTGTAAATTTCCAGTTTTACCTGACCTCACATTGCATAGGGGTTTCGTACAATGAGATGTCAGCGTATACTGGAAAAGTGTGGCCGTCAAAAAAAAAATCAGCGCCGGCCATCTGCGGCAGCGCGAGTAATCATTCGGTAAAAAAATAATAATTTGGAAGAATTTTTTTGTCATTTAAAATAAATTCAAAGCATATTTTTTGTCTCATTTGGCTGTTTTCACCTTCTTTTTAGTTAAATAAATAGTTTTAATAGCGCATACGTACTTAGAACTAGTAATTCTGGTAGAGATTTAGTTATTATTGCATGTTATCGGTACAAATGAGTCACAATGCAGGTGCTCTGCATTGTGATTGATGACTCATTTGTTTGTGCGCGCATAACTAATGAGTCATCGAAAAATGCTCGTCTCTGATTGGCTGTGTTATTTTTTAACTGCACGTTATCTATTGTTGAATAAATATATCGTAATGTTTCAGGTTATACTCATTTTGTTAATGATAGGTGAAATAATTTAAATTTGTACGGGCAAGTCGTTGATAATTATCTACATAATCAACTGTATGTATATTATTATAGTATAAGTTATCGTACGTATGATCAATATGAAACTGTGAAGTAATTGTAGCCCTGAAAAGGGCTGTTTGTCATATTCCTAACCCTGATGGGCTTTTGTGGGAATAATTTAGAGCCGGATCACATTATTTCTTGTTCCAGAAGTGCTAGTGGGTCCGGCAAATTTTCGGACTCTGCTATGAGGCATTCTTCTTCCTCCATAATTTCACTGTCACAGGGAGGCTCAGTAGTCTGTAACAACTGAGTTGCTTCAGGCAACAACTCATTATGAACCTGTTTCATTATTTTAGGCCTTATGTAGGATATGTGGGGATCAGAGCTTATTAGAAGTCCATGGAGGATGTCTTCGTTTGTTGCTATTCTCCCCGTTTTCCGAGTGTGCCTCTCCCTGACGTTTCTGAAGTCCTTATTACGGGCTTCCGAAGCTTCTTCAGATAAGGTACCTAAAACGAATAAGTACATACATTTTAATTTCAAAACGCAATCGAGTCAAATAATACATCAAACTATATTTATTTTTTACTTACCGATTGGCAAAACACCAAAGTGGTTACAGATGTCTGCACCGTGCATTAGAAGTTTATGTACACTAACTGGCATGTAGTACCACGAATAGTGTTGCACGTACACATTAGCTCTTTCTCTACAGTATCTTCTAAATTTTTCACAGTCAATGTTTTTGCCTGATGATATGGCTTGTAGAATAACGGAAAATCTGAAAATCAGATTTTCGTCAATGCCCGTTATTCTGGAAGATCTTTTGTAATCTTGGAAAAAGCGCCTCGCTGTATTCCCGTCGTTTGTAGTTCCAAAACCCTAAAATGGGAAAACAATACTGTAATATACAATACATAGAGATATAATTCACAAACAACATAAAGACAGCGAAAATTAAATACATACCTGTTTGACTATATCAATCAGCATTCCAGTTTGCTCACGAAACTCTTGCTGTGTGGTATTTTTTTTAGCTTGTTTCAAAGCCTTATGTTCGCCGCGAGCAGTCCATCGTTGAAAATCCAGATTATAAGATATATGGAGAAGACATTCCATACACCGAATCTTCATATGCAGTGAAGAAATTCCTTGTTTGTAAATTTCTTCACGAAGTGGTTTAGAAGTCAAAGCGTCTAAATTATTCATCTCACTCGGTTTTGCCAAGCAAATGGGACACGTTGCATATGATGGTACTCCAGCAATAATATTGGCCACTTTTCCATCAATCATGGTCATATGCAATTCATGTGATACAATAATATTTCCACACTGTGTAGATATTCGTTCATCAATTTGTTTTTTCATCTCAGACTCTTCAGACTTTATAAAGTCAGCTGTCTCCGAAGTGAAAGTGAACTTCACTGGTCGACAGTACAGAGTTGAGCAAGGTGTGGGGTTCTCCCAAACTAGATTTTCATTCCCAGATGATGGCCTAGTAGACACTAGCCGAAGAGGGACGATGCTTATCATGACTACTGATGAATCATCGAACTCTGTAGCTGTGTTTGACGTTTTCTGTTTATAGTTACTCTGCGACGAAGAACCATCAAGTCCCCATTTCCAGGTCAACTTGAGTTCTTCATTTTGAGACCTATCAACAGTATTTATATCAAGTAATATCCTCTCCACAGTGTGGTCCAATAGCGCTTGCAATTTAATGTGAGCTCCGTTTTCGGTAATCTCCATACTCTCTTGTGGTGGGTAACATCTTTTCTTGGCATTTACAAGCTTTGGATAAGGTGGAAAGGCAGCACAGTTTTCTTCTTTCAGAAATTGTCGAAGAGCTAAGTACTTCCATTTCGAGAGCGCAACTGATGTATAAAGAGCTAAACACTTATCTTCAGAGACAGTACTTAAGCTCTGCTTTTTGAATAGTCTCTCTTCTACTTCGGATAGCGCATCTGGATTACTGGAAAGGTATTCGACCACTTTTGCCAGATTCGTTTTGCCGTTGTCTTTCAATTTTGTTATGTACCAGTGCTGCAACTCTTCCTCGGAATTTTCTTCTACTATGGAAGTAGAACGTCTTGCTTATTACTTAACTCTTCGAACGGTTTTCTGTGCTGCTTTTCTGTAGATGTTCCCGCTTCCGCAGTACATACTGCAAGAGTAGGAACATGGCAATCTATATCCACAAGCTCAGATAAGGCTGCGTCCGAAAAGCCCATCACACTTCTCAGATCAACACTGTCACAAACAGGCCAGTTGATGTTTTTTTCAACCACTTGCGATTAATTACACGATTCATAAAAGTTTTTTGATTTCTACTTGACTCTATCCACTTTTTATTTAAATTTACACAAAAAAGTCGACAGAACTCCTTGATTCGGTTCTTGTCTTCTTCAGAAACTTCGGTAGTCAAGACAGAAATGATACTTTCATACAGAAACATATGATTTTTCAGATCGCCGCCACTTCTTAATTTCACAAAAAGGTCTAGGTTGGTACAAAATCCAGCCATAGTTCTAATGTAAATATAAAAATACAAGTATTTCACTGTGTTCACAAACAAGCGACAAGAGCGAAACTAGATGGACTTAATGAATATCTTTATATTTATAGTTAGTGTTAATTACTCAAGTAGTGGACATAACAGTGAGTGAAAATTATTCAGCCAATCAGAGACGAGCATTTTTCGATGACTCATTAGTTATGCGCTTAGCCGAGTGCACAAACAAATGAGTCATCAATCACAATGCAGGTGCTACCGATAACATGCAATAATAACTAAATCTCTACCAGAATTACTAGTTATAAGTACGTATGCGCTATTAAAACTATTTATTTAACTAAAAAGAAGGTGAAAACAGCCAAATGAGACAAAAAATATGCTTTGAATTTATTTTAAATGACAAAAAAATTCTTCCAAATCATTTTTTTTTTACCGAATTATTACTCGCGCTGCCGCAGATGGCCGGCGCGATTTTTTTTTCATGGATAGAGAATGACCCTAGCTATCATATACTCACGCCACACACTCAACATATTAATACAATTGAAGAAAAAAAATTAAACGTGATTCGCTCCATACAAAAAAATCTAATTAATTTTTTTCAAGACAAACTATCAAGTTTAGAAGAAATTTTATAAGAATAAAAGTTGTCAGGAATAATATAACACGTCATATAAAAAAAAATCGCATCGATATAGGAACTTTGTTGCCTAAGTCCACTAATTTTCAGTATGGGCCCACTGTGCGGCGGCGCTGAAAAATCAATGAACAAAGATCACTCAAAGCGCCGACTCATAATTTTAAGGTTTATTATTTTATTAGTTTTTTCGGCGGTTTCACTTTTTGTTCAAAAGCTTTTTCCTTTAGATTCTTACGTAATAAATATGAAACAGGGGGGGAGGGGGTCGGCCTATTCTTATTTTTTCTTATAATAGGGGGAAATAGTCTAGCGAAAATAGTCTTACGTAATAAATGAATGGCCCCTAGAGGGGATCTGGCGCTCGGCGTCCACTGCCGCAGCGCGCTCGCTTAGATCGCTAGGCGTCACGGGTTAGTGGTCACTGTTCTAATCTAACCTAACCCAAGTGATCCACCAACGATAGAGGGGATCTGGCGTTAATGACCACTGTTCTAACCTAATCCAAAGGTTTCAATAACTTAAGACGGTGCCCGACGCAGGTATATAAAGAGAAGAAATAAAAAATAATGTTAGTACACAAATATTAATGACAAAGTGGGCGTTTTTAAATTACATTAAACGTTACATAAACATTTTGAATTTAGCAGTTTTTAGCATTTTATTACTAAATTGAACAGTCATTTTTCGGACCGAAAACCCATCGAGCATTTGATTCTTCGAACGTATGAAAATCGGAAAACCAACAAATCTCATTTACGACTTTCGGTAAATAAATCTGCCACAAGCGTTTATTCGTATCTCAGCTATCTATCCTTCATTAAAAAAAAAAAAAAATGAAAAATTAAATCAAAATATTTTTATTTCACATAAACCTACATGGGCACTTATGAAACGTCAGAAGCTAGGTGCACGGTTCCAAATTGTAGATTCCTATGGAGAAGAGCCGGCAAGAAACTGCACGGTTACTCTTTTAAAAATAATTAGTTTTTACAATTGTTTCAAATTACAGTGTTAATAGATATGAGAGGACGGTGCAGGCTCAGGGTGCAGGCCTGTCAACAAGTACCAGGTACTGAATAATATAGAAAATTGTCTACAGTCTACAAGGCCTACAACATTCTCACATTCACAAAGTATAAGAGTATGAAATAATCGTATTTCATCAAAGAGATTTAAGACAAATAGAGAGGCCATCTGAAGAAATGTCAAAGAAAAATTGTGATCCCATGACTCAGTAACGACATCTAGCATAGTATAGCAAAATTAGAACGGCTATGAAAAACATTTTTGTACAAAATTTTACTCTCCAGCGTCAGTAACGCCATCTAGCTTTGAATAGCAAACATTAAAATACAAAAACTTGATTAAGGTTGAATTTCATCAATTTTTTGTCGATATAATATATCGATAATATTGAAAAGTGACTACATATTTTTCACGTTTGAAAATTCCAAACAATTTGGAATGATTACTAGATGCAATGTTTACAAGTTATTTATTTAGAGAAATCTTTTTACAGACTAATTACTAAATTATCATTATTATGGGCACTTGACACGTCTAAAAACTTTTACACGTCAATCTTATTTTTTTTTAAACTACATGAGGTTGGCGTTTCCTAACTGACTACTCTGAGAAGAAATGCCGAAACAAACTCAGAAAAAAGTCTGTGACCTCACAGACTCTTTCACCGATCACTAATGGTAATGTGATAAATTAAAATTAAAGCTTAATTAAAATTAAGGCAAAAGTTGACAAAACTGCTTTTATTTCATGGGACTTAGGTTCCATCAAATAAAATCAGTTTTGTTAAAATTACATTTGCATTAACTTGTGTAGTAAGTGTGGTGGCTTCGGGATTTATTTCATCATCCTGAAATTACAAAAAAAAAAACGTCTGAGTGTGATTCGTACTCACTCTAAACTGTACTAAGAACGTTGTACTGAATCGGTATAATTTTTGTTGGTAACAACATAACAACCGAGATTTGCCTTTTTCCTTCGTATCTTCTTTAGCTGAAAACTGGTTGCGAAACTCGATTGCTAATGTGACCGAAAGTAATATTTTAACATTTTATTTTTTTCTTGGGGAAATGGTCTAAAATAGTCGAGCAAACAGATATCAAAAGTCAAGTGAGTAGTGGGAATTATAGGCAGTGTTCTAGTTTACCATACATACATAAAGAAACACTACGAAAAATTTATAAACGTGCTACTAATTTCTCTTGTAGTACAAGGTACCGATAATTTTTTTAAATTTGATCGACCCGTCTCGCGTCTTTCCAAAGTAAATGTCTTCGCTTTTAAAAATCTTGCAACATAATTTTGACGAAGCAGATGGAAGCCAATTTACTTCTCTACGATCTTTTTGAACAAACTGTCTACTTTCACGTTCAACTTTATTAATATTCGGAAACCTAAAATAACAGAAACCAATTTTACGTACGCACATATACAAACAGATAAGAATAGCAAAATACATGTGCTTTCAAAATATGATTATTTCTAAAAAACATACTTCAGATAGAAGAGAAGATAAAAAGATGTAGTCAGCGTGTGTAAAAGTAAAAGAGAAAATAAAAAAAATCAGTTCACTTAAGAAAGTAAAACAAATAATATGAGAATACTACTTACATAGGTACATAAAAACAAACATAATATATACATACAGAGTTCTAAAATAAATATCTACGTGAGCGAACAGCACTATTGTTGCTAAATTGATATTTTATCTAAATTACATAAATAAGTTCAAATAGTTGAATTTTACCAACCTAATTAAATATTATCGATAACAAAGTCGATAAATATCATAACATCTCTGCAAGGCAGTAGTAAAGCTACTCAGCAATAGAGGGCGCTTATTACAAAATTACCGTATGTTCTAGAACTATCCATGAATATTATTAAATTAAAATTACTGAGAAATATTAAAAATACTTTCCAAAATAAACCGAAGTTAGGTCCAGACGTTTTACCATAGCGTGATTTGTAATATCGTAAAGCGCAACTCAGCATATTTATTTAAGAAATGTTTTTCTATTCTTGTCAAACGGACACAAATACGTGTTGACATGCAGACATGCCATCCTAGACTAAACGCCATATGACCACTAGGACACAAGTATTGGATTACGAGTTTGTTCGTTATGTCCCGTCTATATAATTTAATGTCTTTGTATTTCATAAATAAGACATATTACACTATTTAAACCAAATGTCATTATTGCCATGACAACCAATATTAAAGAGTACCACCAATGTTATAAAAGTAAACTTATTAATATCGGCTTTTGGTTGAAAACTAATGCAACGTATGTCGGTGTTGCAGGAATTTCAACCCTTAATCTTAAAAGGCGGATGAAATTTTGTATTTAAGTTATTTATTCACAAATCGAATCATCATCATCATTTCAGCCGGTAGACGTCCACAGCTGGACATAGGCCTCCCCCGAATTGGGGGATTTACCATAATCATCACGCTTGGCAGGCGGGTTGGCGATCGCAGTATGGTGGAAAATGCATAGAGAAAGCTGCTGCCCATTCTCTTGTAAGTCCCTTAGTCGCATCTTACGACACCCACGGGGAGAAATGGAATTCTTTACGTCCGGCATCACACGGAACAAATCTAATACTAATGATCTACTAATATTCAGGTTAAAATAATGTAAACGTGCATTGTGTTATTATTAAGCCTCTACTGCCGCCCATAGGATGAAAGGCATAGACCATGACATAGGTAAGGACCTGTGATACTTTTGATTTCGATAGTAAGTTCCCCTCCGCAGGAGGAGATGCCCCGGGCGTCGGGAGTCAATAGGGGACTTCCGGCCACCGTAGGCGCGAGCTTGCGGGTGGCGAGCAATGGGTAGCTCGCCGCCCGGTAAGGACCAGGCTCGGGTAGACGGCGCGTAGTGTTCCACGCGTGCCTCAAAGAGATGTCAGCAGCATTGAAGGGGTCTGCTAGGACCGATGCCTGCCAGGGTCGTGAGATTGTTCGAAAGAGATACCGTGACCCTGGCACATGCGCAACTGAAGGAACACGGGTGGGTTTTAGTCAGTAAAAGTCTGACACGCCCTCCCGCTCCGCCCAGAGCGGGAGGGCGGCCATAAAAAAAAAGTACCCCTGAGATAATTTGCACGCGGGCGAGCCGCGAGCAAAAGCTAATTTAAATATAATAGCTCTTAAACAAATGCAAACGTGGCAGTGCACAGCAATTCAGCGTAATATGGAGATCAATTGGCAATAAAATAATTTCGATTGGTTGCATTTGAATTAAAACACGTTCTCAACGGTCGGACTTTCATACACAGTAATTTCGTGCTTCAAACGATTTAGACTGTGCATTGTCTTTCAGTGTATGACTTTCAGTTTTTTATTTAGTACAAGATATTAAGGAAATTCGTAATTACAAATGAAAAATACATTAGGTCCCTACTCCAGAATTGAGGGATAGTCTCCTATCAGCGATGTACGACTGGCTAAAAGTAGTTGCTCTGACTACCCCGTCTAAAATTATCGCCCTGTATTAATATCTAGACGCATGTTAATACGATTATTTTTAGATAAAGTAAAACAAAATAGCTTTTGAAAATGTGTTTATAGGCAGCGTATGTTGTGTCACAATTTTAACTATTGAAGTTTATAGTAAAAAATCCTGTTTCTGCATTTACAATTAAGTACAATAAAATTCAGTAACCATTATGCCAATATTTAAGTATTTAATTTGGACTCAGGTCTCTTGAATATGCTCTATTTATCACTAACTGGGCCCGCGGCCTTGTCCGCGTGGATGTCGGATATTATTCCACGGGAACGGGACACCTGTACAAAAGTAGCCTATGTTATTTCTCATAATATCAGAAAATCCAAGGACAACATAAAAAAAGTTTAAAAAATGTTTTTTTGTTATAAGTAGATACCATATATACTTTCACATGGATTTAGTGTAAAGTTGTTATTTTGACATAACAAACACAAATAAATACTTTCACATGGATTTAGTGTAAAGTTGTTATTTTGACATAACAAACAGACAAATAAATTTTATTTATTATTCTTTTATTTATTTTCATACATATTTCGTTACATTTTTAAATATTTTTACAAAGTAAATACCTATACAAAAACATTTAAAAATATGAAAAATAGCAGTCCATCGGTAGCGGGAGCAGGATCCAAGCTACCGGTGGTTAGGGCTCCAGAGACAGAAACCTCCTCACAATGCGAGCCGTGTCAAGGAGTACTGCCTTCTGAATCAGGCTCTTGATCCAACCGCCTAACGATAGCCTCGACAGGTGTTGGTCGAGGGTATCGGCCATCAGCCCATTGGCTGATACGACAATCGGCACAATGACAGCCGAGTCAACATTCCACATGTCAACAACCTCGTGTGCTAAGTCGAGATATTTCATCTGTTTCTCTTTCTCAGCTTTCACGAGGTTGCCGTCATGCGGAATGGTAACATCGACTATCATTGTGCGGCGCGCTAACCGGTCTATCACCACTATATCAGGCTTATTGGCGACAATAGTCCTGTCAGTAATGATAGACCGATCCCAGTACAACGTGACATGGTCATTTTCGAGAACTGGGTCGGGCACATACTTGTAATACGGTACCTCAGAATCCACTAGTTTGTATTGCAAAGCAAGTTGCTGATGAATAATCCTGGCTACTTGGTTATGCCTGTGCAAGTATTCGCCGTTAGCCAAACGAGAACAACCAGAGACAATATGCCTGATGGACTCACCCGGATGGTGACATGCCCGACACACGTCAACCGTCCCGTCTTTCATAATATGTCTCCGGTAGTTATTCGTCAAGATAACTGCGTTCATAACTGCACAGACGACACCTTCTGACACCACCTGTGTGCTAAGTCGAGATATTTCATCTGTTTCTCTTTCTCAGCTTTCACGAGGTTGCCGTCATGCGGAATGGTAACATCGACTATCATTGTGCGGCGCGCTAACCGGTCTATCACCACTATATCAGGCTTATTGGCGACAATAGTCCTGTCAGTAATGATAGACCGATCCCAGTACAACGTGACATGGTCATTTTCGAGAACTGGGTCGGGCACATACTTGTAATACGGTACCTCAGAATCCACTAGTTTGTATTGCAAAGCAAGTTGCTGATGAATAATCCTGGCTACTTGGTTATGCCTGTGCAAGTATTCGCCGTTAGCCAAACGAGAACAACCAGAGACAATATGCCTGATGGACTCACCCGGATGGTGACATGCCCGACACACGTCAACCGTCCCGTCCTTTATAATATGTCTCCGGTAGTTATTCGTCAAGATAACTTCGTCCATAATTGCACAGACGACACCTTCTGTTCCCCGAATAGGTTACCAAAACGAAGCCAGGATACGGACGCTAAGATTATTTATTATATTATTAACAAATAAATTTTATTTATTTGTATGTATGTATAGAGTATGCATAGATTTCGCTCAAGCTGGACGAAAGCGGTGAGGTTTCGTTTTTATGCAACATGACTTCGGAGTTACTGACCGACCTCCGAAACTGGCTGCAAGCCAACTCCAAAATGCATTAAGCTCACAGTCACCCTAATTAGTAGTTCAATACCCTGGAGTTACCACCCCTCCCCATTTGAATTGCTGTTGAGTCAACTTTGCTTAAACTTCAACATAAATGCAGACGATGTACACACTTTTTTGTCCGCGAAAGACAATTTCAGACCCACGTCTGAAATTGTTTATGCTGACAAAAGACACACGTCTGAAATGGTCTTTTGCGGACATCAGCAAAGTCTTCATGTGATCTGACATCTCCCTGAGTTTGTTTCGACCTTCTCAGAGTAGTCAGATAGGAAACGTCGACTTCACTAGTTTTAAAAAAATTGATTAAGGTGTAAGTGTTTTACGAACCTACATACATACACCACAAAAAAATAAAAATATATCATTTGCACTATTCTTCATTAAACTATTAAGTAGACACACCGTGTCTTAATTCTATGAACTTTTAGGTAGGTATAGGTACCTACCTAAAAGTATAGTTATAACAAAACTACTAACAAAAATTTTCTCGCCAATTATTTGAAGATGGCCATCTAATAAATGTACTAACTTACTAAGTAATGCTTGCGATGGGTAACCGCCGAAATTTCGTTTTAACCGACGAGAAAAAAAACGGAGGAGGTTCTCAAGTCGACGCGTATTTTTTTTTAAATGTATTACCACGCATAACTTTTTACAGAACCGTCCAATTTTGATAATTACTTTTTTATTGGAAAGGATATACCCGGTCCCATAGAAATATGGAAAACAAAATCCAACCCTAAGGGTATGAAAACAAGGGATGATTGATTGTTCACTCATTGATTGTATTGTATGACCACGCATAACTTAACAGAGCCGTCCGATTTTGATAATTCTTTTTTTTATTGGAAAGGATATACCCCGAAGTTGGTCCCATATACAGGATAAGTTTTTAACCAGTGCGCAAATTTTAACAAATTAAACTTAAACGAGTTATACACTAGTCACAAAAAATAAGGGATATTATAAAAATTCCAAATTTTTGGGTGATTTTCAACAAGCTGTAACTCCGAGGAAAATGATCGTACAGTAAAAAATAAAAAAAGCACATTGTAGCTCCAAGTGTCTAGTTTTCAAATACGGCCATGATTTATTTTTTATCATGTTTGAGTCTGGAGAAATCCCAAGGAAACAACCAAAAAAATAAAAACCAAATTTTTTCTCGTCTTAAGAGGCCTCTTACAAAATTTGAACGCTCGAGTTTAGGTAAAAGACGGCAATCTTATGTATGTGCGCGTAGCTATCCACACATGCACAATACAAACAGTGTAACGCGAGTGTCGAGCCGGTCTAAACAATCTTGAGCCGTTAGAATTATAATGCGGTATTTAGATATTTATGAAAATATTTATTTTTATTTATCCAGTCTAATAAAGATTTCTAGACTAATAAAAAAAATACAACTATATGTTATGTAAAGTATACAATAAAAATAAAAAAGTAAAACAATTACATATTGGTGCCGATTCTGTTGTACACCGAACTAAACTAACAAAACTATCTCTAAAATTGCTTACTTTTAGCTATGAGAATTGCTACGCTATTCTGGAAGAAATAATCTCTTGAAAATCATTTTGACACGACTAAAATCAAATTTGACAATCGCGACTTAACGTGGTATTTTTAGGGTTCCGTTGCCAAATGGCAAAAACGGAACCCTTATAGATTTGTCATGTCTGTCTGTCTGTCCGTCCGTCCGTCCGTCCGTCCGTCCGTCATAGCCACTTTTCTCCGAAACTATAAGAGCATGCTGTTGAAACTTGGTAAGAAGATGTATTCTGTGAACTGCATTAAGATTTTTACACTAAAATAGGAAAAAAATTTTGGGGTTCCCCATACTTATAACTGAAACGCAAAAAAAAAAAAATCATCAAACCCAAACGTGGGGTATCTCTGAATAGGTCTTCAAAAATGGTATTGAGGTTTCTAATATCATTTTTTTCTAAACTGAATAGTTTGCGCGAGAGACACTTCCAAAGTGGTAAAATGTGTGCCCCCCCCCCCCGTAACTTCTAAAATAAGACAATGATAAAAATAAAAAAAATATATGATGTACATTACCATATAAACTACTACCGGAAATTGGTTTGAACGAGATCCAGTAAGTAGTTTTTTTTAATACGTCATAAATCGTAAACCACAATTTACCTTTCATTCAATCAACTCAAATATAAAAATTAAAAAATAACATTTAATTTCATAAACGTAAACCTTATGCATAAATCGAGGATACCTACAGGTTTGTACGGAACCCTCGGTGCGCGAGTCCGACTCGCACTTGGCCGGTTTTTTCTTTTGGCTTCGCAACTTAGTACTTGTGCGCTACGCAATGAACTTGCTGAGATACGAAGGCGCGCAAGGGGGCATCCTGGACGTGTTTTATATGGAATTTTTCATTTTTGTTTGAAAAATAAAAAAAAATATTACCCACGTGTTGAGATTTATATGTGGCTTTGTAAAGGGGGTCGAAAATTTCATTATTTTTGCGATAGGACACGCCATTTTCGAGATATAAGCAAAAGAAAAAAAAAATACAGTACTATTTTTGCACGTGAGGCGAGGCGTTGCCGTTGGTGTGAATTTTTGTTCATGACCACTAGTTTTACTCTACACCTTTTTAATCGCGATTAAAAATAGTCGGATTTAGTTAAAATAAATTATTTTAGTCAAAATAATTCTACAATCTATTAAAATGATGCTTTACTTGATAATAAACGAAACACTTATACAAAAAAAAAAAAAAAATGCGAAGAGTAGCAAAATGTTGTAGTCGTAGTATATTTTTGCGTTCACGATACGAGTACCCGTAAACTGAGACGCGGGAAAAAATGGCACAGGTCCTTCCCCGTTGGGCGCTTGCGCCGTACTAAACGCTGCCCGCTTGTGCATCGTAATTTATTCTAATTTAGAGTGGTTTCAAAAACGATATTATGTCTAATTAAATAAACAGATTTAAATAAAGCTTGAGAATTCGATTTGTTATAGAGCATACTTTATATTGACATGATTTTTAAATGTAATTATGCTTTATTCAAACCGAAAAAACGCGATAAACTTGCGAATAAATCGTAAAAATTGCCATAAGACTTAATTTTTTTACTAATTAATGTTATTAAAAATCAATATTCTTGTACTAAATGTAACAACTAGATTATATGTCTGTTGTTTTGTGTATTTTTTTACTCAAATTTCTACATATTAATGATGGAAATAGGAGTCTGAAATGGACCCTGCGCTGGTTTTTAAGAAAACTAGTTGTGGGAGATTAATTACTACAAAGTATACAAATAAGTTTTTGTAAATGTGCTACTAAAAGTGACAAAACAAAAGATTGATCTATTTTTTACATGTATTCGTCAATGAGAGAGTATTTATAATGATGAGATGAGAGGTGAATAAGGCGACTAAAATCTTAGATATTCGCGCAAAAATGTAATATGGCTCTTAAAAACGATCTACAGGCTTCAAAATTTTTTTTTTCATTTTCTCACTCAAGTTCTTTTAGAAAATTTAATGCCCTTTAATTTGACGTATCCAGAATACCTGTACAATGATTTGCCACGGAGTTATTGTCAGTCAAAGCAAAAAAGTACTTTTTAACTTTGACAAACAATAACTCTGGAAATAATTATCGTAAGTATAGGAAATCGAAGGAGGGTTTTGGAAACTACACAACATTCTCAATAAGATACCGTAATGGCTTTTGCCGATTTTTTTTTTTGAATTGAAAGCTTTGACTGAAAAATAGACAATATTTCGCATAATTAAGGATATTTGTATAACTTGGTATAACTTTGGATAAAATGGATGAACGAAGGATATCGTCGGTAATTTTTCAACCTCAAAGTGTGGCGGTAAGTCCCCTCTTTGAGGAGTGGATAGAGAGGCGCCACGGCGTCCTCACCTTCCGCCTGACGCAGGTTCTCACCGGGCATGGGTGCTTCGGTGGGTTCCTGTTCAGGATAAAGCGGGAGGATACGCCCGGGTGTTTCCATTGTGAGGATCGTCTGGAGGACACGGTGGAGCATACGGTGGAGGTGTGCCCTGCCTGGGCGGGGCACCGCCGTGTTCCGTGTCCTCGTGGAGGCGATCGGCGGCGGCGACCTCTCGCGTCCGGCCCTGGTGCGAGCCATGGTACGGAGCGAGAGGGAATGGGAAGCCGTCACCTCCTTCTGCGAAGCAGTAATGCTCGCGAAGGAGGAGGCGGGGCGCGTGAGGGAGTGGCAGTCACTGCGCCCTCACGTCCCTAGCCGCCGCAGGAGGAGACGCCCCGGGCGTCGGGAGTCAATAGCGGACTCCCGGCCACCGTAGGCGCGAGCTTGCGGGTGGCGAGCAATGGGTAGCTCGCCGCCCGGTAAGGACCAGGCTCGGGTCGACGGCGCGTAGTGTTCCACGCGCGCCTCAAAGAGATGTCAGCAGCAGTGTAGGGGTCTACTAGGACCGATGCCTGCCGGGGTCGCGTGATTGTTCGGAAGAGATACCGTGACCCTGGCACATGGGCAACTGATGGAACACGGGTGGGTTTTAGTCAGTAAAAGTCTGACACGCCCTCCCGCTCCGCCCAGAGCGGGAGAAGTCATTTGATGATTTCCCATCCTGAAAAAAAAAAAAATGTGTCCCCTAAAATCCCTGAAAAATTCAAAGCGCTGCGATTATTTTTTCATAGTGCCCCGAAGATTCAAATTCGGTTTTGCGATGAAAAAAATTTTTTTCTCAAATCTTTATTTTTTCGATCAAATATATTGATTTTTCAAGAAATTAAAAAAAAAAAACATAATGAATAATAATCGAAAAATTGCTCATAATGGTGATTTTTGCAAAAAACAAAGAAGGTGAACGACCGATCGTAGCTACGAGTAGGTATTCGGCTGGTAGGTATCAGCTGTTCGGTCGGTCAAAATTCTATGTGGTTCGAAGTACCTACGCCGGCTTGCGGTTATTGACCTATTCCTATTGTCGATATCATATTATGTTCGAAATATGTAAGGTGTCCACAGTTTACTGATTTAAGGTCTGCTAAAAATTTAAAAAAGTATTGAATAAATAGGTTAAATGTGTTGTATTACGGATAACGACCACAAAAAAAAAAAAAAAAAACGCACGACTCAAAATTACTTAGGCTTTTTATTTTTGCGTTTCAGTTTTTTCGGCGGTTTAATTTTTTTTGTTAAAAGGTTTTTTCAAGTCTGTACCAGGCCATAAGCCATAACATGTAGGAGGCCATAGCACCAAAAGCGCGATTACATAAGCCTAGCTTTAATTAAATCTGTCAATGCAAGACAGGTTGGCATACGCCGCGGCACGGTACCTATCCTCCACTCTAATTGATTTCGCGATCTTACTGCGCATGCATGCATCAATTTGCGGAACCGCCCGGCTGAATTTACATACACCTACATAATAATAATGTTGCGTGTTATGTATTGATTAAATGCAGGCGAGCCTGGTGAGGGAGGGACACGGGCTAGCGTTGTGTTTCATGAGTCATGAAGCTGAAGATTTAGGTATTGAGTCTGTATGAATAAATATTCATCGGATGAAATTCTGGTACCTTCTCTAAAGCGACGTTTTATTTTTATTGATGATAGAGACAGATTAGTTCCATGAAAAATCAGTTCGTAAATATGTTTTAAGAAGCTAAAATAACCATGAATTTCGGTTAGTGCGAAACAAAACCAAAAATAATTAGTAATGAGCGGCTTATAAAAATATTACAATTACTCTACCACCTGGGCCTTGCGCGGTACTCGATGTTTTGAAACAATGGACCTTTATAGGATGATATCTTAAAAATATACAAAAATATGAAATAGAAATTCGATAAGAACAATTGAATAGGTAGGTGTTCGAATAAGCTCGAATAAGCTCTCTAGTTTACCATCTTTATATACCGTGTTTTTTTTCTTGCAAAATAAATATACTACCATATTATGTACTTTGTAATATTTTGTTGGTGACAAAGATTTTTACAAATGCTCTCAAACTTTGGTCGGCAGTGTATACACAAAATAAACAGATGTTTTTGACTACTCAATTTCATTGAAAATTACGGGAATGGACAATGATCATATTTAATTTAAATAATGTAATTGAAAAACTTTCGAGGCAGAGGATTGCTAAAAACTGCGGTCCAACAAATATTCTCAAGTAAATGACATTTGATTTCAAACATATTTGTCTTAAATGATTGACCTTTATGATGTTACTATTCTAACGTACAATTACTGTGGTTTTAAGTTATACATGATTTTATTTCTGTAACTATACTCCCTTTAAAATAGCAATAGACAGAAGTTAAAAAAGGTTTTTTTACACGCTTTAGATTAGCTTCACTTGTATGTTTGTTTGTATGTTTGTATGTTTGTTTGTAACCGACTCCTTATAGCGCGATTTTGACCCACTTTAAGTGACCAGATTTCATTCAAACTTTGCACACCTGTCAAAGACCGATGACAATGCAATAATTTCATAAATTTGTGTCATTATCCTTGCCAGGGGTACCAGGAATGCAAAAAAACTGTCTTCTAAAACTACGCTAACATACGTCACAAACTACGCTGACATACGTCTCAAAATTCGAAACACGCTAAAAATAGAAAATAAATAATAGTAGTGCTTTTTAGTTTTTTTAAACTATTATTTATTAATGTACACTTTGTAACAAAAGTATATTAAACTTGTTACAGTTACTATTACTGCCAAAATTCAAATCTGTTTATAAACCAGCTGTCATACCATATTGTAATCATTTTAACCTTTAATCTTATGAAATTAAGTGGCTTTCATTTAGATTTATTATTTCATTATAATTTAAAATTAAAGTGTCAATGTTAAAAAACCTAAACGAAGCAGGGGTGAACGATACAAAGGACGTCTTTCGTTTCTCTATATTTCTACCAAATCTTAAATGTCACCAAACGTGTTCATAAACTGTAACAGCCGGGTTTATTTAATTTTGCCGGTTTATGTCGTCTGTGAAATTGACGTAAAGGAGATGGCTAAATGAATACCCTCAGAATGTATTGGAATCTCACATCTCGTAATATTTAAATATTTATTAATGAATTATTTAGTGTTTATTAATTTCCAAGAACTTTCGTGAACTGTTTAGCATAAAAAAAGTATCTTAATTGCTTTTTAAGCTTTTTGATTGACATGTCAAGGGGAAATAATACAGTACTGCAAGCTAGGGAGGGGTCATAGCGCTTTTCTAGAATGTCAAATGGAAACTGATTCGATTTTTGATAACTGCTATCAAAACGATTTACTGTCTGAAACTAAGTACTGGCATTCAGAGTTTTTGGCGGGAATCGACGGCGTTCAATTCGGTGTCCTGTTTAGTGATTTGTTATTGTGTTTTCAGCAGTTTTTGATTCGGAAAATAGGGTCGTTTTTAAAAAGGCACATTCCAATTCAAGGCACAATCCATTTCCAATTTTTCATTCAAGTAATGTGCCTCTTTTAATCTTACTATCTATATTGTGTCGAAAAATATTGAGTAATAGTGGACGAAAAAACCGTTTTGTTTTTCAACTCTTTCGATTATTTTATCGATTCTTTTACACATGAAGTTCAATCACATCTCTATCATAAAAAGCAAACGTCAGATGTCAGACGTCGTTTGAACGCTTTCCCGTTTGCTTGTTCGTTGTGTTTTTTATTTTGGATTTTCACTGACCCACGCTTGTTTATTAGACTTATTGTGTGTGCTCACCTACCTACTGACCTCTTGCTACCTACTCTACACGGGCTTGACTTTCAATAAATTCATCATGCGATACATAAACTGCGGTTATTCAAAAGCTACGGGTGATGTTCGTTTATTTGGCCATACAATGGTGTGCATAAATTGTGGCCGCTCTGCGAGAAGTATACAACGCCATGCAGTGGAAAGAAACACATCTCACATACGCAGATTGTAGAAAACGTTTTGTGTCACGTTTTTGGTGCAATTACCTCTTTGTTGATATTTACTCAAGTGCCACCGTGCGCAATGGGAACGGGGCGCTAGTCAAAAATACAATAAAATCCAGATACAGCAGATGCAGATACGCCTACGTAAAAATGCATAGCAATGTCATCTGTTTGCAGTTTCCATACCTATTGACGTAGGATTTACACGATAGCAATTTTATTTTTAAGATTGTAAAGAAATGAAAAGTTCCTGAAACAGTGTTTATATTATGAAATATTAATATTCAACTATTCAGCTTTACATATTACTAGGTACCATATTTATAACTTGTCAGGATGTCGCCTATACTTCAATTTAGCCATGTCCTTTTAGTACGTAATGAGTAGTAGTAGTATTTAGTAATGTCTTAAATCTATCTAAAAGTTATAACTTTGTAATATGTCTGTATACCCAACAGTACCTTACGTTTAATCCGATTGAAAGTTAAATGTTATGATGTGTAGTATTTAGTGCCTTCCGAATCGTATAGTAAAAAATTAGTACCTTAACTGTTACAGCGTAATCTTCAATTATATTCCAGCAGGACCGGAGGGTCCTGCTGGAATAGTGTTGTTTGAAGGTCTATCGACAAATCTTATATGGTCCAGTTCAGCGGTGTATTAGTACCTTAAAAATACCTTAGTTTAATTTTAAAATCACGATTATTTAATGAGGAATGCACCTGCAAAACTTTTGTCAAGCCAGCAGGACCCTATTTTGTTTTGAGGCTTTCAGTCCAGACAGTCATATTTCTTAAAAGCATTTTTTTAGTACTTTTCAAATACACTTAGGTTTAATTCAAAAAGTTTGTATTTTATATGAAAAATTGTTTTATAATACATTTTGTACTTTTTCAACGAACCAACTTTTCGTTTGGTCGATGTATGAGCTTTCACAGCTTTTAGTACGTATGGCGTTAATCAAAGAAAGAAAGTATATGTACATCATTTATTATTATTTCTAATTTTTACCAAAATTCAATTTTTAACCGACTTCCAAAAGAGGTGCAGGTTATCAATTCGCCTGTATTTTTTTATGTTTGTTACCTCAGAACTTTTGACTGGGTGAACCGATTTTGATGCTTATTTTTTTATTTGAAAGCTGGTGCTTCCCCTGTGGTCCCATTTTAAGGCTGACCCCACATTAGGCGTGCGCGATCTTCGGGCGTGTGAGTAGCGCGGGCGCTGCGCGCACGTCGCGAGCGCGCTGCGTGCGTTTTGCTGCCCTGCGGCGTGTGTGAAGAGTGCTAACTACACATATGTATACTATAACTACACATATACACACACACACACACACACACACACACACATACACACACACACACACATACACACACATATATACACTATATATATATAAATTAATATTTTTTCCCATTTATATGAAATTAAATATTGTTTTAAGGTCTTCATTATAGTTTTTGACATTATGTAGTTCCAAATAAGTGAAGAATTTCAACTTTTAATACATTTTAAAGTCGATTCTAAAGCTTGGATTGTAAGTTCGAGTGGATACTTACAAATTTTCAACTTTCTAGGTCTGCAAAAAGCAAAATAATTTAATTTGACATTAATTGCAGGTTTTTCTTAAAAGTACAATTCATAACGATATTTCCTGCCCTGAATCGTTGCGATCCGTTGTTCCTAACGTCAACAGCTTATTTTGCCGAAAAAGTGAATTGGGGTACATAGTGCGCCGCGAAGGCCGCCCGCTACTGTTTCGGTCAGTCACATAGTGGGCAGTGTTGTGTTGACACGCGTTAAAAATGGAGTCACCGAGTGGAATTAATATCGAAAGCTTTATCCTAGAAATACAGAATCGTCCTGCGATATGGGACATGACTACACGGGAGTATAGTGATCGTATTGCAAAAAAATGCGTGGGAAGAAATTAGCACTTTATTTATAAACTAGCTTTTGCCCGCGGCTTCGCCCGCGTGGATGTCAGAAATTAACGCAGGAGGACGTACGGTCAGCCAAGAAAGTGGTGTACCAGTTTTGATTTAGTTTCCCGGTCATCGAAAATTACAACAAGGTTCGTTATAAAAAGATATTACTGAAAAAGACAACATTATCATGACGTAAACCTATGTATTTAGTATTCATACGTCATATGTCACATATAAGTACATGACATTTTAACCTTTAGTATAAATGAAAAGGACATTAGTTTCTACAAAGCAATTGAAATGTTTCCAAACAAAAGTAATAAAAACTATTTAAATAGACAACCGAATTCCATTTGAAAAAGAAAACTGACAATTGACATTTTGTCAAATATATGCAAAAAATCGATATATTTTCCGTGTTTTTTCAATCAACTGCATATAAAATCATCTCAATGCCTGCCAACTTGACCATTGCCGAAAGAGCACAAATAATTGCCCAATTTAATGAGGGAAGCAGTATCAGTGCGATATCCCGGAATTTGAATATATCGAGGCGTTCTGTCCGCTTTTGGATTCGTCGTGAAGGAGAGGAGGGAAGTTTGTTGGATCACAGAAGAAGTGGTCGCCGGCCTGCACTCTCCAATAACGATAGAGAATTCATGAGACGGGAATATGAAATTTTGCGGAGATGTTCGATGTGAGTGCCCAAACAATAAGGAATCATCTACATTACATGGGGTTGCACCACAGGCATTTCGCCAAGAAAATATATTTGACGGATGCTCACAGACTTGCTCGTCTGAACTTCGCCAGAGAGCACTTAGAGTTTGATTGGTCTAATACAGTGTTTTGTGATGAAAAAACGTTTAAATCCAGTCAGCATGGACGTCTTCACCTTTGGCGATATAATTCAACACGGTATAAAGATGATCATGTAATCCCAAATAGATAATCAGGTCGAATTTCCGTAAATATTTGGGGCTGGATGAGTGCGGATGGTGTAGGAGAATTGTGTTCTCTACCTCCTCGAGCGACGGCTGTAAATTATATCGACGTGCTTCAGAATGCAATGCTACCGACAGTCCGTAATGTTTACCCGGAGAACGAAGTGCCACAATTTGATTTTGTTCAAGATAATTGTTCAATTCATAATGCGAGGATCGTAAGAGCCTGGTTTCGTTCACACACTGACGTAAGGGTAATTCAGTGGTCCTCAAGATCGCCGGACCTCAACCCGATAGAAAATCTTTGGGGCCTTATGGTCCAACGATGGTCGCATCAAAATGAAAGAACCAAACAAGCTCTTATTAGTCACTGTAATTATATTTGGGAGGAAATGCGGGGAACCGATATTTGCTCACGGCTTGTTGGTTCAATGAGGTCTCGTCTTTTAGAGGTTATAGAGGCCAACGGCGGTTACACCCGTTTCTAATTTAAAAAAAAAATCAATATCTTCTAAATATTACTATATATGCTATGTTTTTGTTTGTTATAAGTATTTTAAAATTGATTGTAGATATTTAATAAAAGGATAAATCTATTTTTAGCTTGTTTTTTATTGATATTGTAATTACAAGTTTACAGAAATTGTAGGTTTGTGGATTCGCCTTGTGCCTTTACAATTTTATGTAACTTGTTGATTACAATTCTGAATTTGTAGATACAATTTTGTCATCAAAATCTACAGCCCCCCGCCGTTGATTTTACGACGTCATTGGTTCCATCAAGTTCAAACTAAGAACAGCTGTCACGTTACAAACAGTAATAGTCGTTATCAATAATCAGATAAAGACAGCAATAGAAGTTGTCAGATCGATCTGCAAGCGAAACTAATCTTTATCACCTATGAATCTGCAAGCGATATTCAACCTTAGGGTGGTACACCACTTTCTTGGCCGACTGTACTACCGCGGTAAAAATGTGTTAATCCAGGTTATATAGGTAATTTATACTCGATCCAGATCCATTAAGCCATTTTTGCGTTATCGAGAAACAAACACCCAATCATACATTATTTTCACATTTATAATATTAGTAGTAAGTACGATTATAATTCATAATCCTTCGGATTCATAGTTTATGAAAATATCAAGTGTGTTGGCGTTCGCGTTCTTAAAACAAAACTAATAGTATTCTGAGTAAGAAGACTGCGACACAGGGCTTGGTTTAGTTGAATATAAGTCTTCCTGATTTTCCTTAACGCTCCTATTTTACCATACAGACACTCAATAATTTACCAGACACCGAACATAGTTATAGGAATAGTACTTTTGCCAGTGGCTTGGCCCGTATAGCTGTCGGAAAATATCACCTGGGAACCTACTACCGGGATAAAGTAGGTATGCTATCTGTTACGTGTCCATGAAATATATCTTTGTGCCAAATTCTATCTAAATCCGTTTGGCCGTCTTTGCAACAATGAGAAACAAAAAAAATATAAACATCTAAGCCATTTCGCGGTCTCGTACTTGGAATACTATTAGGTTTATTTTGAGTATAACGAACACACATGATATTCGCATTTACTATGAAGCCAACGTAATATGAATTACAATCCTACTTATCGTGTACTACCCGACCGCTGCCAACGGACGGACGGGACGGACGAACGCCCGCCAGCCACTCTGCTCCCGCTTTTTAAAACTCTGATATCTTCTAAGATATTCATTTGAATTACATGCTGTAAAGGGCCATATTGATCTATATTAAATGCACAATTTATTTAAGGTACTTAATTGGATAAGGATTAATTCTGTATTGCTTAAAATCGCTTCGTAAATAAGCCATTATTTCTCGTAAAAAGTAAAGAATAAAAAATGGTTATTGTGGGTTATCCCTAAGAGATAGACATATACCATCGCGGACTTTTTTGTAGACTTTGTTAAGGTGTACAATACTGTAGTACATTATTTTGATCTATTTCGTAGGGTTCAGCCAGCGTTCGCAATGTAAGCGCAAAAAATGGGTTTATTTATGACATTACATTAGAAACCCTTAAAATGATCAGCGTTTCTTTACTATATTATGCATGTTATATACATATAAACCTTCCTCTTGAATCATACTATCTATTAAATAAACCTGCATCAAAATCTGTTGCGTAGTTTTAATTATATAAGCATACATAGGGACAGACAGACAACGAAGTGACTTTATTTTATAATATGTAATGAAGATATTGAAACGAAAATTGTCCAAATTGTGACTGACTTGACTGAAGGGGGTTGAACGCCAAGGCGAGCGCCGCGTGCGCGCTGCTCGCTCGCTGCACACACGTCACACGGCGGCAACACGCGACGCTTACGCAGCGCGCTCGCGCTCGCGCACGCGGCGTCCGCGTCGCTCACACACCCGAGGAACGCGCGCGCCTAATGTGAGGGAGGCCTAATTTGGTTCCATTCGGACAATGAGATCCATGTGAAAACCATACAAGTCTTCAATTTGCATTAAGTATTTGCACGAAAAATGAACGAATAACGCGATTAGATTAGTGCAGGGTATCTACCATAACTAAAAAGTTAAAAATAAAAACTTTTTACGAAAAAATAACAACAAACCTCCTAAAAAAAAAACACTACAAAGTGAAAAATAACTTTAATTTCGCAAGTCGGTGGCAAAAAAACCTTAAATATAGATCCTAAGACACTGACTTCCGAAATTAAAGTTATTTTTCACTTTGTAGTGTTTTTTTTTTAGGGAGTCGGTTGTTTGTTTTTTTATAAAACGTTTTTTATTTTTAAACTAGATGAGATCGGGCTTTCCTATCTGACAACTCTGAGAAGAAGGGGGGCCAAACAAACTCTGGTCACAGTCGGTTTTAAATCCCAGACATAATCTTAGTCAGATTTTGTGAAGACCATGTAGATGGTTGTCTCAACTGTTTTTGAGGACAGAATCACACAGATTGAGTGGGCTTGTCCAGCCAGTGCACGCTTTGTCACTAATAGTGCAGCTCAACTCGGTTGTTTATTTATAAGGTTCAAAGCAGATACATGTTATCTGAATTTGCGGCCGTGTCAAAACATTTTAAACCATATAAATAAACAACATGAATCGGCGATGGCCGGTGTCGGAGCCAGATTAATATATTGTTATTCATCCAGCTAGTGCGCCAACCGTCGCCGCCACTCCTGGCGGGGGTAACGTCCGGGCGTGGTCGTATATTCATTTTCCGTCAGTTTCGACTATGAATCTAGATGCATAATTTGTAGATACAGATAGGTATATTGAGACCTGCGCGCAATCGAGAGCTGCGCTAGGGTGCGCGCAATCGATCCAGGTACCTGGACCGAGCTATGTCTGTACCGACGGGTGGCTTCTGTATCGCCGCTCCCCTCTGCCGTTCTTCCTACACGTACATTCCAATACCTATATGCATTTCCAATTTCGGAGGGTGGCCTGCGATCAATAACGGCTTAATTAAGACGGGAGGCTATCTTTTTCTATTTCATATATGGATACGTACCACGATATGGACGTTTCCGTCAATATTATGTTATCTTAATGCTGTGTATCATGTTATACATCTTAGCTAAGCACGACGGATTATATTAAATAATGAATACCAAATACCTAAGCCCTTTGAATATATATTATAACTAGCTTCTGCCCGCGACTTCGTCCGCGTCAAATATTTGCTCCCCTGACCCTTCCCGTCGCATCGCACCCTGCCAGTTTTCGTTCATTTTTTGTTGTTGCTCCGCTCCTTTTGATCGTAGCGTGATGTTATATAGCCTTCCGCAATAAATAGGCTACCCGACTCAAAAATATTTTTTCAATTTGAACCTGTTGTTCCTGAGATCAGCGCGTTCCACCCCCAGTTTAGGGAAGCGGGGGGTAAGAAAGAGAAAAAAAGTAGCCTATATTACTCTCCATCCCTTCAACTATCTCCACTTAAAAATCACGTCAATTCGTCGCTCCATTTTGCCGTGAATGACGGACAAACAGACACACACACTTTCCCATTTATAATATTAGTATGGATTACTCGAGTTTCATTACTAAACACATAAAAATAAACACACTTTTATTCATTATATTATTATTACTGAAACACTGAGAAGTATTAACAAAGGAATTAGGGATCATTGTTGTAAATTCGTTGTTTATTTTGTATGGTTTCGAGTAGGTGTTACCACAATTCACGGGTAGTGTTTTCTTAGGGGATAAAAACGGTGTATGATTTGATAGTCATCATTCATCATTTCAGCCGCAAGACGTCCACTGCTGGACATGGGCCTCCCCCAAGCACCGCCAATTTGACCGGTACAATTTTTGGGGGGGATTTGCCATAATCGCCACGCTTGGCAGGCGGGTTGGCGATCGCAGTATGGTGGTAAAATGCATAGAGAACGCTGCTGCCCAATCTCTAGTAAGTCCCTTAGTCGCCTCTTACGACACCCACGGGAAGAAATGGGGTGGTGCTATTCTTTACGTGCTTTGATTTGATAGTAAACTACATAAATAAAATGTTACGACCGTGACTTGTTGTTTGCGTGTGCAGTGAAACAGATTATTTGATTCAAACCACCCATCTGTCTCACTGAGAACACCGGAAACAATTGATAAATCCTAGATGCAGAGCTTGTCCCGCCACCGAGGTAATGAAACCAACAAAGCGAAGTCGGCATAATACAGAGAATCAACTCTCGAATCGAAATCGAGCGGAGGGGCTTATTTCATTGTTAGGTAGATTTGGTCTGAATCTTATAATATACGATGATGGAGCAAACCCTTGCTGAATTATTTCAATATGTAATTGTGGCTTCATAAAGTTTTTGTTGAAGTTTCGAGTTCAACTTTGTTTTGTTTCTTTTCAGATCACGGTGGAACAACTTAAAGAGAAAGTTAGGGAGCAGATGGGCATAGAGCCTAGCTTGCAGCGTCTCATATTCTGCGGCAGAGTACTACAGGACGAGAAGAAACTCTCTGAATATGGTACGGTTTAACTGTAATTTAGTTCTCTTAAGAAAAACCGACCTAACATTTGGGGTGCCAGTATCATACAGAAGGCTACTAATGATACCATTATGATAAGCGACGAAACTGTTAACTATTAACTTATTCGCTTCAAGTAGGAATCACCCCTGTTTCGGTAACCTTTGAAGCCACGTTCTGGATGAGATCAGACTTAGTCTGAAGTAACCAATTTTGATAGCATTCTAATTCCTACTGCATGCACTGCATTCGAATGTTTTTAAATTCCTGCATTCAAGATTCCGGTATCTTTGAATGTATGCGCTATAATAACGTATCCTTTTGTATCTTTCCAGATGTCGAAGGCAAGGTCGTGCACTTGGTACAACGTGCACCTCCTAGTACCGAGACTCGACAGAGCTCTCCGACTGCTCCTACTGCGAACGCAGGAGCCGAAACCCAAAATGGCACCCCGAATATGCAGCAACAGATAAGGAGGCTCATGGTAATTATTCTTGTTTTACTTTTATAATTAAGCAGGGTCACCGAAGACTCAGAGCACACCGTGTTTCTCGATACCGAATACCGTAGGGGAGGCACAATCAGTCAATCTACCATAGCTGTGTTAGGGTATGTGAAGTGGAGTTGTGAGCTAAAATTGCATACCTAGAATTTCTGCTCACCTTTCCAATTCCTCGTGCAATTCAAATGCAGGACTTGGAACTGGTATCAAAAGTAATAATTAGTAAGTAATATTAGGTTATGTTATGGTACTTAACAGTTCTAGCTGTTTCGAGACGGATACCGGTAGGTACTCCACTTAAAAAACCGGTACCCAGCGAGAACCACAAATCTCATATTTGTATGAAGAACCTCATATGGTTTCAGTTATTTTTCTAATGAATATTAAATCCTTTTTACTTACTAAATCTGTTTTCTCAGTTGGAATATTTATTTGGAATCGGTTTTGGTAGTATAGGTACTACTCTGGTGCTGGTATCACACCAAGGCATGAGGTACCGTTCCTCAAAAACACGGGTATTTTAAACCCTGGCTGAAAGCCCAATTCTAAATAGGTATTGTAATACACACATTTGTTTTAGTAATACGTTCATTCTGTTTAAAAGTGGACAACTTATTGTAAAATGTAAAATATGTAATATGTATCAATCTGTAATCCCATACTATACTACATTTTCTACTATTCCAGTCGCTCGCTGGGCCTCCTGATTTCATCATGGAGCAACACCAAGCCATGACGATGTCACCTACCACCGGACGGCTCGAGTTCATCCGACGGATGATAGCCGAGATCAAAACATCGCTCGCCTCCCTCAGAGCACACGTCGAAGGAGAGGTAAGACGTAGGATAAGGAAATTATTACAAGCATCGTATTCTAACACAAATAAGGTGTGTAGTAGTGCAGTATTTTTATTATACTAAAGTAATTTTGAGTGTTTGCAGTAATGGCTGTATCGTGTTAATGTTCCTGTCTATCCCTATCCTTTTTTAACATTGATTGCAAAATGACCCTATATCAATCCATGTGATAAAATTCACCACACTTTACATGGGGGTACTTAATTAACTATAAGGGGGTAAAATTTTACCGTGTCTTCTACAGTTAGACAGTGCAGTGACCGAGTGATGGAATGTGTCCAAATCGTTTTTTTTGCTCACGGAAAATACTTAACGCTTTTGATCAGTCAGTTTAACCAAATAAATCATTTGAATTATCAATTATTATACGAAGCTATAATAAGATATACACAGTTTTAACAAATTGTTTAAGAAGTCATAATATTTTTCATTGTATTATGGAATTTTCAAATGTGAGTTCACCTTGTTTTAAAACTATACTACCCGATTAACCCCATTGAACTTTGCATGATATTACAAACGGTCCTGAATTATATGCATGTTAATGTTTTTGTTTTGTTACATTTCAAGTAACTTTTAATCGTTCTGAGGATTCGATGGTCTGATTTAACGAAGAATGAATGTTCTATTACCATATTATTCACTTAATGGGCGTTAAATTTATTCTAATAATAAACCCATCGAATTCACAAAACGCAGCAGTAGCTTTAAAATATTTATGTATTTCTATTATATTATGATAATTAGATAGAATTGTTTTCGTTTATAGTTGTTTATGTTGTCAATGTGCCTACTGTAGGAAAATAGGAGTTCACCAGCAAGCGGTGAAAGTCCTTCAGAGCAAATGGATACGGAACCCGCTACCGGTACGCAGCACGACGAGGTAATCTGTTGTTTTGTTGTAGCGGTATGAGCAGTCGAGCACTTCATAATATGTTTTATTGACAATATTCTAGAATTTTCTGGTGTATTTAAGCGACCTATACCACGACGATAGCCCCATAAAGTATTAATCGTGAAAATAAACTGATACCAATGGAGCAAGTTCCATATTTTATGAACGTTTATATTCTTTTGTTGCAGTCTCATTCTGTCCTAAATACCTCTAATTGACCTACATTTTTGACATTATGGTCGTTGAGATGAATACAACTAGATTTTGAAAGTTTTTCAAGTACGGGAACTGGCCTACAGATTCTTGATACAACAAAACAATTTGGTTTAACGATAGGGTAGGCATTTTAGGGGCCATCCATAAATTACGCCACAAGAATTTCATGATATTTGACCGCCCGCCGCCCCCGTCCTTGTTACAGCTGGTCACACTTGTGAGACCCCCCCGCTACCTAGTGTGACGTCACATATTTTACATCTAGAAATAATTAGTGAATTAAAACAGCAGTCACGAAATTTTATTTATTTCTATTTAAACGATTTTTTAAATAAAATTAACATCAAATCAAACACTGCGATTAAAATATTAATTAAAGATCAAACTTAATCATCTTGAGTCTATGAACTTTGAACCCTCTCCTTTAAATTATTTATAACTGCCATAGCAGCCACTTCGTTCTCGTTTGGATTGTCAATGTCAGGAAACTTCGTTGTGTCAACATCTTTTTCACCGAACCATACAGCATCATCCTCGTCATCCAAACATAGAATTTCTCTGGCACGTCTAGCAGCAATTCTGAGGACGAATCTTCGCGATGGACAAAATTTCTTGTTATTTCTAACTTTATGTAATTGTTGTGTTGATTAGTGGCCTTGTATGATGGAAAATATAGACCACGGATGCCACATAATCGCTTAAACACGTATGCCTCGACACTGGGGTAATAGCTATCATATGGATACGTGTTTCACTTAACACTTAGTTTAAAATAGATTTTGAAAAGTGACGTCACGAAATTTAGGACTCCTTGTCACACAATGTCACACTTCATCGACCCCCTCCCTCCCCTTTAACGTGTGACGTAATTTATGGATGGCCCCTTATATTGAAGTGGTTCTCGGAAGATTTACAAAGGTCAGCCTTTGTAAATGTTTAATGATTACGATCGATGTAACTACTGCATATCGACCCAGATAGTGGCCAGCGCGTGTGTGATGTTATGGATCGTGTCTTCGAATAAGTTATGGTTTGTGGAACTGTTTGTTCTGCACTAAGTAATGAACTGTCATGCATTTTTAAACTTCATAAAACCACTGCGTCATTTGATAAAGATCCTTTTCCATTTATCCAGTGGCGTAGGTAGTCCTAGAGGGGCCTTGTATCAAGATTTTTATGGAGCCTTTTTACCTGCCTGACAACCAACATCAAAAATATCCTGACTCGGGAGGATAAACTTAGCTGCCATTGTGGTTATTAAGAGAATGCTAAGTGCGCTCGAAAATTTGGGCACCTTGACTTGGAGGCTAAATTGTGTTTGATTTTACTAAATAAATAGAAGAACTTAATAAGAATTGTCCTGCTCCTGTAGCATGAAGCCTTTGTAGAAATAATTGTTAGTATAGTATAGTAGTACCTAGTGTAGTAGTATTCAAGCATTACGGGCCTCTTGTCAACAAGTATTTGAGGTGTTGAATAATATTTAAAAAAATGCTTTATAATACGTCGGGGCTCGAGGGGGCCTGTAGCTTGGGGAACCGTATTATTGATATGGCTGATACGGCGGTAGCTACGCCCCTGAATCAAACCTGAATTAAATGACTACAATAAAAAGTTCGTACTTGAATCTGGTATCAATGCAAAATGTCATGTAAGAGCAATTATCTTGCTCAAAAATTTGAATTTTTTTGCTCCACCGCCGTATTATAGCGTGTTTTTCTTGCGTGAATACGTTTGTTGTATATGTCCTTATTGAGCTTAATAGGCTTAGTTGAAAATTGTTTGATAGATATCTTGTAGTATGTATGTACTTACTCATATTCATTACACTTGTTATTTTGTAAATTGTTCATTTGATTAGATTATGTTAGGAAGTGGGGAACTGTAAGTGTCCGAAGTGTAATGTGTTATTGACAATGGGATCGACATAATTATTTATTATGTACAAAGTTGTAATGAATGTCTAGAAAATAATAAAATAGTCATGAATTATACCTAACCTGATGCACCGAAAAATAAATGAGCAAGCATTTTGCAAATCAACAGCCGAAAGAGTAATTCATTATCGATAAAAACATGTAACTTAACTTACCATCATTGTGTTGGTGTGGAATTTTTCTCACGTACTTACATCATGTTATTAACATCAAAATGAAAATATTAAAATATTTTAACTTGTTTATGTATGATTGAATGCAGCCCGAACCTCAACTTGACGAAAACGGTGATGAAACCACCGACGTAGCCGCCCGTGCTCAGAATGCACGACGAAGGTGGGTTCTCATTTTTCCTGTTAGGCTTGGGGCAAATCTAAGTGGAAAAGCACAGCAGGATATCGCTCGTGTAACATCGCCCCACCATAACAAGTGCAATTGTTCTGAAAGAGCCATATCTTGGCGTGAAAACCGTAAATCTACGACGTTGTAACAAACAACCGAATTGCGTGTAAATTTCTGCCGAGTTTTTCTGCACACATTTTCCCCATGTCATTTGAACCACATAAATTACCGTAATAAAATATATGTCTGCTGTCAACAAAAGAGATAAGTATGCAGGTAACCTAAAATAATCGTGAACTTTAATTTTAGTCAGTCAAGTTCTTTTAAAGGACACAAATAGGTGTGTTTATTTTTTTTAAAGTTATTACCTACGATAAAACAATGAAATTAAGTTAATTCCTGGTCTGCATTCCAACTGTTTTGTTGATATTGGTTCGGTACTTACCTACTCATGGACGTCTCTAGTATATGTTAAATTAACCGTTATTAAAACGTAGGTATAGTTATTTTTGAACGCTATGAATAAAAATGTGACAGACAGAACACTTCAATTTTGTTGCCAATATTGCTTGTCAATTCAAAATAAAAGCGATTACTTTTAAAGAAATATCCCTGAGTGCGGTAAGGAACTAAAATTAAGCTTGGTTTGGCTTTGGCTTCTAATTAATATCATGTTTCAAATTCCCCTGTTCATTGTTACGTACAGGGTGATCTACGAAATGAGGTCTACAGAAAAAGTAAGCTAAAGGCTGCCGAAACTTGGCACCCCCATGTATCAGCCATTATTTATAGTGAGGGTTAGGCGGCTTTTAATATTTTTTGAGAAAGTTGGTACTTCACTTAAGACTTTTTTATTTTTCTGTTTGTTTCGTATATAAAAAATTAAATTAAATATATATATTTTTTATTTATTTATTTATGTAAAATTGCGACACGGAATGTAAAGCGATAATTTCCCCTTAAAATATTAAAACTCGTCTAGCTCCTAAACTATAAATAATTGCTGAACATACATGGTATGGAGGTATTTCATGAAGTTTTTGGAAAGGGATTTGTGAAAATTTGCTTTGGACCTCGTTTCACGGTCTAACCTGTATTTACCAAATGATAAAAAATGAAAATGAGCTAATAAAAATTATTACTTAAGAAAAAAAAATGAAGGTGCGCGTAATTCTAAATTAGACCCATTATTCCGATAGTTTCGAGTTTGAATAAAGTCTATTTTATTCGCAATTTGTGACATTTTGTTTTTAATTCATAATGTCGTTGTAAAACATAAACCACAATAAAATTGTTTCGCCTATAATTGTTTAGGGGGGCTATTACACTACAACCATATTGCGTCTAAAATCATATCACTTTATAAATGAAATACTGTTCTTTGGTAACCGCGTCACTTGAAAATTCCTGAACGGATTTGTATTTTTTTAATGTTCGTAACAGTCTGAATAAGGTTTTTTTAATAATAATGATATAATAATAAATATCTTAGGACAACCAACACACCATTATCTGATCCCAAACTAGGCAGAGCCTGTACTATGGTAACCAGACAACTGATAAATATACTTATATATTTCTAAATACATACATATTATAGATAAATGATTTGTACGTTTTTATTAATTGTCATATATCTATGGTCCTAGAAAGTGTAATATCCCCCATGTTCAATGTTCATTTAAAATCTAATAAAATTTGATTTGATTTCGAAACTGGACTTTAGAAATGCGCTTGATCATCTTGCCGTCTCTCTTACACATACAATTGTAGGTCGGAACAGATAGTTTAATTTGGAATAGCGAACTTAACCAAACATGTATGGCAACACAGTATAGTAGGTAAAAGAGGGGTACATTTTAAAGGAGTGTAATACTGATAATAAGGACAACTTTTTCTAAGGGATGAACTCGGTTTTTTTTGTCATTTTGTGGTGTGATCCAATATTAAAAGTTGTTCGTTGACATGAGTAGTACCCGCTTCTTAAAGTATATACCATATTTTTCTTGCCATTCTGTATAAGATATCGTTATGAAATTGTTACTGCCTTTTCCGATCTACGCTCATCATTTCTAGTTTACTAACAATTCTTCATTATCTTATCAAAATATCAGACATCAACGTATGATGACAGATATTTTGATATATTTGAATGAGTCTCGACCTCCCCACGAAAGGAGCTACAGAGCAATTCGAGCATTGCGCGCCCGCCACTCTCGACCCCGCGACCTCGCGCAATTGCTCGAGGAACTGGAGACACTTCAAGAACAATTTGCTCCCTACCGAGCCAACTACGTCAGGATGCTTCGCGCTGCTAATGATCCTGAGGTCAGTACCCTGTTTCATATTCTCGCATTACTTGTTTAATGTTTTGACCGCCACGTCAAACATATGAGAAAAAAAAAGCGGTGCACCATAACACGAAATAAACAATTTAACTTATTTCAAATACTTATACTTCAAAAATGTAAGATAAATAAATGATGTATAAGTATTCCGAAAATGTATGACAATACTGAGAAATTAAATGCTTAAAAGAAGTGTTACACTATCTATACAATGTCGCCCATGCGCATGTGACCGCCCGTAATTTTCTGAATATTCATGAAAAATTATCGAAAATAAACTTCAAAAGGGGGGGTCTAACTTTAACATTTTTCATGTTAATCATTTTTTAATTTTTAAGTAGAGTTTGTAGATGTGCTTTCTATTTCTTGACACATCTCCGAAGTTTATGGGTCGATTTGGATTCTATTTATTATTTCCAAAAGCTTATGAGTTATTTTAAGGTTAAATAAACAGAATCCAAATCGACCCATAAACTTCGGAGATGTATCAAAAAATAGAAAGTGAATCTACAAACTCTACTTAAAAAAGAAAAAATTGAATAACATGAAAACTGTTATAGATAGACCCCCCCTTTTGAAGTTTATTTTCAACAGTTTTTCATGAATATTCAGAAACTTACGGGCGGTCACATGCGCATGGGCGACATTGTATAGGTAGCTTTGGTTTTGCTGATAGCAGTGCTGAAACATTTAACCGCAATGACGGTCATCTTGGAAAATTGTAACACCAAATATGTCAAATAGGGTGTGCTATAAGTACACTTCTGCCCAACTCTTTCTCAACAAGACGTGATGTTATGCATGTTTAAATTATGTCAAAAACGCTGCCTTAGAAACAATACCAAGTTTTTACTATAAATTACGTTTACGTCGTAAATGGTTTCAAACAACTAACTAATTAATTGTATTTCAATCCTAAAGCCTCCTGTATTTACCGAGGAAGAGCGCATTAGCGCACAACGCACCGTGGACATGGTATCGGACATAATGCACAGCTTCGCGCATGCATACCATGCCGTCAGCGACATCAACTTCCAAGTCGGCCAGCGCAATCCGCGCCTCACGTCTGACGTCAGTGTGGTTCGCCACCCTATGCCGATGCAGGTACATACGGTTTTAATTTTTAAGATCTTAGCAGACATGCTACCTCAAGTTTTAGGATCGTTGATTGGCTATTTTACAACTTTATTAATGCTGCAACGCCACTTGTCGATTTAATTTTTAGTAGAAATAACATGCCATTTAAAACCGCTAATCGACTTGATACCGTCTATGTATAATAATTTAAATATGGGTTGTTTGGTAGGCTCACATCAATGTAGTTCAATCTAACCGGCGTTCACCGCAACAGCAAGAACAACAAACGCCAGCAGCGCCACAAGCACCATCAGCGCCATCAGAGTCAGCAGCGCCAGCCGCCCCAACAGTGCCATCTGCGCCAACAGCGCCATCAGCGCCAACAGCGCCACCTGCGTCATCAGCGCCGTCTACGCCAACAGCGCCATCTGCGCTTACAGCGCCGCCTGCGCCAACAGTGCCGTCTGCGCCAACAACGCCTGCTGTGCTAGCAACGCCTTCTGAGTCAACAACGCCATCTGCGCCAACAGCGCCATCTGTGCTAACTACGCCAATAGCGCCATTTGCGCCAACTACGCCAACAGCGCCAACAGCACCATCAGCGCCGTCTGCACCAACAACACCATCAGCGCCGTCTGCGCCAGCAGCGGTACCAGTACAGTCGGTACCATCATCGCCACCAGCACCATCAGCGCTGCAAGCGCCACAGGCGTCACCAGCGCCACCAGGGCCTCAGGCGCCACCAGCGCCACAGGGAGCACCGCCGGCCGTACCGCAGTCAGCACCTAACCCCAACAATATCCAAGTGCAAGCAAGAGCTCCTGGCTCACAGTCATCTAGCACGAACAGAGCTCACGCTGGTAGGACCACCCAACCGACTGTCAACATAAATATTCAGCCAGATCCCATCACGTATCAAGTAGAGATAGAAACAAGGGTCCCAATCGCGTTCCCCTTAGAGAACGCTCTGCTGAACGGGTTGACTAACGCTACTGCCGTGGTGAACGCTCCAGAGGGGCAGGGACAAGGGGCGGGCGCCGCCGGCCAGGCCAATAGGCGTCAAGTGCTGCTTGGTAAGATGTTTTCAAATAGAGGGGAACTCCTTGCCGTGCTCCTTACTGCGCGTAATCTGCCTCTAATCTAGTTAGATTATTTTGACGCGTAGCCACGAGTAAACGCCACCGGCTCAATCATTAATAGAGTTATGAAATTACTCCTTATGCTATAGACGTAAACATAAAAATTTCGGTAAATTCATTACTTTATTACAGTAATTTAGTCAATTATAATTCAGTAAATAGATTGCTTAATAAGTTCGACTGTAATAACTCATTGTATTAATTTTCATGTATTTGTCGTAGATTTTGAGAGTTTGTTTAGAGGATTGAGCCAAGCTGGCAATCTTGGTGGAGTAGAGGTCGTGATGAGCATGGAGGAGATACCGCACGGAGGTTCCATCGGGTTGGGCACCATTGTGCAAGGCGCTAATAACTCTGCGTTACATGCTGCGGCCCCGCCACAGCCGCAACACGCCGAAGGTAAACATTACTTTTACATACTTCATTTCATAATTCTCTATTTGCGGTCGGCGCAACATGTCTTTTTCTTCCACACTTCTCTATTAGTCGTCATCTCAGTAGTCACCCCTTTCTATCCATATCATAATTCACACAGTCCATCCATCGTTTCTTTGGTGTCCTCTACTTTTATAGCCATCGACATTCATACTCAATACTTTCCTCACGACATTTTCCTCATTCCTCCGTATCACGTGACCATACCATGACAAACGATTCCCACTCAACTTTTCAGTTATCGGTGCTACTTTCAGACTTCCTCTTATGTACTCATTTCTTATTCTATCCATTCGTGTAACACCACACATCCCTCTTAACATTCTCATCTCAGCTGCATACAATTGCCTTTCATTCATCCCTTTTGTGGCCCAACATTCTTACCCATACAAGACCTTTATTGCATTCAGTTTTCGTCGTAATATCCAACTTAACGTCGAACGACTCTTCTAAATCCGTGTTTTAAATCTTTACTTAATTGTTTACTATATCATAGTCCTTATTCCCTAGTATTCCTCGCACCGATGCCATGGGGCGGGCCGCCAAGCGCTGACTTGCTCCAGAACATCGTGTCATCAGTGATTCGTCAGGGGCTCGTGCCTGGGATAGAAGGTGTCACCCTGCACATTCCCGCGCCGCCGCCTCCGCCTAATCCATCACAACCTACTTCGGTGTCGGTCCCTCCGGTTCCGATATGGCATCCGGCTCAACTTACAGAGCAGGCCGCAAATGCCGCACATGCCGCTCAGGTCGCACATAATCTGGCCGCAGGGCTCCCGGCTCCCGTACCCCGGGAATATCTACCAGCGAATCATCCCGCCGCTGGCTGTAAGTTATTTATGTTAATCGGATTATTGATATCATCATCATGATCATCATTTCAGCCTGCACGTCCACTGCTGGACATAGGCCTCCCCCAAGCCCCACCACTTCCACCGGTTTTGTGCTTCCGCATCCATCGGATTCCTGCGGCCTTCACAAGGTCATCGGTCGACCTTGCGGGAGGCCTTCCAACTCTATTTTTTTCGGTACGCGGTACTCCAGAACCTTTCGGCCTCATCGGCCAATCTGTTCTGCGAGGTTGCTCGCAGAACAAATGGCCGATGGGGCCGAAAGGTACATTGCGCATTGGTGCAATATACCTTGTGTATTCTACTTATGTTTTACGAGCTTAAATTATAGTGCTGTTTATGATCATGTAGTAGTCCAGTCTGAATTGTTAAAAAGTAAGTTGTGAGCGGTCCCTTGTTTAAATAATAGTATGTTTGTCTGTGACCAGCGCCGAGCGTGCACGTGCGTCGCTCCACGACGGCCACGCGCGTGCCGGCCCTGCAGCTAGCTAACTTGATCTACGACAGGTTCTTGCAGTGCGACAGCCAGTATGCGCGCCGTCATTTGCAACGCCGCAGGTACTTACTAACCACTATTATTTACAATTAACGTTTGATTACTAGTTACTAACAACGCTATTAAGTTCTTCTGGCACGTGGCCAAAATTCGAACTAAAGCAAAGTGTTGAAAACAAAACTTAGTTTATTTCCAATACCATTTCATAATACAATGCTTACCATCAGCGCCACCTTATCAATGTCATTTAGGCGCTAAAACGTCTTTGTTACAATTAGTCATCTTGATTGGCTAGTCTACTCTCTCGTGACTCCTACTGGAGGGGGGGGGGGGGGAAGAAAAGATGGGGGGAAGGATGGTTTGTGTAAAGAATGATAAGAATTTCATTATAAAGAAGGAACGGCAGAACGTAAGAGTATCAAATTTTGCGCTATAATGGCAGACAAACAGTGAAAAGACTACTACTAAGGATAATAGATTCGATTTGACAGTTTTCGAAAGATCCGCTGATATTAAACTAAGACATTCTGAATCCACACGCCTCGTTTTGGTTTCATTCGTCTCTCTTTACCTGTCCAAGTATCTATTAGCGCGTGGGAAAAGCCCAACTACGGGCATCGGGCAAAAAACAAAATGGCGAGGCACAATCTTGTTTTTCGCCCATACGATTTCTGGAACTGTTTTACCAACACTACCTTCGTTGTCAATATCGTCGAGGCGCCAAAAACCATATAGCAGTATACATCCAGTTTTTTTTGAAACATAATAATCATTTTAAATCTTTTAAATTGTATATTTATTCTGTACGTGTGTGTGTCACTGAACTCCTCCTTCACGAAAGTTTTTGTGAGTGTTACAGTGGGTTCCTGGGTGGTTTAGATTCATAATTAGACCACGTAGGTGGCGCTTCTATCGATTTCTCCGAAACAGGACTAAGTGTATCCGGTCAGCTAGTGATAATGAGTAAATTTTAAAGGGACCAACAGCAGCAGCAGATTGTTGCCCACGAGCGTGCCCAAGCCGAGCGAGTTGCTGCTCAGCACATCCAGTTTCTGATGCAACGCAATCATCATATCAATGACGTGAGTACCTTGAAATTAACGGACATCGTTTATAAGACTCGAGAACAATGGTGGAGTGGTGACAGGCCTGTCTTATAACGCACACGCTTGTGACAGAATTGTTTTGTTCTGACAGAACAAAACAGTTCTGTCTACAACGGACAGGACTGTTCTGAAAGCCAAGTTAACACTTTCAGTGCCGCGCACCCGGCTCCCGGGTCGAACGATAATACGTTCGCATGCCCACGACTCGCTTCCGAGTCCTATGTATAAGTAGTTATGTATCTTGCGACCATGCCGAGCACCCGCCTACCGGTCACCAATTAGAAATTAGATATTCAAATAAAGGTGTAGAGAGGTTGAAAGTTATACTTTTTTGGGGATAACATTAGATAAATATTGCAACTGGAAAATACACGTTAATAAATTATGCACTAAGCTGCAAAGATTTATAACATAACATAACATCACGCCTTGTTTTCCCGAAGGGTTAGGCAGAGGTGTACCTACAGTACGCCCACATTTCGCCTGTTATGTTTAAGTCCCATGTAATAGGGGGCGAGCCTATTGCCATCAACCGGCTGTAAAGATTTATATTTTTTTAATCGAATTACTCGCGTAGCTGGTATCAATGCAGCACTTTATGCGTATCATGGTTACGTAGCATCAGTTCTCCGCTACGGCATTATTATTTGGGGTAATTCTGTTGATACGATTAAAGCATTCCGAGCTCAAAAGAAATGTATTAGATCAATGACTAAAGCCCACCCATTACAAAGCTGTGTCCCAATCTTTAAAAAGTTAAAAATATTACCACTCCCATCTTTATATACATATATTCGAACTCTGTATCTTTGTACGTAAAAACTTAGCATTATTTCAATTACACAATGATGTTGTAATTAGGAAAAGTCGAAATATCTACAGATTATGTGTACCCCAACAAAGAAGAAAACTATTTTCGAGTAAATTTTACTGTTTGGCAATTCAAATTTATAATAAACTAGCTTTTGCCCGCGGCTTCGCCCGCGTAGATGTCGGAAATTATCGCAAGAGGACGTATTACCGCGGTAAGAATGTATTAATCCATGTTATACATAAATAAAATTACGCCTTTTTCCCATGGGGGTAGGCAGAAACTACGGAACGCCACCTGCTACGATCCCATATCTTGTGTGTTTGATGTACTTAAAATAAAACTAATAGTATTCAGAGTAAGAAGACTGCGACATAGGGCTGGATTTATTTTTATTTTATTTTATTATCTTAAGAAAACTTACAGCTAGGTTATAATTAGGATAACAATAGTGAAAGAAGGCCAATTACAAGTTTTCACTGATAAAATTGGTATAGAACAAGAGACAGTAGACAAGTTAAATGAAAGTAAGAAATAAAAGAACTTGGAACGAGTAAAAGTATAACATAAAAAGTGTCAGTGATCTTCAAAAAAGCGGTTGCATAGTGTTTTTTTAAGTTTACTGACACTGGTGGTGAATAAATCAGGATCATCAATACTCTGACACATCGAGTTGTATGCTCTGCTAGCTCTTATCATATAACAGTTTTGTCTGTAGATACATCGTACAGAGGGAACATGCAGAGGTCGATGATTCCTAAAGGAAAATGATGGAACTCGTAGCCCAATTTTGCTAAGAAGTTCAGAACAATCGATTGAACCATTCGCTATTTTAAACAAAAATGCCATGTCAGAAATTTTTCTCCGCTCGATTAGTGGAAGAATGTGAAACTTCCTGCAGCGACTGTGATAATTAGGTAAATAGATTTTAGATCTATATTGAATGTACCTTAAAAACTTCCTTTGAATACCTTCAATGCGATCGACGTAAGTAACAAAAATAGGATTCCATACTGGTGAACAATATTCGAGATGACTGCGCACAAAAGCACAATAAAGGATTTTTAGTGTTTTTATATTTTTAAAATCGGCTGATATTCTCAAGATGAAACCTAGTGCCTTAAAAGCTTTTTTAATAATATTATCGATGTGTGTGTCAAAAAGAAGTTTCGAGTCAAAAGTTACGCCTAAATCTCTAATCGTATTAACTCTGGATATCGAAGTGTTGGATAACTTGTAATCATAAAGAATAGGTTTAGGTTTGCGAGTGAACGTACATATGTAACATTTCGAGATATTTAAATCTAAACGGTTGGCCACACAGTACTCTTGGAATCTGTCCAGATCAAGTTGAAGATGTTCAGCATCTTCCTCAGTTCTAACTTCACTTAGAATCTTCATGTCATCCGCAAACAAAAGAACTTTTGAGTTCCAAAAACATGAAGAGACGTCGTTGATGAAGATGTTGAAAATCAAGGGCCCCAGTAGCGATCCCTGAGGAATCCCTGAGGGGATAAACATAGTTCTGGATGTGTATCCATTCAGTACAACCGTTTGACATCTGTTGGCTACGTATGACGAGAACCACCTGAAAAGATTTCCACTGATACCTATAGCCGATAGCTTACGCAAGAGTACAGCGTGATCCAGGCGATCAAAACACTTGCTATAATCAGTGTAGATTACGTCTACCTGTGTGCGACGGGACATACATTCAGTCAAGTAATCATGCATAGAATGAGATTGGTGGTTGTGGATCGAGCTCGTAGGAAACCGTGTTGGCGGTCACTAATACTTAGCATAAGAGTAGCATATAGCTGCTTGTATATTATTTTTTCGAGGATTTTAGCAAATAGACAAAGTTTGGAGATCGGTCTATAGTTTTCCACGTTGTCTCTAGGCCCTTTTTATGAATCGGGGTAATCAACGCTGACTTCCAGATTGCAGGTACCTCACCCACAACTAGGGTTCGCCTGAACAAAAGAGAAAGAGGGGTAGTCAGACTTTTCGCACAGTTGAGTATAAAAACAGGCGGAATATTATCTGGTCCTGCAGATTTTGTCAAGTCGACTCCTTTTAGTAGTTTAAATACCTCCAACTCACTAACTTCGACCGAGTGTATGTCAGAAATAACATCGCCCAAATGCGTGCTAGAACCCTGCGCGCGCTCAGTAGTAAAGTCGTTGGTGCAATCGAATTGAATTGAATATAAGTCTTCCTGGTTTTTCTTAACGCTCCTATTCTACCTATATAAACACTCAGTTATTTACCAGACACCAAATTAAACATAGTTATAAGAATAGTACTTTGGCCAGTGGCTTTGCCCGTATAGCTGTCGGAAAGTATCACCCGGGAAACTACTACCGGGATAAAATATCTATGGTATGCTATTATATATGGTAAGTATCCAAGATAACCAAAAATCCAAATCCATCCAAAAATCTAAACATCTAAGCCATATTTCGCGGTCTCTTACTTGGAATAATACAATTAGCTTTATTTATGAGTACTTCGAATACACATGATATGCATTTACTATGAAGCCCAAGTAATATGATAATCCTACTTACTAATCCTGCACTACCCGACCGCTACCAAGCGAGATGGCCGGACGCGGAACGGCCCGCTAGCCGCTCTGCGGCTATTTTATTATAATCTCTGATATCTTCTAAAATATTCATTTTAATGATATACTGTAAAAGGCAATTTTGATCTACATGAAATGAACAACATATCTAATGTATTTAATTGCATAAGAATCAATGCTATATTGCTTAAAATCGCTTCGTAAATAAGCCATTATTTCTCATAAAAATTAAAGGATAAAAAATGGTTATTGTGGGTTATCCCTAAGAGATAGACATATACCATCGCGGACTTTTTTGTAGAACTTTGTAAGGTGTACAATACTGTACTACATTATTTTGATCTATTTCGTAGGGTTCAGCCAGCGTTCGCAATGTAAGCGCAAAAAAATGAGTTTATTTATGACATCACATTAGAAACCTCTAAAATTATCAGTGTTTCTTTACTATATTTTGCATGTTATATACATATGAACCTTCCTGTTGAATTATTCTATCTAATAAAAAAACCCGCATCAAAATCCGTTGCGGTGTTTTAAAGATATAAGCATACATAGGGACAGACAGACAGCGAAGTGACTTTATTTTATAATATGTAATGATTATACCTAATATTTTTAAAACTCTTAACCTCATGACATTTAAAAATAAAATATTTAACTTTCTATTGCAAAAGTATTACTACTCAACTAATGAATTTTTTAATGAAAAATTTTATTCAAAATTTAAATTAGACGACGACTTACCTCCTAATAATTGAATGGAATTTATTTCTATGACATTGCTTTAATATTATTTTGATTTTTTTCTTCATTGTATTTAATCATTCTTGACAGTATAACTAAAAACCCTTGACATAGTATTTAATCATTCTTGACAGTATAACTAAAAACCCTTGACATAGTATTTAATCATTCTTGACAGTATAACTAAAAACCCTTGACATTGTATTTAATAATTCTTGACAGTATAACTAAAAACCCTTGACATAGTATTTAATCATTCTTGACAGTATAACTAAAGCCCCTTGACATTGTATTTAATCATTCTTGACATTATAATGAATAACCCCTGACATTGTATAAGTATATTAGAGTAGTTAACGTTTTCTTTTTTCTCAACATTGTATGCTTGAATATTAATTCTTTAAAATATTTGTACGCTGGAAACAGCAGAATATTATGGACATCATATTATGTAATACCTATGTAACAACAATATTCTAACAAATAAATTTATTATCTATCTTATCTAGTCTTTAGTCGAAGGATTTGAAAAATTATCAATTTTTGAAAAAATGGTTGGCTATCGAAAGTGAAAGTCTAGAAAAAATCACTTCATTTTCCTTGATATAAAAAAGTACGCATCGAAAAAAAATCCTTTGATTAAAGACTAGACAATACAATACAAAAACGTAATTCATTTGGTTTTTTTGATTTCAGATGACTACCTACTCTGAATTTATTTGATAAAGTGATGGCTAATGCTTGTTTTTATTTTCAGGATCACATGACTATTATTATGCGTCTGCTAAGCAGTGCTCCATCACAGGAGACTTGGATGACCGCCTTCTTGCTGACTGTTGTAAGTATTAGTAGTATCACTTCAGTCGTCCCCAAGTGTGTCAGCACTTGATCATCATTGACCCTCTCTCGATTGACGTCATAAATTTAAACGTTGTTACTTTCCTACCAATGGAATAGGTACTTCTAAACGGTACGGACTTTCATGACGATCTGGCTGATAGCCGAACCGGGATGCGTATTTACAAAGGCTATACTATTTTAGGCACGAGTTAGACTCTAATCAGTGAGCTTTTGTTTATGCATATTACTCAACAATACCTAGTCTATCTCAGTAAAAAAATTGACTCAAATAGACTAGCTTTTTGTTTTAATATTTTCAAAGAAAATGCACGGACAAAATCTAGTTCTATATAATACATATCACTCGAATAGCTAAGCTTTTGGCGAGATATTTTTAAAACGCAACAAGTGGGTAGTGTTCTTTACCTAATAAAAGTACTTCTCGTTTGTTAGTTCGTTTTATTTTTGTTTATCAAATACATAATAGAAACGAGCAATTAAAATGATAACAATTGCCATGTAACTATCAACCTATAATTGAAGCTTATCTATTTGATCAATATGTATTCAAAATTAATATGTATGTAACTGATTAACACCTGCGCTAAGATAGGTTGACGGAGCCCCGCTTGGCGGGGCTCCTATTTCTGGGTGGTTTAAAAAAAAAATAACCACGAAGGCTAAGGCGGGAGCTCCGCTCCGCTTCGCTCCCGCCTTAGCCTTCTAACCTAACCTATCCAATCGGGGTACTCTGAGTCGGGGTATTAACCATGGATGGGATTTCGTCCACGCGTGACTGAAATGGTACTAGATTTTGTCCGTGCGTTTTCTTTGAAAATATCAAAACAAAAAGCTAGTCTATTTGAGTCAATTTTTTTACTGAGATAGACTAGGTATTGTCGAGTAATATTCAGAAAGAAAAACTCACTGATTAGAGTCTGACTCGTGACTAAAATAGTATAGCCTTTGTAAATTCGCAACCGGGATGCTGATCGAACCATACAACGTCGCCATGTTTTATGATTGAATTTGTTGCCATGGTTGCCGCTTTGTTGCGACTGCTCCGTTATTGTAACACCTGTCCAGAATAACATTTAATGAAAGCGCTAGAAGGGGGCCTATTAAAATAATTCATGATCTATTAGTAAACAACTGCTATTACTCTGTAAAAGACTTCCTATCCGACAAATCTCTGGTCCAATATAGCCCCCCTCAGTCATGATGCGTTCAGTTTAGTTTTTATCTTTTTGACTCTTTATGTAATTTTTTTATTGTTAATCTTGAATTTGTAAAAATAATGTAAATAATATTGCATGTAACTATTGTATGCCCTAAGGGCGGGACGTAGCTGATCTCAACTTAATTATTTTAAGACCTGTGTTATGCACCTACCTATGATCCACAATAAAGATTAATTTGAAATTGTAAAATTGGTATTGAGATAGAAGTTTCTTTTGTACGTGGCCAAATTCGGATGCAACTAATGCGCCATTTTGTATTTTTCTCTATACATTCCACTAAACTTTAGCGAAAATGTTAACTAACAGCTCCCCCTGTCAGTGTCTCGCGATGATCAAAATATCGTTGTAAATGTGTTTTTAGAGTCAAGTAAAAACCTTGCAATATTCACAGGCTCGGCACCTGTTCATGCCGGAACCTCTGCAGTCTTCGAACGGGGAGCCCGTGCTGATCCCGCACGAATTCGTGCAACTGCGTATCCTTCTGCGCAACTACGTACAGAACTTGACAACGCGCGCCCATGCCCGTTCTACTGACCACTCCATTCTCGCAGTTACTGATTTCTTCGTCGAGGAGTTCAGCGATTTTATTAACAGAATGGTAAGTTGAAACGAAAATATTTTTTGTGCTTTGTTTAATTTCGACACTATTTTTTTTTTGCGCTGCGTAGATTAACAATGTTGTGTTAAGGATCCGATAAATATTCATGAACGATCAGATAGCTTTAAGTTGCGCGGAATTGGCCGCGATCTTTTATCTACAAAATTCTTATTTGCATTTTTCCGTTTATAAAAAAGTTTAATTTCAAAAGATAATACGAATACAACAGAAGTATTTTGAATGTTTGACCAACAAAACCAAACCCTGGCGTTAAAAACTAAAAATCAAAAAGTACTATGAGTCTTTGATTGTCGGACTTATTTGGTTACATTGGACATTACTGACGTCGGTGAAGGCAAAAAAACCTAAGGAAACCAGATGGTCAAATCTCGTTATTAAAAACGTTCATACTCTAGTCGCAGCGCAGTCTGATCTCGGCGACAGTCAAATGTCAGAAACTTGTCAATAATTTATGAAATTCTAGGTTTATTTGACTTATTGAGACTGAGATCAGACTGTGAACGATCTTAAATTTACGAGGATTGCCCCTCTAGACCAGTTAATATATGTCTGACACCGCTAACCCGCCTTGGACAAGTGTGGATCAATACTCGTGATTTCATTGTATGGATGAGGAGGCCTTTGCCTTGGGACAACAATAGGCTGGTATTAATAAATGTGGTTCAATTAAACCACGCAACCTTGACATCAAAACCATTAAAAAAAATACAATAATGACACTACTTTAGCCATTATTAATAAGAAAAGAAAAAAAAAATACATTTATTTTGCACATACTCAAAGGCACAATATAATACAGTAAAAAAATATTAATTAAAAAGATAATTAAAAAAAAAAGTGTAAAGTGCGATGTCAGAAACTATTATTTAAGCGTGCCTCACGGCTGCGCCTTAAAAGCTCAGTTCAGCAAAAGCCAGACAACTAGTACCTACCGTTGGTTCAACTGGACCTGAAGTGATCATTGTAATCATTATACAACTCTTCACAGGGCCGCATAACTCCTCTTCGCGAAGAGTTTGACGCGTATACCTCGATTCGCTCATTATTCCGCGCTCGCCTGCCCGCGTTGATCGGCGCCACTATGTCCGCATCAATGGGAGACATGTATGCAGCTCGATTTTACGCCATTTTCTCAAGGCTATACACTGATTTCTGCACGCTGATCTCGCACTTGTGCGTTGAAGGACTCGACGGCTTGCGGCTACTTTACAAGACTTTCGTGGTAAGATTCTGTTAAATTAAATTTATTTATTATAACTTCCTAACTTTATAGTTATAACTGAAAAGAGGCTTTTGTCCTGTAGTGGAAGACAGACTGGCTGAGTAATGTTTTATTATAAAGTATCCACCAACCAATTAGAAGCGATAGCGACGAAGCGATTAGTACCCAATTTTAATTATACCAGATGAAAAATATTTTGAAATAGTATGGGTAACTTCAGAACTTTTTAAATTTTGGGTACAAAATGTTGTAGTCTTTTGTTCAAAAGTAATTTTTGTGTCATTGTTGTTTCTACAGGACATGAGAATCTGCTATTTTGATGAGGGTATTCGAGGAGTGGTGTTGCTTCTTGCTAATGAAAATCTGAACGCTATCATCAACACATTGGGTTCACATTGCGCTCACATTCAGCAGCATCTGCAACGTCGGCCAGGAGCTGCCGAGACAGCGGTAAGATATTAGAAGATGCATAATGAATTGCGGAACACTACCAAAGGTTTCAGGTTTCAAGAACATTGAAATCCAACATACATTTACGTGGACGGATGGAAAATTCATCAATGAATAAACCTTTCAAGAAATTCTTGCCTAACGGAGTTGTAATGGCATGGAAAAATCTCCCGGAAAATGTTGTGACAGGTTCCCAATGAACTGCCAAAAACTGACTGGACAGATTTTCAATCTTCAAACTATTTGAAATACACGCATTGTTGCAACTATTTGCAAAATTATTAGTTGCAAGTGGGTCTTACCAAATAATAAAAATAAATGACGAATTTGAACTAGGAACTTTCTGATTCTATGGTTTTTCCAGTCGCCCCCACCTGCGGACGACAAAACGCCGACTCCGATGGAAGTGTCGCCGCCTACTCAAGTGGCTCGCGAAGAGCCAGCTCAGATGCCACCGCCAGCCAATCCTGAGATTTCACAGACTAGTGCCGCGGCAAAGCTGGAGCAGGCCATTCCCCCCTCTTCTCCCAACCACGCCTCAGTTCCCGCCGCCGCCCCCGCTGGCGCCCAGGCCACCACATCGGTCGCCTCCTCCCCCGCCCGCGCCCCCCACACCACAACATCCAACACGGCCCCCCAGTCGCCCGTCACTTCGCCCAGTCGTGTTATGTGAGTTCTAAGGTACCCCTCAGACTAAAGATTTTTAATCGGCCGATAGCTTAGTAGGCATGTTTTATTTTTTTTTGGGCAAATCTCCTTTTTTTTTTGTTAAGTCTCCACAGGCCTAGATGCACTTTGATCTTCCTAACTACGCTAAACTTCTACACGTGCTTACTTTTCCGGAAGGCTTGTGCTGATCATTCATATATTAGTCATAGATCCACCTTTACTCCCAAATTAACCCAATCCCATTAACCCACAACTCCTACATAATTCCGTATTAGCTAAATTTATTTTGTGTACTGCATCTAAATGGGCCATATCGCCTCCTTTAAAACCAACTAAACTATTGGCTGATTAAAAGTTTGTTATCCACAGGGGTGACTTTAGATAATAAGTATCACTTGTAGATAGTAGCAAACCTTACTTCGATGAACATGTTATTAATTTGTGATCACTATTTAGGACCCCGAAGGAAAGGAGTGAGCCTACAACTCCGACGCGCAACTCGAGTGACCAAAACATACGATTCGTAAGTGTTACTAATTCATAATAACAACACAAACCACGAAGGTGAAAACCCTACTCAAATACATACCTGTAGTTAGTTCGCATAGAAACGTATGTTCAAATTACAAAATTAGAATTTTAAATTGCTACAATATTTAAATTTCTCCGAATAAACAAGTGGCACCTACTTCAAGTCGGAAGAACTTGGAGCTGTTACAGCGTGTTTACGTAATCAATTAATGATGAAACGTGCAAGTAAATAGATTGATAGCGTGATAGTGGCGGAAATGTTGGTGTAGTTTTATTAGTTGCCGTTGCACATGCACTGCTTAACGTTTGGTTGTATCGGGCGCTATGCAGGTACCTCCGCTGATGATCTTGCAGCATTGGGGTGAAGAATGGGTGCCAGTGTTCACTCGTGACCAACAGAATCAACGTGCGGAGCCTCAGGAGCCCTACAGCGATGCGTACATCTCGGGAATGCCGTCGCGCAAGCGTCGGTGTCTGCGCCAGACTCGACCAGCAACCACTCTAAATGGATTTATGGAAGGTATGTAATCTTCCTTTTTTAAAAGGCAACTAAAGACGAATTCCACCAATGGAACTAACGCGCGTCAGTGTCAATATTCCATAAAAATTATGACACTGACAGATCTTGAACGCGTTTGAGTTTCTTTAGTGCAATTTGCCCTTAGTTTTTAAATGTTAGAATTACTAAGCCACATAATGTTATACAGTTGAGATTAGGTAGTTAAAAATAAAACCATTAATCTTTATTTTATATTAAAGTTGTAATCGTGAAAGAAGTAAAAAACAGTTTCACATGCTTTTGAATGAAATAATTTGACAGGTTTTTTACATCTTCATAAACAGCACTGTTTTCTTTAAACATTTGGAGCAATACAAAACAGTAGTCTGTTCCAAAATTATCTGATGAAAGTGTAAATAAAACCTGTTCAGGTAAAATTCTTACACACTCATCACTTACTAAAGGAATTTAATAACACATTCGTCTGTTAATAAGGTTCTTCCTTTGTCACAACACATTCCAATAATTATTGTTTGAAATTGAAAAATCAGCTCTGATAATTGATTTTTCACCTTCAAAGACAAAATGAAGAACATCTTTAGGGTGACTCACAATTAGAATTGTAGGTGTGTGTTCAAATAAAGAAAAAAAAAAGAAAGAAAGAAAGAAAGTAAAAAAGAAAGAAAGAAAGAAATTAAAAAAGAAAGAAAGAAAGTACTCAATTTGTATGTGGCCAGTACAGGTACGATTCATGATCCATTTGTTTAGATCTTGAGATTCTTTTAAAACAAACTCCTATGGCTCTAAATGAACTACATGACATCTTCCTTCACAAGCAGCACTTTGTTTCTGGGTGCGAAATCATTTTATGACGTCTCCCGTTCTGGGTGGAGCGGAAGGGCGTGTCAGACTTTTACTAACTAAAACCCACTCGTGTCCCTTCACTTGCCTACACCAGGGCCACGGTAACTCTTTCGAACAATTCCGCGACCCTGGTAGGTCACAAGCAACAACCTACCTTCTCTCATTCTAACACCATTTTTATATTGATTGGATCAGGTCTCGTTTTTGTGTTACAGCTACGATCCGAAAATAAAAGATTAATCGTATTTAACCGGTCAAGTACCGTAATTACAGACACAATTAAAAAACGATTGTTTGCATACCAAATGTGGTTTCTTAGGGACTTAGAGGTTAAGTTTTGTTTTCCCATTCAAAGTATTTATTATTTGAAAAGCGAAGTTGTATTTTCTGTTTTTCGAATGAAATGATTCTTAAATAATATCAAGAAAGTGTAAAAATCTCCCTGACAAGTTTTGTTACAATTGTGGCGATATAAGTTTTGAAACTCAGCGAAGACTTTGACGCCATTAGCAACCTATTTGAAAATATTTGTAGGTCCTCAAATCAGGCAATTGATGAAAATTAAATATTCAAAAAAGCTTAGTGATTTAGAAAAAGCGGCCTTAATTAGTGTGGCTTTTAATTTTCTCGGCAATCACCACTCAAATTACTATAAAAGTGAAATTTGAATTTAAATTTCAAAAAAACTATTTGTATTTGATGCATTTCCATTTTATTTCTATTGTCCTTATTCTTGTTCTAACCATAATTAGACAACATTACATGTTACTTTCAAAAAGTGTTTTTGTTGACCAGTGTTATTTATATTATACACAGAGAGTGTGCGCGAGGCTGCTAACGAGCGGCCGGCCATAGTTCAGGCGCAGACACAGGACAACGCACCAATGCGCATGGCGTTCCGCGAGTATATGCGCAACTATGTGCGGGAGCGGGCAGCCAGCTCGGCCGACTTCGACCCCACGCGGTACACGTCAGCCGCACGGTTCATTAACATGGGCAGGTACGTCATGGGCAGGTCGTCAAGAAAATGCCAGTACGCACTCAGTATCTAAACACACTAAGCCATGTAAAATGTAAAACAGCATTCATTAATGAAGAAAAATTTCTTTGGCATTGCTCCTCGAGTATATAACAAAATACCCGACCCAATTAAATGCTTGCCAGTAAATAAATTTAAAACTACCCTACACCAGCTGCTACTTCACAAATGCTATTGGACGAGTTCTTGAATGACAATTTTTAATTATCCCCAATATTGTAAAAATAAATTCATTTACTAATTTTAGTCTGTGACAATTTATTAATATTGTAATTACATTTCTTTCTTTATTTTTTCATGTATAATAATTATTCAAAAATGTATAACACAAATATTTGTATGTCTTAGCTGACAAAACATAGATCACTTAACACTATTTACCATAAGATCTTTTAATGTAATAACCTATGTTTGACATATAAATAATGATTCTGATTCTGATACGTCATCATCATCATCTTAGCCCTTATTAAGAGTCAGCGCAATGTCTCTTCCTTCCATACTTCTCAATGACTCGGTATCTCGGTAGTTTCTTGAATAGTAAATCTATAACAGCTTTTTAATCATGTTTTAAATATAATTACAGGACAAGCAGCGTACCGCAGCCCCGGGAGAACGGTAGCGGGCCGCCACAGGAAGAGGAGTGAATCGTATTGTAAGCCATTATATTCGGCTCTACAGTAGCAGCATCGCTTTATAGTTTACGGTGTTCTATTACAGCTTGCAGTTAGGGCTCATAGTTTCAAATGGTCTCTCAATGTTTAATATAAATATTCATACAGATAATAGAAAAACGAATTGTACAGTAGAAACCCAGCTATCTCAACCTATGGATGTATACGATTTTTAAGTCAAAATATTACACTTAAGTTTAATAAGAGTGTAACAATAAATAATTAATAGATTTCTCAAATATATCAAATAAATATTGACACAAATCTATGCCACGCAAATACCCTACACTGGAAAGTATTTAGTAATTAGTCATTGTTAGTAAAGTTAATTGCATAGCAAAGGCTAGATGATCCCAGTCAACAATTTGTTCGGATGATCGGGTCTCTACTGTAATATTCAATACATACAAGTAGAATTGTTTTTTCGGAATGTTTACACTCTTAATGTTGTAGTAAAAATAATATTAAAGATTTAAGTAATCAGTAAAATAAAGAAGTAGTAACAGTAAATTGTTAGGAATGTAATAATCGCCTAAGTAAGCGAGTTATCATAATTATATTTGAGTAATGATCTATGCACCATAGAATTCTACAGTTATTTGGTGTTTAATTCTAATAATAGTGATAATTTGCCCCGTCTGGTATCAATAACCTTATAAAATGAGAGCAACACGGTGATTACCTTTGTGGAATCCTGCGTACATCTGAAATGCAATACTCGGCATTTTTCGCGTATGGCCACGGAGCGGCCATTTACGTAATTCTCCGAGGGTTATTGATATTCGACGAAGATTTGACCCATATGCCTGCTATTAACGTTTATATTATAACTTTTGTGAGACATATTTATTAATCTATTCTATTTTACTGATATATATATTTAGGATTATATTTATATATTTTTTCTGAACGTCTACAGTTATTCAGTGTTTATTATAATAATAATTACCCATATATACTTAATCCCGTAAATGTATAAGTACAGATAATCCCGGGGTTTATTATGATAATACATACTAAACATAAATGTCTACAGTTAGAGGCGCGCGCTAACGAAAAGCGTGACATAATCGCGAAGATTGCGTACTTCCACGACGATCGCTTTCGGTTAGGACGCGAAGCACAGCTGCGTACTATTAATTATATTCAATAGCCTTAGTAATCCATATAATATACATACATACATGAAACTCACGCCATTTTCCCATGGGGGTAGGCAGAAACTACGGAACGCCACCCCCTACGATCCTTACATACAAGTAACAATAATCCGTATAGTTTCTTATCAGATATTTTTGGTGTTCATTAAAATATCATCATTGTAATAATCATAGTAGACCATAGATGTTAACATTTGTATATAATCTGAATTCAAAATGATTATCCATTTTTTTTTAAGATTTTGGTGTCTATTCTGATAATAATAATATTACTTAAATCATGATTGTTTACACCGAGTACATCTTAGTTGCAATTGTTGTACTCGAACCCATAACGTTTGTATATAATCTGAATTCAAAATAATTAACCATGTTTAAAAAAATCTGTGTATATTCTGATAGTAACATTACTCAAAATTCATGAATATTTGTACTTACAAGGAAACATTTCCAGGTGTCCCTCTCCGATTTTGATGCCGCTGAAAGATGTTATTCTACGTTAAATTCTAAGAGACACGTATTTTTTTTTTGTATCGGCGGATATACAATTTTAGGGGGTAAAAAGGACCATCAAAGCTGACCCTCTCAGGAGGAGTTTTTCAGTTTCATATACTTAAAGTCGATATTTTCGCAAACGACCAAGTGGGTCATAAACTACCCGAAAAACTATGAAAAACATATACAAACGCCCCCACGTATATGACCCCCATATAGGGGTATATCATGCCCTAAAGACGTATTCTTTGCTTTTCTCTTTCGATTGCCGTTGGTCGCGTGAAAAAATAATCAATAGTTTTTTCTTAAACTGATTTTTTATTATTTTTAATGAAAATAAAACCAATTAAAAATTTATATTTGAAGTCGCGTTTGTATACGTTTTTCATAGTTTTTCGTGTAGTTTATGGCCCACTTGGTCGTTTGCAAAAATATCGACTTGAAGTATATGAAACCTGAAAAACTCGTTCTGAGAGGGTCAACTTTTACGGTCCATTTTTCCTCCTAAAAATGTTTTTACGCCGATAAAAAAATACTTGTCTCTTAGAATTCAACGTAGAATAACATATTTCAGCGGCATCAAAATCGCAGAGGGACACCCGGGAATGTTTCCTTGTTAGTACATACTTAGTAGCAGTTGTTGTGCTGGAATAATTACTATAACCGATAACGTTTACATATAACATCTGGATTTAAAATAATTAGTCATGTATAAATATTAGTGTATCTATTCTGTTACTAACATTACTAAAAAATCATGAATGTTTACACTTAGTACATACTTAGTAGCAGTCGTCGCTATGGAATAATTACTCGTTACACATTATCAACAGTTAGTATCGGTGTTTATTGTTATAATAAGAACTTTTAAATACGTGAAGGTTGTTAAATCTGTGTTTAATTTGGTACAATAATTATCCATGTTATCTACAGTTTTATCTCATGATCATTCTGATGATAATTGTACTTTTATATTTAGTGGCGCCGAATACTCTTTTAGATTCGCATACGCCTTTCTGTACGCAGTACTCGCTTATTAGCGTAAGGCCTGTTCGCACGACGATGATCAGTAAGATATATTACTGTATAATTTGGAAAAACATGACAGTTTCATCCTTCGTTTGTTTTAACTGAATGAATAATCGGATGTAACTGTTGACGTGGGTATACAAACTCTTTGCCGTAAAATATGGTACAGGACAGCGCCGTGTGACCCGCCGCTCAATTTTTTTTAATGTGTTGTATCGAAAAATTGGTTAGACTTCATTTTTTGCCGAACGAGAATTTATGGGAATAATTATATAAAATTATCACATTTCGATGGCCCCACCGAATTTAGCGCGATTCAAATAGCTTGGGGTGGCATAGTCAAAGGGTTTTATTATAATTTACCGACAAGCAATTAATGGAAGATTGTTGCTTCATGCTGGTTGGTACAAATTACCTACGAAATGTTTTGAGAAGTTTATTCCCCTACTTCTGCATGACATGGTATGTGACGTGTCTGTCGCGGTTCGTGGTCATAGATGTGAATGAAAATGAAATAACAAAGTAAGAAAGAGAACCCTCTTTTTTACTGTTATTATTTGATGAATGCTCATTTACTTACATTCATTAAAAAAGTGATTTTGCTCATTGACATTTCGGTCGGGCTATGGACTTGTTGTTTAAAACACTAATTATACGTTCCGGTTGAACAGTGCTATAGAAATCTTTTATATTTTTTTTTTGTGTAGATGTGGTTCAGTTTATGAAGTAATCAATTAAAGGTTTACCTACTTTACTATAAAATACAATAAATAATAGGACCGTTAGGCACCCTTCTCATCTGGCGTGGGCGGCAAACGTAAAACCGCGGTAACGCCGCGTATGCTGTGAAAAGTTTTGTATCTCGAACGAAAATTATTGCAAAATGAATGCGACGGATGGAAATGTTGTGATTGGTTGATAGATTTATCCACACCCAGTCGCAGCCGTTTTCGCACACTTGGCAATTTTTCGCACTCATTTTGCGATAACGAATGTTTGAGAAACTGGCCCCTTGGCACCTGTCCCACCGACGAGGAGGTGACTAGCTTTCGACTATTTTATAGCACGAACGAAAAAAAAAATGTATGTCCTGTGTCAGTACAAGAAATACATAATAATAATAGTTGATCGGTAACTGTCCTTACCACCGCCACAATGGTGAGGATTCTGTGCTACAAACAACTCGTTTTTAGTTGCTAGTTCTCTTCGTTTCTCGCTAATCGCCGGCGGTTAGACTGGTGCTGTAGTTTCGACACGATCACGTCAACGCAACGTCCAGATGCGGAGGCATCCTACATCGGTGATTACATGTGTAGTAATTTCTGGAATTAATAAACAAAAAAATAATAATATTTGTTTTATTTCAAACCTTAATTTCCGCTTACAATCCATTTATGTGAAGTATCTCAATGATAGCCATTAGAATATTTACGAAGGTTGCTGTAGGTACCTTCAGAATTCAGAACAGAAAGATGAGCTTCATCGGTCTTAACTGTTTATCAATGCACAAAGGGCGTGATACACAATCTTGACTAAAAATATCTATAACTAGCTTCTGCCCGCGACTTCGTCCGCGTGTCAATCGACCCAGAGAATAAAATGTTTCACAGAAAATTCAACCCACCATTTCGAATATTCCCAGTCGCCCCCGTGGGGATTGCCACCGGAGGCAAATGGGAATAAAAATTCCCAGTCGCCACCGGTGGTGACTGGGAAGTCATTGCCCCCACTTCAGTTTCGCTGTACATTGCTTTCTCCATCGTAGAGAAAAAAAGGATGAGGCAACTTATCCTAAACCTGCCTCTAATCTCAAAAAAAAAAGACAATACTTTTTTATTTTGATTTCGATATGAATAAACTTGTTAAAATTAAACATTTGAACTGGTATTTTGTATCACAGATAATCAGACTGACAGTAATTAAATTAGGAAAATAATACATAGTAATCATTTATTAATAAATACGTAACTATTATGTACATAAAATATTCATATTCTTAGATAACAGACTATTTTATTATGGTCAATTATTAATATTTACCATTTGTATAACCTTATAACACCCACATGTATACCTACATATTTCCGGAATACTTAATATTTAAAATTAGTCATAAATCTCAATTACGATAATTCGAACATTAACAATTTTCTTAAAGTTTTGGGCTAAAGATAAAAATAAATAATAAAAATACTCTAGTAGGTACCTACACAATTAAAACACAGATAAAATCAGACTTATTCCGTAACGTTACTATCATCGATCATTCTCTTAATCGTTATGCAGTATGTATTCGTAAAACAATTCTTACTAATTCCTCTGAACTTGAGATACTGAAACTAAGCCGAATGGGAATAAAAATTCCCACCGGTGCAGGTGGCGACTGGAAATTTTTATTCCCATTTGCCTCCAGTGGCAATCCCCGCGGGAACTGGGAATATTCGCACCATTTCACCTTATTAGGGATGGAATTTCAAAAAACCCTTAGTGGATACCTTCTCTTCACCAAGGGTTTAGGCTGTGCATTGATATAGGTATCAGTCAGTCAGTCAGTCAGTCACTCAAGACTTTGAATTTTATTTACACAGATAGGTACTAATGGATGTAGGTATATCGAAATATCTTCTGTCTAGCCTTGTGTTGGGATCGACTTTCAGCCTAACCGGATGCAGCAGAATATAAGTATTTTACATGTAGCAACCAAGCGCCTGCCCACGGAGCAATATTTGCTCACGTCACGGTCACGTGATATATTTTTGTGATGCCCTTTTCTCCCATTACGAAAATACAAGAAATACATAAAATTATTTTCATAACGATAAACAGGACTGCGAACAAAGTCGTAATCCGGTACATTTGTCCAAGTGACCAAGTCGTTCAGTCAAGTGTGGACATGCAAACCGCTCTAATTTTGCTATATTATGCTAGATGGCGTTACTGTGACATGGGATCACAGTTTTTCTACGTTTCTTCGCATAGCTTTTGTACTATGTATCTTTCGGAAAAATATAATATTTTTTGCCCTTTCCGTTGTTTACACTCCAGTTCAAGATGATTAACAACTATCGTCGTTTTAATGGCAGTTGCAGTATTTATTTACTTATCGTATTAACGGCATTGTTTCCAAATGAGGTTTATATCAGAAAGTGGAAATAAACGTAGGTACCTACACCCGATTTTAGCTTTTCTTAAGCAGTATTTTTTGAAGAAAAGAACTGAAAAGGAGAATAAGACAAAGATAATTAAGAAACTTTTTATTTATATATTTTTAACTTTTTAGTTATGGTAGATAACCCGCACTAATATAATCGCGTTATTCGTTCATTTGTCGCACAAATACTTAATGGAAATATAAGACTTATATGGATTCCATTGTTGCAATGGAAGCAAATTAAAATAGGACCGGGAAGCAGCAGCTTTCAAATAAAAAAAGAATCATCAAAATCGGTTGACCCAGTCAAAAGTTATGAGGTAACAAACATACAAAAAATACAGTCGAATTGATAACCTCCTCTTTTTTTGAAGTCGGTTAAAAATAAAGGAAACTATGATGAAGAAAATTGTGTCAAGGGAAATGTACCAAAAGTAAATGTATTAAGAAGAAACACACCAAGAAAGAAACCAAAGAGATTAAAAGTAAGAAGACTACGACCAGAAACAAAAGGATCAGAAAGTCAACAAAATATTTATTTAAAAGTGATGATGAAGATTCATCCTACTGACCAAGTAGACGAAAATACTATCTGCGATGATGAGTCAGAATATTCTGAAGAGGATAATTTATGTGCAATTTGTTTAGACACTGGAAAAAGTGGAGAGATGTGGTACAGATGCAGAAGTTGCGGAAACTGGGCCCATATTATAAAGAGAGTTCCGGCAGTGATAGTCCAGATTCCTTTATTTTGTGCATTTTGTTTGGATCCCTTAAGTCTGGATATTTTGTTTTTCATTAATAATTTCAAATTTAATTCTCCGTTTTAATTGAAAAAAAAAAAAATGATATTTTGGAATGGTTAGGGAATAATTTTGCACGAATGCTTTAATTATCAGTATAAAAGTATTATCATTTATGTGGTAGAATACAATATTTATTTATTGCGCTATCGTACACAAACATGACAATTTATATTACATTAAAAAGTATATCTCTCAGAAAAATCAACTTCCATCCATAATTTCGACGACGGCAACTACACAGACGGTCGAGCCATCAGCTGTCACCATCCATGGATGCGCGTGGCACGCTGTAACATAAACACACACGAACATTCGCGGAAGCGTCCTGCGCCGCCTAAACGAAACAGCAGGCGCAGGCATACATTTTCGCCGCGCCGTAGAAAGAGAGGGGGATACTTCCTCTTCTACGCCGCGCCGGCTGTCTCTCCGTCCCGCGTCCGTCTTACGAATTTTCGATCAGGTCACGTGTCCTGACGCGAGTTTAACATTTTTTACGCATTACAAAAAAGTGCACAACGCCGTTAAAGAAGTTTTCACTTCAAAAATGTACCCTCTAGTTTTTCTCCAGGAGCAAAACTGGAGGGAGTAGGATTGATTTTGTGTCCAGATTCGGATTCGGCAGCTCAAAATACGGAAAGACCATGTGGTTTAATAACAAGTACATTTTTTTTGTGGGGCTGTGTAATTATAGTATCTAAGATCTCATTGAAAGTACGTTTTGTTATTTTTTTGGTAGGTATAAGAGTAATTATAATGGCTCCCATTTCCCGTATGAGCGTTAAATGGGCTCTCATTAGCCGCATTCTCGGGTAATAGGAGCCCCTATCTAGATATAGTACCTAACTACATAGTGAGATTTTTCACCGTAAAAAAACCGGCCAAGTGCGAGTCGGACTCGCGCATCGAGGGTTCCGTACAAACCTGTAGGTATTCGCGGTTTATGCATAAGGTTTATGTTTATGAAATTAAATGTTTTTTTAATTTTTATATTTGAGTTTATTGAATGAAAGGTAAATTGCGGTTTACGATTTATGACGTATTACAAAAACAACTGCTTACTAAATCTCGTTCAAACTAATTTTCGGTGGAAGCTTACATGGTAACATCATATATTTTTTTTTAGTTTTATCATTCTCTTATTTTAGACGTTACAGGGGGGGGGGGGGGGACACATTTTACCACTTTGGAAGTGTATTTCGCGCAAACTATTCAGTTTAGAAAAAAATGATATTAGAAACCTCAATATCATTTTTATAGACCTATCCATAGATACTCAACACTAGGGATGTTATGGATATGAAATTTCGGATACGGATTGGTTACGGATGTAGGAATGATTATTATACCGGATACGGATATGAAATTATTTCGGATTATCCGTTAGTTTCGGATAATTTCGGTTACGGATATTAAACTTTTAAGGAATTTCAAAAGTAAAATACAAATAGCTAATAAAATGGTTTTATCTAGACACGCGGTAGCGTGTCAAGCCAAGTTCAAGTAACAAAACTGGCGGCAGCACCGTGTGTAATATTACACGAACCATTTGGAGCCACTTTTGACCCCCTCATAACTCAAAAACTGTTTCACATAAATGTGTCGAATTTGGCTAATATAGTGAGACTTGCAAGATACATACGCGCTCCAAATTTCATAAACATATCTTAAACAGTTATTTAGATATTAACATCCAAAAATCGTCATTTTTATCACCTACTGACCTATAGATCAAAACTCTAACCCAGTTCCAGATGACCTAGAAAGTTCAAATTTGGCTTGCTGGTAGAGACTAGCCAATGAAAATTCGTATATGAGAACTAGCCAAGTCAGACCTTTGGCTACAATATATTATCCTAAGTTATAAGAAGAAATGATATTTTATGTAGTTATAAATAAATTTCAGGACTGACCATTGAACTTGGCACCCATTTAGATCTCACTTCTTTTGTCGTTGAAGTCAACAACCAAGACATATATCATAATATTGAACTTGGCTCTCATTTCACATTTATGTTTTTGATGGGATTTATATGTCACCATTTGGCAGGAATTACAATCAGTCTGTGAGTAATTATGACAGCTATTTAAAATAAAAATGATTATAAATATATATTGAGTGTTATCTAATGTACCTAAAATAAAAATGTAATAACAAATCCGATATTATCCGAAACTTTTATTTCGGATTCGGTTACGGTTACGGATAAATTTTTATATCGGATATCCGATAGTTTCGGTTACGGTTACGGAGCTACCTAACATCCCTGCTCAACACGTATGGGTTTGATAAATTTTTGAGTTTCAGTTCTAAGTATGGGGAACCCCAAAATTTATTGTGTTTTTTCTATTTTTGTGTGAAAATCTTAATGCAGTTCACAGAATACATCTATTTACTAAGTTTCAACAGCATAGCTCTTATAGTATCGGAAAAAAACTTTTTTACAAAAAAAAAAAACAACCATCTTCCTTAAAAAAACACTACAAAGTCAAAAATAACTTTTATTTTCAGAATTCGGTGTCTTAGGATCTGTATTTAAGGTGTTTTTGCCACCGACTTCCGAAATTAAAGTTATTTTTGACTTTATAAGTGGTTTTTTTAAAGGAAGTCGGTTGTTTTTTTTTTGTAAAAAGTTTTTATTTTTTAACTTTTTAGTTGTGGTAGATACTCCGCATTAATCTAATCGCGTTATTCGTTCATTTGTCGCGCAAATCCTTAATGCAAATTTAAGACTTATGGTTTTCACATGGAGCCCATTGTCCGAATGGAACCAAATTTAAATGGGACCATTCGGGAAGCACCAGCTTTTTAAATAAAAAAATAATCATCAAAATCGGTTCACCCAGTCAAAAGATATGAGGTAACAAACATAAAAAAACAGTCGAATTGATAACCTCTTCCTTTTTTGAAGTCGGTTAAAAAAGTGGCTGTGACATATGGACGGACAGACAGACATGACGAATCTATTAGAGGTTCCGTTTTTTGTCATTTGGCTACGGAACCCTAAAAACGATCTCATTGTAAGTATGTACTTACGTCCTGCATGCGTGTGAACTTTTTGTCTACACATTAATAAACATTTGTGAAGAGCAATTAAATTTACACAATCTCAACACTATTCCAACTTCTTTTTATCATTTCTTCTATAGTGTGGCCATTAGTGCTGTGCACTCCGTGACGTATGCGCGGCGAGGTGGTAGGCGAAGCAAAAAGTGCATGAGTTCACATGAGATCGATACATGTCGGACAGATCTTACGTTATCAGTTTGCTAAGGCAAGACTTGTGGCGGGACGACGATGGTCGGAGGCTATCTATCTGTAATATATTTTACTTACTTAGTTGATTAAAATGTAACCCAAATATACTCATATTTTATTAAAAATATGTAGGTGATAAATAAGAACTAAACTTACAATTCAAAGCAGGACTTGCTTTATTGAACATTTTTTATATTTACAAACAATTATATATTCTAACGAAAGTTATTCTGACATAGATTCTGTTTCAACTTCATCTTCGATTTCGTCATCATCTTCATCTTCCACTTCGCCACCGGAACTGGAATCAGTCTTGCAAATTTATTATGAACTAGCTTTTGCCAGCGGCTTCGCCCGCGTGGAGGTCGGAAATTATCCCGCGGGAACATACTACCGGGATAAAAAGCCCATGTCCTTTCTCAGGCTCTAAACTATCTGTGTACCAAATTTCATTTAAATCGGTTCAGTAGTTTTAGCAGGAAAGCGAGACAGACAGACAGACAGACAGACAGACCGACAGACAGACAGACAGAGTTACTTTTGCATTTATAATATTATTATAATATTATAATAATTATAATATTATAATATTATAATTATATATATTATATATTATATAGTGTAGATAGTGTAGAATTGATAACATTATCGAACCTACTATCGCGACTCCAGTAATCATTTTCATTTTTCTGGACATGATCGTTGAAACAATTTATCCAATAAGATCGATCTTATTGGATAAATTGTTTTCGGAATTCACGGCGGAAAAATGGCAGAGATGCGATGATCATGTCCAGAAAAATGAAAATGATTACTGGAGTTGCGATAGTAGGTTCGATCTTTTCGTCTAGAGAAGAATTAATACTTATAGTTTTGGGCTATGTTGTTTTTAATATCAGCCCAGACCAACTCAATTGGATTTAAATCTGGATGGTACGGAGGTAAACGCAGAGCAGTGTGTCCACTGGCTTTCAGGAGTTCGTCAATTCTATACACGGGTTCTTTTTGTGTCTTTTTGATAAGAAGGTAGTAGTTGAGCCTTTGTCATGGTTCCTGAAAATTCTACATTATGGCGTAGCAACCAGTTCTGCATTTCACTTTTGAGGCTTGATATAGTTGGTTTCTTCTCAACCTGTACGCTGTGGTAAGACGCGTTGTCCATTACAATCACAGAATTCGGCAGCAACTTATCTTTTAAGTTTTCATCTACCCACTTATAAAAAGTAGGTCCGCTCATATCTCCATGATAGTCACCGGTTCTAGCATCTGATTTGAATATAGTCAATGCATCATCCACTAAGCCATTTCGACACCCAGCGTGGAGAATTACCAATCGCCGTCCTTTTCCAATATCAGCATGAATTCCGGGTTCTGACGATGATTGCCAACATTTGCTGGCATGGTGACTGGCGTTGATGTATGTTTCATCAAGAAAATATACGTTGCGGTTTTGCGTTCTGCAATTTCTAATTTGTGTAAGATATTTGTTCGACGCCAGGCCAGGGCCTCACCATAGGATTTAATTATTATGTGGAAGCGCGATGGTGGGTCAAGAGTGGCGGTAGCGAACTGTCCGCCGTGCGCGGACCTGATCAATACAATATTCAAAAGACTCACCTGGTTGAAGAACACCTGCTCTGGAGCCTACCTGGATTTATGTATGTAAATGAGTGTATATTGTATTGTGTAGTGACGCTGTGAGTATTCTCCAGGATACAATCCACCGCTCCAATACGCCCTGCTACCAAAGGCATGCGGTCTCCAACACGCGTTCAATCACTGTCACTTAACCTCAAACTATTTCAACAAAAGTTCAAACTAAAACCCGTTCTATTTCGTCAAAAGGGGTTATTTACATTCAAACAATTGGATCACGACGAATTGTCCACAAACGGATCGATTCCAAAATTACTTTCAAAAGGTCGCGTAAGGTCCAAACGGCGACGGACATTTTTTCCAAAGCCCCAACCAAAGAGAGTCAAAATCAAACTGACAAGTGACAGTCGTCACTCTGTTTACGTCTAGAAACGTAGGCGCATAGAGTAAACAATTCAAACGGGACGGAACATCTACCCTCCCCGGACGGGCCTTCCCGTCCGCTAATCAATTGGCAATCTTGACAAGGTTGCGACTTATCAGTCCACTTGACGCGCTGCTGGAGGATGTGCAAATACTCCAAGCTCCAACGCTTCCAAAAACTCTGAGCGAGCTGCTGCACCTACTGAAACCGCGATAGCCGATTTTGGCTCACATCGACAAAAGGGTACTCGGGCAGGGCGACAAGTGGCTGTCCAATCAAAAAATGGCCCGGGGTTAGGGCCTCCAAGTCGTTCGGGTCCGAAGACAGCGGGCACAATGGACGCGAGTTCAATACAGCTTCAATGCGGCAAAATACCGTAGCTAACTCCTCAAAGGTGAGAACGGTGTCTCCCAACAATCTGCGCCAGAGTCCCTTTGCCGCTTTCACAGCGGCCTCAAAATACCCCCCCCCCCCAATGGGGGCAGGCTGGCGGGTTAAAACAATAACAAACAACAACAACAACCAAACAACAACGAAACAACAACAACAACACAACAATTTAACCAAATGGCCCTCCTTAGGCAACAAAAGGGGGTGACGGGCTCCATAAGGAAGGCTAGAGTGCCTCAACCGTCCCCCAACACGCAAAAGACCCGTATCCTCCAAAAAGGGGTTTAACTTACTAACGGCTCCCGACAATATCCAAAACTCTCGCTGCAGAATGGCCAACAGCGCATTGCAACCGGCATGCGAGTTCTTACTGTGACGATCAGTCACTAACAATTCAACAACAACAAACAACAATTCAACAATTTGTCGAGGGAGCCGTATCGACTCAACAAAAAATCAGTGTCAGACGGAGAGTCCTTCGTTCCAATAGCGAGCACCTTGAGTCCGGGCAAAGGACCCGACATCAAGACTGGCCTTCGAGACCAATCATCCTCGGGGTGAGTCAGCCAGTCTTGTCCCCACCATAGGGGGTGAGCAATCAGGCGGGGTGCCATGCATCCACGTGAGGCCACGTCACCTGGGTTCAAATCTCCAGGCCCGTGCCTCCAAATCAAAGGCGTTTCAGAATGTTGAATCTGGGACACTCGGTTCGCAACAAAGACCTCCAAAGAGTGGACGGACGTCTTCAACCAACACAAAACAATTTGACTGTCCGTCCAGGCGTAAGAAGCCCGAATGTCCACAGTTCCACCCAAAGTGTAGGCAACGTGGTTCAATAGACGCACAAGAAGCGCCGCCCCTGACAATTCTAACTTAGGGATGGTCAGCGCCGTCCGGAGGGGGGCCACCTTGCTCTTGGCCAAGACCAGTGACAACTTCACCTGGCCTGTCGCGCTGACGCGTGACGGTGCGCAGATAAACAACAGTTGCATAACCGTGCGAAGACGCATCTCAAAACCCATGAAGGGTAGCAGTGTAGCTCCCAGGGGGGAGAATAGCGCGGGGTAACACGACCTCGTTGACTGCAGGGAGTGCGGATACGAATTGGAGCCAATCTTCCAATGGGGTTTCCCGAAGTGGCTCGTCCCAACCAAGTTCCGCAGTCCAAAGGCGCTGAAGAAAACAATTTCGCCCAAAACAATACACAAACTAAACAACAAACAATAGACAAAAGGCAACCCTGGGCTCCCGTGTCCAAAATGGCACGGACCACAACAGAGTCCCCCGTGGGCCCCCAGACCCTGACCGATGCCGTTGGCAACAAAACCGTATCGATCTGAGGGGTACCTTAGCGGGGCAGGCGCCAAGTTCTTAACAATGCCTGGGTGGCGGCCGATCGCCGCACCCAGGCTCAAGTCTTTCCCGACGAGGATGGAGGTCAAATTCCTCGTACGCGCGGTGTCCCGAGCCACTGGAAGGGCATATCCCACCGGATGTCTGAATGGTGGGGGGCGTGACTCCAACCAGGGACGTTCCGCCAATGGAGGGGAGGGAAGGCGGTGCTGGTCTGGCCAGCGCTGCCTAGCAACAACTGCGTAATCGACTTTACGCGGGGAGACCAAATGGCGGTCGCGCGGTTCCCGATCAACTTGCGCGGGGATGGAGTGCGGCGCTCAAAATTGCGGGCCTCTCCCCGGTTCTGAACCGGCGAGCCAGAAGCCCGGTGACCAACTCCATGGTAACCCCCCGTGCGCGAACCTCCATCAGAGGCTGGACTGCCAGCGTGGTTCGCGTTAGCGCACAAAATGTCCAAATGGGACCCCCTATAAATTCTACAAGGGCGGGGGTTGGGGCAGTCCCGATGGAAGTGAGCCCCCAAACATGAGAAGCATAGGCGGCGTGCATTGGCAATTCGGCGGCGGGCACTCACGTGCAATTTCAAAAAGGCCGCGCAAGTTGCCATGCCATGCCCCGTGTCCCTACAAAACTCACAAACAGGACGACTCTGGGTGCCAGCAAAACGAGTGGCGGGGCGACTATCAACAGGCCCGCGAGCCCCAGTCCGTCCCTGGTCTCGTGGTCGGGAAGACGGCTGGCGTGACTCAGTGGCAACGCCAGAGTTATCCACAAACCGACACTCATCCTCCAAAAATTTGACGAGGTCACCAAATGGGGGGAGATGTGTGACACTATCCGCACCATACTTTTGCTCGAAGCGAGCCCTCAAATCGGCAGGAAGCCGTTGCAGTACAACATGCACCAAAAGGTAAGACCAATGGTCCACCGGCAAGTCCAATCGCTTTAAAGCGTTGGTCGCTGCCACCAACGGGTTCAACAGGTCAGTACGCAATGCTGACAATCCAGTAATGACCGGTAACCCCAAAATCAATTCAATATGAATGTCAGCCAAACAACGTTTATTTTGGTACCGCCGGGTGAGTAGTTCCAAAGCGGTAGGGTAGGCTGAGTCAGTCAACGACAGATGCTGTACCAAGGCTCGGGCCTCACCTTCCAGGACAGACAACAAATAGGCCAACTTTTGGGCGGGTCTGAGGTCCGAGCGTGCATCAACCAAACTTTCAAAAAGGTTTTGGAAACCCAACCAATGGTCCAAGCGACCGTCAAAGTGTGGCAGTTCCAAAGTAGGCAGTCTACTCAATAGTCCGGGACCTGAAACAACCGAGGCCTCCGGTTTGACCTGGACAGGTGTCCGGCTCTCCAATATTTCCCGAACACGTTGACCAATGACATCCCCCAGGTCCAAGATCTGGTCGTAGTCAGCAAGGACCTTATCACGTGCTGCCTGGTCCAGCACTTCCAGATCCACTTCACAAATGAACTCGTTGTAGCGGGTGAGCAGAGCATCAACGTTGCCGAGTCTCACGTTCAACTGCTCGAACCGAGCAAGCGTGACCACTTCAAGATCCGGGCGCTCAGCGGTCGCTGCAGCTGAAGTGAACCACCGTAGCTGTGTGGTCAATCCACTGATTGCCTCTCTCACCGCTTTGTGTGTCAAGTGATGCGCGCAATGATGATCTTAGAAGGTATCAGAGATTTAAAAAGCGGGGGCAGTAACTTCTCATTTATTCAATAAAAGAAAAAAAAATGTTTTCCTATCGGTCAAATAAAAAAAAAATATAATTGCATAAGTTGATAAAAAATGCTATGCTATAGCTTTTTTTTGTTCCTACAACCAGGCTTGAAGAATACAGGTTGCTCGTTTAGATGCCACTGTACACGTTTTTGTAATAAACTGCCTAGGCTTCAAGAATTATGACTTAATAAATTCATTTTTAGGGTTCCGTAGCCAAATTGCAAAAAACGGAAACCTTATAGATTCGTCATGTCTGTCTGTCTGTCCGTCCGTATGTCACAGCCACTGTTTTGCCGAAACTATAAGAGCTATGCTGTTGAAACTAGGTAAGTAGATGTATTCTGATTTTCACACAAAAATAGAAAAAAAAAACAACACATTTTGGGTTGCCCCATAGGGGAGCGAGGGGCACGTTGGTACAGGGGTAAGAAGTTACACGTCTTTTTTACCGGGATTGTAAACTCTTTGGTGAACATAACTGGACTCATTTGCTTTCTTATAACCATTTCATTAAAACAATCAGTGAACCGCCAAGCACCTAGCTACTAGGTTGTGTGCATGTGTCTCGATTTTAATAATAATATTCCACAACTATCACACAACGCCATCTAGTCCCAAGCTAAGCAGAGCTTGTGTTATGGGTACTAGACAACTGATAAACATACTTATATATTTCTAAATACATACATATTATAGATAAATTACACCCAGACACAGAACAAATGATCGTGCTCATCACACAAACATTTGTCCTGGGTGGGAATCGAACCCACGACCTCCGGCATAGCAGTCAGGGTCACTAACCACTAGACCAACAGGCCTGTCTTTCAACCAAGTAAGTAAAAAAGTCCTTTACGAAATTTTTGATTCCTGACGTCTATATTTTTTATTTGCTCAACATTTTTAACCTTGAACGTTTATAATATAATCTACCTTTCATTTGCAATATTGTTTTTTTCTACTATCGATGTCCATTAACGGCGACTCCAATTATATTAAAAAAACGTGCCATGGGGCAGGTAGTTACAATTTTTTGGGGTAAGTTGTTACATGCAAATGTGGGCCCATATCAAATGTGTAACGGGAAACCTTCACTCATTCATTTGCATTAATTGCAATTCTGATGAAGGCTTATTTAATATTAGTATGTGATATTGTTACCTACCTCTATATAAATAACTTTATACTTTTTCAAAATATAAGTGTCCTTAAAAAATATAAGAATCCAAATATTTTTTAGTTTGCTAAAAGTTTATTCAAATAACTAATAAGTAGGTATAAATAATTTACTACAAATTTTATTTGCAGACGAAGTTTCTTTGTTTTTATATAAGATTTTATAAGTTCCTACCAAAGTTATGTTATATTCTACAAAAAAAAATTCTTCAAAAATACAATATAGATATTATAATTACACATAAATGTTACAAGACTGTTTAAAGTGATCTCTTTTGTTTATAATGTTATGAAATAATAAATTAAAATGTGATTTACCATTGATGATTTTCTTAATTTATCTACCGTAACATCGTGCCCCGAATATGTAAGAACTAGCCCCAATCGGGGGTAAGTTGTTACAATCACCTTTTTTGGTTAAATTGCCCATTGTGAAAAAACTACATACATTTTAATAACTTTTCAATCATATTTTAATAGCTGAATAGACATATTAACGATAAAATCAATCAAATGTATAAATTATTTGATAGTTTTTGTCATATTGACACTTATTGTATAAAAATTGTAACAACGTGCCCCCCGCTCCCCTACTTAGAACTGAAACACAAAAAATTTTTTTTCATCAAACCTAACGTGTGGGATATCTATGGATAGGTCTTCAAAAATTATATTGAGGTTTCTAATATCATTTTTAGGGTTTCGTTGCCAAACGGCAAAAACGGAACCCTTATAGATTCGTCATGTCTGTCCGTCTGTCTGTCCGTCCGTATGTCACAGCCACTTTATTCCGAAACTATAAGAGATATGCTGTTGAAATTGGTAAGTAGACGTATTCTGTGAACCGCATTAAGATTTTCACACAAAAATAGAAAAAAAAAACAATACATTTTGGGGTTCCCCGTACTCAGAACTGAAACTCAAAAATGTTTTTTTCATCACATTCACACGTGTACGGTATCTATGGATAGGTCTTCAAAAATGGTGTTGAGGTTTCTAATATAATTGTTTTCTAAACTGAATAGTTTGCGCGAGAGACACTACCAAAGTGGTAAAATGTGTGTCCCCCCCGTAACTTCTAAAATACAAGAATGATAAAACTAAAAAAATATATATGATATACATTACCATGTAAACTTCCACCGAAAATTGGTTTGAATGAGATCTAGTAAGTGGTTTTTTTTTTAATACGTCATAAATCGTAAACCGCAATTTACCTTTCATTCAATCAACTCAAATATAAAAAAAAAAACATTTAATTTCATAAACATAAACCTTATGCATAAACCGTGAATATCTACAGGTTTGTACGGAACCCTCGGTGCGCGAGACCGACTCGTACTTAGTCAGTTTTTTATAAAGTGGAAACTATGCCAGAATGCCTTTTATACTGTTAAAGACTTAAGTAATAGGTCTTTACCTACGAAAATGCCGTTTTGTATGAAAAAAATTAAACGAATTTTTTTCATGTATTTTTTATTTGTTTTAATCGAAATAATCACCCATGCAATCAATGCATCTTTGCCAACGCAGTGGCAGTTTATTCCTTCTTAAAAAAATCAGCTGGACGGGAGGCAACAAATTCTTCAAAGGCATTTTGTACTGCCTCTCGGGTATTGAATTTTTTTCCAGTCAAGAAGTTATCCAAATTCTGGAAAAAGTAGTAGTCTGTAGGCGCAAGGTCTGGTGAGTAGGGCGGATGACGGAGAGCTTCCGCCCCAGTTCTTGCAACTTGGAGACCGTCTGCTGTGCAGTATGAGGTCGCGCGTTGTCGTGCAGGAGCAGCGGAGACGAGCGATTGATCAATGCTGGTTGGAGATGTGCCAGCTTCTCCATCATTGAGTTCAGTTATTCACAGTACACATCTGCAGTAATGCTCACCCCGTTTGATAAGAAGCTGTGATGAATGACACCGGTGCTAGACCACCAAACAGTGACCATCACTTTTCTAGGGGTAAGTTTTCGTTTAGGGCATTGTTTAGGTGCTGAACCAGGATCCAACCAACTTGCTGAGCGCTTGCGGCGCTGGCGATCATTGAGTTCGTGGGGCACCCATTTGTCAAGCTTTTTTACCTTGCCAATTTGACGCAAATGGACCAATATTGTTTTGACGCTAACGTCGAAAGCTGCTGCTAATTCAGCCGTAGATTGTGTATCATCAGCTTCCACAATCGCCTTTAATTCGTCATTGTTGACCAAAGTCTTCGGACGACCGCGAGGTTCATTTTTCAGGTCGAAATTTCCAGAACGGAAGCGAGCAAACCAATAACAGGTGGTGCGTTGGTTTGTAGTGTTAGCTCCGTAAACGTCGTTGATGTTGCGTGCCGCTTGCGCCGCGTTGCTGCCACGACGCTACTCATATTCCATAATTACTCGAATGTTTAACGTATCCATGATGACGAAAAAGATTGAAATGCGATGAAAATGTAACACTAATCAATAAACAAATGACTACTTTTGGAAAAAGAATTCCATGTTTTTAAAATAAAATTAATTTGAAATTAGAATTCTTAGACAAACAAAAATTATTTTGATTTGAAATGGCCAGTACTGCAGAACGGCAATTTAAAGACCTAATATATTGGCCGAAGAAGTACCATTTTGTTATTGACGACAGATGGCTGAAAAGCAGTTTTTATTTTGATACAGTGGCACTTAAACTTAAATTATTGTCCTGATTGAAGAGATGTTTTGAGAAGACATATCAGGTAGCCCTGATGGCTATTATACGTAGACGTGTCATCCTAAATTATTACATTACCTGGTAACTAATGTGGGCCTCTTCCAGAATTTCTATACGTTAGTCATTGAACAATGTCCGTTTCTGTTTCCTTTTTGCTACGTTCCTAATTTGTTCCTCTACTCTCATGTAATGTACATTGTGTTGATGAATACAGAGGGGCTTATGGCTAAGTAATTATCGCCGCACGGCTCGGACGATCAGGTAAAGCTATGCCTGTCGAGGTCGGTCTGTTGATGGATGGCCATCTTTACTTATCAAGACCCCAAGGCCGGTAAGGGCTCCTATCTGTTTCTGAACATGACGTTACACGCAGTTTCAGTAACATGCTTGGTTCCTTCACATCCTACGGTATTTCAACCGTTTTTGTAACTTGGTGATGGTGTGTATTGATGATGGTTTATATAGGACTAGCTTCTGCCCGCGACTTCGTCTGCGTCAAAGTTTCGAAAAGTCAAAGTCTGAACTTTGCCGTCGAATCGAATTGCCTGCCAATTTTCGTCCACTTTTCGTTGCTGCTCCGCTTCTTTTAATCGTAGCGTGATGTTATATACCATAAAGCCTTTCTCAATAAGTAGGCTACCCAACACAAAAAGATTTTTCAATTCGTACCAGAAGTTCCTGAGATTACCGCGTTCAACAAAACAAACAAACTAACTCTTCAGCTTTATTTTCTTACGAAATAAAAAGTATCCTATGTCCGTCTCCTGGTTCTAAGCTACCTCCCCACCAATTTTCAGCCAAATCGGTTTAGCCGTTCTTGAGTTATACATAGTGTAACTAACACAACTTTCTTTTATATATATAGATGTGATATGTTTTATTAATACACCTTAAGAAATTCTTTCGTTTCAGCTGAAACAGATGATGTTTTTTTTGTTTCTGAAACCAATGCGAGATCATTCGATGACTATGTAGATCGATTGCTGAATTGGTTTTTTGAGGAGAGAGCCACATAGATTGAGTGGACCTGTCCAGTCAGTGCACACATTTGTCAATTATCGTACAGCTTTACTTGGAACTTAAGGAGCTCAACGATTCGGCGAACAATGCCAAAGAAAGGACATTTGGGTAGGCCGCTCGAACTACCAAACCATGATCAAAATTGAAATAATGACTCATATTTGCACTAATTAAGTTAATAATCTTCATACAATGAATAATCATGTGAATACAAAAGAGTTAAAATAGGAAAATAAAATTATCTGTGTACATTTATTGGAGCAGCTGATACCCAAGATTTTTATCCTCAATACAGTCTTTGACAATATAATAGGCTTTCTGGCAGACTGTCCGCTTTATAAAAGATTAGAATTTATTTAGGCTTATTTCTTGAACGAAGTTAGGAAGTGGATTATATAAACGTATAGATTTTCACCTATTACCTTGAGCCCAGTTTTAGAGACCTTTTTGTTTAACCCTGCAGTGGTCGCGCGGATTACAATTGAAATCCAGGGTATTAAAAAAATATATATTTCAAAAACAATTCAAGTATGTTAGCCGAGTCACCATGTATTTTAAGTTCGATAGTCCCCGCCCCCACTCAGTAGCGCTCGCGCATTGCCGATGCGTGGTTTGTCCCTGGGGAGGCTGTTTATGTATTACAAATTAACCCTGGATTACAATTGTAATCCCCGCGACCACAGCAGGGTTAATTGTAGTATTAACATTATGCAAATCACTATATCAATTGAACAGATTGTATTTGAATATGCATTCAAAAGATTTCTATAAATATACTGAGATAACACAGTCATTATATTAATCTCTTTGAATTTGTCTCTGAGAGAGTGTCTAGGACTTCATTTACGACGAATTTAGCTACCTTACACTTATTTGCATTCGCAGTCGTTGTCCTGCTTTGTGTATGCGTTTCAGTACCTACAGCTTCCAGTCGTTGACTTATATCCGTCAAAGTATGCCCACATATATTATTGTCATTAATTAGCACTGTGATGCCTGAACTACCTACCAGTGGTGATGTTCATGGGCGTAGCTGGGGGGGGGGGAGGGGAAAGGGGGTCGCAATGCACATACATCGTAAAATTTTCTTTGCCCTCATTATTATGGATATTTTCCCACGTTAAAAAGTACCTCAAAGGTGGATGCGCTAAGGACGTTACGTTTTTTGCAGTGGGAAGGAATACGCTTAAGACAAAGCACCAGATTAGCTCCCGCCTAGATAGCCTGGTGTTCTCCCTTAAGCGTGAAAAGGTACCGTTCTGATATACATATTTACGAAAAATTCTTTTATATTTATAATATTAATAGATTTAGCTATAAGACTTTCAACATTACCAAGGAGTTGCTCTGCTAAGACGAGCCAAAACCAAAAAGCACTATCTACCTTTTCGAGAAGCATTTCGTCGTATTTTCAAAGCCTTAGTTCGGTCTGGACCATAGAGAGCACAAATTCTAACGCTAAGATTGAATTAAAAGACAGAGTTTTATAAAATAGTTTTATTCCTTGGAATTTATTACGTATTACCTTTAAACGTCGATTTCATTTGACTCACTCATCATAATACCCTCTAGGGCACTTCTTAAAGATAATAGGTCAGTATTACCGACCAAATAGAAAGAAATAAGAAATAAATTATTTCATGTAAATGCTCTACATTAGATCTGATAACTTTTTAACAGAGAAAGCGTTATTTAAGTATTGTTAGCCTACTTCACAAGAAGTATATTTGGTGAGATTATTTATTACTAGGCTTCATTTATGACCTCATATTAAATGACTGTGGTTAATTCAGCTGGATGGCTGACCCCGCCCCCTCTCACTCATAGACAAAATCCCTAGCCGATGATAAATGGGAAAAATAAAAATTACGTACAGGTTCTGCCTACATAGGTAATCCGATACGATAGTTGATCAAGTAATCAATCAGTTTGTTATTCATATATAATTACACATTATTAAAGAATCATCATGTTTATATAATCAATTTTGTTTTCTTTCAGTTACACCAACTACCCACACAATTCCAACATACATTTCAATAGAATGTGTTAAATATCAAATCGAATTACCAAAACGGAAATAAAAAATATCATGGAAGAACGAATTAATTCAACCTATATAATTAAAATTGCGTTGAAAAACGTTGTAATAATTGCCACTTCTTTTCGAAACAAAATAAATTCGTATCGCGTAAATCCACCGCCAATGCTGAGGATTTATCTCGAGAGGTTTTTCTGATTGGGAATCAAAGCAATATCTAGTAACAAATAAATTAAACATTAAGTAAAGGTTACCTGGAGGTGTTTGTTTACTTCTTACTTTAAAAAACAAGTGAGTAGCAGCTAAAATATTTTAACACTAGCTTCTGCCCGCGACTTCGTCCGCGTTAAATTTATTTTTCCCCCGACACTTCCCGTCGCTTCGAATCGCCTACCCGTGCGATTTTCCCCGTTTTTGCAACATTTTTCATTACTGCTCCGCTCTCCTTAGTTGTAGCGTGATGTTATATAACCTATAGCCTTCCTCGATAAATAGGCACCCAACACAAAAAGAATTTTTCAATTGCGACCAGTAGTTCCTGAGATTAGCGCGTTCAATCAAACAAACAAACAAACTCTTCAGCTTTATAATATTATATAGTAATATAGTATAGAAGTATAGACAAAGTATGCTAATGTTTACTTAGATACTGATTTAAACGAAATCAATTTGAAAGCTTACTTTTTGGAGAAAAATGACTGAATTTAAGTAATGTGATTGCCAAGGGTAATTTATCTCTATGTTACTTAGGAACACCGACTGACTGACTGCCTCGTTGGTCTAGTGGTAGCAAGCGCTACTGCTGAGTATGAGGTCATGGGTCGATACCCAGGTCGGGCATAGTGTTATTGGGTTTTTCCATCTAGAATTTCTCAATAGCAGCCCGGAGTCTGGATTTGTGTCCGGTTGATGGCAATAGGCTCGCCCCCTATTACATGGGACTTAAACATAACAGGCGAAATGTGGGTGTCGGGAAAACATGGCGTGATGTTATGTTTTTTGTTGTGTTAGTTAGGAATGAATATAAACAAATATTGTGTTCTCATTATGAACTTAAATTGTTTCCACTGCTGGGACACAGGTCTCTCGCTGAGTGGGAGTGGGCCGTAATCTACCATACGGGCCCAGTGCGGGTTGCTAGATGTCACATGTGTTCGAATTTTTGGTTCAAGGATATGCCAGTTTTCCCACGATGTTTTCCTTCGCCATTTTGAGAGCAGTGGTGATGAAATTATTTACACAAAGAAAAGCGCCTGCTCGGGTTCGAAACACGACCTATAACGAATTGTAGTCTAGCTATGAGGAATACGAAAACTTTTTTAACATACAGAACAATGACGACCATTTTTTTATGGAGTACTAGCTTCTGCCCGCGACTTCGTCCGCGTCAAATATTTGCTCCCCTGACCCTTCCCTTCGCATCGCAGCCTGATTAGCGCGTTCCACCCCCCAGTTTAGGGAAGTGGGGGGTTAGAAAGAGACAAAAAGTAGCCTATGTCACTCTCCATCCCTTCAAATATCTCCACTTAAAAAAATCACGTCAATTCGTCGCTCCATTTTGCCGTGAATGACGGACAAACAGACACACACACTTTCCCATTTATAAATATAAGTATGGATTATTGCTTCCATCAAATAATAATGTTTGAAGCACGATATCATATCCTCACTTTACAGAGGTTTTTAATATTGAAGGAATGACATTTCTACTAACCTTGTTTGACATACCTACAATTGTTTGGAAATGTTAACCCTAACATCAGTATAAATATCAATAAAAATATCAGGGATGTTAGGGAGCTCCGTAACCGTAACCGAAACTATCGGATATCCGATATAAAAATGTATCCGTAACCGTAACCGAATCCGAAATAAAAGTTTCGGAGAATATCGGATTTGTTATTACATTTTTTTTTAGGTAGATTAGATAACACTCAATATATATTTATAATAATTTTTATTTTAAATAGCTGCAATAATTACCCACAGACTGATTATAATTCCTACCAAATGGTGACTTATAAATAAAACCATTTTATTAGCTATTTGTATTTTACTTTTAAAATTCCTTAAAAATTTAATATCCGTAACCGAAATTATCCGAAACTAACGGATAATCCGAAATAATCTCAAATCCGTATCCGTATCCGTATCCGGTATAATAATCATTCCTACATCCGTAACCAATCCGTATCCGAAATTTCATATCCATAACATCCCTAATAAATATATATGTATATTTAGGTAATAATTGCCGTGTGACCGGACCTCTATATCTATACATTACAAACTCCAAGAAAAGCAAACATGTAAAGTTGTACTTCGAGCGGAATGGTTTGGACACTGCTGCTTAATTAAAAACCTAGTGAAACTTATCCGTCGTCAGTATGGTTACCCATCATAAAGGGGCTTTTAATTTTATGAAACGTGTTTTTGTTCTAGTGATTCCAAATATAATTCGCGAGAATTGAATAAGAAACTACCTACAAATTAAAATTATGAGAGGAAAAAAATAACACATTTTATTACTCATTCTGATTCTGAAAGTGTATTATTAAAATGCCCTGAAAATAGATTCAAAAATAGTCAGAACTTAAAAGTGCTAAAACAATCCTCATTCACATATTCCGTGAGTTGTTCACATGATCCAATTTTGAGAAAATATTTTACATGTAGAGGTTTGGATTGTGTTTATAAAATATTTTAATTGAATTTGTCACTGGCTGATGAAAGCTTTGTGTGCAAACAATAAATCGATGGTCCCTATTAACAATGTCGGTTATGCATTTTTACCAATATTCACTTTTTTACATAAATAGAGACACAATAAAAAGATCTATCGTACGTATTTTTTTTTTGTAAATCATGTTATTTATCCAGTTTTAAAGATAACATTGTAAACCTTGTCCACGCAACAGTGTTAGTAGTAAAACAAACTTTGAACTGCTCTACTGAACAGTAGTCTTTTTGCAGAACCGACGTTGTTAATAGGGACCATCGAAATAGAGTACGAACACGATTCCTAATATGTGTAAGCTTTTGTTATTGGGTGACAAGGTTTGAGATCACGATCATTTTACATTTGAATAGAGCTGAGCAGCACACTTACACCTGTTGTTTTCAATGATTTGTCTGGATGTTTCTCATTTATTTATTAAAGTAGGTACGATGGTCCTATTAAAAGAATTCCTAAATCAAAAGAAAATACATTAGTGTAATGAAAAGCCTCGCTTCTAAGAGCAAGTCGTATTCTGTTTAGATTAAGTTTATTGAATCTTATCAGTTTTTAAGTTCGAGTTAAGATGAGTTATCTAAGAATTTACATGAAGATCATTTCATAAATCTTTTAAGATAACTTGACGACAAAGCCGATTTCTGCTTATTGGGGCAAAAGGGTCTTTATCCCTACGAATATAATGATGTGCCTATGGTCTAACAAATGTTTGCCATCTAGAAAATATTTTTATAATTAATCTGGAATATATTTCTGAATATGACAACAAGCTTTCTTTTCATATATAAATAAAATGTGATATTTAAATAAAATGTGATATAATATTGCCCTTAAGTGGAATTGTAAAGAAATGATTGTTAACGCTATAGGCGATATGCAAGGATGTAAGACAGATAGTAACGAATTGATCCTCAATGATTATTATGATTATTCAACAAACATGATTTCGTCTGGTTGAATGTACATTTGTTACCTAGATATTTAAACTGGGGTGTCTGGAACTATCCAGACACTCCCATTTTCAAATATGTAGATAAAAAATGTCCATGAAGATTACATAAATTTAGAAAATAAATAACTAACTATACAAATAAAAACAAAAACAAAGGACACTTAGGCGTCGAAGTACTCGTCCGCATCACTGTCATAACTTAATAAATTTTCAGTTTTCAATACACATTCTAAATATAAAGTTTAAATTTAGAATAGCTAATTATAATTTACGGATAGCCGATAAATTATTAAATCTTCATCAATTTACGACCCTGTACCATTTCAACTCAAGAATAACTATTCAATAAATAAACTATTCAGTGTTAATATAATTTGAATTGTCTATTTGAATATACAAACTATTCAACAAATATAATTGTTTATTTGAATAGCTATGTTCCGATGAATTAAACAGTATATTTTAACAGACCATCAATTCACAAATAATATTTGAACATAATTATTTTATGTTTAAATGATGAAAATTTGTGTATCTGTTTTCATCCAGTAACCTAATTGCGCAACACATTTTTAATTAGAATCTGAATGATTAGAAGTTTATCTTCTAACCCATTCTTTCATATGTTCTGCATAGCAACGTAAACAACGCCATGAATATTGTGGAACTGTAAAAATGAAAAGTGATTCCTACTGTAGTGTGTTACGAAATTACTCAGAAGATACCCAGGTAAATCTAGCTTGACGCGCTACAGCCAAGTTCAAGTAACAGAAGTGGCGAGCAGCACCGTGTGTGAACACGAACCATTTGGAGCCACTTTTGACCCCCTCATAACTCAAAATTATAATTACTTGGTGTAAATAGTTAATCCTCGACAAAGGAAAGCAAATAGTCGACATTACACGTCGTCTAACCCAAGTAGAACCTCATGCACAAATCTTTATAATGTTTGCCCGGAGTTGCTTTAGCGCCTTACGGTGACTTATACTCCTACATAAATATTTCAAAAAGCAAATAGGTAATTTACTGTCAGTACAGCTTGGCAAAAAGTCTAGAAACGGAACTAATTTTTTTGTCTGCTGGCAACATTCTCAAAATAATGACGTTTATAGTAAACAAAGTTTACGACTTCGTAGAATTTTTATTTCAACCATCTAACGGTGATTATATTAGGTAAAAAGTGAAAAATAATGAATAAAACCATTCGCAGTACTGGGAGGGAGATTATTTATAATGTGTATAGGCGATGTCTGGCGGAACAGGAGGCCCAAACTATTTTTTCCGATCTTGACAACATTTACCAAAGAACCGCTGTTATGGCAGGTATGTAAGAGTTTGTTTTGTTGTTTTTAGTTGAATCAAGTGTTAATTGATGAACCCAAACCTGTTTTGAATTGCTTGCATACCGAATAAGTGGAAATTTGGAACAATAAACATCGAGCACATAGGTTATGTTTACATTTTGTTTGCATTACTCTGGTATAGCGCGCCTTGATTAATATTGATCCTTGAGTGACTTGTACTCTGCTATAAGTAAATATATATTCGATTTCTACTTAACTTTTTTGAGTGTGATTACAAGGTAATAATGTATTTGTTGTAGCATTTGCATTAGAAATGTACCAGAAATTAAGGTGCCATAGACTAAATAACAAAATAAGTTATTACCTCGTTTATATCACATAGGTAACAGAAGATAATGCATTTTTTTTGTACATGTATGTATTTTATTCAATTCAGGTAAATCTGTTAGCACTTTAAGAAGAGTCGTGTTGGAAGAAGACAGAAACAAAGGTGTATTTTCTACACCCGGAAAAATATACATGGCATACTGTGGTAAGACTTCCACCTTACCACTGTGACCTAAATCCAATCGAGCTAATCTGGGGGGGGGGGGGATAGCAAAACACAAAATTGCAGCCCAAAATGTAGGATCGATCGACATAAAGGTATGACTTATTAAAAGTGTGTGATAATACGTTTTACTTTTAATATTGGTAGAGGTATAATTAAATATTTCATCTTTTTAGGAAACAGCTGAACGTGCATTCCAAGCTATTACCGAGGAGGATTGGAAGAATTCCTGCCAACATGTGATAAAAAGTTAGAAAAGAAGTACTGTGAGCGAGAACTGACTCTGTATGAGGAAATAGAGCGATTAGTCATAAATCTTGAAGATGATAGCAGCAGTACCTCTAAATCTAAGTACGACTCAGATGAGTTTGTGGCCAGCTCTAGCCAGTAAGTACATGGATGTGATGGGGTGGAATATTTAGAGGATGATTTAATGGAATAAAATAAAATAATGTTATAAAATATAATGCCTTTTTTATTTTTTCAAAAAGATGTTGTAAACAGGAGTATACCTAAATATTTATTTTTATGTACTTAGTTATCAGATACATGACGAGAACACGTCCTTGTTCAATTAAATTACTGATTTGAATAAATTATTTATAAATAAAGTGGACATGAATTTATGTTTACCAAAAATACAGCTAATTATCAAGACCAGATTGGTACGCTATACGGGTTGCCATACGAACAGCACAGTGGTGCCCCCATTATTTTCTTCTCTTTTTTGCCAAGCTGTACATATACTGTATTTATATATATGACAGCGTAAAATTGAAAAAACCGTTCGATTATAATCTAACTAGCGAGATTGTAATCTGTCGAAATATTGTGAACCGGAACATACTGCTCACAATTTAACGTAATTGCATTAAATGACAATATCGCGAAGTGAAATCGTCAAATTGTAAAATGGCGTGCCACGAAACGTATCTCGCGCGCTGATTGGTTGAACGTCAGTGCACCGCACCGCCATATTTGTTTGTTAATTCGTTTGTTGTAGGGATGTTCATGCATAAAAAGTATCGATATTTTTTTCGATATGATATATCGCAATGTTGTATCGATACTTTGCGATATATCGTACAAATATATCGATATTTTCGATATATCGTAAGTAATTTGTATTTATTTAGTCTATAATAAAAATATTAGAAAGGGAACAGAAATATGAGTACAAACAGCTAGGATTAATAAACAAACCAACTTTATTTAGTTAAATCGCAATATTTTTTTCTCCCAAACTCTCCAAAACAAAATTTTATTAACTAAGTAAAATGCGACGTTGTTAGCTTGGTAATCATCAACGTTGTGAGCACAGTTGCATTAAAACTAAATATTGGGAATTTAATATGAATATTAATTAGTCTTTGTATTAAATTCCCAATACTTAGTTTTTAGCTATTCCATTATTCTTTTCTTTTATTAAAATAGTAATTTTTGACATCGATACTTACTGTATCATATTCTTTATAAAACAAAACATGCCATATATAATTGCCACAGCTTGCTTCTTCTAAACAAATGAATAATAGGCAGCCTTTGATATCGTTTTTATATAACAATATAGACTTTTTATTATATATGTCGTAAACTGCATTAAACAAAACAGACTACCTAATTGTAACCAATCTATTACTATATTCTATTATTGTAATTTCATAGGATTTATTATACATACGCTTACAAAGAAGCTAGCGACCACAAATTATATATTGTTTTTTTACTAGTAAACTGTAGTAAATATTACTCACGCAGAGTAATAATAATAATAATATCGTTTATTTATAAAAAGGGGCACATTTACAAAGTTACCTTAATAATTAAAATAGAGCACAGTTGCTCATTTGCCTGAACTAGGTTGAACCTGTGTTTCAGGCTAGTAAGTGCATAAATACTTAGTTTAATAAATTAACAAGGAGTATAAAGTAAAAACTAAATTAAAATTAGGAAAGTAAAAGTGAAATAGCACTATGTTAGTCGTTCTATTTGCAAACAACAAGTAGATCTTCTGTCTGTGCATAATCGATGGTTACTAAATATTTACGTATAATTTGTTTACAGCTAAAGTAACTTAATTTAAAGATACTTAGTTTTCTATTTAACCTATTGTACAGAAATGGACCTAAGAATGTAAAAAATCTTTCTACAAAAACATGTTTTGAGGATGCATTAGATGTGCATACTATATCATTCCGCCTCTTGTTAGTATTGTCAGCAGTGTAGGTAAGCATGGTGTGCTGTTTTAATACTAAGTGCATTATGAAAAGTTGGCGCACAGTCAGCACGTTGCAGGATTTATATAGCAGATCTGTGGGAAAGAAAAAGGGATGGAAGTTTGCTACCTTTAAAATTGCTCTCTGTGCTCTTTCAAGAGGAATTAGATTCGTTTTTGGAGCGCCACCCCATGATGTGATGCAGTATTGAATTATTGATTGACAGAGGGCCAAATAAACTTGTGTGATTAATTTGGAATCGGCGAATGTACGTAATTTTTTAAAAACATATATTAATTTGCGCACTCTTTTAACGAGACTTTCAATATGTTTTCTGAAGGACAGAGTGTCGTCTATTATTACGCCGAGGTATTTTATGTTGCTTGTTTTGAGGATAACAGGACAATTACACATGTTGACTGAGCGGTTACCACATTGATGAGCATATAGGTGAGGGTCAGTAAAGGTAAGTTGGGGCTTGCGCATGGAGAAGTGAATAAATTTAGTTTTGTCAGCATTTAATATTTCGTGTCAGAGCGTTTCATTTTTGGTTTCAGATATTTTCCATCCTTTCTACTAACAATTAAAATAAATTAAATAAAAATTACTAGACTTGCAATATGCTTTTACTTTCTCACGATATATCGAATGAAATATATCGATAGTATAAATCGATATCAGATGATTCGATAATATCGTTTTGAATCGATATATCGCGAGCATAAAATATCGATATGCGAAATATCGATATATATCGAGCACCCCTAGTTTGTTGTTATTTTTGGTAGATTGAGACTGAAATCAGACTCTGAATGTTCTTAAAACTACGAGAATTGCCCTTCTGATTGCTGTCACACGTACAGCATGAAGGATTTTTCTTTCTTTAATAACTGATTCTAGCGAATGTCTTTTATATTGTAGATTGGTTCATTTTGGTATAGAATTTCAAAATTAGTTGCGGGTTGAACAAATTTCAGGTTGCCTATTTTACAAGCTTTTATTTACTTTCACTTGTCCCGTTGTCTGTAATCAAATCTTACAAGTTAAATTTGAACCACTTCCCGATTTCCGATTGAGCTGAAATTTTGGATGCATGTATAAATCGGATGACAGTGCAATATTATTATACCATATAGCTGATCTGATGATGGAGCTGGAAGGTGGCCATAGGAACTCCGTAATTAAATGAGGCAACCCCATCGAGTTTGGACTCGTTTGATTTGTCTTGACGAGTACTTTGATACTATATAATAGCCAGGGTCTCATGATGTAGCTGGAAGGTGGCCATAGGACCTCCGTAATTAAACGACACAATCCCATCGAGTTTGGGCTCGTTTGATGCGTCCTGACGAGTACTTTGATACTATATGGTAACCAGGGTCTGATGATGGAGCTGGAAGGCAGCCATAGGAACTCCGTAATGAAACGACGCAACCCCATCGAGTTTGAGCTCATTTGATTCGTTTTGACGAGTACTTTGATACTACATGATAACCAGGTTCTGATGATGGAGCTGGAAGGTGGCCATAGGAGCTCCGTAATTAAACGAAGCAACCCCATCGAGTTTGGGCTCGTTTAATTCGTCTTGACGAGTACTATGATACTATATGGTAACCAGGGTCTGATGATGGAGCTGGAAGGTGGCCATAGAAACTCCGTAATTAAACGACGCAACCCATCGGGTTTGGGCTCGTTTAATTCGTCTTGACAAGTACTTTGATACTATATGGTAACCAGGGTCTGATGATGTAGCTGGAAGGCAGCCATAGGAACTCCGTAATTAAACGATGCAACCCCATCGAGTTTGAGCTCATTTGATTCGTTTTGACGAGTACTTTGATACTATATGGTAACCAGGGTCTGATGATGGAGCTGGAAGGTGGCCATAGGAGCTCCGTAATAAAACAACACAATCCCATCGAGTTTGGGCTCGTTTGATTCGTCTTGGCGAGTACTTTGATACTATATAATAACCAGCGTCTGATGATAGAGTTGGAAAGTATCCATAGAAACTCCGTAATTAAACGACGCAACCCTATCGAGTTTGGGCTCGTTATATTCATCTTGACGAGTATTTTGATACTATATGGTAACCCGGGGTCTGATAATGGAGCTGGAAGGTGGCCATAGAAACTCCGTAATTAAACGACGCAACCCATCGGGTTTGGGCTCGTTTAATTCGTCTTGACAAGTACTTTGATACTATATGGTAACCAGGGTCTGATGATGTAGCTGGAAGGCGGCCATAGGAATTCCGTAATTAAACGATGCAACCCCATCGAGTTTGAGCTCATTTGATTCGTTTTGACGAGTACTTTGATATTATATGGTAACCAGGGTCTGATGATGGAGCTGGAAGGTGGCCATAGGAGCTCCGTAATAAAACAACACAATCCCATCGAGTTTGGGCTCGTTTGATTCGTCTTGGCGAGTACTTTGATACTATATGATAACCAGCGTCTGATGATAGAGTTGGAAAGTATCCATAGGAACTCCGTAATTAAACGACGCAACCCCATCAAGTTTGGGCTCGTTTAATTTATCTTGACGAGTACTTTGATACTATATGGTAACCAGGGTCTGATGATGGAGCTGGAAGGTAACCATAGGAACTCCGTAACTAAACGACGCAACCCCATCGAGTTTGGGCTCGTTTAATTCGTCTTGACGAGTACTAAGATACTATATGGTAATCAGGGTCTGATGATGGAGCTGGAAGATGGCCATAAGAACTCCGTAATTAAACGACGTAACCCCATCGAGTTTGGGCTCGTTTAATTCATCTTGACGAGTACTATGATACTGTATGGTATAGACTGGATCACAAACATGCTAAGCAAGCGCGTGGACCGCCTAGAGGACGAGCAGCAACTGGCCATGATTGCCAGAGGCTGCCTCCAGGGTGGGGTGCTGTCATCCCTTCTATATAACGAATTAATCGCCAGACTCAATGCCAATCACTACTACACAATAGGTTATGCGGACGACCTCGCCATTCTTGTCTCAGGGAAGGTGACGAGCACGATCTTTAACCTCACCCAACAAGCACTACGTATCGTAGAGAGATGGTGCAGAGAATATGACCTCTCAGTGATCCCCACTAAAATTGAGCTAGTCATGTTCACCCATAATGAAGCTTTAGGCCCCTTCCACCTACCGAAATTGTTCAATACAGAACTCCAGCTGGCCAACGAAGTCAAGTACCTCGGGTCATTCTTGACAGTAAGTTAAACTGGAGTAGTCATTAAGACCGCAAACTAAACAGGGCCTGAATCACAATCTGGCAATGCAGGCAAATGATAGGTTAGAAGTGGGGCCTATCCTCCAAAATCATACTTTGGCTATACACCGCAGTGATCCGATCCATGATCACCTAGGAGGCCGTGGTCTGGTGGCCTCGCACCATGCTTGTTACAGCCTGCAAAAACTACAACGCATGCAAAGACTAGCCTGCATGGCGGTCACGGGCTGTATGGAGACTACTCCGACTGCAGACATGGACGCCATGCTGGGACTACCACCGCTCCACCTGTTCTTACAGCAGGAAGCCACGATGGCGGCAGCGCGTCTGGATGCAACTAACCTGTGGAGAAAGAGAGACACACAACACACCGCGCTGCTTAAGGAACTCAACAATGAGTTACTCATCACCAAGGCTATAAATGACCGGGTACCCAAACAGTTCATGTTTGATATAATATACAGAATCCAGCTTCACGAATATCGCTGGTTGCCCCTCACAGGTTTGCGCCCCACTGAGCTGCGCATCTTCACGGACGGATCAAAACCAGACAGTGGCGCAGGTGCTGGAGTCTTCTCGCAGGATTTCAACATACATATAGTCACACCGATGGGAGTCCACAACACAGTGTTCCAGGCTGAATGCATTGGGATCACTCTTGCTGCTTCAGCCATTTTGGCCAGAGCAGTTTAAGACCAATAGATCCGCATACTCTCCGACAGTATGGCTGTTCTGCAAGCGCTGGATAGTCACTCGATTGACTCTGGGCTAATTTACGAGTGCCACCAGCGCCCCAACCAGGTGGGTAGTCTCAATAATATAATCATTCAGTGAATAAAAGGACACAGCGGTTCGCTAGGTAATGATGCCGCCGATGAACTTGCCACAAGGGGATCGAGCATGACACTGGTGGGACCAGAACTCATCGCGCCACTCTTTTTTGGGTTTCTACGCTCTCTGGTAAGAAAACGTACCAGTTATCTACACTGTAAGCTATGGGTGGACCAAAGTGAGTGCAGGCAGGCCAAAGAAGCAGTTCCTACCATCGATGCTCGCCTCACAAAATAGGTCCTCCGGTTAGACAAACGACAGCCGCGTATGGTTACAGCAGCAATAGACAGGCAATACACAGGCCTGTTGGTCTAGTGGTTAGTGACCCTGACTGCTATGCCGGAGGTCGTGGGTTCGATTCCCACCCAGGACAAATGTTTGTGTGATGAGCACGATCATTTGTTCTGTGTCTGGGTGTAATTTATCTATTATATGTATGTATTTAGAAATATATAAGTATGTTTATCAGTTGTCTAGTACCCATAACACAAGTTCTGCTTAGCTTGGGACTAGATGGCTTTGTGTGATAGTTGTGGAATATTATTATTATTTCCTTTATTCATTTTAACAAACATAAAAATTATATTTTTAAATATTAGAATATAAAATAAAAAAACATTTAAAAATATAAAAAATAGTAGCCCACCGGTATCGGGAACAGGGTCCAAGCTACCGGCGGTCAGGGCTCCAGAGAGAGGAACCTCCTGACGATGCGAGCCGTGTCCAGAAGTACCGCTTTCTGAATCAAGCCCTTGACCCAGCAGTAGTTGTGATTCGCGGATTCTGGCGCAAGCGCCAGAGCCCGCGCTTGCACCAGAGCCCGCGAATCTGTAGCACCAATCGTAAAAAAAAAAAAAAAAAAAAAAAAAAAAAAAAAAAAAAAAAAGGTTTTGGTGTGCTCTGGTCTCAAATCTGCGGTCCATTTTAGCGTAGGATGCGTGGTTCTGGAGTTATGCAAATCAATTAACTGTTATCTCATTGATTTCCGGTGGTCCTGCACCCTCATTAGCATTCCATTGTTCGCCTAATCCTTTTATCTATTATACTTCGAACACCTCATTACGTTGCGCCAGAACCCACGAATCTGTTGCCCTACGGTTGATTTGGCGTTCTTATCTATTACTCATTGTATGTCTGCTTTTCTATGTCATCAATAAAACACATTCATTTTTATTTCAATATTTTATTACTTTTTTCTACAAAATATGAGCGGAAGATCTCATCCACAAAAATATCATTGTGCAGTGTGTTCCCTGTAAATATGTTCGTAAAACTATGCATTGAACATCCCTGAAACTTAAATAGCAAATACATTAAGCAATATTCACCACAAACTGAAGTCCAATCATTCTGAATCCTATCAACATTCCAGTCCCATCTCTTACAATTCCTTTTCAAAAACTGGAGATGATATCGCTCAGGTGTTCGTCCATATGAATCAAAATATTGACCGATACCATTCGTATCGATATGTACAGCTACCCAGTGTGAACCTGGTTTATCATCCGCATCCAAATTGCATATTATATACGTTGGTACATGTGTATACATAGGTAGTCTATTAGCAGCATAAACATTATTTTCTAGACTGGGATGAATCTTTTTCATATGTTTTTGTAATTCTAGTGTATCCATGATATTACTGTTATTAGCAGATTATTACAATCTATTCAATGGTTGTCATAGGAATGTTCAATTATAGTGATTTGTAAATATTAAATCGCATTCTTTGTGGGAGTCACAAAGCTTAGGATTATCATTTTGCTGCAGCTAATTTAAAGTTTGTTATATGGGTCTGATTATATTAAATAAAACACTTTGAGTACATAGACATTTTTAATTAACTGATCAACACAATAATTATTAAATAAATAAATTAAATACAGACATATTATTATCAAAATACCATTTTCTAATACACACAGCATTATTCAATGCACAATTCAATTTATGGTTCACACAATTAAAATCAGTTTTATTTTTACAGAACTTTTTTTTTAATGTCGCAAAATTAGGACATCCCTTCTCACCTATGTCAATCACTTCACAGTTTGCACATAACTCTTTAATCCACGTAATCTTTTCCAAACCCTTTGTCATAATTTTTTTATTTTCTAAATATGGTAAAATAACACGTTTAAACTCTTTGTAGTCTATGTAGCCTTCACTCCAGTAAATTCCTCGATTTCTTTCTAACCATCTCACCTGCTTTTTTTCTTCTAGTGTTAGGTAATGGAATGAATATGGTGGTTTCACCAAGAACGTCTGTGTATGATCATGACTCGCAATGGCCAATTCTTTGATAATAAAATGATTTAAAGAATCTTTAAATCCTTGGAGTTCCACTATAAGGGTGTCCGTCTTCATAATATCTTCTTAACAATGTTACTTAATGGTTTGTATTCAACAATGCAATCGTTCAGAATGAGACAATATGCTGAAGTTTGATCTGGTATCTCCGAATCACTTTCAATTTCTACTCTCACGTCCACAACTGGCCCTGTCTTTAGATTATCCACTTGTCTAGAGCAATCAATGACAAACAGCGGTGCTAAATCTCTAAACTGTTTTTCGCTTAATATGGGTTCCGGTCGACGTCCGTAATACGACTGTTGAAATCTGGTGTATTGCTCGTTGTAAATATTAAATCGCATTCTTTGTGGGAGTCACAAAGCAGGTTGATGCCTGTTGCGAAGGAACGTGAGATAAGTTTGTTGACTCATAGAGTTACAATCAGTTTCGTTGTACTTAGTAATTTGCTTTAGATAAGAATAAGGAACGTGAGATAAGTTTGTTGACTCATAGAGTTACAATCAGTTTCGTTGTACTTAGTAATTTGCTTTAGATAAGAATGGTGCTATATAAGATCGAACAGTTGCAGTCATGCAGTCAGTCTATGGTCGTTTGACCACAGTGGATTGTATACGTCTACCAATACTACGTTTGTGTTACTTCAACGCATCAATGGCCATGGAGGTAAGTGTTTATTCTATTGACAAACTTACTTGTATTTCTGTTGTTGTTTCCTAACGTGTGTGATTAAGTGTAAACAAATTGATATTAACGTGATAACTCTGTTGTTGCAGAGATCATTCAGCTTCGCAGACGATAATGAAAATACCTATAAACAGTATTACTACTCGCCACTCTCTCCTCAACACGAAGAAGAGAGTGATGACATCGTCGTTAATAACACAGACGATGGTGGAAAAAGGAAATCGCAACCGATTGATCAATTTTTTGAAGTGGTACCAAAAATAAAAAGGAAGAAGCTGCTATCCTCGACTGTGACACGAGCTGCTAGAGATGGCGTATCATACATCTCTACAAATTCTGACGACGGAGACCAAGCGACGCATCTCATAAAAATTGAAATGTATGATATGAAGAAACTATCCAAGATTCCAACTAGTGATCACTGGAAGCACGCTACCACGAGGATTAAATATTACATAAAGAATAATAAGGATAGCATCTACGACAACACAAACGGCCTCGTATACAATATTACAAAGACAATAGCAGAAAGTGAAAAAGTTAAAAAATACTTTTTTAACAATGACACTCATTAGTGGATTAGTGAATGTGATTCTGTTTACTTAAAGTACTTCTGTGTACTCATTAGATTTTACATGACTTTCCTAATCCTTTGTTAGACTATGAATATTGGACATTATTTGAAATTGGGTATCAGTTGCTCTACCAACACTTAACTGTTACTTACTGTGCTACATACTTTCTTCTTTATTATAAAGATGGAAAACTTCAGTGAAATGTGCACCAGTGCTTTCTTTTCCACGCCCATTGAAGAGAATATAGAACAATCCAACAGCGAATTCAATCAGGAGCTGTCTAAAGTTTGTGATGAAATAGAGAAGCATGAACTGTTCGATTCATCGTATGATGATGAGTTGTATAATCAATGTTTGATGGTTGAAACAAAGTTGATGTAAGTATTAGAAGTACAAACTCAATAAGAAATATTATTGTAGTAATGTTTTATTTTAAGATTTGTCTAATAATTTTCTTTTTGTTACAGTCAACAACAAGTTGGAAGAGGTATCAAACGAGGTATCACTACTGATGAAAATAAGGTTACCAAGAAAGCAAAATTTGATGAAGGAGCTTCTACATCATCAATTGAAACCAATGATGTGGACAACAATAAGGTGGAATGTGATACATGTCATGTTTATATTAATAAAAGGTATCTAAACAACCATTTAAAAAGCAATTCACATAAAAATAATCTTTTAAAATCACATAATTCATTAACAAATGTTACAGTTGTTGAAACCGCTTTTGGCAATCGAATTTTAACATATAGAATTAATAGTAAAACACTTCAATCGGGACAATATTTTGAAACACCGGAATCGTTTTTAAATTCGCTAAAAATTGATATCTTATTTTTGATAAATGAATGTATTCAACAACATACAATTTTTAAAATAAACTTCATATTGCATGCTGATTTCATACAACAAACTAAAGATATTAAAAATACGTTTGATTTTCAAACGTTTAATTACATAATTTGTCAGGGAGATGACTTAAATATTTTTTATTCATCATTAATAGACACTGTAGTCGGTAAAATTTGTCAATTTGAAAAAAAAGATAGTGGTTGGAGTCTTAATCAAATTAAATACATAGATATGAATGTTAACAAATTCAACCCCCTACGTGGTAGTTCATATATCGACCTTCCTCAAGATATTAAATCAAAAAAAGCTGTAATCAATGTTAAAAATAATGATAATATGTGTTTCAAATGGGCATTACTCTCTGGTTTATATCCTGTATGTAAAAGTGTAGATCGGGTAGCATCTTACGCAATTCATGGAAATAAACTAAAATTTACTGGTATTTCTTTTCCGGTTATAATTGCAGATATATCAAAAGTAGAGAAATTAAACAATATTAGTATTAATGTTTTTGGCTTAGAGTATAATAAAGAAAAAAAGTGTAATTCTGTTGTAGGTCCTTTATATTTAACAAAATGTCGTACACCTAATCATATTAACCTACTATATATATCGAATGGTACTAACAATCATTACTGTTATATTAAAAACTTATCGCGATTAGTTAGTTCACAAATATCAAGACATCATTGTGCAGTTTATATATGTGATTCATGTTTACTTCATTTCCCATCGGAGGAAAGACTTAATAACCATCAACAATATGATTGCGCTCACATTTGTACGGAATTACCAAACGGTGAGGATTCCAAAAAGGATTGGTTTGGTAAAGCAACCTCAAATAATAAATTAAAATTTGATAAATTCGTGAAAAAGTTGAAAATGCCCTTTGTGGTTTATGCAGACTTTGAGGCATTTTTGAACCCAATAGAATCATGTAGTAACGATCCATCCAAGCCTAGTACAATTAATATTCAAAAACATGAAGTGTATAGTTTTGGATATTACATTAAATGTTCATATGATAACAGATTATCAAAATATGAGACGTATAGTGGGTCAAACTGTGCACAAGTGTTTATGAATCGCCTTTGTGAAGATGTGAAAACAATATTTAAAAAAAATAGTTTCCAAAAATGTCTCGTTCCATTATCAGATGAAGATAAAATTAAAATTTCAAATTCAAACATATGTCATATTTGTGAAACTGAGTTAAATGAAGATCTTTTTTACGATTTTGATTGGCACACTGGCAGTTTTAGGGGTGTTGCACATCAAGTGTGTAGTTCTAAGTACAGAACCCCTCGTCATATTCCAATATTTTTACATAACCTCAGTCATTACGATGCTCATTTCATTATCCATGCATTAAACCTCGATGATGACAAAGTTGAAGTTATTCCACAAAATAAAGAACGATACATATCATTTTCAAAACAGTTAACAATAAATAATCAACCAGTAAGTTTAAGATTCATAGATTCATTGAAATTTTTATCGTGTAGTTTAGATCAACTAGCTAAAAATCTTAATGATGATCAGTTTACAGAACTAAAAAGGAACTATCCTAATAATGAAGATTTTTCACGTTTAAGACGGAAAGGTATTTATCCTTATGAATTTATGTGTAATAGTGATTGCTTGAAACATCCATCACTTCCTGATCAACACCAATTTTATAGTTCACTCACAGATTCAAATATTTCAAATGATGATTATAATCACGCAAAAGATATTTGGCAACATTTTAAGTGTAGTAGTATGTCTGATTATTCCAATTTATATTTAAAAACTGATGTTTTACTTTTGACTGATGTATTCGAAAACTTTAGAAAGCTTTGTATTAAAACTTATGGATTAGATCCTGCTCATTACTATACTGCCCCAGGTTTAAGTTGGGATGCAATGTTAAAATTTACCAAAATAGAATTAGAATTGTTAACGGACTATGACAAAATTGCTTTTTTTAAAGCTGGTATTAGAGGGGGTGTATCTCAGTGTAGCAATCGTTTTGCTAGAGCAAATAATAAATTCATGGAAGATTATGATAGTGAAAAACCTAATTCATATCTAACATATTTTGATGCGAATAATTTATATGGTTGGGCAATGTCTCAATCTCTTCCTGTTGGTGGTTTCGAATGGATAGATTCTAATACAGATTATAATGTGTCGGATAACTCTGATTTCGGTTATGTTTTAGAAGTTGATTTGGAATATCCTGATGAACTTCATAATTTGCATTCTGACTTTCCGTTATGTCCTGAAAACATATGTGTGGGTAATACTAAAGAAACTAAATTAGTTCCTAATTTAAATAATAAAAATAAATACATCATTCACTACAGGAATTTAAAACAATGCATTGAAATGGGGATTAAATTAATTAAAGTACATAGAATTTTAAAATTTAAACAGAGTTCTTGGTTAAAGAAATACATAGACTTAAATACTAGTTTGAGAACGTTAGCTACATCAAACTTTGAAAAAGACTTTTTTAAATTAATGAACAATTCTGTCTTCGGTAAGACTATGGAAAATATTGAAAAAAGAGTAAACGTTAAACTACTAACTCACTGGGATAATCGTGGTAAAGTTTTAGGTGCTCAGGATTGGATTGCAAAACCAGAATTCCATAGTTTATCAATATTTTCAGAACATTTAGTTGCAATACAATTACACAAAACAAAATTAATTTATGATAAGCCGATTTATTTAGGATTTTGTATTTTAGATATATCTAAGACCCTTATGTATGAATTTCATTATAACTACATGATTAAAAAGTTTCATAATAAAATTAAGTTATTGTACACCGATACCGATAGTTTGATATATCAAATTTTTACAGACAATTTTTATGATGATATAAAACCAGATCTACTTCACTATTTCGATACATCAGATTACCCGGAAAATAATATTTACGGATATCCAAAAATAAATAAAAAAAAGTTAGGTTTTTTTAAAGATGAGAATAATGGTAAAGTATTGAAGGAATTTGTAGGGTTGCGATCAAAAATGTATGCCTTAGAAATAGAAGATAAATTTATAGCAAAGGCAAAAGGGGTTAACAAAAGTGTTACCAAAAAAATGAATATGGAAAATTACAAATCGTGTTTGTTTAATAAAAATGTATTATATTGTAGTATGCTTCGATTTAAGTCAATAAAACACACTATTTTTACACAAAAAATAAATAAAACATCTTTATCATATAATGATACCAAACGATGTATTATGAACAACAACATTGATACATTGGCTTGGGGACATTATAAATTACGCTAAGTGTAATACTTTTTACTTTTATTTCTGTGTGTATATACAAATTTTGTACTGATTGTAAAATTATGATATTACTGTAATGTTATATAATAGTTTATTACATATTTAAAATTTATTGTTTGATTGTAAATAATGTAAAATAATTGTAGTTTTTATTTGTGTGCTTAAATTTGACGTTGAGGTGATTGTGAAATTCTGATAAGTACTAATTGTGTTAGAAATAGTATACAGATCATTCTGTTTTTCACAAATTACATGTTTTATATAATTTTAGCAATATATATATATTTAATTTTTACACCAAAATTTTCATTTTTATTTCATCCCTTTAAAACTCTAGACGTGTGAAATGTTTCACTTTATCCATCCGTTTACTGCTATTGTGGCAGGACCAAGTGGATGTGGGAAGTCAAATTTTGTAACAAATTTCATAAAATCAGTTAAAGAAATATGTAATTGTGATTTTAATCAGATCACATGGTGCTTTGATGAAATGCAGGCTTTAAATAATTTACCAAATGTTAACTATCATCAAGGAATTCCAAATCTTAATATGTTTGATGGTGAAAACCCACACCTTATTATTATTGATGATCTAATGAGAGAGTCTGATGGAAGAATTGTGGATATATTTACAAAAGGTAGTCATCACAGGAATCTTAGTGTATTTTATTTAACACAAAATTTATTTCATCAAGGTAAAGGTCAAAGAGACATTTCTTTAAACTCAAGTTATATAATTTATTTTAAAAACCCTCGAGATAAAACTCAAATAAGATATTTAGCACGACAAGTGTCACCAGATAACCCAAAATTCATTGAAGACGCCTACAGGGATGCAACTTTAGAAGCGCATGGATATTTAATGGTAGATTTAAAACAGAATACAAATGATTTTTGTCGTATCAAGACAAATGTATTCCCATTTAATGGTTACTGCACAGTCTACGTCCCCACGAAAGAGTTTAAATACACCAAGAATCAAACAATTCAAATCATTTCTAAATGATACATCGTCGACTCACAACGCATAAACATTTGCTAAACGCTTTGCAGTTTAAATACACCAAGAATCAAACAATTCAAATCATTTCTAAATGATGCATCGTCGACTCACAACGCATAAACATTTGCTAAACGCTTTGCATACGCTTAAACCAAAATATCAAAGAGCGTTACTTAAAACGTGTGATGAAGAAGAAATAAATTGTATTTGTGAATGTATTCATAACGTTTTACAAGGAAAGATACCTCTTAAAGATCAAGATAAACAAAAATTGAATAAACACAAAAATATACTCCGTAAACTGGTGCATAAGTGTAAACATAAACTAAGAAAAAATATTATTATACAAAAAGGAGGGCTTTCTTACCAATAATATTAGGTGCAATATTGAGTGGATTAGTAAGTGGACTAGCCAGTTAACATGGAAAATGCTAAGAAAATGATACTTATTGAACCGGGATTGATTGAAAAATTAAAACAAGAAAATAAGGTTACTAGTAATTTGTCTCGATTAGATATTGAAATGCAAAATATTATGAATAGTAAGACGGAAGACCGAAAGAAGTGGATGTTATATTTACAAACACTACAAAGATACCTTCACTTTACCGAAGAGGATCGTCAACCACTCAGATTACCAATTTATTCTGATACATCTAATGAAGATTCAAATGGGTCTAAAATTGGTTTTAAAAATAAAGATAGAGATCTAAAAAGTTCAGTTGATGCTGAATCTTTGTTGGAGGAGAAAGGATCTATTAAAAGTATAGAAAGTGAGGCAAATCCACTGTATTCATCAACACAAATACTCAGTTTAATACCAAAAACTTATAATAAAAAAGGTGAGTCATTATTAAACTTAATTGGAACAAGTAAAAGTAAAATACGTTGGGATAATGAAGGCACAGTCATAATTGATAATGAAAAAATTCCAGGAAGTAATATTGTTGATTTAATAAATGATTCACTTAGACCCTTAAAAAAAAGTGATCCGATAGGGTGGGATAGATTTGCTAAAGCATTAAAAGATATTAAAGTACCACTTACTTATATTGGAAATCCAAAGAGATGTGAGTTTATTAACCAACTTCAAGTAAAAGATCTGAACAAAACCTCTGAGATTGAAGTTCAAGAGTTTTCTACACCGAGCAGTGGAGATAAAAGATCTATAACTAAAATACATAAAAAGATCGATTGGGAAAAATGGACCCCGTACTAGAAGAAATTAACAGGATTTATTATGATCCATCTAACCCCGCTGGTTTTGGTAGTATTGATAAATTATCAAAAGCTATGAAGGGTAAAATGGATAAAAAGCAAGCAAAGGAATGGTTACAATCACAAGAAACATATACATTACATAAACCCATTCGGAAAAAATTCCCGCGTAATAAGTACATTCTATCAAATATTAATGAGCTGTGGCAAGCTGATTTAAGTGATATGCGAACTTATTCTCAATATAATGATGGTTTCAACTACATACTTTGTGTTATTGATGTATTTAGTAAATATGCTTTTGCAAGACCAATGAAAAAGAAAAACTCAGAAACAACTAAAGAATGTTTTGAAAGTATATTTACTGAAAGTAATACAACACCTACTCACATACAATCTGATAAAGGTACAGAATTTGTTTCAAAAGATGTACAAAAATACTTTAAATCCAAAAAGATAAATTACTATACCACTAACAATCCTGATATTAAGGCTAGTATTGTTGAACGATTTCAAAGAACTCTAAAAATGAAAATGTGGCGTTATTTCACTCATAATAATACTTATAGATATATAGATGTTTTACAAGATTTAATATACTCTTATAATCACAGCATTCACTCGAGTATTAAGATGTGCCCATGTGATGTAAGTTCCAACAATATTATGACAGTTTGGACTAATCTTTATGATAGAGGGTCAAACAAACTTTCTCTAGAAAATCCAAAACCAAATTTCAACGTGGGTGATTATGTTCGAATAACTAAATATAAACATGTTTTCCAAAAAGGATATGAATCAAATTGGAGTGATGAAATATTTATTATATCTTCAATAATTGATAGATCTCCATGGGTTGTTTATACAATAACAGATTTACAAAATGAACCAATAGTTGGTACTTTTTATGAAAGAGAATTACAGAAGGTCACTTACAACCCCACCTCACAATATAAAATAGATAAAATAATTGGCACTCGTTATTCGGGTAACAGAAAAGAAGTATTAGTGAAGTGGAAAGGTTATCCAGATAAATTTAACAGTTGGATTTTAGCTTCTAGTTTAAAAGAAATATGAATAAAGAAAGTTTTTATTTAACTTTGCTCAGCAATAGTTCAATGGAATACTTTCCTGATAACAAGACCACAAATTTTTCAACAAAATTACCAAAAGCTATGAAATTAGAAGGTGAATGGGCGGTTGGAGTTGTCAAGTTTCAATATCCATGCACCATGTTTACTGTTCAAGATCATGAAAATGTTGTATACATCACAAAAACCATGTTAATGCCTAATGAAGATAAACCATCAACAGTGTACTACAAAAAACATATTCCCGCTACCAACTACGATAACGTTGAACATATTTTAAGAGCGTTAAATGGTATCAGAGAGAGCTTGAAATTTCGTTATGATGAAATAACAAAATTTGTGTCTGTTTCTGTTTTGGATAAAAATATAACATCCGTAACATTATCACCCAAATTAAGTTTACAACTAGGTTATGAACCAAATACAAATCTCCTAGACAGAAATTTTGGGAAGTGTCCTGCTAATTTACACTTAGGGTTACCATCTCAACTATTTCTATATTGCGACATTATCGATCCTCAGATTGTGGGTGATGTTATGACTCCACTATTAAGAGTCATTTCATTAGATCCTTCAAAATACATTTATGGTGCGAATAAAATGTACATTTTCTCTCCACCTCACTACTTACCTGTTATGCGAAGAGAGTTCGATACGCTGGAAATAGATATAAGATCGAGCACAGGACAAAAAATACCATTCCAGTTTGGAACCGTGTGTGTTAAACTACATTTCCGCAAATTATAATAATGTATTCTCCTCATGATCATCATAAATGTCCATATGAAAATTATTATTCACATCAAGCTGGATCAGGAGTTGGAGTAATTTATAAGGGTTCACCATACCAACGCGGTCATGGTATTGGGAGCTTCTTAGGAGGGTTATTTAGATCAGTTTTACCTTTACTTTCAAGTGGTGCTCGAGTGGTTGGTAAGGAGGCATTAAACGCTGGAGTAGGACTTTTATCGGATATGGTTCAAGCCCGTCCTATGGAAGCCTCAATAAAAGATCGTCTAAAGCAAGTTAGTACAAACTTAAAACGAAAGGCTGATGACAAAATTGATCGATTTAACATGACAGGATCTGGGTATATAAGTAAAAGAAAACGATTGGCCTCGTTCATTCCACCACTAACAGCTAAAGTGAAAGCTACGAAAAAACTTGGTCTAAAACCAAAAAACATCAAAGATATATTTTCAAATTAAGTATGTCTTTCCTTCATAATCATTCTTGTGAGTGCGTTAAGTCAGAATTAGATTTGTTTGCATTACCGTCTACACAAACAAGCATTGAAAATGGATTGTGGATTCACTATAAACCAATTTCATCTCTTGCTGATGATGGACCTATCGAGTTTCAAGTTCCTGGAACAGGCGATGACTACATAGATTTGTCTCATACATTACTCCACATAAAGGCAAAAGTATTAAATCAAGATTCAACAAACTTGATATCAGCTACAGCAGTAGCACCTGTAAATAATTGGTTGCATTCACTTTTTAGTCAACTCGATGTTTATTTAAACCAAAAACTTGTATCACCACCTAATAATACCTATGCCTATCGAGCATACATGGAAACCCTTTTAAACTATGCTCCTGCTGCTAAACAATCTCATCTTACTTGTAGTCTTTGGTATGATGATACAGCAGGAAAAATGGATTCCACAGATGGTAAAAACATAGGATTTGTTAAAAGACAGGAATTAGTTAATGAAAGCAGGGAAATAGAAATGATTGGTCATCTTCATGGTGACATTTTCAATCAAGAAAAATTTTTAATTAATGGCGTTGAAATGAGTGTAAAATTAGTTCGGTCAAGAGAGAGTTTTAATTTAATTGCTGGGTCAAATGATGTAAAGTTTAAAGTTTGCATTACGGACGCAACTCTTATTGTTCGAAGAGCACGAATTAATCCAAGTGTATTACTCGCACATCAGAAAGTTTTAGCTTCTACCACTGCTAAATATCCTATTACTCGTGCTGAAGTTAAAGTTTTAACAATTGCATCGGGTGTTCAAGGAAAAACTCTTGATAATATATTCTTAGGACAGGTACCCAAAAGATGTATTATTGGTTTTGTGAATAATTCTGCATTTAATGGTTCACTTACTAAAAATCCATTTAACTTTGAAAACTATGGTATTAACTCTTTCAGCTTATATATTGATGGTCAACAAATACCTTCCAAAGCTTTGCAACCATCTTTTAATAATAATATATTTACATCAGCATATCATACTCTATTCTCGGGGACTGGTATTCACTTTCTTAATGAAGGAAATGCAATCTCTCGTGAACAGTATGCCAAAGGTTACTGTCTTTTAGCATTTGATTTAACTCCTGATTTATCAGCTAACTCATCAGCCCATTGGAATCTCATAAAGCATGGTAGTGTAAGATTAGAAGTACGATTTGAATCCTCACTAATACAAACAATTAACTGTATTGTTTATGCTGAGTTTGATAATATTATTGAAATAGATAAAAATAGAAATGTTACTGTAGACTATAGTAGTTAGGATTATAATGTGTGTTGTGTTTTAGATATATGTGTTATGTTTAATGCATTTTGTGTGTGTGTAACTAAAGATAACATTATAAAATTAAATAAAACAAATTGTATGCAATATACTATCAAGGATTTAAAGATTCTTTAAATCATTTTATTATCAAAGAATTGGCCATTGCGAGTCATGATCATACACAGACGTTCTTGGTGAAACCACCATATTCATTCCATTACCTAACACTAGAAGAAAAAAAGCAGGTGAGATGGTTAGAAAGAAATCGAGGAATTTACTGGAGTGAAGGCTACATAGACTACAAAGAGTTTAAACGTGTTATTTTACCATATTTAGAAAATAAAAAAATTATGACAAAGGGTTTGGAAAAGATTACGTGGATTAAAGAGTTATGTGCAAACTGTGAAGTGATTGACATAGGTGAGAAGGGATGTCCTAATTTTGCGACATTAAAAAAAAAGTTCTGTAAAAATAAAACTGATTTTAATTGTGTGAACCATAAATTGAATTGTGCATTGAATAATGCTGTGTGTATTAGAAAATGGTATTTTGATAATAATATGTCTGTATTTAATTTATTTATTTAATAATTATTGTGTTGATCAGTTAATTAAAAATGTCTATGTACTCAAAGTGTTTTATTTAATATAATCAGACCCATATAACAAACTTTAAATTAGCTGCAGCAAAATGATAATCCTAAGCTTTGTGACTCCCACAAAGAATGCGATTTAATATTTACAAATCACTATAATTGAACATTCCTATGACAACCATTGAATAGATTGTAATAATCTGCTAATAACAGTAATATCATGGATACACTAGAATTACAAAAACATATGAAAAAGATTCATCCCAGTCTAGAAAATAATGTTTATGCTGCTAATAGACTACCTATGTATACACATGTACCAACGTATATAATATGCAATTTGGATGCGGATGATAAACCAGGTTCACACTGGGTAGCTGTACATATCGATACGAATGGTATCGGTCAATATTTTGATTCATATGGACGAACACCTGAGCGATATCATCTCCAGTTTTTGAAAAGGAATTGTAAGAGATGGGACTGGAATGTTGATAGGATTCAGAATGATTGGACTTCAGTTTGTGGTGAATATTGCTTAATGTATTTGCTATTTAAGTTTCAGGGATGTTCAATGCATAGTTTTACGAACATATTTACAGGGAACACACTGCACAATGATATTTTTGTGGATGAGATCTTCCGCTCATATTTTGTAGAAAAAAGTAATAAAATATTGAAATAAAAATGAATGTGTTTTATTGATGACATAGAAAAGCAGACATACAATGAGTAATAGATAAGAACGCCAAATCAACCGTAGGGCAACAGATTCGTGGGTTCTGGCGCAACGTAATGAGGTGTTCGAAGTATAATAGATAAAAGGATTAGGCGAACAATGGAATGCTAATGAGGGTGCAGGACCACCGGAAATCAATGAGATAACAGTTAATTGATTTGCATAACTCCAGAACCACGCATCCTACGCTAAAATGGACCGCAGATTTGAGATCAGAGCACACCAAAACCTTTTTTTTTTTTTTTTTTTTTTTTTTTTTTTTTTTTTTTTTTTTTTTTTTTTTACGATTGGTGCTACAGATTCGCGGGCTCTGGTGCAAGCGCGGGCTCTGGCGCTTGCGCCAGAATCCGCGAATCACAACTACTCCCAGCTGCCTAACGAGAGCCTCCTTAGATGTTGGTCGAGGCTCTTGGCTATCAACCCATTGGCTGTGACGACTATCGGCACAATGATCGCTGAATCCACATCCCACATGTCGACAACCTCGCGACCCAAGTCAAGATACTTGATCTGTTTATCTTTCTCGGCTTTCACGAGGTTCTCGTCATGCGGAACCGTTATGTCAACAATCATTGTGCGCCGCTCTACTCGATCCACCACCACTATATCAGGCTTATTTGCGACAATAGTCCTGTCAGTGATGATGGATCGATCCCAGTACAATGTGATATTTCCATTATCGAGAACTGGGTCGGGCACATACCTGTAGTACGGCACTTCCGATTCCACAAGGCTGTATTTAAGAGCAAGTTGCTGATGGATAATCCTGGCTACTAGGTTGTGTCTATGCAAGTATTCTTCGTTAGCTAGACGAGAACACCCGGAGATTATGTGCCTAATTGATTCTCCTGGACGGTGACATGCCCGACAGATGTCAACCGTGCCGTCTTTCACAATAAATCGCCGGTAATTGTTCGTCATCATAACTTCGTCCATAATTGCACAGACAAAACCTTCGGTTTCCCCAAAGAGGTCACCGAAACGCAGCCAGGCTACGGACGCTAGTATATCTACATCGGGTCCATGTAGGGCCCGGAAAAAGCGTCCGTGGAGCTCCTTACTCTGCCATACTTCCATGCGGTCATTAGTGTCAAGTACTACAGGTTTGCGCCAGTTCCCGTTAGCCAAGGAGAGCGGGGTGAGGCCCTTGTCAACTGCGACCACATCTCGATGCATCCCCACGTCGGTTTCTAGGAAATATTCCCTGAGACTGCATATCTCGCGATTGTGGAGAGTCTTAGCGTTTAAAAAGCCTCGACCTCCACACTTTCGCGGGATATACAGCCTCATTACCGATGACCGTGGGTGATGCATTCGATATGCAGTCAGCAGCGTACGGACCCTCCTATCCACGGCGTCGAGTTCGGTTTGAGTCCATTTGAGAATGCCGAAAGAGTACATCAAAACCGGCATGACCCAACCGTTGAAGGCGCGCACCTTGTTTCCTCCTGATAGAAGACTATTAAATACTTTCTTCAGGCGGCCAAACAAGCGCTCCTTCAACGATTGCTTCATGTCAGTAACATTGATGCCCAACGCTTCCGACATACCCAAATACTTATAGGTTTCGGATGAAGAGAGGGCTCGGAGGTTTATGGAATCCGAGAGTTGGGTTCCCACGGATTCCACAATCTCCCCTCGCTTTACATGCATGACCGCACATTTGTCCACACCAAATTCCATCCTGATGGCGCTACTGAAGGTTTCAGTTATTTTCAGTAGCTCCATCAGTTGAAAATTGTTGGGGGCAAAGAGTTTAAGGTCATCCATGTAAAGGAGGTGAGATATAACCTGACCACCTCTCCTCAACCGATAGCCTATACCTGAATCCTCAAGCAGTGTGCTCAGAGGATTCAGGGCTAAGCAGAACCAAAGCGGACTCAAACTATCACCCTGAAATATGCCTCGCTCGATCCTTATCGGTTCGCTGCTCCTTTGGATATTTTGACATCCTGGATAGCGAAGAACCGTCCTCCACTGCTCCATACATGAAATCAGGAAAGTGCGCAGAGTTACATCGACTTTATACAACTCCAGCACCCTCTTGAGCCATGTATGTGGCACCGAGTCATAGGCCTTCTTATAATCTATCCAACATGTCGACAGATCCTTTCGGGAACGACGGACCTGCTGGCTAATGGCCATATCAATGAGGAGCAGCTCCTTAGTACCGCGAGACCCGTTCCTACATCCATTTTGAGAGACAGACATGATGGAATTGGTGTCAATATGATTGTAAATTTTAGCTCTCAAAATAGATGTAAGAACTTTATAGACCGTCGGCAAGCACGTGATCGGTCTATAATTTTTGGGTTCCGCGGTACTACCTGATTTGTGGAGCAGGTGGGTAATTCCTGTTGTTAGGAATTGGGGTAGCGAACCAGACTCCAAAGCAGACTGGAACTGAGCCGCCAAGCGAGCATGCGATCCACTGAACCATTTAATCCAGAAGTTGTGCAGCCCGTCCGGCCCTGGAGACTTCCAATTGGGCAATGGACGGACTGCACGAGCTACATCTTGGGGGCAGATGGTAATAGCCCCCATTTCTGGTATTGGATCGCAGGCTCGCTCGACTTCTCGAGCCCAATCCCCTTCGGTGTGACTGACAGGCACCGACCAGATACTGCGCCAAAAAGAACACATGGCATCATTATCCGGCAGGTGCGCGTCCGCCACACCTTGGACCGGTCGCTCCCAAGACCTATAAACCCACCTTTCATCACTCTGGAAGGTGCGGTTCTGAGTATATCGGTCCACTCGTCGTTTATACCTACGAATACGGTTTGCCCATGCATATACTTTCTGCTTCAGGAAGTCTATGCGCTCTGTGACACGGGACATATAGTCCCGAGGGCTGATATCAGTCCCCGAGAACGCCCGCCTCACAAAGCGCATCACTCTAGGGCGAGTGTTGCCCTCCCTGAAGCAGATTAGTTTCCCGATGAGGGCTCTGGCCCCACCAATACGACGTTCAATTCTGCACTGCCAAGCTGGTACGGCTGGTTTCGGTCGTGTAGCTCTAGAGTCATTAGGAAATTTGACGTGAGCTACACGACATGCCGCTACAGCCGCGCAGTACAGAACCGAATGAGTATCGGCGAGGTCTTCGCAGTCGTCAAAATAGTTTGACAACTGCGAATCCAAAGCCGCCACCAGTGCCCTATTTTTGTTATGCATGGGCAAACGAGGTAACCGTGGTCTAAGTACGGGAGTCATGAACCGATATTCCCGAATCGCACACTCCAAAGCGCTCCTCAATTCATCATTGCAATGGGTACTTACGTTTGTAGCCCTGTCATCCCATCCCTCGTCAGCGTAAGTTGTGATTGGCTGCGGTGGTATTGCAGCAGTCTGCGGCGTGGGGACGATGACATGGCTACTCCGCATTTCGTTTCGCAAGCGATCAAGTACAGTGTCATCCAACATACGATGACGTTGGATGACCCGCACCTGATCCGACAGTCGTTGTGCCGAAACGTTGACAGCTGGCTCAAGCACCTGAAAGAGAGAGAGCATCTTAACACGGTACGCGGTCAGGTTGTTTCCCCCCTCTGTAGCCCCATAGTATGAGCGCATGACATTTTCATTGACGGATTGTGTCCATCTCATGCGCTGCACACTTCCACCGGGAGCTGGGACCCTATCAGAGACCGGTGGGCCTCGAGGTCCTAAGCCGTCCGGTGGCCGGCATCCTCCCCGTCGACGAGCAGGTGGTGGCGTCGTGGGCGGAGAGAAATACTCGTCACTCGAGCTCGACGCAACTGCCACGGCCGGTGTCTGCACAGCACCCGCAGTGGGGCTGGGTACCGGCGGCGGCGAGGCGGAGCTGAGCGACGAGTCCGGAGGTGGTGGGCGTGCGCGGCGTGCCGCTGATCTTGTCAACATTTCTTCAGTTTATTCATTTGGTTTTATTAAAATTATTTTCATTGTTGTTCGGAGGTGACATCTGTCATGCCACCTCCGAGCCGGCAGTTTTCGATGAAATTTACATATTTTTATTGTGAAACGGTCTTTTTTTATTATTTTATGCTATGCCTAGTATAGGTTTAGGCTATAAATTGAAAATACTTATGAAAATTGGGTTAAAATTATTATAACGATTTAAATTGAAAAAACTGAAAACTGTGACGTCTGTCGACGCGGTGTTGCCATTTATTATTATTATTATTATTAATAACTGGCCATGGGTCGTTTAATAAACATCTATTTGTTATAGGAATTACAGACAGTCCGCTGTACAGGGCCTGCATTGAGGACGACGAGACAGCAGCGCACGTGCTTCTAAACTGCCCGGCGATCGCCACATACAGGGCTAAGTAATTCGGTAACCCAGGTACCCTATGTGAGATAGTCAGCAACATCAAGGCGTTGCTGGCCTTTCTCGAGGAGCTGGGGTGGATCGAATAACCGATTTCCCACCCATACGCAAACGGGCTTGTGTCCACAACTCCACGTCTGAGCACGTATGCTCAGACGTGGAGTTGTGGACACAAGCCCGTTCTATCTATTACCTACTATATGCTAACCAGGGTCTGATGATGGAGCTGAAAGGTGGCCATAGGAACTCCGTAATTAAACGAAGCAACCCCATTGAGTTTGGGCTCTTTTGATTCGTCTTGACGAGTATCTTGGTTGGGGTGAATATGCAACTCCAACAAATTTGGGAAATAATTAAAAAACTAAAAACTTAAAAATAAAATTAAAGAAAAAAAAACCTTTTTTAAAAACAAGCTTTTGTTATTTGTTAATAAAATGAACTAAAAAGTTGAAAATAAATTAACTCTAATAAGAAATATAACACTTTATAAGTTCAATGTAATCTTAAACGATAAATAATCTTCTTCCTTTATGAATAAAAGCGTGTTACATTTAATGGTATAATTAAGAACATTGTTCGCTGCCAGGCCAGACCCCTACCATAGGATTTTAATATTATGTGGAAGCGCGATAATCGTGGACCCTGGGTCAAGAAGTGGCGAGCGAAACTTTCCGCCGTGCGCGGAGCTGAACAATGATATAATTCAAATAAGTACAATTACAATACAACAAACAAAGGACTCACCTGGTTGAAGAACATCTGCTTCTGGGGCCCACCCGGATCTATGTATGTAAGTGAGTGTGTAATGTATTGTGTTGTGACGTTATGAGTATCTCCAGGTTACAATGAGGCCGTTCCAAGAGGTCTGCCATCCAGACATGCGGTCTCCAACACTAACAAATTAACCTCAAAGTTTCAACAAAGATATATCCAAACTCAACCCGTATTATTTCGTCAAACTGGGGTTATTTACAATCAAAGCAACAGGATCACGACTAATTGTCACAAACGGATCGATTTAAAGGGATTAATTCAACAACACGGGTCGCACACGCAAAAGGACCCAACATCCCTTTTCAAGAACAAAAAACCAAGTGAGAAGTGTCAAAGTCAAACTTGACAAGTCAGATGTCACTCCGTTCGGGCGCGTTCCGGTAGGCGCATAGAGTAACCAATTTAAACGGGACTGAACATCTACCCCCCCCGGACGGGCCTTCCCGTCCGCTAATCACTTGGCAATCTTGACAAGGTTGCGTTTTATCAGTCCACTTGACGCGCTGCTGGAGGATGTGCAAATACTCCAAGCTCCAACGCTTCCAAAAACTCTGAGCGAGCTGCTGCACCAACTGAAACCGCGATAGCCAATTTTGGCTCACATCGACAAAAGGGTGCTCCGGCAGGGCGGCAAGTGGCTGTCAAATCAAAAAATGGCCCGGGGTCAGGGCCTCCAAGACGTTCGGGTCCGAAGACAGCGGGCACAATGGACGCGAGTTCAATACAGCTTCAATGCGGCAAAATACCGTAGCTAACTCCTCAAAGGTGAGAACGGTGTCTCCCAACAATCTGCGCCAAAGTCCCTTTGCCGCTTTCACCGCGGCCTTCAAAAATACCCCCCCAATGGGGGCAGGCTGGTGGGTCAAAACAGTAACAAACAACAACAACAACAACAACAATTTAACAAAATGGCCCTCCTTAGGCAAAAAAAGGGCGAGTTTACGCGGGGAGACCAAATGGCGGTCGCGCGGCTCCCGATCAGCTTGCGCGGGGGGTGGAGTGCGGCGCTCAAAATTGCGGGCCTCGCCCCGGTTCTGAACCGGTGAGCCAGAAGCCCGGTGACCAACTCCATGGTACCCCCCCGTGCGCGAACCTTCATCAGAGGCTGGTCTGCCAGCGTGGTTCGCGTTAGCGCACAAAATGTCCAAATGGGACCCCCTACAAATTCTGCAAGGGCGGGGGTTGGGGCAGTCCCGAGGGAAGTGAGCCCCCAAACAAGAGAAGCACATGCGGCGTGCATTGGCAATTCGGCGGCGGGCACTCGTGCAATTTCAAAAAGGCCGCACAAGTTGCCATGCCATGCCCCGTGTCCCTACAAAACTCACAACCAGGACCACTCTGGGTGCCAGCAAAACGAGCGGCGGGGCGACCATCAACAGGCCCGCGAGCCCTAGTCCGTCCCTGGTCTCGTGGCCGGGAAGACGGCTGGCATGACTCAGTGACAACGCCAGAGTTGTCCAAAAACCGACACTCATCCTCCAAAAATTGGACGAGGTCACCAGATGGGGGGAGATGTGTGACACTATCCCCACCATACTTTTGCTCGAAACGAGCCCTCAAATCGGCAGGAAGCCGTTGCAGCACAACATGTACCAAAAGGTAAGACCAATGGTCCACCGGCAAGTCCAATCGCTTTAAAGCGTTGGTCGCTGCCACCAACGGGTTCAACAGGTCAGTACGCAATGCTGACAAACTAGTAATGACCGGTAACCCCAAAATCAATTTAATATGAACGTCAGCCAAACAACGTTTATTTTGGTACCGCCGGGTGAGTAGTTCCAAAGCGGTAGGGTAGGCTGAGTCAGTCAACGACAGTTGCTGTACCAAGGCTCGGGCCTCACCTTCCAGGACAGACAACAAATAGGCCAACTTTTGGGCGGGTCTGAGGTCCGAGCGTGCATCAACCAAACTTTCAAACAGGTTTTGGAAACCTAACCAATGGTCCAAGCGACCGTCAAAGTGTGGCAGTTCCAAAGTAGGCAGTCTACTCAATAGTCCGGGACCTGAAACAACCGAGGTCTCCGGCTTGACCTGGACTGGTGTCTGGCTCTGCAATATTTCCCGAGCACGTTGACCAATAACATCCCCCAGGTCCAAGATCTGGTCGTAGTCAGCAAGGACCTTATCACGTGCTGCCTGGTCCAGCACTTCCAGATCCACTTCACAAATGTACTCATTGTAGCGGGTGAGCAGAGCATCAACGTTGCCGAGTCTCACGTTCAACTGCTCGAACTGAGCAAGAGTGATCCCTTCGAGATCCTGGCGCTCAGCAGTCGCTGCAGCTGAAGTGAACCACCGTAGCTGTGTGGTCAATCCACTGATTGCCTCTCTCACCGCTTTGTATGCCATTGCACAAACAAACAATTCAAATAAACCAAATAATTAAATAATCAAATAACAAAGTTCAATCAATCAATTACAAAATAACTACAAGCAAACAATCAAACTACCAAACTGTTAGTCAGCAACTCAAGAAATAACAAAATATTGGTTTCAATTCAATTCAACAACAAACTTTTATTTTAATTCAAAACCAATGTCAACGTTCAAAAAATTCTACTTCAAATTCAATTCAAATGCGGTCTCCAACACTAACACATTAACCTCAAAGTTTCAACAATGATATATCCAAACTCAACCCGTATTATTTCGTCAAACTGGGGTTATTTACAATCAAAGCAACAGGATCACGACTAATTGTCACAAACGGATCGATTTAAAGGGATTAATTCAACAACACGGGTCGCACACGCAAAAGGACCCAACATCCCTTTTCAAGAACAAAAAACCAAGCGAGAAGTGTCAAAGTCAAACTTGACAAGTCAGATGTCACTCCATTCGGGCGCGTTCCGGTAGGCGCATAGAGTAACCAATTTAAACGGGACTGAACAAACATTTAGCACGTTCTTTTCCCGCTTGCTATCAAAATGTAACACGCGTTTATTTATAAAGGAAGAAGATTAATTATCGTTTAAGATTACAATAAACTTACAAAGTGTTATATTTCTTATTAGAGTTCATTTATTTTCAACTTTTTAGTTCATTTTATTAACAAATAATAAAAGCTTGTTTTTAAAAAAGGTTTTTTTTTCTTTAATTTTATTTGTAGCTCTGGGTCGGGGAAGGTGGGGTTGTTGTATTATTTCGCGTTATGGTATTGGTTCATGAACTATAACGCTAGATAATGCTTTTTCTGTAAAGTCATATTTGTTACAGACGTGAAATATATTTTAATGAACGTGCAACATGATAATAAACTGGAAACTGCAAAATTGTAAGAAAATTTCAATTCCATGCGCTAACCAGGTGCTTTCACCTTAAGGCGTATATGAGATTCATTATTCATCATCATTTCAGCCGTAAGACGTCCACTGCTGGACATAGGCCTTCCCCAATTTGGGGGGCTTTGCCATATTCGCCACACTTGGCAGGTGGGTTGGCGATCGCAATATGGTGGAAAATGCGCAGAGAACACTGCTACCCATACACGAATAGTCCCGTAGTCTTCTTACGACACCCACGGGAAGGCATGGGAGGTCTCAAGGCGTAGATTTTTTTTATTTTTTTTTTATACTTTATTAGTAAGAACAAAATTCTTAGTAATTAATTACGATCTAGCCAAGGTGTAGATGAGACTATTTAAGAAGTATTGTTTGCAGAGTTTGTGGGTACTGTTCACGCAAAACTTAGCCGAGTTACAAACCAAAAACATGCATCTAGCATGTTTTTGGTTTGTAACTCGGCTAAGTTTTGCGTTCTTGAGCTCAAGTTTTTGTATGGTTTCGTTTAAATAAATAACATCAGTGTTTATTTTAGTTTGCCCAAGATAAACTTGTGTAGTTATCTGGTATATTTCTTGTTGTAGTTTTAAAACAGCTTTATAAATTTCTAACTAGATAGTAGTAGGAACTTTTGATAAAGTGGATTGTTGTTGTAATTCTAGTTTTCAGTCTAAAAGTTGCCTTTATTCAAACGCAACCTCGTTTGAATAAAGGCATGGTATGTAGTATAATGGGTGACCAGACTATAGTAGCATCATCTTTATTTGTTCGTGCGTATTTATTTTGTTTTAAATAACTACTAACTTAAAAATACATGGTATTTTCCGGTTTAGTGCTCAGCGTGTCTTGTGAGCATAGGCCTCTTCCAGCTGCTTTAATTCCTTTCTATCTTTACCCTTCCTTGACCGTATAGCCTCCCCAACCTTCCCAATATCATCAGTCCATCTTTTTGCTTTTGACATTTTTGTCTGCTTCTTTTCCTTTTACCATCACGTGGTTGGCATTATGTTATAATCAGAGGTCAGAATTAGGTAGAGTTATTTATGTACTTGCATCGAAATGTTGATATTAATATGGATCTTCCCGGGATTTTTAATAGACAATCCCATGTGACCAACAATATTACAAATAAATAATAATGAAAACCTCAGAGATAGATAAGAAAAATAAAACAAAGATAATTAACATACAATTTTTATTAGTATTAAATTCACAATATAAATTATTAATAGTCTCATAACTTCGCCTTTTTATAAATACGAAAATACTTTTGCTTCTAGTGTAGACTCGTGAGGTTTCGCTTATTCAAACGACCCATCAGAATAATTTTCCTTGTTCGATTCATTCAAAGTACCAGTAAGAGTTGTGTTCGCTTCCCACATTACTGTATAACTTTTATGAAAATTTAAGTATATAACCATTAGCTTTCAATATTTTTTGGCTTCAATGAATTTCTCCGATTGTCTAAAATCCATTTGTACTTTTATAAAGATCGCTCTACGTCAACTGAGGTGAAGTTAGCAAATTTATACACTTCCTCCTCGTCATCATTAATGCAGGAAGAAATTTTTCTGCTATATTTCTGTGTAATACTTTTAATCACAGGATTAATCTGGAGCAAATACAGTTTAAATCTTAGAAAACTTTATGAGTGAGTTTGTAAGTGTGAGAGAGGTAGGGCACAACAGTTGCATAGTTTAAAAGATCTAAGCGTGTATACTAAAATATATATGTAAATTTAATAAAAATATGAACAAGAAACTTACCAATACCAAGTATATCACCAACTTCAAATATTCAATCATCCAATATAGTAAAACTAAATTAAAGTCCGTTAATGGGTGCTGAAATAGTCGTATTAAGTAGAGTCCAGAACCCAATAAACAAGCGAGGGTTAAACAGGATTCACCACACAAAACAACAGGAAACAAGCGAGCGCATTCTATGAACCGAGGTAAGTAAATGAGCTACGTGAATGAGTTAGGGGAAGGCAGGGTAATTACGAACACCTAAGGGAGTTTTGAAATAAATCGAAAGATATTATATGTAGGTTAACTTTAATAGCTTCTTCTAAAAGATAAATTATCATACTTTAGACTAATACAAACAACAATATTAATTTGTCTTTATATAACCAACTTTTATAAGAAAAACAAAACCCTTAGTGTTCGTGTATACCCGACACTGGTCGGGCAATCACGGACACCTAGTGGGGCAATTACGATCGTTCGTAATTGACCCAGACTAGCCTAAGAATGAGATCACGTACGACAGATTAGTTACGATTTAACTTAAAATTGAGATCTTATTGGCCGGCAAAGATCACAACGGTATCCAAGCGAAGACGATTGCCCGTCTGTACACTTATCATGGGCCCAAATTTCACAAACATAGCACTGGATCCATTTCTCACTAGGTGGCCTATCGTCGTATTTTTCATAGCAAAAATGCAATAATATTCGTTCGTCCTCTTTTTGGTCTTTCCTTTCTTCTCATCATCACTGTTAGATCTAAAGTATAAAATGTTTTTAAAAAAATTCACAGCTCTTTTATTAGTTTTCAGTCTCTTTGTCATAGTGAGTATTTGGTCAGGTTCTTTACTTTGTTTTGCTTCTTCATCTTTTTCAGTTTTTCGTTTTTTCAATGTGTTTCTTTTTTTATTCTTTTCCTCAGGGTCTTTCTTTTATTTTTCTATTTTTTTATTGTACTTTTTTCAAGTTCATCTTTGAGGGGTCTAGTTAAAATAATTGAATGTTTCTTTTTGGTGTTGCGCTTGTTAATCTTAGGGATAATAATAGGTAAGTTAACAATGTCAGATAATGGTATTGAAGAATCATTGGCCTCTAGTTTTTCAGGAAGTTGTGCGTCAAAAGCACGTACTTCAACATCTTGTGTGCTATTAGTAGGTACAAAGGTTGGTGCATCAATATCTGGTACAAAAGCATGGCTGTCATTAGCTGGTTCAAGAGCTGACGCCTCAAGAGCAGGTACAAGAGGGTGTGAGTCGGTGGGTTGTAGATCAAAAACGGGTGCTATGTCAGATAATGATACTGAATAACGATACTGTTTTCCTTTTGTAATTCCGCGGCATCTAAAACAAATAACACATAAAATGAAGAATGTCCCCTAATTTTAATTAAATAGAAACAACACTAACTTAACAAGTGAAAGAACCGATTTTTTATTCTAGGCTGGGGCAATGCCGAACATTCGTAATTGACCCACTCAATTCGTTCGCCAATGCCCTCTAAGGTAATAAAACAAAAAAATATTTTATAATTTTAGGTTTTACTATCCTGACCGAGTGTAATAGTCGTAATAGAATCTTCAATTACCAATTATTTATGCATATAAATGTCATGTTAGAACCTTTATTACTTGATGAGTTACACCGTATTTCATTCACATAAAAATTTTAACGAAAATAAGTAAATATTTGAATTAATTTTACCTTAAATGTTGTGTTCACCCATCATGTTCCGCTGATCGCTTGGCACTAGTAATGGCGTGATTTTTAAGATGGCAATGAGTAAAATAATGTTATATCTTTCTAACATAGTGTAATAGCTGCGTTCGTGATTACCCAGCGTTCGTGTTTCCCCGGCCTTCCCTTAACCAATTTATTGTAATAGAAAGTTTGAATGCGGAAGAAAGAGACAAAATCGAATACATTTCGTTAAGCGGGGAGTGCTCTGCCTTTCCGCTATTGTTTTCTTTTTTTGTTCTTACAGGCTATGTTGTGCTGATATGGCAACATCGCGCGTGTGCACATTGGAATTTTGTAACTTCGGACATCCGATGTCGTTGATGTAAAGGACAATGCCCACATACTAGAACAACCGTGGCCCACAGTGAACACTTACAAATAGTGTAAGGAATGATAGTATAAGGTGTTATGAGCACCTTCTAGTACTTATCAGTTCAGAAAATAAGTCGCCATTTGGAAATAAAACAGTTTTTAATTTTTTATCATTTTTAATTTTTTCACAAGCACTGACTTATTTTATACACTTACCATGACTTTTGAATGGTATTAACACAGTCATTGTTCATTTCAAAGTTACTTACTCATTTTAACCTTTTGAATAATAGTCACCTTCTAAGTTTAAACAGTCTGGAGAAGTACACACAAAACCCATATATTAAACCTAGAAAGATCCCAGCGAGCAGTTCTCAAAGTAATGCACAAAAAGAACTTTCAGTATCCAACGGAGCAGCTATATAAGGATTGTATGGTATTAACGGTTCGACAACTTTATATCAGGAGAGTTCTGCTTATAAGCCACAAAGGCTCAACGTATGACCCGGTAAGACTGAAAAACAAACGCAGAAACGACCTAATATTTGACCTGAAACCATGTAAAACAGATTTTTTCAGAAGACAACCGTGCTTTAAGGGTCCATACCTATATAACAAAATAAGTAAAAATACTCAGCTACATCACTTACCAATAAGTAAACTAAAACTTACCATAAATGACTTCCTTCTCTCTCAAAATTATGGAAATACTGAAAAACTTCTAGAAAGTATAAAATAATAAAATAAAGTCACACAACCCCATTCATACACCCAAACACGTACATACACATACAGATACACCACACCCCACACTACACATACATCACACATACATATGTTCATTCATAGATGCACACACAAGCATTAAGTAGCTATTAAGGGGGCGTAGTGCAAAATAATCCAAAACAGCCGTCACTGTTAAAGAGATAAAATCAATACTTTTACCATAATTACCATAAAAAATATTTAATGATCACCACAATGAATGTTTTAACCGATTATAGTTGGCAAAAATTAAAAATATTGTACAGTTAGATCAATAAAAAATCGTAAAGTTGACCAAAAATCTTAAAATAGCATGCTCGTGTTTAGTTGAATTTTGATAGTAAACTGTAAAATTTTTTCACAAACTTGAATTCATACTAATCTCTAATTATCATACTACAATTTATAGTTTTTACATTTCCGAAATGTCACTTACTTATTTTATTATTAATTTTTGTTTTGATTCACGCCCTGTTTTGAGTCATACGAAACGTATACGGGTCGAAACTTCAGTCGTCCACGAGAGTTCAGAGAGTGGTCACGTCGCATCGTGGAGCGATGCGCCGGTTACGATAATTCGCGATCTATTGTGTTCGTATACGTTGCCGCAAAGAGTGAAATAGGGTAAGTCACATTTGCGTTTTTTTTTAGTATGACTTATATTTAGTAGGCATAACAAAATTTTACTTTTTGTTTTTTTTCTGCTTACATATTACTATAAAATTTTTCTTAAATAGTTTTTTTTTTGTAAATATGGGAAAGCGTAAGGCCAGCTATTGTAAGAAAAAAGTTGGCGCTCATTTCCGTAAAAAAGCCGTTATCAAAAATGTACCTAGGTATTTATAGTATTCACAGTGCAGTGCGATGCGCGGTCAAATACGGACGTGTTTCCGCTGTGCACGGAGCGAATTTTATTCACGTGTAGCGCGGCCATAGCCGCTGCCCGTACTGTCACTATGAGTTCCAAACCACTCATAGTCAACGAATTGCTGGCGTTCCTAGTCCATGCCATCGACTACATGGACGAGGTGAGCATCCTGCAGATATGCCGGTCCAATTACAAGGAGGATGAGATCAGCAGTGGTAAACTGCTACTGTTCCAGTCACTTGGAAAGCTGGACCAGATGCCGTCTCGCCGCAGAGATGGAACTGAGAAGAGCATTCAAGATATTCTTGATATGTTGAAGAAGACCGACCCGGACGACGTGCCAGATTTCGTGGCGAAGGAGCTGGGTAAGCTGCCTCCCATCACGTTCGATCACGTTGACGTTACACGGCTGCTAAAGGACATCACTACCTTGAAGGTGGAGATGACCAAGATGCAGTCCCGTATGGAGGTTGCGGAGAAAACCAACACTGAACTGCGAGCGGAAATAACAATGTTGCGCAAAGTGGGTTCAGTAATTGGGTCACCAGAGGCCTCTAAGGTGAATACACGTCGAGGGGCGCGAATTGCATCAATCGGCAGTTTAGAATCGGCGAACACAAGTGCGTCACCGGCTGCCCATAATGCTGACCAAGCGCTGCCCGCCGCCGCCGTCACCCGCGCCACAACACCGGCTGCGGAAACGTCACACGTAGGTACGTCGACCCCAAACCGTGCCTACGCCGCTATTGTCACCACGAGAAAATCAGGTGTGTCGCAGTCTATGCGGCAGAATAAAATTGGGGAAAACCAGACGAAGGTTGCACTACCAGCCTTGGCTGCGGTCCGTAACTCGTTGCCGAGAACGGGCCAAGTTGATGAAGAGGGTTTCACGAAAGTGGAAAGGAAGAAGAAGAAGCCCTGTTCACGAAACCAGTGTGGAACAGCTCCGAGTGGACCCAACATGCTGCTGCGCCCTGCTGTGCCTACGACGCAGCTGTATATTTCACGTCTGCATTACACCACGAAGGTTGAGGAGATCGTGGAGTATGTACGAGTGAAAACGAACTTCACTTTGAGGGTCGAGAAGTTGGAATCGCGCCACAACACGAATTTCAAGTCATTCGTGGTGCGAGTTCCAACTGTACAAATCGAGACCTACCTCAAGGCAGAGTTTTGGCCGAAGGGTGTCGTGTATCGGCGATTCCGCGGAAGGCTACGCGACACCACGCAGCGCAACACGACGCCGTCACTTCGTGTACAATAGTTTTAAATTGTTTTTTATTTGTATGTATGTTAGTCTGTAAGGTATTTATGTTATGGGTCTTTGTAGCCCGAAATAAATTGATTTGATTTGATTTGATTTGATTATATTTTGTGATATTAGTTCCTTTTAATTTGTTTTTTTTTTCTCTAACATGCGATATGGATGTCGTGGCTTTTGGGGGTGGCGTTTGCAAATCTGGCATTCAATTTAAAATCCAAAATGGCAGATGAAACTTTTTCTCAAAAGTTCGATATGGGTGTCTTGTAATGGGTTTTGGGGGGTGGCGATTTCAAATCTGGCATTCATTTTAAAATCAAAGATAGCGAATTCAATTTTTTTCAAAGATTCGATATGGATATCGTGTAGTAGGTTTTTGGGGGTGCCAATTGCTATTCTGACATTAATTTTCGAATCCGCGGTGGTGAACTAATTTTTTTCGCAAAACTGAGAATTTATTTTATAACCTCTTATAGCAAACTTCTATCCAACGAAAAACTCTTTAAAACATAGAAATTACTAAGGTTATTTGGTTTACATTGTTACCCTTGTAGTAAACACTGTTTATAGTGTATCATCCACTCTCAATAGCGAAACAATACGTGTTTATTTAGACCCCAATAAACATTAATTTCACTGACCTTCAAGCCAAATACTGATACAAGGTTGTAAATATTTCGTACTTACCATGGAATTCTTAGAAATGTGTTCATTTCTTTGTTGTAATTACTTAGCACGTTCACGAAACCTCTTTACAGCGCAATAAAATACCCAGTCCTTTCAATTTCGCTATAAGAAATAACGAAACGCGAAAGACGCACGATCCACGATGCATCAAAACTCCTAAGTTAAATTTAGGAATTTTGGTACATACTAGATGTATTCAGTCTGTAGTCGAAACTACAAATATACGTCTAGTAATTGTTCTTATGGTTGGAAATATCAATCATGTTTTTAAATGAATGATATAAATTTCCCGTTTTTTTTTTGTTATTGTATCCTCGCACAAATTTTTGTCAGCTTATGGCAACTTTGTGCGTTAAATTTAATTTAACTTCCCTGGAAAACGTTGTTCATTTTCATGGGCAGAAGCAATTTTTATAATATGGCCACACTTTTCGTTACACTATATAATATATATACCACATTTCCCTATGGTTATCGTATGTTTTTGTAAAGTAAGCAAGGTTACATTTGGTCATTATAGATTTTGTATCACAGTCTGGTTTTATTATTACAATACCTACCACCTACCCATCCACTCTGCCTACCTACATATCGAGTAAAATTCCCGGGCGTGCAAGTGAAATTCATAATGCCAAAATTTCATAGCTATTGGATGAGTAGTAACAAACGGATAATGTGGGTTTTCCTATATTGTACTGTTTTTATACCTTCATTATCCGTTCTATAAACTACATACGTAAATTTTTAAATAATACAGATTATTAGATTTATTTTCTGGATTTATGTGGACAGCTACATAAAATCATCGAAATAATCAATATGCGTATTTTCAAGTAATCAAATAAATCACTCAGCACAACGAATCAAATTTTAAAAATCCTAGGATACTACCTTTTGTCATGCAACTGCATGCGGGCCTCGAGCAAACTTGTCAATGTGTGCGTGGCGACGCACACGACTAGCGCGCTGTAGTAAATACCTATTTGCCGCGCGCGTCGTATGGACGGCGCAGTCTTAAGTAATTAATTAAATTATTACATTATTAAATGATTAAATATTAAATTAAATATACATATATAGCATTTTGTAATGTTTACCTTTACAAATATTTACTTTTGCACCGCACCATATATTTTATTTATTAATCAATCAATACTTATCAAGCAAGGTTACATTTGGTCATTATAGATTTTGTATCACAGTCTGGTTTTATTATTACAATACCTACCACCTACCCATCCACTCTGCCTACCTACATATCGAGTAAAATTCCCGGGCGTGCAAGTGAAATTCATAATGCCAAAATTTCATAGCTATTGGATGAGTAGTAACAAACGGATAATGTGGGTTTTCCTATATTGTACTGTTTTTATACCTTCATTATCCGTTCTATAAACTACATACGTAAATTTTTATATAATACAGATTATTAGATTTATTTTCTGGATTTATGTGGACAGCTACATAAAATCATCGAAATAATCAATATGCGTATTTTCAAGTAATCAAATAAATCACTCAGCACAACGAATCAAATTTTAAAAATCCTAGGATACTACCTTTTGTCGTGCAACTGCATGCGAGCCTCGAGCAAACTTGTCAATGTGTGCGTGGCGACGCACACGACTAGCGCGCTGTAGTAAATACCTATTTGCCGCGCGCGTCGTATGGACGGCGCAGTCTTAAGTAATTAATTAAATTATTACATTATTAAATGATTAAATATTAAATTAAATATACATATATATCATTTTGTAATGTTTACCTTTACAAATATTTACTTTTGCACCGCACCATATATTTTATTTATTAATCAATCAATACTTATCATTTGTCCCAAACAACATCCCCCCCCCAACAATACAAAAGCTATGTAATGAAATAATGCTGATGTCACATCAGTACATATACGTGTATATGACCATCTTTCCATACCAAGACCCTTCCGTGCCTCAGAAAGCATGTTAAGCCGTTGGTCCCGGCTGTCTTTTGTAGATCTTAGACAGTCGTTACGGGTCGTCAGAATCCCGAAAGTCTGTCAGACTTTCATTCAGATCAGTCTTATCAAGAGGTATTGTATTACCTAGTAACTGGGTTGTGGAGGTCAGATAGGCAGTCACTCCATGTAAAATACTGGCATTCAGCTGCACTCGGTTAGACTGGAAGCCGACCCCAACATAATTGGGAAAAGGCTAGGCAGATGATGATGAGCTGTAAGATTTGGTTACGTTCTCAATAAAGTAAAAGTATTTAGGTATTTAAAAATATCTTTTTTTTACTTATTTAATACTAGCTTTTACCAGCAGCTTCACCCGCCTATTATACGTATAAACCTTCCTCTTGAATCACTCTGTCTATTAAAAAAAACTGCATTAAAATTCGTTGCGTAGTTTTAAAGATCTAAACATAGGGAGAGACAGAGGGAAGCGACTTTGTTTTATTTTGTGTAGTGAAGTTAAATCACTATAAGCTTGCATTAGTACTGGCTATTGTTATTATCATAGTTTTCTAAAGGTATTGTTTAATGTAAGTGAGTAATATAATACTTACCTGTTGTGGAAGAACCCATTGCTGTACAATATATATTTATGAGTTGATGAGAGCGTAAGTGCCTCATATCCATTATTCAATTCGCACAGCGAACCTTGCTTGCGCCGGTTAATCCACGCGACGTGTTCGGGACAGCATAGTTACTCAGGTCCGAATTCGCGCCGAATTAATCATTAGTAAAAGCGGGACTCCCGCAGTCCAAATGCATGCGAGGGTCATCATATGCAGCCAGCAGTTTTCACATTCACACTAGGGTCTTCATTCAAAGTGGAGCCACGATCCAAGTTCGTGCAAGGATTGTCATCCTGGTGATATTGATCGGAGTCCATTGTCATAAAAAAGCTCACAAAAGAACACAAACTATATTTTATATCTTTTACTATTTGTTAACTGGGTGTCAAATGTCAACTTCATCATCTGTCATAGAATAATGCTGCCATATTTTGAAATATAATCGATTACGTGCATCGATTATTGGTCTTGAACAATTTAATTTTATCTAATTACGGCAAAGCCATATATAATACAATGATATTACCATTCCATGTTTATGTATGTTTGGACTATAAGATATCTGGTTTGAGATGTTTATGGACATAATTGTTTTGTCTTAAACTGGAGTTAGTTAGTTACGTTCACAGAAACTAAAATGGCCGTCATGATTATGATGGCGTGCCGTGTGATTACAATGCACGCCTTTGAGCACACGGATTGATTTTTATAATTATTAATTAATCCGTAATCGATTAGACGTATTCAATATACGACTCGAAATTAAATTGACAATATACTAGCAACCCTAAACTTTGCCTGACAGTCAAACTCTCAGTTATATTAATACGTTAAATTACTTATTTATTGCTTATAATGACGGCGACTTAGTTAGAGATAGAAGTTAAACGGATAATTCCTGTTTAAAAAAAATATATTTTTTAATTATCCTTCGAAACGTGTTCGGGTTGGGCCATGAATAGGCATTGACCTTTGGCAACGTCGGCGTCGCGCGTGCAGTGGTTTAAATTGTGTAAAGTAAATAACCATTTATTTAATAGATAATGGGATTTTTCTGCTCTTCAAAATTAATTCTGGGATTTGGACCATATTCACTTTATTCTTTCGTAGTATGAAATCAGTGTAAGTACCTCAGACCAAATAAAAAAGGTAGACGGCGCGTACCTTTTTTCCCCATTTCTGATTAAATAATTGTGATTTTTTATGACATAGAAATACTTTTAAATAAAACACTTTTTTACGATTGGGTACTTTTAATAAAAATAAAAGAGACATTTTAAAAACCTTTGTGTTGCGTTAATTTCCGGTAATACTGCCTTTTTGTATCCCGACTTCTGGATATAGTATCTAGTTTTGAAATATGGTGGAATCTTATATTTATATATTTTTCAACAACAGTACGTATTAAATTTACTTTTTGATCTATGCCGGCGAAATTGTGTTCGTTTTCCAAATCATAAAAAATATTTTTTGCCCCTATATAGGTTTATAAAATTTTTTGATTGTCACAATCGGACCACTATGTAAAAAGTTGAGCGTGGTCATACATAAAAAAAAAATACGCGTCGAATTGAGAACCTCCTCCGTTTTTTCGTCGGTTGAAAATACTGTATCTGAATGGATAAAAGTCTCGAGATACAAGATTCACATTTTAACTTTTTTGATATTAAGTACATGTACGGCAGCACCAGCAATATAACCAATTATATACTGCCCTAAGTTGTCGAAGTCGGGCACGTCTAAACGTCTGACCATTTCTTCTATATCACCTTGTAATTTATTAATGCTTACTCTGTTTATTTGACGTCGAAAATAGATAATAATAATTTTGGTAGTAATTAAAAGATTTAACCAATACACAAACTAATTTTAAAATTAATAATAATTAAACTACCCGCATTTCGGGGAGTTTTGTATACGGATATACTGGTCACACCGAAGATATTATGCGAGGTTTCGTGTTCTAAAAACGCATGATGAAATATTTTTGTATTTTGATTTCAAATTAAACAAAATGAAACACTTGTGAAAAGTTATCCCACATGGCTTTTTTTGTATTACAGAATTGTTTTTACAAGTTTTTACAACACAGGAAGGCATTTTACAATAATTACCAATTTTAGGGTTATGACGTGTAACGCATTCGGTGTCACGCGACGCACTGGAACACGATCGGCTTCCCATTTCTAATTTGGCTTCCTTTACTCTGCTTCACTGCGAGAGCGCGGCGCTCCGTCTACCTTTTTTATTTGGTCTGAGGTAAGTACATAAATAACTCAAGCTTATTCCAACCTCTGGTTATAATGTTTGTCCATTTAGTCCTACTGTCCCTTGTCAAGTGTCCTGTCATCTCCATTTCAGTTGTCCATTTCATGATGCTTTGATCATCATTATTTGGTCGTCAATGGACATTATTATCTCGTCAAGTGTAACTGAAGATTTTCTCCTAACAGCTGTGTCATGTAAGGGTTAATTAATTAACTTTTATTTACTACAATATCTGGATGACCGAGCTTTGCTCGGTATTTTTTGGTAAATTGTGTTTAAAATAATAAGTTTATGTTCAAGTTGATTATCGATAAAGTTGGTGATTGAAAACACGAATAAAACGACATTTTATAAAAATGAATCCTTTCGATTTATCGCCCCCGAAACCCCCTGTATACTAAATTTCATTAAAATCGTTGGAGCCGTTTCCTAGATTCAGATTATATATATATATATATATACATATATACAAGAATTGCTCGTTTAAAGATATAAGATAATATGAAGTGGTCATGTTGATACATAGACTTGTTAGCACTTACAGCAACGTATCAACTCTCCGCGAGTTATTAGTTGTTTACATCCAGCACAATTTATTTTTTGGGTATGAAATGATAATGGTCTATGCACTGATATTTGAGTTCGTCGCTAATTATGTACTTTGCTTGGCTTCACCTTAGCGGGCTCTGCCCGAGTGTCCTAAGACTACAATAGTTCAGGCAAACAGCACTACTATTACTTAACACACTATTAATCAAAATCTGAATCATTTTAAGAAGGGTCAGGGGAGAAAAAATTTTACGCGGACGAAGTCGCGGGCAGAAGCTAATTCATCTATATGCCAGTCACTTTGTTTAGTTTTGTATAAAAATGTCTACGAACATATACTAATGCTGTACTACTTAACTGAAGTTAAATTTTTAATAGCAGAGTCAGTCAAGAGCAACATATTGCAAAACATTGTGAGGATATTGTGAAGAAATATCGTAATAATGGAAGATTTAGCCATTTATGAAAAATCACGCGCGTGTTATATCGGAGACCATTTTATATCGCCAACGAAGTGTGGTTCTTCGGGAAATGAACCTGGCCTTCAAACATATTAGCTGAATCCTACTCGAGTCGTTTCATATCAGAATCATATTTGGTGTAAATATTTCCACCGCAGGAATAAATAAAAAACCGTCACCGGTTAAGTTTTATTCACAATTTTTATTAATAAAATTAAAGAACATTTAAGCTCCTTATTGAAATAATTCTATTAGTATTTTGAAATGTTATTTAAATATAATATTGTTGTAACTGTAAACAACACAACAGTAATCTATACTTATATATAAAAATGAATCCCTATTTCCCTTGGTCACGCCATCACGCGTGGCTGGACCGATATCACTTTTGTTTTTTGTTGTTTGTATTTGTCAGGAGAAGGTTCTTAGGGATCTTTTTTTTTTAAATTGCGCGGAAAATTAGAAAATTGAAGAACACTTATTTAAGAATACAAAGTCACCTAACGCTTTATGTCTTCGAAGTACCAGGTTGGCATAACTTGGTAGGAGCTCACCTAACATGGGTGTGTGGTAGTTAGACAACGCTTTATGTCTTGGAAGTACTAGGCTGGCATAATTTGGTAGGAGCTCACCTATCATGGGTGTGTGGTAGCTAGAAAACGCTTTATGCCTTCAAAGTACCAGTTTGTCATAACTTGGTCTAACATGGGTATATGGTACTTGGTACTCTTTGCTTTGTGTTGGTGGGATCTGAATTTATTTATTCTGAGGCGGTATGAAGTTCGCTGGGTCAGCTAGTGCCCTATAAAAAGAAACTAGAAATAATACAAACTTTTAGGCAGGAAACGGGCACAAAAGATTTTTTTCATCAATCATCAATAAGACATGTGTAATTTAAAACTTAATTCGTACGCAAAATATCGTTTTAAAAAATTAAGTGCATACTTGTTTATCTTACATCAACATTTCATTGTATCGCTGTGCAAAAGAATTCCATTGTAGGTTGTATTTTGTATGCTTGGAAAGGGGTACAGCTAGAGTAAGAAACAATGGAGCATTCTGTTTGAATTTCTATACTGATAGTAGGAGCTCTGTCGATGTTAAGACCCTTATCAAGATCACTGCAGCCTGAAGCGCTCTCCAAACTAGTAAGGCAACACCAAGTCCTATCCCGGCCGGCATTAGTTACTGTGCAACAATAGTGCCTCTGTTTCGTCGAACTGGCCAAGCTAGATACCTTGGTGAGTCGGCTTTTCAAATACTACAGCTATTTATATTTCGGTAAGGACTTGTGATGACTAATGGAAAAGATTATGTCACTTATATTACGTATTACGTCGCCCTCTTGTTCCACTAAATTAGGTTCGGACAGTTGTTTCAGGTGGATTTACAAAATCATTACCGAGTTTAGCGAGCCCACTTTAACTACGTGTGAACGAAGTTTTGTGAATTTTGAAAATAGTGAGCGCCACATACAGCTCTTCGTTCACTAATGGCGAAGGTAGACAAACTTCGGTCGCTCATCTCGAAAGAAGTCTCGAGAGACTTCCTCCTCTTGCTTTCTGATGTGAAGGCTGACAAATCGAGCGAGCGAAGTGAGCAAACCTACTCCAGGTGGGCTCGTTTCGCTCGCTCGATTGTAGAATAAATGTGCTTTTGTGTTGCACTCGTTTTGTTTGAATTAGTGTTTTGTCAGGTGTCTCATCTGTGGGCTTGCCTCGCTCGCTCGTCAGGAAACTGTGCTCGCTACACTGGGCATTTCTAGCGTCCCAATGAGAACTTTTATTTATGGCGTAATTGTACTTGGCAAGATAGACTATGGATTATTACGGGAACTTCTCTCACTAGGTTTGGTCACAACCGTAACCTGACCTAGGTTACAGTTGTGACGAATAGTGTTCACGAAAACAAATGGCGCGGACTCGAACTGTGTCTACTTAATTTTTTGAGTGCAATGTGGCGGACCAATTTGACGAAGTATTGGCGGTGAACTGAAAGCGAGATGAAGGCATCCACCATATAAAAATAATTAAAAGAGGTTTATATGGACAAACTAATGGAGGCGACGTTATCTATACTTATTATAAAACTGTAGAGAGGTCAATTCTGTACATTGAATATACATTCAAAATTAATATTGGAGGATGAATGGTGATCGATACTGATGCCAAAAATGCAATTAGTTAATTTTTTGTGTGTCTGTCTGTCTGTCTGTCTGTATATGCACGCATGGGTCAAAAACTATTGAAGGGATTTTAACCAAACTTGGTACGATTGTAGTCCATACTCCTGGGCAGGTTATAGGCTATATGACATAACGCTAAAACATATAGGAGCTGAGCAGTGACAATAAATTTGAAGCAAGTCGGATGAAAATGCGCTTTCGAGCTCTTATCCTCGCATACGTTGATCATACACCAAAAGTATGTATTACAAAGATTATGGTCTTCAAAAGATCTACAAAAAAGTCCTCAATAGTATATGAGGCGTTTCACGTCAACTCTCCTACCTAGCTCGGCGCGCGAGCGCCAAAACATCTACTTTTCAGCTCACAATTACAACAGTAAAATGAACTCATAAAAAATGTTCAAAATACGTTTTCGCTGTATTTTTTCCTCAGCTTTCCAATTCAACCATCCGTTTAAAAAAAAAAATTGTTCCTGACCTCAAAAAAATACAAAACATGTTATATCTCAAAAACGGCATTTTTTATATTTTTTTTTTGATTATCTAGATCGAAAGAGCAGCTTTTTTTACATCGAAATAGCTATTTTCCAGAGAGGAGTTTTTTGTTTTTGAGAGTAATACGGTGACGAACAGTAGGTAACACCCCGCGCGTCGGCGGCATACTAACGAATATAATTTTAATACACTAATAATAGTGTATTAAAATTATATTTATCAATTTCTACATTAAATCCTTTATATAGAACATTATATAATACCTATAACTATCCAAATCACATCTTACGTCTAACGTTTACGAGACTTAGCTCCTGACGCGCGGCGCGGTACCTATAGGTACCGCGCCGCGCGTCAGGAGCTTACTGTTCGTCACCGTAAAACTCTCAAAACAAAAATCACATATTGTTTGTGATACTAGAAGTAAACAATGCTAATCTCGAGGACAAGACTAAAGTACCTACAATTTACGAATATAGAGCTTTGTGAGTAAAAATGTCGGACATATTCTCGAACGATGCAAATCGATAACCCTGACCTAAAGTGACTCTCCGAATAAAATATCTATTTTCGGTAAATATGAGTATCAAATCAGTTTCTTTTGAATAGAAATTCCTGTGGTGAGGTTCGTCTATTTCTTGACTTGGTCTTGAGATATAAATATCTCATAAATCCGATACGTCATATTACAAAAGTTACGAGTAAACTCTAAATCTTATTGTATTCTTGTGGTGAATTGCTGTTTTACAAAACGTCGAGAAAACTTATGCTTGGTTACTTTATTTTCTGTACCACAAATACAACAATGCATGTGGATTAGCTACAAAATACGGAGCGGAACCGACCCATTTCTTGTTAACAAATCAAAAGAATCTCGAAGTCCATCAATGTCAGGTGTGTCAAAAATGTTTGAAGGATTCCGTAGCTGAGATGAATTTATTCCAAAAACAAACGTAACATTGTAGTTGAAAAATACGTTATTCCATACATTCCAACTGCAAATTACGTTGGTTAATTATTACTCGTTATTTTGTACAGTGAGCCTGGGCACACAAATTAGAAGTTTCATACTAACTTCATCGTCATATTTTAATGTCACTGTTTTTTTATGGATGTGTAAATAGTGGTGAATTAGTTTTGTTACCTACTATTTCTATTTGTTTTGTGCTAAAGTACTTATAGAAAACGAAGATTGCATGTAATCCAGGTGTACAGAGATAATTCACTGTACAATATAGATATGAGTTTAGTCGCTGCTAGTATGTGTAGCTGGCGTATGATGCACGCGCCAGCTATTCAGTTATCCGACGAAATACTTCATAGATTACAATGTATTCATATCATATAAATGCTTATTCAATTACCAAATATATAGGTATGTTTCATTGTAAGCCACCACGTAACATTAGTAGTAATAACAAAGACAAGACATTTTGTCAACCATCAAATTATGTGCGCTAGGTTTGCCTAGAAGTTCACAACACAACAGGACATGACACTTTTCTAGAGGTCTAAATGTGTAGAGAGTTTAATATATCAAGTCAGCTACTATTTAGTGCCACTTTTCCCTTCAATGCCATTCATCATCATCATTTCAGCCGTAAGATGTCCACTGCTGGACATAGGCATCCCCCAATTTGGGGGACTTTGCCATAATCGCCACGCTTGGCAGGCGGGTTGGCGATCGCAGTATGGTGGTATAATGAATAGAGTACGCTGCACCCATTCACTAATATCTAAATCCCTTAGTCGCCTTTAACGACACCCATGGCAAGAAATGGGGTGATGCTATTCTTTATTTAGCGAAATTTGTCAATTCACAATATACGGTTTAGCGGACTTCTGCAAGTTGGCTCTATAGCCCCGAGATTTGTGAAGAAAAAGAACATGATGGACTCAAAACACAACACCTTAACAACTTATTGGGACATTAGGCCTCTAGTAGATAAATTACTGAATTATTGTAGCGTATAATCTCGGAATTGAAGCTTTGTTTAATTAAAATTGCAGCGCATCCGGGATCTATATTATGTGGTAGTTAGTTTTCATGAAGTCGGTTATAATAATCCAGTCTCACTAATACGCGTTGATTAGGTCCAGATGACGGACGTAGATAGCTTAACAAAATAAAATGGAAGGGGATTAAGGCTAGCTTCTCCGCGCCTGTAGGCCTTTGAAACGCTACCTCCGCCTCCTCCAACAGCAGGTCGACGTATTTGGGTCATTGTCATAACCCTAAAAAAAACTGTTCATGCATACGAATCATATAAGACAGTTTTATTTGCGTCTTAATTTGACATCATAATAATAAACGAAACTTACTAGATCGTAACTGTAACAGATTTACTAAAGATTTATTTATTTTTTACCTTATACCAACCACCATGTTACCGAATTGTCCACTTCGGTGGACTGTTCGGATACTACCTTTCAATAGAATGTAGCTTATAATAAATAGTTGTTTTTTATTATTTTACAAAAATTACATATTTTCCTAATCTACGAATGTTTTCCATTTAACGTTAAAAGTATTTAAAAATATTATACAAAAAAACACACACTTTTTGCATCATTTAATCTTGTCACAACATTTTTTGTCTTTACGGTGGACATTACTTTCAATAGTGACTAAAAACAGTAGGTAAATGTCAAATAATGGAACGGAACGTAAAATTGAACGCAGCCAGTATCGTACTATCCCTGTGAGAGGCCATTTTGCCGTGACTCGTACGCTGAAAACGTTGTTGTTGTACTAAGAAAAATATTTGGTAGAGTCAAAGTTGAGTTGTCTTTCCGGTTACTGCTGTATTTTGGTAAGTAACTCAGTATAAATTAATCAAACATTTTTAATAACTAGTTAAGCAATGAAACTTCATGAATATACCTTGGCTTTTGACATAACTTATAGACGGCGCAAGGTGTGAATGATCACATGTGGGAGTGGCGCGAGGAGGCGAAACGCCGGGGCGAAACTCCGCTGCCACGACAAATCGCGGCACGGCGGACAGAGCTCCGGTGTGATCTCATGGTGACATGGCGGGTACGATTGTCGCAACCCAGTGCTGGGCACGCCACAATTGCGGCGGTAAGTACCCTCTTTGAGGAGTGGATAGAGAGGCGTCACGGCGTCCTCACCTTCCGCCTGACGCAGGTTCTCACCGGGCATGGGTGCTTCGGTGGGTTCCTGTTCAGGATAAAGCGGGAGGATACGTCCGGGTGTTTCCATTGCGAGGATCGTCTGGAGGACACGGTGGAGCATACGGTGGAGGTGTGCCCTGCCTGGGCGGGGCACCGCCGTGTCCTCGTGGAGGCGATCGGCGGCGGCGACCTCTCGCGTCCGGCCCTGGTGCGAGCCATGGTACGGAGCGAGAGGGAATGGGAAGCCGTCACCTCCTTCTGCGAAGCCTAATGCTCGCGAAGGAGGAGGCGGGGCGCGTGAGGGAGTGGCAGTCTCTGCGCCCTCACGTCCCAAGCCGCCGCAGGAGGAGACGCCCCGGGCGTCGGGAGTCAATAGCGGACTCCCGGCCACCGTAGGCGCGACCTTGCGGGTGGCGAGCAATGGGTAGCTCGCCGCCCGGTAAGGACCAAGCTCGGGTCGACGGCGCGCAGTGTTCCACGCGCGCCTCAAAGAGATGTCAGCAGCAGTGTAGGGGTCTACTAGGACCGATGCCTGCCGGGGTCGCGTGATTGTTCGAAAGAGATACCGTGACCCTGGCACATGGGCAACTGATGGAACACGGGTGGGTTTTAGTCAGTAAAAGTCTGACACGCCCTCCCGCTCCGCCCAGAGCGGGAGAAGTCATTTGATCATTTGATGATTTCCCATCCTAAAAAAAAAAAAAAAGGTGTGAATGATTGATTTTGCGAAAAAAGTTCATTCGGTGGACATCTTTTTGGAGGAATTTTCGTCCACCAAAACGATAGATGTCCACCGAGTGAATTTGTCTCTTGAATGTGGGTTATTTAGTTACTATAACTTATAAAACTGCTTCTGATTACTGGTGTTTTTATCAGTTAAGAACTAATGACCTATTTTTATTTCATTTTCGCTTTAATTTTATCTGTAAATATGTTTTAAACCACCACTTCCTTCACACCTTTCTACACCGTGTTGACTTGTAATTAATGTAGTTATCCATAGCTACATTCTCTAAGTTAACAATGATTCGTACCTGTAACGTATTTCTAACGACATGGGAAATAAAAAAAATACATAAGCACGGTCGTTTCGCTTATGCAATTTTTTTTTACTAACAAAATGTGCTCTACCTTTGCACAGCTTTACTTTCTTTTTGTTTGTGTGCATTGCTTGTTGTAATTTTTCAGGTGATGGCGAAAACAAGAAGTAACAAGCAAGCGAAGCCGTAAGCAATAATACTGAGTATGAGGAAGGCGCGTGAAAAACTTAAACTCGATCCAGAAGCCTTGGAAGAAAGCGCTGAAATTACCAGAAAATAATTCTATCAGAAGAATGCCGAAGGGTAAATACACGAAAACTATAGAAGATTTACCAGATGTGCAAAAAAGCTTTCAAGGAGGAAATGGAGAGAGGATGCAAGAACGCGCAGAGAAAATGTCAAAATTCGAAAAGAAGCTGAAAAGTACATTGCACTCGAAACGCGTGTTAAAGAAACCGTCTGCACATCCAAACGTCAATTAGTCAACCATTTGCTGGATAATATTGTTACGTAGATCGTAAAGTCTAGAAGCATCATGCTAACTCCGTCTCAGAAAGGGGCAGTGTGACGTAAATCGAAAAGTCTAGAAACATCACGCTAATTCCATCTAAGGACGGGGCGGTGTTAGAAACTACTGGAAATGACACGCTAACGCCATCTGTTATTGAGTAGCAAGTACTACACGAAATTGTACGTAGACGCTACTGCCATCTATTGTCGAATAGTGGGATTAAACAGTTCAATGGAAGTTACTAGAAGCTTCTACGCTGTGGCGGTGTCGAATGTTCGAGAATGTTCTGCTCGGGATATAAATAGCGGATTGTCGGGCCGACAGGCAGTTCGATTTCGGAAGCGAGCGAATACGATTCGAGTGATACAGTACACGCGAAACAAGTGATTCCAAGTGACGTTTCTTGTAGTTGCGATATTTGTGTTTATTTAATTAAACAGTTTGTGTGTTTTGGTAAATTGGTTTAAATTAATTTATCCCGAACCCCAGCTCGTAACAATATAGATATATCAAAAACATGTATGTAGACGTTACTACGGAAAATTATTGACACGTCACAAAATCATTTTGTACCGTAAATGAGATTAGGAATCACGATCCTATTTACATTTGTATTAATTTAAAGCCTGCAGTGAAGACCATTGTGCCAAATTTGAAACGGATGCATATTTTGAGCGACGGACCTTCAACTCAGTATAGAAACAAGACGAAATTCCACTTCCTCGCTCAAGTAAGCAGCAATTAGCTACTTACTTGAATAAGAAAACTTGTCATAGCTTGTCCCAGACCAGTCCAAAATACCCAACTCTATCAAGTCCAGTCCTGACGAGTCCTCTTCAAAGTCTTACTCAGAATGACATACCGCCGAGAGGATAAATTCACCGAGTCCAACCTTGACTCCTATCCACAATCCAGTGGCAAGCCGATGGAACCATTGAAAATTGGCGAGCGCAGTTCATCACTGCTGATGGAATGTACTGTCCATAAGCGCATACAATTTCCGGACGTATATTCTGACAGCTCAGATATGTCAACGTCAAAACCAGACAAGCCACCAATCCCCCTTTACCTGGCTGAACGGATTGAATGCTTCTGGTCTTCTGACCACGAAGACATGTTTTGACCACAGAAATGAATTATCTTTTCGGTAGACAGACACAAAACATTTTTTATTTACATTTTGAATACTTTTAAGTGACTGATTTGTTTGTGATTGTGTGAAGATAGCATTAACGTTATTTTTGTTCAAGATTTTAATCATTTTTTGTTTTGTTTTGTTTCAATAACCAACATTTCAGTCCACTAGGTGGACATATTAGTCTTTTCGGTGGAACCGAAATATCGTTATTTCCTTATAAATCGCTTTTTTCGAATTATTGATCTCAGACTGATACGCACTTTTATTGTAACGTTATGCAAGAGTCATAATATACCTTTGATTTTTATAAATCACGTGTTTCATTTCATCGCCAAAAAAAAAAACCCTAAGCTTGACAATGACCCATTTATGATGCGCTGCCGACTATTTCGCGGAAAATCCATGCCACATTATAACATATTTGCAATTGATCAACTGAATTAGTTTTGCTTAGATTCGATTTTTTATTCCTTAGAAGTACTTTTTATGGTAAACTTAATTTATGTCTTAAAATGTCCTGCGTAAGGTAAAGTCACCAATAAGGTACATTTGGGCTTTTTCTTATTTCGGATATCGACACCGACCTGATACCGTTATGTCGGCAGCTATACCTACACCGATTCGAAACTGATATAATAATTATTGGCCCGATGATATTGATGAATATCGATGGCCATGGCGACGCACCAAACGACCAAAGTACTAAGTATTGACATCTCGAAATCGGCACGCCGCTGTGCGAAAAAGTGTAATCAAGTGAAAGAATGTTTTTCTCACCCCGCACTTTGTCTTCGCCAGTAGATATCGTTCCAATATCGGTGTTAGTCACTGTCTGTTACGATACAGGTGAAAATTGATAATATTTATTGGAATACATTTGTACAAATATTTTTATGAACTCCCTAGCTCCTGCGCAAGTATACACTGTATTACAGGGGCTAGTATCTTCCCCTAATTATTGTACTAGGAACATGTAAATTATGACATACAAAGATCAAAAACCGACACAAAATTAGAAGAAATAATAAAATTAATGGTAGGGTAAGAGATGTGGACCCTAGACATGTGATGATTTCCCACCCAGAAAAAAAAAAAGAAACGGATGGAAGGTATATTTGTATGGGTGGGGGGAGTAAGAGTGTGTGTGTGAGAGAGTGATACTCATCATAACAATTTGATTAGGTTTTCTGATTTTGATTTTTTTATTTATAATGTTATGGATACGAAGAGCCAGTACAATAAAATTTCTTAGTCCATCTGATGTTTTATGACAGGGCACCATTTACTCTTTTTGACAGTACAGGAAGAGTAGGAACGATTCTTTGTGGTCCCTATTAATTAGTTTATAGATATACAGTTTCCTAACCGATAGGACGTTAGCCTTCTCGTACATCGACGTAGTTGCATGTCGGAATGGCAGACACGTTGAGCGCGTTCGGCAACAATAACAAAGGATTGCCCGGCACCACCCCAGGCAGAAATACAATACTTAATCAGGCATGCACACGGCACCCTGTAGGTTTGGATCAGAAGTTTATGATTAGCCACTTTTCGTAGTTTTGGAAATATATAGATCAGTTTTTTGATTCTTACCACTAGCGACGCTATGTGGACACTCCAGTTCAGCTTCTCGTTTAGTGTAACTCCTAAATCTATACTATAATATATTATATAATATTATAAAGCTGAAGAGTTTGTTTGTTTGTTTGTTTGATTGAACGCGCTAATCTCAGAAACTACTGGTCCGAATTGAAAAATTCTTTTTGTGTTGGGTAGCCTATTTATTGAGGGAGGCTATAGGCTATATAACATCACGCTACAACTAAGAGGAGCGGAGCAGTAATGAAAAATGCTGCAAAAACGGGGAAAATTTATTCCTTTTGAGAGTTTCCGTTGCGTGCGCTGCGTAAACGGTTAAAGTAACTCAAAAATCATGTATGACAGAATTGTTTCTTTTAAAAAGTTAAAAGTCGGCGAGAGCATATGTCTATCTTTTAAGGTTGACTCGCTATAACTCAAAAGGAGCGAGCAGCAACGAAAAGTGGACGAAAACTAGCAGGCAAATCGATGCGACGGGAAGGGATTTTTTTTTTTTTTTTCAGGGTGGGAAATCATCAAATGACTTCTCCCGCTCTGGGCGGAGCGGGAGGGCATGTCAGACTTTTACTGACTAAAACCCACCCGTGTTCCATCAGTTGCCCATGTGCCAGGGTCACGGTATCTCTTTCGAACAATCACGCGACCCCGGCAGGCATCGGTCCTAGTAGACCCCTACACTGCTGCTGACATCTCTTTGAGGCGCGCGTGGAACACTGCGCGCCGTCGACCCGAGCCTGGTCCTTACCGGGCGGCGAGCTACCCATTGCTCGCCACCCGCAAAAAAATATCCACTCCTGGCGCCATCAAACCGAACAAAATAACAAATCAATGTAAAAGCGTTTAGTAGGTACAGAATGTTTCCAATTAGCTGACCGCCGATATACCTAATATTGTGTCAATCGGATAATGTGCGGTCTTGTAACAATCTACTAATTTTATTAATGAATCAAAGGTAGCAATGCATTTTCATGCAAAATTAGTTTTTGCTTGCGGCTGCACCCGCGTGTATGTTTAAAATCACGCACGAGACCGTACTACTGTGATAAAAAGTATCCTATGTCCTAATCCAGTTCGTGGTGTGCCATATGTAATCGAAATCCGATAAAACGTGAAAATGTAACAAAGAGACACTTTTTGTGTTGGGTAGCCTATTTATCGAGGAAGGCTATAGGCTATATAACATCACGCTACAACTAAAAGGAGCGAAGCAGTAATGAAAAATGTTGCAAAAACGGGGAAAATTGCACGGGTAGGCGATTCGACGCGACGGGAAGGGTCGGGGGAACACGAAATTTAACGCGGACGAAGTCGCGGGCAGAAGCTAGTAAATTATATGTGTGCACAATTTCATCTACATCCGGTCACTAGTTTTTGTATGGTTGAGTAACAAACGTCCAAGCATCTTAATATCCAAGCATACAAACTTTCACTTTTGTAATTATATACTAGTTTATGACCGCGGCTTCGACCGCGTATGGGATAACTGACACACTCAATAATGGGCCGTGAAAACTGTTGCTATCACATTCTTATATGCTCTAGGAGTGGGCAGGTATTCCACAGCTAATAGAAAAATCTCAGAGCCTGGACAAAGCCAAAATCCTTACCAGAAACTTACTAAAAACTTTCCTTCCTATGAGCACGTTTACTTTTGCAACTCTACGGCAAAGACATAGCTTTCACAGAAGCTCCCGGGCATCATTATCATCATCATCGTTTCAGCTGAAAGACGTCCACTGCTGGACATAGGCCTCCCCCACGCACCGCTAATTTGACCGGTACATTTTTGCGGGGTTGCCATAATCGCCACGGTTGGCAGGTGGGTTGGCGACCGCAGTATGGTGATAAAATGCAAAGAGAACGCTACTGCCCATTCTCTAATTGTCCTTAGTCACCTCTTACGACACCCACGGAAAGAAATGGGTTGGTGCTATTCTTTACGTACGGCACCACACGGAACATACATTGCTATTAGTAACATCTCTGACATTTCTTGGGACAATGATGTCTGGGACCTTTGAAAGAAGGCTTAGAGCGGAAGCTAACTTGCAGAGAATAGTTAGACGTCTTTAATGAAATGAAGCACCAACCGACGACCTAAAGTACTAATAATATAATTATTTTCAGGTTAAGTTTCAGAGGAAGTAAAGCGACGCGACACTCCGTTATTAAACATTATAGTTTAAGGTATTTAAAAATGGAAAAAGTTGTTAATATTGAATAGATTTTACTTTTAGTTACATTTACGTGCGAACAATAATCTATAGGTAGTAACATACAGGATGTATCCAGCGAATTCTTATGACTCCCACCAACTAGGTCATCAGTAGGATATGGGGGCGATGTCCCATCATTTAGGGAAAAAAGTCTACTCCTGCAGTGGACCTTTTTCGCTAAATGATGGTAGTGGATGCTGTGTTCTGAACGAGCTCGTTTGTTACAATGCAATGTATAGCCAAGAGGCACGCAATCATGCCCCGTAACACGTTAGCACGTGTAGGATTACACGCCTGTCTCTTGTATATCATATTATGAACAGTTCATATCGAGGAGTCGCCCAGGATTTTAAAATACTTCTTTACAGTTATTTCTTAAAACAACATGAGACATTAATCACATAGATAATTCGACCAGACCTTACAAAAGATAACAAAACGTTTGTATGTACTTCTAAATGGTTTGCTATTATTATCAAATGAACAAAAAATCTGTTCATACTAAATCCAAGAAAAATTGCCGATTTGTCGCAAACCGTCACAACAGAAAAAAGTAGTTTATAAAAAGAAAAAGCCTGAAGCGGTTTGTTTGTGTGTATAAATATTAATTTATATAAAGCACTCTTCGCTTTTGATCATTGGAAATACGAGAATTGATAAGCTGCATCGTGACTGAAACAAATCAATTTAATTGAGTTGCACGATTAGTGAAAAATACGTGCACAGACTGGATAGATCCACTCAATCTGTGTGGTTCTTTCCACGAAAGATTTCATTTCAGACGCCATCTACATGGTCTTCCCATGATGTGACCAAGATTATGTCTGGACTTTAAAAGAGACTGTGGAGTTTGTTTCGGCCTTACGTTTTTTTTTATTTCTAAATTTTTAGTCATTCTTTATTTTGTGAATATTTCTAAAGTCGTTATTTCCTTTTCCGATTTACTAGTAGCCACTGAAGAATAAATTCCACTATCCATTTCCTAGTCTGTGTGACGCTGGACGTAAAAAACGACAGGTTGCACTCCGGGAGTGCCGGCAGAAGTGAAAACTTAAATATTAAAGTTGTGTATTTTTGATATTTTGGAATGGTTAGGGAATAATTTTGCACGAATTGCTTTAATTATAATCAGTATAAAAGTACTATCATTTATGTGGTAGAATACAATATTTATTTATTGCGCTGTCGGACACAAACATGACAATTTATATTACATTAAATAGTTTATCTCTCAGAAAAATCACTCTCCGTCCGTCTTACGAATTTTCGATCAAGTCACGTGTCCTGACGCGAGTTTAACATTTTTTAACCATAAAAAAAAAACCGGCCAAGTGCGAGTCGGACTCGCGCACCGAGGGTTCCGTACAAACCTGTAGGTATTCTCGGTTTATGCATAAGGTTTATGTTTATGAAATTAAATGTTTTTTTTTTAAATTTTTATGTTTGAGTTGATTGAATGAAAGGTACATTGCGGTTTACGATTTATGACGTATTAAAAAAAACTACTTACTAGATCACGTTCAAACTAATTTTCGGTGGAAGTTTACATGGTAATGTACATCATATTTTTTTTTAGATTTATCATTCTCTTATTTTAGAAGTTACGGGGGGGGGGGGGGGACACATTTTACCACTTTGGAAGTGTCTCTCGCGCAAAGTATTCAGTTTAGAAAAAAATGATATTAGAAACCTCAATACCATTTTTGAAGACCTATTCATAGATACCCCACACGTATGCGTATGATGAATTTTTTTTTTTTTCAGTTCTAAGTATGGGGAACTCCAAAATTTATTGCTTTTTTTCTATTTTAGTATTAAAATCTTAATGCGGTTCACAGAATACATCTACCTACTAAGTTTCAACAGCATAGCTCTTATAGTTTCGGAGAAAAGTGGCTGTGATATACGGACGGACGGGCAGACAGACATGACGAATCTATAAGGGTTCCGTTTTTTGCCATTTGGCAACGGAACCCTAAAAAGTGCACAACGCCGCTAAAGAAGTTTTCACTTCCAAAATAACAACACCCCATATCTTCCCGTGGGCGTCTGCGTACTGCGATCGCCAACCCGCCTGCCAAGCGTGGCGATTATGGCAAAGTCCCCCAAATTGGGAGAGGCCGATGTCCACCAGTGGACGTCTCCTGGCTGTAATGATGATGATCCATCTCCTGGGTCCTTCATAAGATCAGCTCCAAGATACCAATTTCAATTATTGTCATCAGAACTAATTACAAAGTTTCATTCTGTGAGTTGTAGGTTAAAACTGACTTCCAAGATTTTGTAACAATGTTTATTTACTATAAACATATTAAACAGAGGGGTAATTGCGTACTACACTATCAATAGGAATCGGTTCAATTTGACAGTTCCGCAACATTCATGGCGTTGTTTACTTTGCTAAGCAGACAACTTTTTCGAACTTGAAAAGGAATTGATGAGAAATAACACTTTAGAACATATGAAAGAATGGATGACAAATAAGCTTCAAAATGATTCATATTCTGATTAATACTGTGTTAAGCGATTATGGTGCAGAGCTAAAATAACAACAACAAATTTTACGGGTCAAGTACATATCAATTATATGGTAAAACGCATTCAAGCAGACTCCAAACATTCTCTTGCCTGTTGATTGTAAACAAAGTGGGAGACCACTTTGGTTACCAGTTACCAAATTCCAATATGGGATTTGGGAGAAAAATACAATAACTGGTGATAATACAGGAAAGAGACGATTGTGGTAAGACTGTCTAAACTCTAATAAAGATAGTGAAGAAGAGGAGCGATGTTGACGTGTTAATAAATATCTATTATAAAGACGTAAATTTTATTGCTATCCCATTCATAATACAATTGATTAATTAGGTATGCCAATTTTATTATTTTTATGTACGAGTTTTGTAGTATGTCAGTATTCCTTTTTTTTGGATGGGAAATCATCAAAGGACTTCTCTCGCTCTGTGCGGAGCGGGAGGGCATGTCAGACTTTTACTGACTAAAACCCACCCGTGTTCCTTTAGTTGCCCATGTGCCAGGGTCACGGTATCTCTTTCGAACAATCTCGCGACCCTGGCAGGCATCGGTCCTAGCAGACCCGTTCGGTGTTGCTGACATCTCTTTGAGGCGCACGTGGAACACTACGCGTCGTCGACCCGAGCCCCTGGTCCTTTCCGGGCGGCGAGCTATCCATTGCTCGCCGTCCGCAAGCTCGCGCCTACGGTGGCCGGGAGTCTGCTATTGACTCCCGACGACCGGGTCAATATCTCCTTGCTATTAATTTTGTATTTTTCCTGTTTCAGATTGTATTTAAGATGTAATTATTATCACAGGGCGATAAAGGGCGATATACGTTTACTTATTAATTAATTTTTTAAAAGCACTTTTATGTTTCTTGTTATTTTATTTGACTTTGATTTTATCTTAAATAATATATTTTGTGTATTTCAATATTCTTAGTTCCTAATAAGAAACGTTACCTTTTTTTTGATGAGAAATCTCCAAAAGACTTCTCCCGGTCTGGGCGGAGTGGGAGTGCGTGTCAGACTTTTAGTGACTAAAACCCACCCGTGTTCCTTCAGTTACCCATATGCCAGGGCCAAGGTATCTCGTTTGAACAATCTCGCGACCCTGGCAGGAAGAAACGTTTCCTTATCCCTAAATATGACCGTCAAAACCGTTAAAAACAACATCGTTTAGAACAACATATAGGTTACATATTGACTAAAACCGTAGGAACGGCTTAATACTTTATAACCGCTTTATAAAATACACTGCTTTGTACGACATTGCTTATAACAACATACTGCGGTAAGCAACCACATTAACTTATATTTTCGGAGAATATAACCCTCCATTCAACGACCTTCTGTGTTTTGAACAATTTTAGTGGGTAGGTAACAGCGACATCTGGCACTGTTTAATGGTATACGAGTAACGCTATTAAGATCATAAAAGTAAACAAAGTGCCGACTTAAGGGTCTATTGTAATTCTCTGGAAAAAAACAATTCCTACGTTTGAAAAAACTGTTCGTAACAGACTAAAATTGCGCATTTTACTATCGCAGTGCAATAATAAAATGTATGTCATACATGTTCTATAATATATTATATGTTGAAATATGTGAAATAAACTGAATGTAGCTTTATTTTAAACATGAATACATATTTTATTCTTTGTCATATCTATGGACTTGAGTAAGCGAATTTGTACCTTAAAAACATTACCGGTTGTTATGACTATCGTTTTTTGTACGACCCAATATTAGTGACTGATGATTTTGACCGTAATCTTTTTACCAAACTTCACGTAATTATTAACATGAATACAATAAAAATAATATTGGCTTTTTCACTTATTATGTCCGTTAAAAGCCAGATCTATATTTGGCGGTTTGTTTCCATAGTAATTATATACCTATCTAATGATATCTAATGTCGATGCTAGAAATGTTAGAAATGATTGAAAGGTATTACGACGGTAGTAAATCACAAAAAAAAAAAGATTTATTTCTTAATATTTTGATTTCATGCGAGTGTCAGCATAAATTCTTAAAGAATCTGTTTAAATTGTAGTATAAAAGGTTTGTTAATAGAAAGTCACATAACATACGAGCAGAATTTACGGCGGTCATGATATAGTACCGTATGACCTTTGATGCGGATTGGACTCGACAAAACTGTGAATTGTACATAAATTTCGTGTCCAACTTCGTACCGAGGTCAACACACCAGGTGGCTCCATTTAGGCTCTGCAGCAGGTACTGCACGAAATACCTTTTGTTAGTCCTCTTTCATTCATTCTTTCAACGTGACCATGTATTTATATTACCTATACTAGATGATCAATTGGTGTGGAGGCCCGAAGTTTCTGTCTTGCCTCGTAATGGATGAGGTTATGGGTTCAAATTTGGGAAGTCTTAACGTGAATATTCTTAACTTCGAAATACAGTGTTTCGACACTAAATGTATCAAAAATTAAATATATCCTCTTTGCACCTAAGACAAATCTTGTGCCATCACTTTTAATATTACTGCTCACAAAATGGATATCGAAGTAGACATGGAAATTTTGAAACAATATACAATGTAACATGCTGATTGAAAGTGTTTAGGGTCGCAAAGCAATAATGGCCAGTTTTAGTGATATAGTTTTCATTTCTATATTGATTATGATTTTATGTTATAGTTGCTGCTAAAATATTATATATCTTATACCTTTAAACGAGCAATTCTTGTATATATATATAATCTGAATCTCAGAAACGGCTTCAACGATTTTCATGAAATTTAGTATACAAGGGGCTCCGGGGGCGATAAATCGATCTAGCTAGGATTCATTTTTATAAAATGTCGTTTTATTCGTGTTTTCAATTACCAACTTTGTCGATAATCAACTTGAACATAAACTTATTATTTTAAATGCAATTTACCAAAAAATACCGAGCTTAGCTCGGTCAACCAGATATTAAATAATTTATTTATTTAAAATTGGTACATAACACCCTAACAGCTATGATTTGCCAATGCGATGTTATTACTATATAGATACAAAAAAAAAAAAACAAAAATAGCATAAGTACTTAAATTAACAAAAAACACAAGAAATGGTCCTTTAAATATTTTCGATGCACTTCAGTGCTACTTCTGTGAACCTCGTCAGGCTGCAGTGAAATATATCTACCTCTGTTGAAATAATATTTACCAGTCTTATAGCTCGTGATAAGGGGGCAAACTTGTTCAGGTTTGTCCTAGAGTTTGGCTCCAGTAGAGTAGGTGTCGGACGACGCGCGCCCCCGCATCCGGCCGGCGCGCGTAACCTCAGCTCTACGAGCAGATCGGGGTGGTGTAGCCAGCCGCGCAGCACCCGAAACACAAAGCTACAAAGACTGACGTCCCTCCGCACCGCTAGCCTACTGTACCCTACCATCCCTATTACGAACAGACTCGGGTACAAAAGAGGGAAGAAGGGATAAACGCCATACTGCGGCTTCCATCTTATACTGATGCAGCAGGGGTTCCCTCGCACGAGTGGAGCTCATTATACCACATTTGGCTATATTAAAACCTAACTTATTATCTACGCTCCACTGCACTACCCTATCAACATCCTGTTGAAGTCGTTCACAGTCCGAAGTATTTGCTACCGACAGAAACAACTTAAGGTCGTCTGCGAATAGCAAACACTTCGCATCCTTTACGACTTCAGGGAGATCATTGACCATCAGAATGAATCCTAATGGACCAATATTGCTACCCTGACTCACGCCCGAAAACGTGAAATAAGGCTTGGAGACAAATCCACCGTATTCGACGTACTGCCGGCGATCACTAAGGTAGTTCGCGAAGAATTTCAAAAGGTGCGGTGTGAAACCAAATGCCGCAAACTTAGCCAACAGCACATCGTTGTCGACAGTGTCAAACGCCTTCCGAAAGCAATCAATAAAATAAGCAATCACGTCGATCGCAACAAGTTTCAATTAATGAAAGCTGTTTGTGGGTATATCCTGAAGGTGAGAGTAGAGATGTATTTGCACCTACGAATAATATTATTCGTAGGCTGAAATTGTATAAATAATTACCGTTTGTACATATTTGAGTTGAACAACAGGTTACATGTGAACGGCGTGCTGACGATGTGCCGTTTGTTGAGCTTAGGCTGTCGTCACTGTTCGAGTTCGTCCGACAAAAAGGAACGCGACAATAATGTATTCATGCGCTAAGGGCTTTTTTATAAGGACACTAGCTTAAACATTTCTGATATGACTGTAGTTATCTAATACTGTGCTGCAGTCTCCACTGCAAAGAGCAGTGGTAACCCAGTGCGATTTACAGGATGTAGGTCGTGGGTTCGAACCCAGGCAGTCGCTTTAATTTGTGTACATAATTCCATCACCACTGCTCTCAAAACGGTGAAGGAAAACATCGTGAGGAAACCGACATTTTATTACGACTAATAAAATTATTTATAAAGCCTGTCTCGGTTCGAACCAACAAGCAACAGCGGTCGCGGCTGTTACAACTGACTTTTAATCAGCAATGTATTCCAGCTACCAAAATTTCAGTCAAATTCGCCGACCGGTTTTTTTGTAACATTTTGTATGAAGTACTTCAAAAACGTACACTACCACACGCACACACACTTTAATCACGTATGTACGTCCAGACCCGGTTAATTTTTATTTTTCTTTAAATTAAAATTTTACTTTGTGTTTTTTGGTAATTAATCTAAATTAATGTGGGCCTTGGGATGCGTGGTAACCCGTAGCATGGGTATTTTATGCTTTTTTTCGGGAACCAGTCTCTCACAAATGTGAAGCCATATTTTTTAGAATAAGCACTTCAACATATGTGATAAGAAATTAAAAAAAAAAACATAACAGCACGGCTTGTTTCCCCGAGAGTTTAGGCAGAGGTGTACCTACATTACACCCACATTTCGCAACCATGCACAACTCCAGACTTCGGACGAAGAACTACTAGATGGAAAAATCCAATAGCACTGCGCTCGACCTGGGAATCGAACCCAGGACTAGCAATAGCGATTGCGATCACTGGACCAATGAGGTATTAAATAAAAAATAATCTGCTTTGAGGAGAAAGAAGTTGGTCAGTTAAATAATTTCCCCATTGTCCCAGTAATAATAATCAATAATAAAAATTAATAATTTCACTACACCATTTACCGGTGAATGCACATTCTTTCCATTTTCATCGATATAGTGCAAAAAGTCTCCGAGTGAAATGTTTGCTTGCCATCCGGACAGGTAGACGTGACTAATTTATACGTGATTTGTTTTTGCCAATTGCCTACGGAACCCCTTAAAACATTTTGTATACTGTAACGTTAGCCCCCATACCTATATCTTTGTTCTGACGATTCCCGACCGCTTACCGGATGCAATAGAAGAGGCCGGGACGGATGCGGCACTAATCAAATGACGGAACGGTCGACAAATAGATGAAGGTCAGCAGAATCTAACTTTATCATGTCGACTTTTGCACACAAAGCAACAATTTTAAAAAGTTGCAACAGATTTAGCTAAACAAAATCTTAAGAAAGCAGTGTGATGCTTTTTAGTTTTTTGTTTTGATAACTTCCGTTACAAAAATAGCAGTACGGATTTACGGAGTCTATTATCAACTATTTTTTTTTTTCTGATAAATTATTTTCTTTCTGTAAGTAGTTTCACACGTCAATCATTGTTTGTTTCGTTTGTAATACTAAATGAGGTAAGCGTTTGTTATCTGACTAAGAAAAAAGGCTAAAACAAACTAAGAGGTCCAGACATAATCTTGGTCAGATTCAGAGAGTCCTTTGTATTCATGGCTTATATGAATTTGATTCCCAATATTCCGCCTAGTTCCCGCGAAGGAGCAATAAATTATGTTTAAATCTTAAATAATAGTAGACGATCTTAGTTTCTTTAAACGAGCACAGGCCCCGGCTAGATACTGTGAAATCAACAGAAAACCCAATAACATTACCCGACCGGGTATCGAACCCACAACCTCGCGCTCATCAGTACCTTTATCAAAAGTGGTTGGAATCAGTAGGACTAGCGAGGTAGTTAATTACCACACTGCCAAATATTTTCTTGTTACCTCAGTTTGGTACGCTTAACCGCGATACCACCACTACGCCCTGCTACTCCACTGCTACGCCACTGCGAGGCTCTGCTACGCCACTGCGAGGCTCTGCTACGCCACTGCTATGCTCTTCTACGCTCTGCTACGCCACTGCTGCGCTCTGCTACGTCACTGCTACGAAACTGCTACACTGTTTCCATAGACATTATTCAGCTACTTTTTGGAAACTTACCGAATAACAGGAATACTTATTAGTTACGTTGTATTATTAGGTGCATTCTCATACTCAGTCCACGTAACATTGCATTATCTATACTATAATAATATTATAAATGCGAAAGTAAATCTCTGTCTGTTACGCTTTCACGCGTTAACCAATGAACCATTTTGATGAAATTTAGTACGGGGTAAGTTTGAACCCTGAGAAAGGACATAGGCTATTTTTATTCCGTGAATTCGTCTGCATCCGCGATAACCGACATTTACGCGGACGAAGTTGCGGGCAAAAGCTAGTATTTAATATTTATATTGAAAGCAAATTTTTCAAAAGTTTTGTCGAAATCAACCAAAGGCTTCCATGAAGGCGCTTCCAAGCCGAGAGATGCCTGTAGTGTAACAGTTCCGATTCGAACATTACATCAGTGAGTTATAAGACATTAGGTAATGGTTATATAGAAATACTCCAGATCGAATCATTTATAGTTACATTACAGGCGAAAGCTCCCAGTGTGGGAGAGCCTTTATTGTTCAATTCCAGTTCGTGTGATTGTTTAGGCAAACTTTAGATTATTTTGATAAATAGAGAGCAAGGCTTGATTTACACGTATGATTAAATTGCCTGTGGCATGCCATACGTTAAAGCAACCATTAAAATTTTCGATTAAAGTCATTCTTGCTACATTTTTATTGAAAGCCACAGTCAACAAATATCGTCATCTGCGTAGCCTTTTCCCAACTATGTTGGGGTCGGCTTCCAGTCTAACCGGATGCAGCTGAGTACCAGTATTTTACATGGAGCGACTGCCCATCTGACCTCCACAACCCAGTTACTGGGTAATACGATACCCCTTGGTAAGACTGGTTGTCAGTGTTTCGGGCTTCTGACTACTCGTAACGACTGTCTAAGATCTATGAAAGACAGCTGGGACCAATGGCTTAACGTGCTTTCCGGGGCACGGAAGGGTCTTGGTATGTAAAGATGGTCACCTATCCACGTACCAACCGCGGCAACCGTAGCTTAACCTGAACAATCGACCCGTGCGGCTGTTGTAACTTAGCCAGTCAACAAATATGTCATGTGTAAATAAGGTTTTATTGATAACATAACTGTCAGAAGTTAAAAAACTAGATCATATATTTGTTTTTGTTGCTCTATTTATTTGACTATATTCCGTCAATTCAACGGGTAGTAACTAGGGCATGCAAACCGGATACCCGGATAACCGAAAAAACCGGATAACCGACTGATTTGAAAACCGGGTTTTTTGGAATACCAAAACCGGAGATTTCGGTGTTTTCGGTTAACATTATAAATAATCATTTTTCGACTACTAAACCGACGGCAACTACGACTTAGGAAAACTTAGACTATACAGTAGTAAATGTTTCATAGAACATCAAGGACCAAATCGGACAAGAAATAAAGAAGACGCTCAAACAACATACCTCTGGTGCAAGCCCATCTACAGAACTTCATTTAGAAACTAAAATGAGGGTGGAGATGGCACTTTACGACGGTGGAGAAAAAATGGTAGAGCACTTAATAAAAATATATAAAGCTTTAGAATCTATACCTCCAACAAGTGTGGAATCAGAGAGAGCCTTTTCATGAGCAGGTCTCATCTATACTATTTACACTAATATTATAAAGTTGAAGAGTTTGTTTGTTTGGTTGTTTGGTAGAACGCGCTAATCTCAGACACTACCGGTTCGAATTGAAAAATCTTTTTGTGTAGGGTTGCCTATTTACTGAAGAAGGCTATAGGCTAACATCGCGCTACAATCTAAAAAAGCGGAGCAGCAATGAAAAATGGACGAAAACTGGCAGGCAATTCGATGCGACGGGAAGGGTCACGGGAGCAAAAATTTGACGCGGATTAAGTCGCGGGCAGAAGCTAGTGTGTAATAAATCCGTAGTACTCTAAATGATGACTCCCTCGATGCACTTGTGTCCTATCAAAGTAAAAAATATATGGTCATAATTATGGTAATTTTATCAAAGTAAAAAAAAATAATTTGATTTAGCTGTGTAATTTTAATTTAGAATTAATAATCTATTATATCTATAAGAATGTCTGATTTATTTTGTTTTGGTTTACTAGGAATAAGACTTCTATTTTATGCGATATTTCAATAATTATTTTCATCTCACTTTACGTACTGTTGATTTTGCCTGTTTGTATTTTATGACAGTTAAATTGTTATTTAATATTCTGTCATTTTAGGCCTTTGTCTACCTACCAAATGTTCCTAATTGTGTATGTTAGATACCTTAAGTTTTAAAGAATATGTTATTTTCCTAAATAATAAGCTTTATGATTATTATCCTATGTTATGTATAAAGAAAAGACTTTTTTTTGTATTGCTTGTTAGTAGTTGTAGTTTATTTCAGTTTGTAATAAAAACTTTTTAACAAAAAATTAAACCGCCGAAAAAACTGAACAAAAAGCAAAAAATAATAAACCTTAAAATTATGAGTCGGCGCTTTGAGTGATATTTGTTCATTGATTTTTCAGCGCCGACGACGAAAGTTTTTATTTTATAAGTTTTTGTGGCTTTAATGTACTAATAATACTTGGCAAGGTATATCTTATCCAATCAAAAAAGAATTATTAAAATCGGACTACTCTGTATAAAGTTATGCGTGGTAATACATAAAAAAAAATATATATACGCGTCGAATTGATAACCTCCTCCGTTTTTTTCGTAGGTTGTAAAATACATATTTTGATTAGATTTCAGCATTTTCTTTTCTTTACAGACATATTTCTCATTTATTTAACAAAAATTAAAAAACCCGAAAAACCCGATTTAACCGGTTTCACCGGTTTTGTAAATTAGAAACCCGAAAAACTCGGTTTTTATAAACAACCCGGTTTTTGCATGCCCTAGTAGTAACTGTATATTATATACAGCACTAATCCACAAGTGATTATAGCCGTAACGATGGCTCTTACCATTTTATACTATCATAAAAGGGAAGGAAAAATAACGAACCACGATAGTGTATTATTATTACTTTAATTTACTACAAGAGCCACGTATACATAATACTTTTAATGGAAACATAACACAAGGAGCTAAAATTCCCGTACTTAGAAATAATACAGAGCGTTGTGTTAGGGAGTTGCGCGTTGCTTCGGTGATGCGTAAGATTTCACTAATCATAGAGTAACGTTGTCAGTGAATTGAACCGCAGCACGAAGTTACTGTGATTGGTCGAGTTAACTGTCATCGAACGCCATCAGAGACGTTAAACAGCATTTGGAAAGATATTTTCTGAGCTATCATTGAATCTCTGAAGCATCGCGCAGACTAAAACTATAACATAAAATTTAACACATTTGCATAATACTGCACTGATATAATGAAAAGCAATAATATTATAGTTCTGACTAAAGTACAGACAGTGAAAGTTACTTACTACACCGTATACAATCAAAATGATTAAGTATGGCTCTGCTGCCTATAACATTTAACATCATAATTTTAAACATTTACTATAGGTTGATTTTGTAATACATAAAATTTTAAAACATTTACTATAGATTGATTTTGAAATACATATTTTTTTTAAACATTTGCTATAGATTATTTGAGAAGTTCATTATTATTTGAAACATTTTCTATAGGTTGATTTTGTAACAGTTAAAAATTTTCAACATTTACTATATATTGATGGTGTTATTTATCATCATTGTAAACATTTACTATATATGATGGTTGTGTACTACATGATAATTTTAAACATTTACTACATATTGATGGTGTAATGTATCTTAATTTAAAACATTTAGTATAGATTGAATATGTTATATAGATAATATTTTGAAAGGTTTCTTTTATTTTGCGAGATTTATTACTGGGGACTAACAATTAGTTTTTTTTTAATGTTCAGTAAGTATATAGTATCATAATAATTCAATTTACTATAGTAACATCCATATTAAATATGTAGACTAAGTATATTTTAAATATAATATTGATATATGAATGGATCTTCGTCCAACACTAAATACATTAAAATGGTAAGGGACCCTAGAGGAGGTGTAGTACATGCAGTATCACTGTAGAAAGATAAAGATATGTGGTCGGAACAGTTCCTGATGAAGAGAACAAGCATAAGAACTGCTCAATATGTGAACGGGACAAGGAGAAAGTACTGATCGCAGAGTCAACAAGGATAAGGCAACAATTTTTCGTCTTTTCGTTTCAACGAGAGTAGACTCAGGAAATTCCGTAACTATTCATAAAATTCATACTGATAAGCTCAAACACGATGTATATCATATCTCTATGCCTTAAAGTTAACCAAGATAGGTACGCGCCGATAGAAAATATGAAAGATCTTAAAAAGTATTGTCCAATTACTTTTGCCTTAGAAGAGAACAGTCAAGTTTAAAGGAGTTAGAAGTTAAATTTCATAGAACGAGATCACAAGGTAGCACAATATTTGATAAAAACATTAATTATATATCATAAAAGGTATATCATAAGGTATTAAATATCTACTTTATAGAATCACATCGAATATTTTAAAAATTGAATGCTGATATGAATATCATCATAGAATCAGGGTACACATAAAAATGATATTACACACTAGCACTGAGCAAACGCCACAACCCTAAGAAGAATTGATTATTTCATGATCTGTTGGACTGAACGTTGCCAGTAAAGAAATGTGCACATAACGCATAGGAACAAGATGGGCGCACATAATCTAACTACTATGACAAACTAAAATAGAATTAACCATATATAAATATGTCCATTTGTTATGTCTAAATGTAAAACATTCGTAATTATTGACGGATGTCCCAATTGGTTACTTTGTTTCTTCTGTTATCTATGTATCCACAAGATTTCAAAATCTGTGGCATATTTGTGTATTTAGATTTTATTTACTCGACTCAGTATATCAGATTAGTATAATATCGTAATGTTGACAAGTTTGCGGGCTTCATATATATAAATTTAGAAAATGACAAGACGCTTGCTAGCATTTAGTAGTGTTTCTTGAATATTAATCATTCATCGTTGTCACTCATAGCGACTACGATTTTATCTCCTTCGCAAATTACTGAGCGTATAGCCCTCACGTAACAACCTCATATCTAGCCTTGGATATATAATTTTTATAAGGTATATGTATAATTTATATATTTATTTAAATACTATATCAATAAAAATGAAGGCAAGGTTTTTGATAATAAAGTTATTAAGTTCACAACACAATAATAATAATTATATTAAAACTAGAATAATTATAATAATATGTAAGTACAATAAGATAAATCTCATATATCATGCTTATATCTACTTTCTCACTTTCTGGACATCCTTAATAGTTACCTAATTACGCCTTCACATCTTAGTATTCAACGAAACATTATGCACACATAACTAATTTATTATGTTTGATAGTTCATCATCTTTTATAGCATCTTTTACATTTAAAATCAGTTTTCTAATATAAATATGTTTTTGGAAACATTATAAAGATTATAGTACATAGTTGTTTTACAAAGCTGAAAGGAATTGAAAGTATGCGAGTTTTGTTTCTAGAGATCATAATAATGTGTTGGTGGCAACATTGTCCACGTTGTTGTTAAGTAAATTTTTATCTTATGATGTGTCTTTCTGTGTTTTGTGCCAGACGCTTTTCTCTTTTTACATTTTTTCCAGGAAAACCCGAATTCACATTTTCTTCAAGAGAAGTGTGTTCTTATTCATTAATTTTTACGTAGTAATCGGATTTTTGAAAATAATTACGTCGGAGACTACAAACGTCGGGTAGACGTCGCTGTTACCGCGCACGCGTTAATTGCTACAACTTTGTTGATGCGATAACTGCACCAACGTCAATTAAAATACCTAGTACACACGTTTATTTTAAGTGAAATTGATTTTTTTTTCTCGAAGAAATTATTTAATTTAAAATATATATATATCGTCGCGTGAATTATCATTTCCATCGCGAACATTTATATCTTTTTAATTAATTTGGCACCTTATTAGAGACCCCTTATTACTGGACCAACCGGTGAACTTTCACGAAATACTATCACATTTCAAAAAATCTCTTTTACTTAACTTTACTTACAGAGCATAATACATACTCGAATAATCTAATCTTTACTTACGGCCAACGTACTCACGCTAAACGAGAAATCTCAGCTATCGGTGCCAAATAGCTGTTTAATTTTAATATTTACCCAAAGGAATTTGTTTGTTTTAAAAGTACTTTTACGTTTCTTCCAATATTATAAAATAATAATTTGTCAATTAGAGCAATACGTAATCGAATTTGCGGTTTAATATTTTTATCCCGGTTCACGCAAGCGTGTATATACTTGATCTGCAATCTAATAAAAATATAAAGTTTCGAAATAATATTGAAACAAAAAGTGTATAAATGTGCACATAGTCTAAGCGGTACTGTTTTGTTAAGAAGTGCAAATAGGTAACTGTGCCAAATATAGACATGATATTATAGTATACCATCACAATCGTGTGATGTGAAGTGCAGTATCGAGTAACTTCAAGTTACAGCGATCACGCAACTGAGTCACATTCCGAAATAAATGAAAAAACTAATCACGTGCACCCGAAGGTATAATCATTGTGTATGTTTCCTGCGATCAATTTTGTTCAAGTTATATGGTACATCTATAAAAGTGCGTATTGACAGTCAGCATGCATTGAAATAGAATTTTTTTTGGATGTTACCGAAGGATTTAATTTCGGAAAATCGTTAGTTAGGCCGATGCATAACACTAATATAAAAGTCGATTCTAATGTGTTATTAATTAAGTGTAATTGAATTGCTGCCAATGGTTTAGAAATTTGGATCGAATAATTTTCTTTTTAGAAAAAGAAGCTCATGTATGAGGTAAAAGGAGCGCGTGCAGCGGCGAGGCGCAAGCGGGCGGCGAGTGGCGCAGGCGCGCTTCGTGAGCGCCCGACACAGGCGCGGGCCGCGGGTACCCCCGCACGCACACCCGGTCGCGGTTTACGCTACGCGGCTCTAACGTATATCAAATTCTCTTTATGTACGTCCGGAAAACAGCTGGTACTGGAAGAAACCATAATAAAAGAAAATATTAAAATAAAGCGCGTGCCAGATCTTTGGTTGCGGCCGGGAGTTCCCCGCCCGCCCGCTACGCTACCACTACAGCTAGTCTACTCTACGCGAGCCGCTCTCGCCAACACCAGCTATCTAGATGGCACCCGACTACGGACTATACAATCCTCAGCACTACGCAATACGAACCGATAAGCCGAAAAGCAAACTAAATGTACTCAAGCTTACAGAGGGTGGATTTTACAGACGTCTAAATATTCAGATCCAAAGGTGGTAACGGTACTAAGTACCTACACAATCACTTTCTGCACATACTTTGTTATGCTGACTGTACAACAATGAAGGTGGGATTAGAAAAAAAAGGTTTATTTTGCGAAAAACTTTTACGCACACTCTGTTATGATTTAATGGCCAATGTTGATTTTTATTAGTAGAATAGACAACGCCAAACCGCGTTCAAAATATACTTAGTCGTTATTTAAATGCCTATCTGAGACAGGAACTCTAGATACACGTCTTTAATAAGATATTAAATCAACATACTTTATCAATTAGCACAAAATTTTGGGTATTTAAATTAGTACATTGATGGTAAAAGATTTATTATAAATTAATTATTGTTATTGTACGTTGTGCATGAATAATAATATTACAGTTTTGTCAAAGTGCCAATCTCCTGGAAAGGTTTGATATTGTTTACAAAACAGTTATTGTTATGGTTAACAAAGTATCGGATTGGTGACACGAGTGAGTGCAGTAACTCTTGCGGGCTGCTAGCGTTGCACGGTCCGATACCTTCCACTTGCTCACTATAGTGCACAGATTCCAAACAATTTCTAGAGAAACGACCGCCGACATATGCGAGTACTGGCACGATGTTGAATTTTAATATTATTAAATATTTGGCACATAACCGTCTTACTTTTGATAGCCAACGATTTCTCAAATGCCATATAAGTGATAAATTATTTTGAAGCCCAATAACAGAAAAAGTTATTTAAAGTTACTACTTTAAAGTAGTTTTTAGTTTCTAATAAATATAACAATACCATATCACAGCACCTCTATACAACATTTTGCTGTATATTATCAGTTTTGGTAACATTATAATAAGTTATTCGATTTATAAACTCTTAAATTTTATTACAAATGGACATCTTCAAACCTCTTTTCTTCACAAAAAGTGATATGTCCACATTATTCTGATTAAAGCTTACACAGGTTGTCTCACATCATACCTTTACTGACATTCTATAAACAAAAGTGGAATTTGATATATTCATCAAATCACTGATGTAGGTTTTAAATTAAATATTGTGGAAAGTCCACGCGTTTCTGAATACTCTTTCAATTTCTTACGCTTTCACAATCTAACAAAAATCAATATTGATAGATAGCATATAGACATCAAACAAGTTTGTATCTCTAAGAAAGTATTTGCAAATAAATGTAATATGGTAATACTTAACAACATCGATATAATGTGATAAAACTACTAAACATCAAGGGACCGGACGGGGATCGTCCTTATCGGTGAGGCCGCAGGGATACAGTTGCACGCAGCGCCGGAGTCGCGCGGGGAACCTACGACTAGTGCGCGTCCGGCTCGACAGTGAGAGTGTGTTTAACGCGTGAGGGTAATATTGAGTGAGGGGCATTTTCGGACAGCCATGGCGGTGTTATGCAGCGCGTTGTAGCCGGCAGCAGTGGCGCCCTGGATGCTCCAGTTGGTGGCCGAGGCGTGCGAATGGTGCCTACTGCTGTTGGGTAGGTGCCTTACCATGCCATTGCTGATCTGTTGCAGCAGTCCGGAGCCTTGAGAGCTGCAGGCCGATGGACGGCGCGACCGAATGGATTGCATGGACGATGTCAGCAGAAACGGAACGCTCGAAGACGTGTTTGGCATGGAGCCACCCTATACAGCAAAAATATGTTAATATTTACTTGAAATTTATGGGTGGCTTGGCGGTGGGAATTTGGGAGAAGTACGCTTAAATAATTTTGATGACGGGGCTATGAGATGACTATACCTACTGGATCTAGGATTGATGTCTGGGCCACGAACTAATAACTGCAAGGTTTTGATAGATGATAACTATACTATACGACACATATCATATCCATTATGGGAATATTTATTAATAGTTCAGATTCTGTGCAACTTTAATGTGCAACTTTATATAAAATTACCTAACCTGATTTAAAAAAGGTAGATGTCAATTCAAAGTTAGATATTTATTATGTTGTCTAATATTTATTACGTTGTCTACCATTTATAATGATGTGTCATGTATAGGAACCTCGTTGGATTCACTGGGTGACCCATTTAGTGGATATGACATACTTCCGTCATACTTCCAGCCTTTGTGTACCTACATCAATACGATCATCTTTTTGATGGCCACATAGCTATTGCAGAAAATTATTTATAAATTAGTAAATAAGATACTTGAATCTTTGAATTACAAGTCATTCCAATGAAAACTATTATGCTACTATAACAATGAAGTCGCATTTGGCATAGTAGCTTTCTGTTACATCTCATAGTATATTTGACATAGTAGCTTTCTGTAATACTCATGTCACCGCTAAACCACCCAAACAAATAAATCAACAGGTTTCACAAAGAAATTGTTTTTACAGTGAATTTAAATTGGAACAATAATTAATTCTTAGCTTATCACGATGATTAAATATACAATTATATTCAACTCTAGCATGCCTTATATTAAATTAGATACGTACGTCAATATTTAGCGTTTTAAAGCGTGGTGGGCATGTGAAAGTTGTGAATCAGTCAGTCTTACTCTGATCTACTCTACAGCGAAATACTCGCACGCAGATGTTGCCAAATTATGTTATATAAAAGCTGTAATTAACAATCTGTGGAATCATTTTAGACATTACATATTAATGGCAACATCTAAGTGTGTTATACATATTAGTAACAGTTTGAAAATATCAATGATTGGTACTGCGCGCGTCGCAGCGGCGAACAGTTGAATGGAACCATATACTCACGATCATGCTCCGTGCAAGCTGCGAAGAAGAACAAATAGCAACAGTAAATGAGACAGCGATTCGTAAAATATGGCTTAGAGCCTTGACATGAATGAACAAATGATTACCTTACTTGCGTAGCGTTGCGTCACATAAACACATTGAACACTTAAGAAGATCTATGTGACCTGCCGAACTGTTGGATCTACATTGTTTTGCAGTACTCTTGAAGTACATTTAACCGATTTGTAATGCCAATTGGTTGAGCGAAGTGACAAAAAATTGAAATTTCTTTAAAAAAAAATTGTAACTGTTTTCCTGAAATTGTATAACCGGGTTAATTTGGAAAAGGTGCGACAATGGAATCGACGTGTTTGCAGGTACACACCCGAACAATGATCTGAATGACAATACAGTAGCATTCACCAGAGCAGGAGGAGCTACCCTCCCAGCATGGCATTCAACGACACATTCAACGCGGAGTGGCGAACATGCATCACTTCATTATTTCTTGAAGTTTGTGTTTGTTCGGGCGTCTCGCAGGATTGGAAGGAGTAGCATTGATGCGATGCGGTGAAAGGTTCCAATCGACGTGCATATGCAAAATGATAATGTGATGATATCAAATACTATCTGTCCCAGTCGGTGTGGGTAGAAGACACGACCGCAGAAGATAATAGAACCACATCAATGTAAAGCTGGACATTTCCACATTCAGTAGGTTAAGGAGTAACAGGGAGGACACGCAGCCAGGCAGGCATACGTGTGCGATAACATCACTTACGACGCACTGAGACGTTGATGGCACGGACAGGCTCGAGCCTGAGCCGCCCGCTCGTCCCCTGTACTGGTGACCCTGCCAAAATAATCACTATCACTACCCTCGTTACCACGTACCCTTACTCCAGCACCACCATCGTTTATACTAAGGGCAGCCCTGTTCCAAGCATCTAAATTTGAATCATTAACAGTGTATGTAGGTCATAATTATATAGGCACATACTATTAGAATTATCGGTGTCAAATACAAGCGTGCAAGCAGAAAGAGTTTGAAAGTGTGTGACTTACGGTCGGTGGCGACAGGTTGACGGTCGAGCCGCGGCGCTCCTGCGGGCCGATGCTAGAGTGACGGCGTGTGGGTAGCCCCGTGGTGCCCCCCGGGGTGCCCCCGGGCGAGGAGGCGCACGATGGTGCGATCCGGATCTTGGGCGTCATCAAAGTATTGTCCGACAGACGCCGATTGGGAAAGGCGCTTGTAACGCGAAGGAAATTGTTATCATTATTGGTGGAATTGCTCGAGCCGAAGAACCACTGACCGATCCCGGAGCCTGAAGAAATTTTCCTTATAATTCTCTCTCTTGTTGGCATCTTTACACTACAGGTTGGAAATTCATGCTTACTCTTGAAACCGCCAACGCTAGCGCTAGCACTAGCAGCGGGGGGTGGCCCAGTCACAGAGTTTTTACGTGCCATATCCTCAGCGGAGGAAGTTTTACGTTCAACCCTTAAATTGGGGATGTTAAATGGTGGAGCGTTCATGTTATCTGTAGACATTTGATGACGAAGCCTTTGCCGCCGCTCGGGGCTCGGAAGTGCGAGGTTGTCGGCCTTGAGTTTGTAGCGCTGCGTGCGGTCGATGCTCTCCAGCATGTCGTACAGGATCTATCATAAACAATATACTAATTAATGTTACCAAAGCGACAGTACATACAGTTAAATAGTCTTTGAATATATACCTCCATCAGATTAGAAAACTGGTCGACGTTCAGCGCCGGGTTAACAGTTTGTGGAGCAAGCGAAGGTATCACTTTTGTTGCCATCAAATTGGTGGTTAATCCATATTTCCTTTCCATGAGTAAGTTCTTGTAGAGCCCTGTAATAATTAGGTTTAATCGTCTCACGGTGCTTTGGCATATGGGATTCGCAATAAAGCGTAGATATCGCTATGCTAGTGAATTAAACACGATGCGAGGCTGGTATTAGACATAAGTATGATTGCCTTGAAAAAAAAAAACTGTATACTTACTAACGACACGACTGACGATTTCGGGTTCGTTGAGCCGCATGTCCAGCAGAGTAGGCAACACCTGCTCCAGGATATGGCTTCTGTCGAGCCTGGCAATGGTCTTTTCATAAAAGCAGAGAATCAGGCCGATAACCTTTACATCATTTTGATGTCTATCAAGTAGTGCCTTCACTTTATTCAAAATTGTGGCTTGAAGTGCCTTGTCGGCTTGGCTATCGCAAATATTCTGCGTAGCAATCAATGAGGCTGCCTATTAACGAAAACAAGAATAATATGTAAAGTTTTTATTGTTCCTTAGAAGTCATATTTACAAAGATGGGAAAGAAAAACCACATACCAGGATTTGGAAGGTGTGACTCTCCAGGGATTGATACAGCATTGGCAACATTTCGGCGTCTTTTTCTGCCTGTGAGCATTTGCTCATGATTATATGCAAGTTCTCCAAAATAGTGACAATAGCCTGGATGCTCTTTGGTGTATGAAACAAGTCCCTAAAACCAAGAAAGTACCCACGTATCAGCAAACGATCTGTTTTTATAAAATATAGTTATCTAATAAAATAAAATTCTAACCAACATTGAAGGAAATTGCAGTAAGAAAATAAAATCGAAACGGATATCTCTAAATCCGGAAAAGTCCGTCTTGCTCGGAATATTGTAATGGTTTGAATAAAACTAATTCGATACGGATAAACCCAAGTTATATATTCTATGTCATTTCGAAACATTACCGTTTACGGCTAGAATATTTATGATTTATTTGACGCATCACGAATTCACCATGGTTTAATGAATACGCGAATAATACAATAGTATTAATATTTATACATTTATAGGCACTTTTGAATTGACAAAAAGTCGGTCAGTTAGTCAGAAAGATGTAGCTAGTTGCACAATCCGAAACAAAGATCTCTATGGAGAAGAACGGGCAAGAAACTGCAAGGACATTCTTTTAAATCAAGATATTACAAAATCCTGGAAAAATAAGACTAAAACTAAGCCCTGGAAGTTAATAGATGACCAGTATCAACCGACGTGACGGCGTCTGTGACGAACATGACTCGTGCATTCAGCACCTCCAGCACGACCATCTTGTAAGAAAACCAATGATCCAACACACGAGCCACCATCAGTGAGACATTTAAGAGAGCACTGTTGTATTAAAAAAAGTGGTAGAAAACTAAGATAATTTCAAATAATTCGCTATTTTGTGGAAATACATTGAAGATCAATTTGAAAAAACTTAATCATTTACAGTGAACTATTAATCCGCTCCTGCTTCGCACAGGACCAATCTACTGGTGTCACGACATGTCAAAACATCGAAATATCTATCCCTAGGTAAGAAAAAAAGATATACACATTAACCTTTCGGAATAAATTATATCAATAATAGTGAAAACCGCATCAATATCCATAGTGTAGATTTGAAGAAATGACCGGTAATAAACAGACAGACACGAGAAGCGATTTAATTTCGATTTAATTTCGATTCGCGGAGGATCATTAGTTCTTGTTTCGAACAAGTTGAAATGTAAACAACGGTTAGATCTAGTTAATCTTTCCATTGAGCGCGTTATTGAGTTGTCTTGCGTTGAATTGGAGCGTTACGTCATAATATGCGTTTATCGGCCCCCCTCTGGGGATTTTATTCGTTTCGAATCGGTAATGGAGGATTCACTCAATAAATTAAAATCAATTAATAAATGTATAATTTTATGTGGAGATTTTAATATTAATATTTTAGATGTTACTCCATTAAGTATTAGACTGCTCAATCTATTTAGGTCTTTTAATTTAATAAACCTGTTCCTTGAACCAACTAGGATCACGGCTTCTTCGTCGACTTGTCTCGATAATATATTTAGTGATTGTGATGCCAAAAATAAGTTAGTTTTAAGTGACTTAACGTCTGACCACTGTGGATTATTAGCCAGCTTCCCTTTGCCACTACTTAAAAAGCCGCATAAAATAGAATGCAGGCCTTATACAGCTAGTCGTTGTAATAAATTTAAAAATAATATAGCTCATAGGATTACACCATCTATAGTAGAACGCGAGAATCCTAATGAAATCTATGAAGCCCTTTTTGATATTGTGCAAAAAGAATACGAATCTACTTTCAAGACCAAAACTATTGACATTAATAGCACTTCCGTTAGCTTCAACCAATGGGCTACTCCAGGAATTTATAAAAGTAGAGCAAGACTATACGAGTTATATGGTTTGAAAAAATACAGGTTTGATACTCCTTTTCTAGAGTATGTCAGTAATTATTCAAAATTATTTAAAAAGATCTGCGCTTTAGCTAAATCAAAGTTTTTAAGCGACACCATAAAAAAATCCAATAATAAAATAAAAACCACTTGGAAAATTATTAATAATGAAACGGGTAAACCGGTTAAACAGGAAAAACAACTAGAGATTATGATTAACAACAAATTGGTTAATAAAGCAGCCGACATAGCTGAGGCATTAAATGAGTTTTTTGCCAACATACCTATAACTACGACCTGCTCCTTAAATTCGTCCCCGTCTAAAGCTGAAAACCTTTTGCATAGTAGTGTGCCCGGATGTAGTCGCTTATTTAGTTTCGAACATGTAACGCCTCGTGATGTGATTAATATTTTTAACACACTCAAGTCAAAAAACACTGGTGATTACTGGGGCATCTCTGTTAAACTGTTAAGTAATATAATAGATATCGTAGCCCCCTATCTGGCTGTAACTTTTAATAAATGTGTTGATTTGGGATCTTTTCCTGACCTCATGAAGAGCAGTAAAGTCATACCATTA